>CM053744.1:87682274-87710814 GCA_028658305.1 Pachyuromys duprasi
GGGTCAAAGAGTCAGCCATCAAGATCATGACTGAAACAGTCCCTGTTTCCCTGAATAGGGTCTTCAGCCCTACACCAAGTTATCATGGGCCCCATCCGTGTGGGGGTTCCAGTCCACAACCACACATGGTCCTTGATTGTAGAAACTGTCTCTTACAAGACCCCTGTGCCCTGCTCAGTTTGGTCTTTGTGGAGCTCTTAAGAACATTTTTTGAAGTAAACTTTTTTTGTTGTTTTTTGTTGTTTTGTCTACTTATTCATTTTACAGGCAGAGTGATTATGATCTCAAGATATTAAGTAACTCATATCCAAAATTCAGAATTTAGTTAGTGGCGGGGTCAGGGTATTATTCAATGTTGCTAATTTCTGGATAACTGACTTGACTTACACACAATTGTTTTTAAAACTGTTTGTTCTAAAGTAGTTTCCTTTCCCCATTAGGCTTTACCCCCTTCTACTTCTGCAATACCTGTAAGTAGCTGTATGCTGAGGATCTAAGATGAATGAGACATACGCTCTGCCTGGTCCTGTGCCTGCAGGTCCTGCAGCTGCCCTGTCTGGACTCATCCTCAGCGTGCCCATGATGCCCCCTGACTTCCCTGGCCACATCTACTGTCACTTTCCCTTTCTGATTTGTCAGGAATGCACTAATACAGTCATGTACTTTCCTGAGCACCCTCTCCTTTAGGATCCTCAATAAAATCCTCTTGTATCTAAGCACTGGAAGAGGTGGGCCCTAGAGGACCACATTCTGTCCTTCTGGAGGCTCCATAGGCTCCCCCTGCTGGAATGAGCTATGCCAGCTTTTCCTTGCTCAACCATCATGGTCCCTATTCAACAAGATCAAAGTACATGAAGTATGTTATAAATCAAAAGAAGATGTGGTGGTAAACTCTTGAAATTCCAGCACTCTGCATGGGTGAGCAAGAATATCACAAATTCTTGACCAGCCTGGGCAACTTCAGGAGATGCTGCCTTAAAAAAGAAAAAAGACTTTGAATACAGGCCTAGGATATAATTTAATGGTAAAACACTTGCCTCGCATGTGGGAGGACTTTGATTCCATTGCCAGTACTGCAAAACAAAACTGAACAAAACAAAATAAAGCCTCAAAACCAATCAAAACAAAACCCTAATTGTGGTATGCTAATGTATAGCTAAGGTTTCTGAATTGTCTAGCAAGTTATCATCTGCCTTACTCTTGAGTGAGTTCTTTAACCCTATGTTTTCCCTGCTTTCCTTGCAACCAGAGCACCTAGCTGTTTTTATTACCATAGCTCTGAAATGTAATCTGTTCAGGATTGCTGTGGCTATCTGGGTTTCTGTAGGGTATTTTTTATATTTCTGGAAAGAATGTGGTTTTCATTGGGACTGTATTGAATCTGTATATTGCATATTGCAATATTCATTTTTCTTATTAGTTTTACCAATTAGTTTTCTTATTAGTTTGGTAAACACTGGTGTGGGGGGATGTCTTTCCCTCCTTTAGCATCCTCCCAAATCTCTTTCTGCAATGATTTGAAGGTTTCATTGTAGAGGTCTTTCACATCCTTCGTTAGGTCTATTCCTAGACATTTTATCTATCTATCTATCTATCTATCTATCTATCTATCTATCTATCTATCTATCTATCTATCCATCCATCCATCCATCCATCTTAGAGGCTGTTGTGTATGGGAGTGTTTCCATGATCTCTTTCTCATTCTCAGAGTGTTTGTTGTTGGTACATAATAAGGTCAACTAATTTTTGTACATTGATTTTTGTATCTTGAAAATACACTTCGCTAAAAATGTCGAAAACATCTAGGAATTTTCTGATGGACCTTTTGGGATCTCTGCTGTATAACATATTGTCTACACATAGGGACAATTTAACTTCTTATTTTCCCATTTGAATTTCTTAATTTCTTTCTCTTGTCTTACTGCTCTAGCTAGTGCTTCAAGTACCATGTTGAGAAGAAATGGGGTTACTGGGGATACCTTTCTCATTCCTGATTTTGATGGAGATGATGTTGGCTGTGGGGTTTTCATGTGTATAACCTTATAATGTGGGTTTTTCGTGCACATAACTTTATAAAGTATAACCTCCTAGAGTAGACTCCTACTCTCTAGGGCTTTTATCATGATGACCTGCTGGATTTTGTTAAAGGTCTTTTCTGTCTATTGGGATCCTGTGATTTTTTTTGTTAAGTCCATTTATGTGATTTATTACATTTATTGACTTATGTATATTGAAGTATCGCTGTATTTGTAAAATAAAGACGATTAGATCTTGGTGGATTATCTTTTTGATACATGCTTATGCTTGGTTTGCTAGTATTTTACATCTATGTTCATAAAGAAATGAACCTGTATTTTTCTTTTTCTGTTCTGTGTTTACCTGGTTTGGGCAACAGAATAATACTGGCTTTGTAAAGGGAGCTTGGAAGCGCTCCATCTGTTTCTTTCTTTTCTGTTTTTGTTTTGAGACAGGGTTTCATTGTGTAAGTTTAGGTGTTCTGGAAATAGCTATGTGGACCAGCTTGCCTCAAATTTCATTTCTAGTTTTTAAAAAGTAATTTAAGAATTATTTGTTGTAGAGCTTCTTTAAAAGTCTGGTATACCCATGCCAGGGAGTAACAGCCTGGCTAGACCCCAGGGGAGGACTTTGCAGCCAGCCCTGAGGAGACAGGATAAGCTGGGGTTGGATGGAAGGGGAGGAGGTCCTCCCCTGTTGGTGGACTTGGAGGGGGCGGGGAGGAGGGAGATGAGGGAGGGATGGGGAGGGTGGGAGGGAATGAGGGAGGGGGCTACGGCTGGGATGCAAAGTACCTAACCTGTGATTGATATAAAAATAAATAAATTAAAAAAGTCAGGTATACCTCTGGTTTGCATCTATCTTGGCCTAGGTTTTCTTGTAATTGGCTTTTTGTTACTCTTTTAATTTCTTTGTTATGGATCTATTTAAATTGTTGATCTCTTCTTGGTTCAGCTTTGGTGGTTTTTATGAAAATAGAAACTTGCCCATTTCTTTTAAATTTTCTAACTTAACAGAAGATACGTTTTTAAAGTATTGTCTTAAAATATTTTGAGTTCTCTGGTGTCTGCTTTAATATTTCCCTGTTTACTTCTGATTTTGTTAATTTGGATCTTTTTCTACAGACATGTGGATTAATGAATACCCGGATGGAGTATGCGTAATTACAGCCATCTCATAGTTGATGAAGCTGTACACAAAATGCATACACTAGAGCAAAGAACAATAACAAAACATTGTAAATAACTAGAGCTGGAGAAATTAGATGTCCACATATAGAAGAACGAAATTAGATCCACATTTACAACCTTGCCTTCATAAAATTGAAAGACTTATGTATAGCAAAACAATCAATCAAGTAAAGGGGAAGCCCATAGTTTGGGTGAGAATTTTTGCATCTATCTGATAAAGGATTAATATCCAGAAAATACTCAAAAAACAAAGTCAAGAAAAGAAATGACCCAGTTAAATGGGCTAGAGATCAAAACAGAGAGTTCTTTAAAGAAAAAATAAAAATGGTTAAGAAATATTTTTTTGCTTTTTTTAGTAATTTATTTATTTTCATATTAATCACAGGTTATATACTTTGTATACCAGCCATAGCCCTCTCCCTCATTCCCTCCCACTCTCCCCATCCCTCCCTCATCTTCTCCCTGATCCCTCCAAGTCCACTGATAGGCGAGGACCTCCCCCGCTTCCATCTGATCCTAGCATATCATGTCTCTTCAGGGCTGGCTGCAATGTCCTCTTCTGGGATCTAGTTAGGCTGCTTTTCCCTCGGGGGGGGGCGGTCAACAAGCCAGCCATTGAGTTCATGACCCAAATAGTCCCTGTTCCCCTTACTAGGATACCCAGTTGGGTACTGAGCTACCATGGGCCACACCCGAGCAGGGGTTATAGTTTGTATCCATCATGGTCCTTGGTTGGAGAAACAGTCTCATAGAAGACCCCTGTGCCCTGATCTATTTGGTCTTTGTGGAGCTCCTGTCCTCATCAAATCTTACTAACTCCCCCTTTTTTCATATGATTCCCTGCATTAAGAAATATTTAAAAAAGTTCCATCATCCTTAGCAAATAGAGAAATTCAAATTAAAACTATCTTGACATGGTTAAGATAAAGAAAACAACTGATAGCAAATGCTTGCGAGGATGTGAGGAGAGGAAAATCCTCACTCTTGGTGGGATTGCAAACTAGGACAAACACCATGGAAATTACTGTGAAGAACTCTCAAGAAGCTAAAAGTAGATTTCCCATATGACCTACCTATACCAATCCTTGATCTATGCAAAGGACTACTTTTTAGACACTTGTGCAGCCATGATCACTGCTGCTCTATTTTAATAGCTAGGAAATGGAAACAACCTAAATGTCCTTCATCTGATGGATGGATAGTGAAAACATGGCACATAACATTTACATTGGAGAAAGAAAAATAAAATCATAAATGTGCAGGCAAATAAGATCTAACTAGAAAATATACTGAGTGAGGTAACCCAGACTAGAAAGACAACTGCTTCATGTTTTCTTTTACTTGTGGATTCTAGTTCCAAGTCTTTAGACGTGAGTATATAACCTGGAATGACTGTAGAAACCAACAAAGTAAAAAGGGATCACAGCGTAGGGAGTAGGGGGGGTTCTAGAGAGAGCGGTAGGACACAAGGGTCAGCGAGGGGGAATGGAAAAGTCAGGGGTAAGATTTATCTGGGAGGAGGGGAAGAGGACAAAACAGAGGAAAGGGGAAGAAGGAGGCACAAGGTACACTAAGATTGATTGCAAAAGTCATAAGGAAAGACTTAACATTTATTAAAAAATATATAACATATTAGCATTCTGCCATTTGCACTGATGATGTGCCCACCTAGAGCGGTAGATTATCTAACAAAATCCTAGGGCCAGGCATGGGAAATCTGTGTCATGTCATTTGTCAGAGAGGTGCAAGAGATTCCCAAAAGAATGTAGGCTCTTTCCTTTGCCCTTGTTGTCTCCCAGAACTTGAAGGCAAGAGCCTATTGCTGAAGCCACCTCACACTTTGGACACAGGGCTTGGAGACACTGAGCAGAAACTGACTGGGAAGCTTCCTTCTCCGAGCACTAGCTCTCTTAGTATCCTAATGTGCTGTGAAAACTACAAAGAGAAAAAAAGAAATTAATAGTTTTATATAGCTATGATACTTACAAGTTAAAACTGTTAACAGCATGGCAAAAAATATACACAAGGCTGAAATAGTGCACTTATACCTTAAGAGTAACCAACAGCCATCTTATTGACTTAAAGTCTGCTCAGCAAGAGGAAATTCCTGAACAGTACTGTAAATCTAGCTAAGCACCCTCAGCTACTGAGGTTATGGGTTCTAGGACAGAATAGAGCTACTACTGCTACTGTCTTAAACCAGTATAACTTCCAACTGCATTTTAAATACCCATTCTTATATCCACAAATAAGTTTAGCTTACTACCTCATCCAAGAAGCTTTTTTCCCCCCAGCTGGTGGAGACCATTACAGAAAAACAACAGTGATGATGATGACGACAACAACAATAAACCTAAAAGTGGTCACAGAGAACATACTGTGGAGTTTTCATCCCCAATAGAAAAACTTACAACACGACCTCTAAGTCTCAGGGAACATTGTCTAGGGGTGGTTGCATAAAAGCCGGAAGACCAAGATATCTGAGGGAAGATAGTATATGACAGAGGACAGGGCCCATGAAATGTTTTTGATTGGAAAGAGTTATTTTCATACAATGTTTTCTGGTATCTCCCAACTTCTCCCACACCCCTTCCACATCCCTACTTACTTAACTCCATGGCTCTTCCCTTCTCTCTTTAAAAACCAACCAACCAAAACCCCACAAATTAACCAAAAAACCCACACACAACCCCTACAAAACCATAAAACTAAAACCTAAAATATTCAAGCGAAAGAGCAATATGAGAAAAAAAATACCAAAATGAAGTTTTATGAGACAATAGGACTACAAAAGCACCATTGAGTTTGTTTTGTGTTGATCAGTTACTCATGGGCATGGACCCACACTGATGTGTGGTTTATATATTCAATAAAGCTCCACTAGAGATGACAAATCTTAATGTAGTCATCTAAACAAGACTGATACAGTGATAACACTGGATGACATCAAAATGTGGATGGGGGAAATCTCACAAAAAACACCTCTAGAAGAGCTACAGGCAATTAATGATGCCTAACAGTCAGAGAATCAGTCTTCCCAAGAAATGAACTCCCAGATGGATTATGCAATTCCAAGTGGTCAGCTTTCAACAAATACACAAATGAACAACACTAAATGGACTCAGCAGTATGTGTGTGTGTATGTATCTGTGTGTGTGTACACATACGTAACAAAGAAGAGGTCATGAATTTGAGAGGGAATTATGGGAAGAGTTGGAAGGGGAAGGTTAAGGTGAAAACAATGTCACTACAATACTCATATATGACATTCTCACAAAACTGCATAAACAACCACACAGACAATCAGAACTAGAATACCTCCTTAAGCCCCTGCCAGACTTCTCTTTGCTACTTGAGTCAGCAATTGCTGTCCAAGTCTTTTCCCCAAGCCATTTCTCATTGCTTTGGTGATGCCAAGCTACCTTGATTTCTTTTGCTATGCTAATCCCAGTGTGGATATGAATAGATGCTCTCACATCATGGCTGTGTGTGGTTTCCTTGTTATGCTATCATGCTGAGAAGAGGGTTGAACTCTAGCAGGCTTCAGGATTCAGAACTAGGTATAGGAACATTCCCTGCTTGACCCTAGTAGAACAAAACTGGCAAATCTAAGAAGGATTCAATCCTTAAATGTCAATGTGTAAGAGCTAAATGAGCTGAATGTGCTGAAATACTACGTGTTGTTAATGGGTGTAAGTGCCTCTTTATGACCTCATAATGCTGGCTGCATAGTTTGGGAAGATAATATATCTGTAAGTACTCCTGACATTTCCATTTAAAAGTTGATTTCTAAATAAATGGGCTGAAACTCAATTAGCCTCAACACTGAAGGGTTCGGGGCCTATCTCAGTCTGAGGAATATGGTCAAAGGTGACAAGTAAAAAGCATAGTCCAGATGCTTGCATTAAAATATGTAAACTGAGAATGTTTTAAGTGTATCTGAGTGCTTCAGTATTTCGTAAATAGTCCAGTAACATTATCAAGCCTGGATATTGAGAAACTAATAAGCAAAAAGCTTGTTCACTCTTTATAATGATGTGTGCTTGAGCCAAAGGAAGTACCAAGGATGGCTAGAATATTGGAATGCTCCTTTTTGCTCAGTTTACGGAATCCTTATAATATAAAGAATAATAATTGAAATGTTTACTGTATGGCAATGAAGTCTTATAAGTGGAGTCTTCTGAGATTATTTTGCTAGGATAATAAACATGGCAATAGAAAATTGTTTGCATGGACCTGAAATATAGTACATTTACTTTGCATGCTTTAAAAAAAACTATTCAGTTGGTTCAATAAGAAAGACATTTAGAAGATTCTGAAATAGTTGGCATTTATAATCTCTCCATTTAGTTTATGTGGACAGGGCCATGTTTTTCATGGTTGTTTTACTCAGTGATTTGGAGTTTTCTGCATAGTAAGAATTTCTTCAGATATATAAAATTTACATTTAATGAATTATTCACCTCGATTAACCAAGGCATTAACCTCACTGGTAAAATTATATATATATATATATATATATATATAATGTCTGAATAGAATCTTGGTTATGTTCTGCAAGCATTTATATTCATTTTCTGCATCATGTCCCAGATCTCTGGTATTTCGAAGAAAGCATGTAACGTGCAAAATTATGCTTCTTTCACACTGGAACAGAACTGTTAGCATACATTTCAACAGGAAGGTACCATAAAGACAAATTGGAGTGTACTTCTAGTCATCTTTCTACAGCTGCACTCCTCTGTTCTCTTCCCAAAGCTTCATAAAAGCTTGAGGAGGCATTCACTCATTTGGATACACCTATGGAACTTTTCGCATTTGTTTAATGCAGCAAAGTCCACAAAAATCCCATCAAATGTAGAGCAGAGTCGGGAAGCATCCTTCCTGCTAAGCATCGGTTACTTAGAGCCAGAGAAGCCCCAGTCAGCCAAATTTCTGTTGAGGAACCGTGTCATCCTTCAAAAACAGAAGACATTGGAAATCAGGTAATTTAATTTGAAATATGAAACGTATCTAATTGATTTGAAATACTGTCTCTGATGTACGGCTTATTGGAAATGCAAGATTCAGAGGTTTGTGGGCCCAAGACACTAGATATGAAAATATCCTACTACTCCTTCTGAGGGAACAAGAAGAAACAGGAGAAAGTGGAAGGCGGGTGTTGCATGACTTTGCAAGTCCTGGGGGCTGGTTTATCTCATCTACCATCTGGAAGACGAATAGTACAGAAGCCTGTAGTGGGGATGGTTTGCTCTCAGCTACGACATTAACTGGTGTGTGTGTATTTCCCAGCTCTTGGTGAAGACTCTCAGACAGTTAAGATCAGTATTTAGATTAGGATGTGAGTGGGCCAAAGATGAAATATTTTTTTTAATCAAGCCTATCTTTATTTGGATAATGAAGTAATATTAACAAGTGGTGATTTCTTTTATTCTTATGGTCCAACTTAGATAATGTTCCTTCTCTGTCTCCAGAGTGGCGATAAACTTCAGAGATGGACAGCCAATTAATATTTCAATAATTCTGGTCGCCACGACAGGGCTTAAAGCTCTCTATCATTAAAGTTCTGCATGCTGTTTCAAAGATGCACAAGAGAATTTAGAAATCCCGAATAAATACTGCAATTTCTTACAAGCATAGATCTGGACAGCTTGAAAGTATCAAGATAATGATTGCTAAGAATAGCAATATCCACAATAAATATGTTCAGCTCCTGAAAATTGCTATGTTTATCTAATGTGTTTTCTCAAATGTTGCCTCCCATTCCAAAAACAGACTATTGGCAACTTCTGTTTTGAGGAAAGGACATCAGAAATAATTTGGTTAGTTAGATGAGGGCCAATTTGCATGTCTATTATGTATCTATAAAGTGCTAAGCAGCATATGTTAAAATAACATGGAGTGTGTGGGTAATTAATTTCAAAAGGTTATTTATACTACAAATGAAATAAGAAAAGCATTACTATCAATTTCATGTGTATGTGTGTGGCATGTCTGGGTGTACACATGTTTGCATGTGTGTGTACAAGTGTTAGTGTATGTGGAAGTGAAGGTCTGAGGTGGATGCTGGGAGTCTTCTTGGATTGCTCTCCTTATATGTTGAGGCAGGGTCTATTGAGCTTATAGGTCACCCTTATGGTTAGGTGAGCTAGCCATCATGTTCTGAGGGTATGCTCTTTTGGCCTTTACAACCCTGGCATTATAGGTGGGTTCTGTGCATTCTGGAGATCCAAACTTTGGTCCTCACAGTTGCTGTTTGCATGGCATGTGCTTTAACCACCGAGGAATCTTCCTAGCCTCATAAATAAATTATTAAGCAAAGTATGGATTAACTAAGATGCAATGCTTATTACTTCTAAAAGTTGAGCAACTAGACAAATTGGCAATTGTATGTAGTTTTCTACTTAAATATTATAATGATAGCTTTTATGGATATTTATTTTTTGATATAGGGTAGGGCTATAGCCTATGAACAGGAAAACTGACCTTTTGAGTAAGGCTGGTTTAGTAAAATTCTTAAATTAGTAGTTTAATATGTAAAAGTGGAAATGGATAATACATCAATTACTGAAGCACTTCACACGATCTTTGTTTATAACTGTCTGTATATAATCACACGGATATATGTACACATAGCACACATTAATAATGCTATTTATCATGTAATATATATGTATATATAATCTTTAATAAAATTATTAATAATATAAGTAAATAATTACTCTGTTCTGATTCTTAAATCATTCTAATGTTTGTGTATTGTTGTCCAGATATATTTACAGTTTTTTAAAAATTTCTAGTACAACCCTTTCCTAATGCTATGTTAGCATCTGATGGATCTCAAAGCATCAGTTTGATGATCTTTAGTTAAGGTTGCCTCCCTTTCCTCTGCAAGAATCGCACAATTGCTTCTCTGTATTTAAGGATATTTAAACTCTGGAGGTGGCTCAGTATGATAGTATGAGTTTTTAACTTCAATCTACATGTGCTCAGCATATTCCTCTTATTAATAATATTCTATAATATTCTCAGGACATCTTTTTAGTAGAACACTGTTAATTCATCCTCACACATGCGGACTGTAGGCTACCAGTGAGCAACAGTGTCACTCCATTTATATTCTGTGTTTTTAAATATTACATTTATCAGGTAGTTTTAAAGTCATCTTTGTCTTAAAAGCTTTTAACTTACTAATTTTTATTTTAAATTTCTTTTCATCATAAATACACTAGAACTATAAAAATTTCTAAAAGTTGTTAATTACCATAACGTACTCTTAAATTTCACTAAGTAATATGACTTTCTTAAAACAAAAAGTAGGGACTTTCGTATTCCAAGGTTTGCCTAATACAGTGGAATAAAGTATGTGCTCCTTTTATTAAATGCTATGTCCTTCCTGCTGTTTTGTTTACAGATTATTCCTTAAGTTGACTTTAATTTCAAGCTGTGATAGTTTAAAATGTGTGCAGATTATGTGCAAGTAAATTCTAGAGGACATTTGGTGACATAGAAAGAACACTTTAGTGCAAAGACACATGTTTGAATTCTAGGTCTCTGTGTTCCTAAAGTTCTCTGAGCCTTCAGTCTCCTGGTTTCTGATAAGGGGTGACAATAAATGGTTTAAATTGGATTAAATATGAATTAAATTAAATACTATTGATCTATCACAGTGCCTGACATACATTTAATCTGACATGCTCTAAATATGATTGCCTAGCTTTGCTAGAAGTCCAACATTGGTGTTCAGCATTTGTTCTTACTTGAACAGATGAACTGGTCACAGAAAAGAAGCAGCTATGTATCAATATTTGCCTCAGAGACCATTTAATTCAATTCAAGTCAGTAAATAAGTATCTACCCATCACTTTGTTCATTCCCTCTGTGCTAGTCTTGGTTACTTTCCTGTTAGCATTTTTGTCTGCTGAGCATCCAGGACTGCTGAGCTAAAGAAGTTCATTCACAGCTAATTCCCTCTACTTTGGAGATCCGTGGAAATGGCAGGAACAGGGGCTAGCACCTCATTCCACCTGAGAGCACCTCCTTAAAAGATGCTGGCTGCTGACAAGAATCCCATCAAGAGAAGAACTAGGAAGATGATTTGATGTTTAGAGACTGTTTTGAACATCGGGAGTCTCATCGTAGAGAACCAAATGAAGAGAATGACTGAGATCAGCTGATCTAGTCCTGTCAGTTGTGAAATAAAGACAACATTTGCCTGGCCTTGTTTCCCCATTGGTTAGCTTGTGGCCTGGTTAAAAAACAAAACGTGACCAGTAGGGAAAGGAGAAGCAGAAGAGAAGGTAGAGAGGACTGGGGAATGCCCAATGCTGTATAGAAGGAGCAGCAAACACTCTTCAAAGGCTGATTTATTGCCGGGGGACCTAGACAAGTGCGAGCCACAGCTGAGGCTCCTAGTGGCAAGTGCTGCCAGTTTAACAAAAGAGCAGTGCTTTGGGAGCCAGATTTGGAGCCAGACTTTGTGAAGAATCCAGGATTCTGCTCCCTCCCAGGACTTGGTTCTAATTTTGGTTTTGGGCTGTCCTCCCTGTTCCCACCTCTCAGGCATTCATTCTGTTTGGGGGTTTATTGTGGAGGAAGCCAGCTAATGCTATGTTCAGAAAGAGAGAGATAAAACAGACCAACCGTATTTTCTTTGTTATTAAAATGGGAAAACAAACTCAAAATGATCTGGGTTTTAGAAGTCTGCTTACATCCGCCCAGAGCCACTGACAGCACCCAGCAGCACATTCCATCTCTGCTTACTGGGAGCATATTCTTCACTGGTATTTCTCCCTTACCTGTGAAAGTAAATGTCTCTGTAGCTCAGTTCTACTTGCTCATTTTCCCCCGCTGAAGGCTTTACTCTGATCATCCCTTGCCTTCTCATATATATATATATGTATATATATTCTCATATATATGTATATATATTCTCATATATATATATATATATTTGTCTGATGTGGGGACAAAGGAGGGACTCAGGAGCAGACAAGGCTTTCTGAAACTCACTGATGCTGCTTGTGTGGGTAGGTGAGAGGGCAGTGTATTGAGCATCCTGCAAACATGGCTTCCCCTAATGCGTGGTGCTGGGGAGTATCCCTTGTGACAAGGACGCACATTCCATTTGGCCAACTCATCTTTAGTACCTTCTGAGACGAGGAGATGGCTTACCCTGCAAAGTGCTTGCTACATAAGCATAAAGATCTGAGTTTAGAAACCATGTAAAAACTGTGTGTGGTTTTGTCGACCTGTAATCCCAGGAAAGGGAGAGACAGGTTGATTCCTGGAGCTTGCTGGATGAGTTGGTGAGCTCCAGGTTTGGTGAAAGGTCCTGTTTCAAAAGTGTCGGTGGGTAATAATCAAAGAATTGACCTCTGACCTCTGCATGCATACGCATGTGCACCACATACACATGCACAGATCCTTTGCTGAGATTGTTAGGACTGAGCACAGAATCAAAAGTGAGCACGAAAGAGGCCTTGTGTCAGGTCTGCTCTATTCAGACGACATAGGAGGTGAAAGAGTTGCACAGGACAGGAGGTTGAGTCACCTCACCCATGTCTCCATATGCTGTTTCCTACTGTGTGTGAATGTGCACTGGATTAATCTCCCAGGATCTCCCACCTGCCCAGCGGATTAATTTTGTCTATTCATCCTAGATAGGGCACCATCCCCAAGTAATTATTTTACCCAACAAACCAATGAACCAATGGAATCACAGAAGTGTGGGAACCCCTTAAAAGGTACATTACTGAAGAAAACTAAACTCACCTCAGCATGGTTAATGATTTCCTTAAGCCATCTTCAATTGGCCTGCCATCACCTACACACTCTAGCACTTACTGAGAGTTGGGACAGAATTACATAAAGCTGGGGGTGGTTTTGGCAAAAGAGGAGGGCACAGGAAAGAGTGGCTAGGATCTCAGGTGAGGATTAGATAACCCTTCCCATCCTCTCTTTCCATGGGGGAACATAGACAGACTGGGCCTTGCTCAAGGTCTCTTGGAAGTAATCGCAGCTGCCAATCAAGTTGGTGATTGTTATGCTCAGAAGACAGTGCCTTTGGGATGGGTAATGTACTCGTAACTCCATGTCATCCCAAAAAGCTGGTGTTCATATGGACAAGACAAGCGAGACTGGCTACCTCCAGAATGACGGCCATGGCCCGAGAACACATCTGCCCACCATCTTGTCTGCGTTACTTTGATAAGACTGCTCCATGGTACTCAATCAATGCATGGGGCTTTGCTCTACTTTTGAAATTCCCATCTTTTCGAGAGTCCAAAGGTCACTTTTCTGATTAAGCCACAGTCCCAAGGGTTTACTCTCAATTTTTCTCTGCATATATTTCTGAAATTACAAGTGCTTTAAGGAGTTGTGGCTAGGTAGTAGGTTTTGACTGGGACTTCCCCATTTTCAGCAGAGTGCAGCTGGTTTTCATAGAGTCTGGAGATTCTGAAATCATCTCTCACTCACAGAATTGATGGCATAGTTGGGCAGTCTGGATATACAGTTGACAGTAGCTTTCTCAGTACTCACAGAGCAAAACAGAGGAAGAAAATTTCTGGAGAGATGGGATTTTTTTTCCAGTAGTAGGTTTTAAGATGTACACAGTGTTTCCCCAGCTCATACAACTGCTTTGAAAAGTAAACATCCAGATGTGGCTCACTGAGAAGTACACTAGGACATTTAACTCTACGTTTCCTTTATACAGTGTCTCAAAACAGCTAGTCTGGACTTGCAGTGAAGAGTAAAGCTCTGACTAAACTAATACCATAGTCACAACCGTTACTATTCTATAAGTGCTTCATATTAGCTCAGTTTATTTCCAGGTGGGGAAACTGAGTCCTAGGACTCATGGGAATGTGAAGATAGAATATGGTAATCTGCAAAATGTGCCTGCAACACAGTAAGGACCTGTTGCATGTTTAAGGTAAAAAACAATAAAGAAATGACAGTGTTTGAAGCAAGCCTGTGGATTCTTTAGAGTAGCCTCTAGAGGATGAAGGTTCTAGTCTGTTTTTCTCAGTTTTTACCATACACTAGCATCAGCCATGGAATCTCAAAAAGTGAAAATTTCTAAGTTTCTGAGTAAAAAAATCTCAAGCCTCCCAAGTAAAAAATCCCAGGGATGGGTTTGAGAAGTTCACCAAAATAACCACAAAGAAAAATGAGCACCCAGGCAGGTAATGGTTAGATGCTAATTTTGAGAACCATCTAATTTTAGTCTTGGAAATCCTTTGCCAGAGGCAGTAAGTTTCCTGGGGATAAACTCATTAGCACACTATCCCAAATGATCTATTATGGATCTGAGTGACAATTAATAGCAAGAACTACATTGAACATCTGGCCATCATTAGCTGGAAGTTCTGCTTTCCTCAAATGCCCATGAACGTCAGTTTCCCATTACTGAAACAAAATTCCAGAACAAATGAACCCATAAAGAGGTTTATTTGGGGCCTGTGTCAAGGTAGCACACAATGGCAGGAGTCCAATTGTTCTCATCACTGTTAATAAGTAATAGAGAAAGACCATAATGCTATTTGAGAGCATGCCCACTTACCTGAAGGTATCCCAGCTTCCCCACCTCCCAAAGGGTTTACTGCCTTCCAGTAGCACCAAGCTGGAAACTCATTCTTTGCTACTGGTACCTTTGTGGAGATGCTGCATCAAAACCATGAAGAGGTCAAATATGGCCAGGAAAGTAGTGACTCACAGGAAGGAGTGGCAGATGATTCTGAGAGTCACCATTAAACATCATAAATAGGCTGCATCCATCCTCATCACAAGAAGTCAAGCATAGTACAAAGCAAATAACTCGAGTTCATAGATTCTGATGAAACAGCACATTTTTACCTTTGGTTGCATTCATTGCTAATGATGTAACTCTCACTGGCATCCTGAAACCAGATAGTTTTAAAGCAGAGTTAGTAAGAGAAATAGAAATAGATACTCTTGTTGATGGCTAGTTAATGGGAAATTAGTATAGTCTTTTAGGAGGGCCTTTCGGCACAAATTACTTGGTAGCTGGTAGGATATATAAAAAATTAGTAGCAACTATGATGTCCCCAAATAGAAATATATCAGTTTATTATTGCACACTGGCACAACAAAGTGAAACATGGTCATGGTTTAGGCTAAAACTTAATAAACAGAAAATACTTCAAATACACTGTTAAATTAAAAAATGTTATTCTTTCTTGTGTGTGAAAGAACTTACATCAAATAACAGGAGTAATTTTTTTCTGGATGGTTGGAGCATGAATGATTTTAATTTTTTCTTTTTACCTAACTATATGTCTGCTTTAAATCATAATTCGTATACTAAGTTTATCAGAAAAAAAGAAACACATTTTTAGAAAAGCTTCAATCAACAATGATTTGTTCTAAGATTATATATGGGTCACCATAATTATATTTTAGGTCACCTTCAGGTACAGTTTTGATGTTGTGTTATTTCTGAATAATGACTACCATGTATTACCACCTTCTACAGGACTCACTGACCCATAGGGATGCTGTTTTTCTTTTCTTAGGTAAGGCATCTTTATTTTTTCTTGGGTAAGCTGTTTCTTTTCTCCCTCTTTAGTTATTTGAGGTAGGAGCTTTCCACACAACTCAGACTGGCTTTGAAATTCACTATGCATTCCAGGTTAGTCTCACACTCGTTTGTGGTGATCCCTCTTCAGCCTCCCCAGCGCTGGGGTTACTGGTGGTTGTTATCATGCCTTATCTTAGCAGGCCATCTTCATTTCAGTTTTGAAGTTTTCATCTATGTACTCCTGATTGTGTTAATCAGCAACAATAATGAAAACATTTATCCAAGAAATGTTTGATCAGGAATTTCTTTGTCAGACTTTGAAAACACACATTTGAACAATGAATTACTGCTTAATAGAAGTAATTAGGAATATTACAATGAGAGCAAATCACGGGTGATTTATTAGCTATAGAGCAGGGTATCCTAGAAGGGAGAGCAGCTAATTTGATAGGGAAAGTCAGACATACCTTGCCAGAAAGGCAACTTTTAGCCCAAATCTTAAAGAATGAGACGAGGAAGGAAAGGGGGTTATTTCTAAGAACAATGAGCAACCTATAACCAGGCTGTATGAAAAGCCACAGTGTGGAATATTGAGATGAGAGTGGCTGGCGCAAGATACATAAGCAAGACAGGAAGAGAAGAGAGATTGGAAGGGAAAATTGACTGGAGTGACAAGTTAGTGGCGGATAGTAAAATGCCTGGTGTGCCCTGTTGTAAGATTTTTAAGTTGATCTTTGGAACAAGGGAAATTGACAGGGAAAGTGACTGATGTAATCGTTTTTAAGGACTGCACTGGGTGAGGCTGTAAGAATGGAAGAGATTAGAGTGAGAGGTCTGGGGCCTGAGGCAGGGCAGATGGTTAGGAAGCTATCATCCATTATGGGGAAGAGATAACAAGGGTCTGGCCTTAGTGAGTAGTCCTGGAAATGCAATGGAAGGGCTTGATTTGAGAGAGCCCTCTAATCAATAGGGAGAAAAGCTTCCCATCTCCTGTCATGTTTCATAGCTTTTAATACATTTTCCATACAATTTTTTGAGATGTAAATCTCTACGCTGAACATTTAGTCGCCAACTCAAGTGTGATTTAATGCACCTGCATCCGACAAGGCCTAGTGGAGCCACATCCAGTTTGTATTGAGTGCATACCCCCCAAATGAGTAATTGCCGCCGTGTACAAAACAAAACCACCCCCGGATCACATGTGCGCCTGTGATTCCTCAAGATGCAGGGAGAAGATGAAAACAGTTCCCAGTGTTGGTTTTTAAGAAAATGTCAGATGCAAAACATTCAGAGATATTCTCGTCTGACTCAATCTGCCTGTAGTTTTCAGCAAGGCACCTTTAGATATTATATAATATCTTTGGTTGAGATTGGCTGTTGACTAATGGAGAAATGCAAGATTTGGATCCAGAGAGGCCTGGCATTGGAATAAATTTGTGATGTCAGGAAAGTTACTTAATTTTCTTAGTTTATTCACTTGTGAAATGGAAATATTTATATCATTTCTCAGGGACACTGTGAGCACTATAGATAATATATGTAAAACATTGCACATTCTTGCTCCACAAAAATTCAAGAATTAGCTTTTTAGTCCAACTCACTCTTGCAAAAATTTGTTCTTGGCAAACCATATGTTAAGGCTTGTGTTGCTTCTGCTTATGGCTTCTGCTTATGGCAGCCTAGGGAAGACAGTAATAAGCCAAATGTTATTAGAAAAGTAAAATGAAGATGCAAGGAATACAGAAACATTTTTATTTTATTTTATTATTTTGTGTATGTGTGTGTTTATGTGTATGTGTATGTGTATACAATGCTTCATTTTCCTGGTACGTAGAGTTGTATACAACTGTCCCATTTTCTTCTTAGTTTTGGCTTCCAGGAAACTCTGAGTTTTATTTCATATTCAAAATTGTCAGCTGTATTTGGAATAGTATATTTCATTTTTGTCATCTTTAATCTTCTTCAGAATGATATAATGTATAAACAAATTCAGTAGCTGGTATAAATAAATGTAGTCTTATATCTTCAAGATTTGAGCCATCGTCATGTAGAAAGCACGTGTGTATCTACATTGCTTTAAACAGCAAATGCTTGACCAATAGATGAAAGGTACATAATAATTACTGAAGTGAAAAAGAAGATATTAAAAAAAACATAATGGAAAGAGTTGTTTCTATGATGAAAACAAGTCCTTTCCTATTGAAAGAATTACACTTACCACATAATTTATTATAGAATCAAAAGAAGTAATTCTAAACAATAATGAGCTCATAAAAGAGCTACAATAGCTAAAGTAATCTTTAACAACAAGGAAAAATTAAAGGGTTGGAAGTATCATACTTCTGCAGTTCAAAATATACCACAGAGCTACAGTAATCAAGACAGCACAAAGTTGTCTTAAAACTCAGGAACATAGAATAGAGAGAACAGAAAGAAAACCACACACCTGTCATCAAATGTCACCTGAAAACTGTCAAGAACACAAAATTGGGTATGGACAGAGCTTTTTTGAAATGCTATTGGGAGAACTAGATATTTACACACACAAAACTAAAAATAGACTTTATCGAATACCATGAACAAAATGCAACTCAACATAGGCTCAAGACAAGAAAATAAGACAAAAAGCTGTAAAACTATTAGGAGAAAACATAAGGAAAGGTCTTTGTTGCCTTAGTTTGGGAAATGGCTTTTTACTTGGGTCACTAACTACAAAGATTACAAGGTAACTTTGGATAAATAGGATTGCAACATGTGAATACTCTTCTTCATAGCAAAGGAAACAATCTATACAGTGAATTGAAATGAAAGAAAATATTTACAAAACATTGGACAGTTGGTTAATATCTAAAACATTTAAGGAACTCATACTCTTCTACACTATAAAGTGACCTGAATAACCTGACTAAAAAATAGGCATTAGATTTTTTAAACTATCATTTATTTATTAACACATAATTAAATAACTTAACCTCTAAGGCTATATATAAGATTCCATTGAAAATTCATTTGCTCCTCTTGAAAGTTTGCACATTGAAAATTCATTTGCTCCTCTTGAAAGTTTACTGTAGTTGTAGCTTGGCATGCAGACGCTGCATCTAACCCAAGCACCAGGAATGATGAAGCCAAAAGATCATGAATGAGCTTCATGTGTGTTTGTGCAGGCAGCCTGGGCCACAGATCAAGACCCTGTCTCAAAAAAAAAAAAGATTTATTTTATTGAAAGTAGTCAAAGAAATGTCCTTTCTTGTTCTGTTATACTTTCCAAATATGACTACTTTTATTTTTAAAAAAGTTACTTTGTGAGCATAAATGTTAATAGTGAAGGTGAAGTATACAAGCTTCCCAGTATAAAGCATTTGTTCCCATTTTTTGGCAAGCGTGCTAATTCTGATCCAGATCCCTAGCTCTTCCCTTCTCCCTGATGTTCTTCCCAAGTGATATGTTGCCTGCTAATGTGGAGTGTGGCTGAATGCATTTCCCACAGCATTACCTTTATCGGTATTGTGATGGTTAGTGTCAATTGTCAGCTTGGCAGGATCTAGCGCCACCTAGGAGAGCCGTTCTCAGCTTGTGTGTCGTGACCCTCTTTGGGGGCTGCATATCAGATATCCTGCATATCAGATATTTACATTACAATGCATAACAGTAAAAATTTACACTTTTGAAGTAGCATCAAGATAATTTTATGATTGGGGGTCGCCACAACATGAGAAATTGTATCAAAGTGTTGCAGCACTAGGAAGGTTGAGAACCGCTGACCAAAGAGCTAGGCCTCTGGCGCATGCCTGTGGGAGACTGTGTTGATTTTGTTTATCAAAGTGGGAAGACTTGTTTTAATTCTGAGCAGAGTACAAGTGGTCATTACTCTCTTCCTGAAGGCCTTCGTGTGTGTGTGTGTGTGTGTGTGCGCGCACACACACACACATACTATGAGGTGCTACTTCAAACTTCTGCTGCTTTGACTTCCTGTAATGATTGAAAGTAGTCTCAATTGTGGCCCAAAGTAAAGCCCCTTTGCCTTATGTTGCTTTTGTCAGAGAATTTTATCATAGCTAAAGAGATAGAAACTGAAACTGAATTCTAGCGTGGATCTTTATGCACCCAGGAAAGCACAGCAGCATTTTCCCCTGCACTGACTTCTGTGCTGTGCCATTTTGTGCCATTTCTGATGTCAACTGAGATGTACAAAGGTTCTGACATTTTTAGTCTTAGAGTTTGTCACTGAAGTGGGTTCTGATTCCATTTAAGGAGGACTTGTGGTAGTAAGATTTAGTGTGTGTGTGTGTGTGTGTGTGTGTGTGTGTGATTTTCACATAGTGTCTAGCTCTCCTGGTCAGGCTAGCAGTAAACATGTGTTCCAGTAAAACCAGCACAAACACAAAGTCATTATGCTGGGATGAAAAGCATATTAGCCCTTCTCTGGCTAAATAATCTACTGCAGATAATCTTCCACTGGTAGAAAAATTAGACATACAAGTTACCAGCAGGCATATGAAGAATATTCAGAATTCCCCCATTAAGGAAATGCATATTGAAACCATAGTGACTAGTGTTAGGAGATCAAGGCAGAAGGGTCTCAAGGTGAAAAGCCTAGGTTACATAGAATGTTTGCAACTAGCCTCTGCTACACGCTGCGACACTGTCTTAAAAGGAGGCTAAAGCAAAACAAAGCAGGGCAGATGGATGTGGTGGAATAGAACTCTAATTCCAGCTGCTTGGGATGCTGAGGCAGGCAGATGAGGCAAGTTCAAGGCCAACCCAAGTTATAGAAGTGAGTTTAAAGCTTGTCTGGGCAACTTAGTGAGACCCTGCCTCAAAAACATAAAAAAATAAAAAGTCAAAGAGTTCTGGGCATGTAGCTCGGTGAAAGAGTGCTTGCCTAGGCTTATTTGCAAGGCCCTAGCTTCACTCTCCAGTGAATCATAACAAACAAACAATAAAAAGTAAGCATCCATAATCAGCTGTTAGAATAGCTATTAGCAAAACCATGAGAGACTGCAGGTATGGGCAAGAATGTGGACAAAAGAGACCCTTTATACACTCCTGCTGGGGATGAAATTTAATGGGAAATTACTGTTTCCATTGTAGGAAACAGTATCATATTTCCTAAAGGAAGTTAAAAAATAGAGCTGCATTAAGGTTCAGAAATTCCATTATTGCATATAAGTCAAAAGAAATGAACTCAGTGCCTCAAAGTGATAGCTGTTTTCTTATGTCCATTTCAGCCGTGTTCATACCAGCCATGTGAATAGCCTAAATATGGATGACTAGAGGGTGTGTATGTGAATACACATAGATAATACAGTTTATATACACACATATTAAATGTGTTTCAGTATTATTTGGTCCCTAAAAAGGGAAAAATCAGTCAGCTTCAGTAATACGGAAGAATCTGCAAGGTAAGTGAAACAAGTCAGACACAGAGAGGCTGAACTACAGAAGTTCGACTTTTATTGCAAAATCTAAGGTAGCTGAAATTATAGAAACAGACAGCTGGAAGGTGATTGCCAGGGGCTAGGGGTGAGGGAAGTGGTATTGTGATCAGGAGGTCCAGAGTTTCGGTCATACAAGATAAGTAAGTTATAGAGATTCAGTGTCCAGCAAAGTAACCACAATGACTACGTTTACTCTGGATGTGGCCCAATATATTCCATGGAGTCCTGAAACTGTGAGATCTATGAATCCCACATATGACATGCTTTCTAAAACTCCACACACATATGAAGACATTTAATTGATAAATTAATTCATAAAAGAACAATTATAACAGTGTACCTAATGGGAGTAGTGTGAATCTCTTGAAACACAAAACCACGGATAGGGAAGGACTGAAGTTACTGACTTCCCAGTGTATTGGTGACTTACTACAGTAAAAGTGTATTTTTCATGTCATAGTTAGAGTGTTTGTCATCCACCTCTCCTCGAAGCTCTACCATCTGGAAGAGGAGGCCTTCAGAGCCACAGAGTGGGAGAAGGAGGAACTGAGGATTATTATAAGAATATTAAGTTATAATGAGTATCTCCAAATCACATTTTTACATAATCTCTTGAGGTTGAAAGAGTGATGTTCCCAAACTGCTATCAGCTTTCTGAGGGATGAGCCCTTGAAACACAGTTTGCTTTAATTGTGGGCTAAAGATGATGTAAGATGGCTACGGTATTGACCACAGTTAAATAGACCCATATCTCAGATGGCAGGTAGAAATTGGGATGGGCAGGGACTTTCATAATCCCAGTGGACTGTATTAAAT
This sequence comes from Pachyuromys duprasi, assembly GCA_028658305.1. Classification (NCBI taxonomy): domain Eukaryota; kingdom Metazoa; phylum Chordata; class Mammalia; order Rodentia; family Muridae; genus Pachyuromys; species Pachyuromys duprasi. The sequence goes on from CM053744.1 coordinate 87,704,279, forward strand.
GTAATTCTGGAAATATGTTTTCTTTACTCTGTCTTCTTAAGGATGCTTTGATATCCATCATTATTGTTTCAGTGTCCTAAGCATGCTGTTGCTGCCTTCCATTTGGAGTATTTATATCATCCCTTTGATGTGTGTAATCTAAAGAGAAAGGCTTCTTTGATTCTCTCCTTTTTCTAACCTTTTAAATTCTGATCCTTCAAAAAAAAAGGCACAACGACCATTTTTTTTTGTTTTTGCAATGCATAAAATGTCCCTGTTCTCAGCCGTCCTGTCGTCCCTAGACATCCCATCCAGGAAACGAAATTCAGCCACCTGCAATGAGGAGGAGGCTTAATGTGGGAAATAGGCATAGAAGAAACTAAGTTAATGTTTTCAAGAAAATTTTGCTTTTGGGAAATCTTGACTAAAAGATCCCGACTCAGCAATACATTGTCGCAGTGTTGTATCGTCATCTGTACACACATGGACAGCTTTCTCCCTTCATTATTGGGAGAGAAAGCAAAACAAAACCCAGAGTGTGGTCTTTGCATGCACCAAAGACTACCAGACAAAGCACGGGTACTTAATCAGACTCTTCTCTGAGACAAGTTTTGCAACTGGATCTTGGCTTACTCAGAAAAGAAATCAGTTACTTGTTTTTGTCTCACACAGCAATGAGAAGATAAGCCTTCTACACTATGGAAGACGATCAAGAGCATTTGCTTCTCAGTATTTCAGGCTGGCTGGTGGCAATACAGAGCAAATGACCTTTATACAGTACTCCAAGCCCCCCTTTCCCAGGAGGCTATTCAGAAGAAGGTGCAAATGTTCAAGAGGTACTTATTTGTTTCATTCATAGAAAAGGGAATTTACAGAGATGTCTTAGGAAAGAAATACTAAAATATAATTTCAGAGAATGGAACACTTGTCCTATATGGATGACTTTTACATTTCCTTATTAATCTAGGTAGTTATTGTGCTGGTTAGTTTTTGTCAAATTGATACAAACTAGAGTCACCCGGGGATATATATATCCCCATCAGACTGGCCTGTAGCCCTGAATGTGAGACATTTCTTTTTTCTTTTTTTATACATATTTTGTCTGCATATACGTAAAGAACTGAGTGTGTGTCTAGTGCCTGAGGGGCCAGAAGAGGGCATTGGATTCCCTGGAACTTGAGTTATGAATGCTTAAAAACCACAATGTGGGTGTTAGAAACCAAACCAGGATCCCCTGCAAGAGCAGTAAATGTTCTTAGCCTGTGCATCATCTCCCCAGCCCTCAAATGTGAAATATTTTCTTAATTGCTAGTTTATGAGGAAGGGCCCGGACCACTGTGGGTGTTACTACACCTAGGCAAGTAGGCCTGGGCTGTGGTAAGTGAGGCGGCTGAGAAAGTCAGTAAGCAGGACTCCCCCATGGTCCCTGCTTCCTGGTTTCTGCTCTGAGTTCTGGTTCTGGCTTTCATAATGATGGACTACCAACTGGATGTATAAGATGAAATAAACTATTTGGTTTTTACCACAGCAACAGAAAATAAACTGGGGCAGTTAACGAATTCCTTTCTTCACTATCCAAATCCAGTTGATAAATTTCTATAATATGGAATCATCCAGTAGTAAAAAACAACAACAAAAAAATGTGTGTGTGCGCCTGTCTGCTGGGGACCCAGCCCAAAGACTTTGTGCATACTAGACAAGACTTCTACATTCAAGATTGTTTTCCTTTTACCATTCAACAACTCTCTTTACATATATTTTTCTTTACCAGCACACTTACAGTAGAAAATTTAGGAATGGTATGGTGGAAATAAGGTCCACAGGGATATTGTTTCTTCCACCATGCTTCACTGTTCCATGAATATGTTTTGTCAACAGTACTCTTACTGTGTACAGAAAGAGAAAAACAGAGAGACAGAGGGGCAGAGAAACAGAGAGAGAGAGAGAGAGAGAGAGAGAGAGAGAGAGAGAGAGAGAGAGAGAGAGAGAGAGAGAGAGAGAAACGGAGAGATCTGAAACCTTTAATGTGTTGTGCAAAGGAACAATGACCCTCATGTTATTCAAGGATCTCATAAGCTGTTTCCTTTTTTTATCCAATGGTCCATCTTCTGGAAAAACTTGATTTTTCTAACAAGAGACATTTTTTTTTCATCCTTTATATTGTTACCCTCCTATGGACTTTTCTTTTTCTTTTAGTCCAATTCCTTGTTGATTTTTGGCCAAGGAATAAGGAGTCTGGTTAGAGATTCCAATTTTGATAAGCCTGATTAGAAGAATTTTCTCCAATTTTTCTAATCCCATCAAGTCTAGATGTTTCCAGTTCTCTCGGAGCTCATGCCCTATTCTCATCCAGCCTGTGCCATGTTGCAGATCAATGTCCTTGTACCTAATTCCGGTCAGAAGCCTGGATCCCCAATTTCTTGGTTACAAAAAACCCCCAGCATCCTATCTGACAGCAAACTAAGAGAAATGTTTCTCCAGTGATGACTCTTTGTGTTGCCAGAAAGTAGTTGTGGGAGGCAGACGAGAGAAACAGAAAGAGGGAAACACCCACAAATGCCTAGAGGCCACCCACTGGTACACACATCCCAGGAGAGCGTGAGGTCCTCTAGCATAGCCATCTAGTTTTTATAGAAAAGATGACTGAAGACCGTGGGCCACAGAGAGTGGCTTAAGCCTTTACACCTCACATGCACTGAACAGAGCCCATCTTTTGTATGAGGCCCAGTGCCCTCTGCTACCGTAATGGCCTCTGTGGCCTGTGCCTGTTTCTGCTGGTCACACCTCAGAGCTGATGTAGGTTCCTCTCCTGTTTCTATCAGGGGTAGACCAGGTAAGAGTTTCTCCTCTGTTCTGCTAATTCCAAGGCCGCATCACTGTCTTTGAAGTGAAATGGAATTTTCCAAGGTCAGAAACTTGTGTATGGAGGTCAGTGTCAGGATCTGTTGGCCTTCACAACTCTTCTGGAGCCTGAGCTATTGCCCCGGAGTTCCCAAGAATGGCAGTAGCCTGCAGCATCTTGCAGAGCTTGACTTTGAATGTGTACCTGCTGATTAATTAATTGAAGAAAGCTATTGGAGCACAAATAATCTCACCCCGTGTTAATCATTCCTGGATGGGGAAGGGGGAATCACGTTAACATTAGCAATTTCTATTCTGCTCGTGTCTCTGGAGCCCATCTCCCTGGCTCACAGAACATGAGCTCATGGTTTAATTGGGTTAGAAATTAAATGAATGCCTTTTCCTTTTAAAAGAGAAGGAGAGCCGCCCCACACTAAGACTAGCAATTAAAACTACAAGACGATACTTGGCAGGAGCGTCAACAGCGAGGAACACACTAAGTGGAGAGGAACAAAGGCTTTACCTCCAGCCAAGAGCTTGGAAGTTGGTGAGGAGACAAAACCGGTACCGAGAGCTCTGTGGGATAAAGTAGGCTCATAACAATCTCCTTTACACTGGTTAGAGAGAAGGGAGACTGAATTATGCTGTAGTCATGTGTTTTTGTTCTATGAAGATCAGACACTTCTGGATGGAATGAATGCTTAGCTGACAGAAACGGTTCTCAAGTTCCTTTTAAATCTAAATTCCATGATGTCATATGAAACTCAACCCCACTCAGCTGCTGCACATTTTCTCACAGTATCTCTGCTATTTCCGGGGGTTCTGAGGTGTGTGTGTCATGTATGGCTGACCCAAGTGCAGCCTGTCAGCCACCACACTGCTGCCTATCCTTCTCTAGTATCTGAAAATCTTTCGGAGAAGCATTCTGTCGTGATGCTTGCTTTGTGTGTCAGTGATCTCCAAGGAGTGTCACCTCCTAAAATTCTGAAAGCTGCCAGCCCTAAGCAAAGCTGGGAAAATGTGTTGTTTGAAATCTCACCAGTCTCCCAAGGATGGAAAAAACATTTGACTTCTGCTCTTCATCTTCTCAAGCATAGCTCCTGAGGTGCAGGCCAACCGGCCATGTGAACAATACAATGAACAAACTTTTCTCAAATGGTTAGGGTGTACTTGTCCAAAAGCCCACCCCTTACCACTACCCACCCCTTTCTCATTCTCTTCCCATGGCTTCTATCCCTCCAGACCCAATAATTCAACTTTCTCTAATCAAAACCCCAAAGATCCCACGGATATTGATGAAAAGGATCTTGGGAAATCCAGGATTGCAACTGTTCAAATGTGAAATGTCCACAGCAGGATCACGTGTTTAACCACTTGTTCTTCAGTAGATGATTTTTGTTTTTGGAAGTTCATGGAAGTTTTAAGAGGTGAGGCCCAGTTGGTAGAGGCCCGGCTGGTTGAAGCAGGTCACTGCTGTCAGCCTGGAGGATAATAGCCCAGTGCCTGACACTTACACGTGACCAGCTACATTAAGCTTCGTAGCCATTCACGAGAGCCCCTTTAGTGGCTATGCTTTGTCTTCTATGGAATTTTAGCCCAAATGACTCACTTCTACCTTAGGTTCCTTTCTGTCAGGCATCTTGCACAGAGATGAGAGAAAGAACTAATGTAGGTGTGCTGGAGACAAGAGGAGTCTCCACACAAGCACTGTCAAGGCTCAGCCAGCCTGAAAATTCCACATATGTAAATTTCACAGAAAACACACAACCAAGCATGAACGTAATTTACCTGCTCTCATTTCTTCTTTTTACTTATTTATTGCAATTTATTCACTTTGTATCCCAGCTTTAGTCCCCTCCCTCATCCCCTCCCAATCCCAGCCTTCCTCTTCTCCTCCCATGCCCATTCCCCAGCCCACTAATAGGGAGGTGCTCCTCCCTTTCCATCTGACCTTAGCTTATCAGGTCTCATCAGGACTGTCTGTATTGTCCTCCTCTGTGGCCTAGTAAGGCTCTCCTACCCCATGGGGGTGATCAAAGAGCCAGCCACTGAGCTCATGTCAGAGACAGCCCTGTTCCCCTTACTAGGGAATCCACTTGGAGACTGAGCTGCCATGGGCTACATCTGTGCAGGGGTTTGTACACCTAAAGAAACTAAGCAATAAGGAGAACCCTGGGTAAGATGCTCAATCCTCATTCAGAAAGGCAAACGGATAGACCTTGGAAGAGAGAAAACAGGGAACAGGACAGGAGCCTACCACAGAGGGCCTCTGAAATACTCTATCCAGCAGGGTATTAAAGTAGATGCTGAGACTCATAGCCAAACTTTGGGCAAAGTGCAGGGAATCATATGAAAGAAGGGGAAGATAGAAAGACCTGGAGGGGACAGGATCTCCACAAGGAGAGCAACAGAACCTGCTCTAGTTTTAATATATCATGTGATGAGGAGTTTTGGCAAACCAGCTTAATAGTCATCATACATTATTTTAGATCTTCTTTTTCATATGTTAATAAACAATATACTTGAAAAATATGTTTATAGCTTAATATGTCCCTTCTATTCATATTCCCTTATTAATTCAGAAAACACGTAGTGGAGATGCAGGGACGGCACAGGGAGAAACTTCTTGCTTTGCAATCATGAGGACCTGAGTTTCATCCCTAGAACTCATGTGAAAATTGCAGGGCATGGTGGCATGTACTTGTAATTTCAGTGAAGTGGAGGTGGAGACAGTTGGATATTTAGCTGGCAGCCAGCCTAGCCTACTTATCAACTTTCAAGACAATGACATTATCTCAAAATAAAGATGGATGGCATCTGAGTAACAATATCCAAGGCTTTTCTCTGGCCCCCACATGCATGTATGCACACATTCATGTGCACCCCCCCCACCCACACACATGCACACACACACACACACACACACATGCACACAGGCTCCTGCGGTATGTGAAACTCTACTTTATTTGATTTGAATGTAACAAGGAATTAGACAGAAAAAATTACTGCCATTCAACTCTATTGTGGCTCAAGACAGTCAAGATAAGCCACACATAAATAAGCCGAACAGCATGTTAATTGAATGTGCTCAGGATAAATGAACAGGGCACTGAGGGAGAGGTTTGCAAGAGGATTAGTACACCCTCTTAGAGGTGGTGATGTTTGGCCCCTGAAGATGACAAGGAAGTGAGCCACACAGATAACTGAAAAAATATGTATCAGCCTTGCGAAACAAATAAATGATTTAGAGATCCAAAAGATGCCTAGTATAGGCCAGTGTGGCCACAGGACAGAGAGAGGAAGAAGCAGATCATGAATGGTGCCAGATCTTGTAGGGCCTCATGTTTTTGTTTGTTTGTTTGTTTTTGTTTTTTTAAGACTCTGGCTTTTTTAGTATGAATGAGATAGGAATAGTCTCAGGGTTTAGGGTGGAAGAATGAGATAATATAACTTATGTCTCAAGAAGAAAAGGGAAAGGGCGGAAGTGGGATTCCAAGATTGAAAGTGTAGAAGTGACTGAGGTGAGAGGCTATGGAGTGAGGTGAAGGGGAGGCTGAGAGAAGATACACGCCTTTCTTTCACAGTTCACAGCACACACTGCAACATGTGGCCTCTTCGGCAACGTGAGGTTTCGATTTTGATTAGAGGAAATGAATTAGTGTATGTAAACTGCAAAGTTGATTCCTGGCATATGATAAGTATTTAATTAGTGCTAG
>CM053744.1:87710914-87727152 GCA_028658305.1 Pachyuromys duprasi
GGGTAGGAGGGAATGGGAGAGGGGGCTACGCCTGGGATTCAAAGTACCTAACCTGTGATTGAGATAAAAATAAATACATTTAAAAAAAATAGAGATTAAAAAATAGTGTAGGAAGTAGGGCATGGTGGCACATGCCTTTAATCCCAGCACTCAGGGAGGAAGACAGAAGTAGGCAGATCACTGTGAGTTCGAGGCCAGCCTGGTATATCAAGTGAGTCCAGGACAGCCAAGGCTACACAGAAAAATCATGTCTTGAAAAACCAAAAATGAGTAAGTAAGTAAGTAAGTAAGTAAATAAATAGATAGATAGTGTAGGAGAGAGGATTGCAATTGGACCAGGAATTAGATTATCATTATAATTAAATTTGAACTCCATTTCTGTGCTTCCTGAAAGGCAAAACAATTAAATGCCTTAACTCATAAGGTTTTGTCTAATAAGAGAAGATATCAATTTTTAAGAGACTTAGATCTGCTCTTGGTGTGGAGTTCCTATTGATTTTTAGAGCCAAGGACTCTGATCACTGACATAAAATGTCCTCATTGGCAACTCAGCAGGAAACACAGAGGTTTCTTTTATTGTTGCATAGTAGAATTATTACATAATAATTCAGTAAAGCCATTAGAAAGACAACACGGTACAGCAAAAGGAACATTAGATTAGTTCTTAGAAGAGAAGAATGTGAGTCCCAGTTGTGCTTATGTAAGCTCTAACCTCTTTGAAACTGAGTTTCATCAGCAATAGACCGGACCCTAATCAAAGACCACCTCTGTCTACCTGCTTACCATGACTGTGGTTTGGATCCTTGAACCCTGAGGGAATCGAAGAAAGGACAGACACATGGACACACACAGAGGAAATCTGGGATCAGGTGGGGTGTGCTCACCCTGATGGTGGGAACCTCCTACAAACAGCAACCTGGAGCCTCAGCCTGTTTTTCAGGTATGTAACAGGGAGAAGAGTTAGCTAGCTTTGGTAGGAGACTTCTGTAGGTGAGCGGTCTCAGTTTGTAAACATCCAGGCGGAGGAAGCAGTAGTTGTCAGTTTTTACACATGTCAATCAGTCCTTCATAAACACTCCTCTTGAGTCTGACCTATATGGCAAAACCAGTTTTGCCAGTTTCCCATGGGCCCATGGTGTTATATGCATATTTAAATATTACTTAATACATTATATTAGGTAACGTATGGATGTCATATGTAATCCTTTAATGTTATTAAAGTCTGGGAATTGAGTGAGTTTAATAAAATTTTAGGAATTCAGGATAGAAGAAACCATTTTTGGTTTCATTATTGTTACACAATTTATTTTCTGCTTTTTTAAAAATTAAATTTAGTTATTTGTTCACTTTACATCCCTATCGCAGTCTCCTTCCTTCTCTCCTTCCAACCCCACTCTCTCACCATCTTTCTTTTTTCCTTCCTCCTCTTCTCCTCAGAAAAGAGGATCCCCCATCATCCCACCCCAGCACATCAAGTCACATCAGGACTAAGTGCATCCTTTCCTCCCAAGGTCCAACAAGGCAGCCCAGCTAGCAGAAAGTGATCCAAAAGCAGGCAGCAGAGTCCATGTCAGAGACATCCCTCACTGTAATTCATGAGGGAACCCTCATGAAGATCACACTACCCATCAACTACATATTTATAGAGGACCTAGGGTCAGTCAATGCATGCTAAGAGAACCCACTTTTTAATCACCACATATTTACTAGAGGTTCCTTGAGCTATTGATGTAGGTACTGAGAAAAAACCAACAACCAAAACCCACAAAGTTTACTACTGAAGAAATTTTAGTGGGGGAGCCAGACATTAATAAAAATCATAGTCAATAAAATTAAGAGGTGTGAAAAACTTAAAGTAAAGTAAATGGGTGATATTGAGCCTGAAGGTGTGAATCTGTTCTTTGGCTGCCTTTGTCAAATGTCACTTCTACTGACAGCTTGGACTGGTGTGTACTTCATGCATTTGTACATTATATCAATTTATCAATACATATTTACAGAGCTGATTCCATACTTTGTAGTCTGGGCGGCCCATTGGATAAGAGACAGTTTATTATTAAGTAAATACATTTACATCTCCTGCCCTGTCATCTTGTGTTCAGCAGCATACGTGGCTGGGGCATCTGTGGAGACCAAACAATGGTGTTCAGTCTCTGAAAATCAACACCTCCATAGTGGTTAATGCTTCTGTGGGTTAGCCAGTCACCATGATCAAATGCTACAGAGTTCATGATTGAGATGTCAATTTAACTCCTTGAAGGCCTGGGAGTTGGAAGTGTAAGATCAGGATGTTGGCAGAACTGGTTTATCTTGGACTTGTCCTCTTTGGTTTAAGATAGCCACCACCTCAACATATCTCCACAGGATTTTTCCCTCTCCACATTTTTCTATCATTGTCAGTAATATTAAATTAAGGTGATTTCAAGAACTAGACTAGGTTAAAGACATCTTTAAAGACCCTATCTCCAAATTCAGTCACATTCTGGGGCTTTGGGGTTATACCTTCCTTGTAGCTATGGCAGGATACGCAGCAAAAATAATTCAAAGGAGGAAGGAATTTATTTTGGCCCATGGTACAGTACATCACGATGGAGAAGGTACAACAGAGTCATGGTGGTAGGAGCACACAGCCAGGATGCCTTAGTTCTTGGTGAGTCAGAACATGGAGATATAGACAGGAACCAGATGTGGATCAAACTTTTAAAGAGCCTCCTCAGTGACTCATTTCTGTGTTCACCAGCTAGGCACCCATGCTGCGAGAAGACTACTCAGACACGTGTTCAAGCCAAAAGAAAATCTATTAGCTATCCAGTGACTACCCTGAGTGTTTGGGATCGGACTACCCTGAGCCTATCTCAGGGTGAGCTTTTAAGCACAAAACCTACATCCTGGATTGACACAAATCAGGTAGCAAGAACAGTTAGCCAGAGTGGAACTACCTAAAGCCAAAAAACAAGGCTAGTACCTTTAGGGACTTTCCCAGAACAATCGACTTTGATGGATCTGGTCTTTGCTTTGGCAGGTGTTGTTGCCTACATGCTGGGTTCCGAGACCTGAATGGTGCTTCCATCATGGCATTAGTTGTATCAATTTTGGGGGGCTTGTAACATCATGTCCCAAAGTTCCATAACATTCTGAGTGGGCCCCCTGCTGGGGGTCGAGTATTTCAACACATACACCTGTAGGGGATATTTCACATTCAAGATACATCAGGGCTTCAACTGAAAATTGTTGGGGGACACAATCCAGTTCATAACAACCCACTTTTTGTACCAGTCAAGGTGTTCTGTCATAAATCTCCCTAGGTTCCCATATATTCTTTAAAAGTGACATCTCCTCCAAGAATCTCTGCTGGCTCAGCCCCGCAGGTATGTTAAATTCCTCGTTCTTTAAAAAACATCCCTACATGAATCCAAATCCATTTAACTGCAATGGTGAAAGCAATACTTTTCTGGTTAAACTCTCAATTTCTTGGAAGAAAGAACTTGCCTCCAACATGTACTGTCTCTCCTCTGGTTACCTCCCCAGAATAGGTTGGAGTTACAAGAGATGTACATTTAGAGTATCTCATTAACATCTAATTCAATACCTCATCAATATGAAGACTTTCACTGGTAACTAAGGCAAGTAGATACAAAGGAAGACAGCTGTTGCTGAGCATGCTTGTCCAAAATGTGGTTTCCTTGGGAGCATCCTTACCATTTACTGAGATCTTACTTCTACTTTGAATCCTTATCTGTTGGTAGACATAGCTTCCCCATGTAAGAGAGGTTAATAATACTTTTCCTGGTAAGGTCACAGTTTAGTTCAAAGTGATGTGCTGAGTTATAACGGTCATCATCTGCTGTCACAGATCAATTTATTTGGAGATTTCTTTATAAGTTCAAGTCAACCACACTGAATTGTCCACACATGGTACCTATTTAAAAGCAGTCCCCCAACCCTACCCTCTGTTCTGACTGAATGTGAGGTTGGTGGGCTGAGCTCTGGTTCCACAGATGGGAGTCTGTGAAGCCCAGCCCTGAGAGGACTGCCCATATCTTAGTTTTCTTTGAAATGCAATCATTCTTGTCAGGAAATAATGGCACGCCATTGCTGCCAATGCTGTGTGCATGCTCCCTGACCATCTGGCCTCTCTCTGCGCTGCTGGTGGGATTAGTGGACATCTCTCAAAAGCAGGTCAGCAGAGTCGATAATAACTATGGTCTACAGTCAGCCTGCTGGAGTGGAAGGCTCTGCTTCGCCATTTATCAGATATGCGGCCATGAGTAGGTCACTATGCAAAACAGGGTGAATACTAGCACCTTCCCCTCAGCAGTGTTGTGATTCTTCCATGAGTATGCAGAAAAGGCTTAAAACACAACTTGGGGAACATCAATGGTGACATATTGGTATTTTCTGTGCCTGTATGGCAGATTCTCTCCTTGACTCCAACTTATGACTTGGAAAGGACTTTGTTCTGTTATTATTATCATCGTGTGTGTGTGTGTGTGTGTGTGTGTGTGTGTGTGCGCGCGCGCGTGCGTGCAACAACTCCCACTCAACCCTGTTAGGTGTTTCCCCTTCCTGAACAGTATACTTTAATTGGAAAAATTACAACTTGCACCAGCCATTTTTCATCTCCTATTGTGAGTCTCTTCCTTCAATATGGACCCATAGCTGACCCAGGGGAAGTTCCCTCTAGCTGGCTCCCCTGATCTCAGATCTTTATTTAGTAACAAAGAAATCTTTTAAAAGTGAAAATCCAATTGTTACTCTCTGCTGACAATACACAGTTTCCTTCTGCTACACCTGAAATCCAAAGACCTTTCTGCATGGCTCCCAGACCCTACCTGATCTGGCTTGAGTCCCCCCACTGGCACTTTTTTCTGATCTTGACAGGCAGAACAAATCTCGACCGCATGGCTTTGCCACCTCAGTCTCCTGTGGGTGAACACTCTCTGGATCTATCTGGGTATGGTGCCTGGTCATCCAGGCTCCAACTCAAACACGGGCAGAGGAGTGTCACGGCTGTGGTGTGAGGAGCCTGAGTGCCTTGGTCTTTATCTCAGGCTTCACCACTTCCTGGCTGTGCGGTCATGGGAAAGTTTCCTCAGCTGTAATAAAAGGACAACAGGGTCTGGGGCATAACTTAGAGGAAGACTATTCGCCTATTTTGATGTAAAAGTGTGAGTTTGATTTCCTACCACTACACTAAAATAGATTTAAAAAAAAACCCAAACAAACCAAGAAACTAAACAAAAGTAATGGCAATAGATCCAACAGTCATTACCACTTAGGTCCATGTTTGGTAAGTGAAGTTGTTATTTCACACACACACAATTATTTTTCTGATCCATCTCTTTTTTCTTCATTAATTTACTTATTTGTTCATTTTACATCCCAACCACAACCCCACTCCCTCCTCCCTTTTCAGTCTCACCCTCCCACCCATTTGCTCCATACCACTGCCCACCCAGGGTACCAACCCACCCTGGCACATCAAATCACATGAGGACTAAGTGCCTTCTCTTTCACTGAGATGAGACAAGGCAGCCCTGCAAGGGAAATGAAATCCACGGGGAGGCAACACAAGTAGCCCATCTGCTTCCTAGGTGTAGGGGGCCTAGAACCAGTCCATGCATGTTCTTTGGTTAGGGGGTCAATCTCTATAAGCCACCATGGGCCCAGGTTAGTTGGCTATGTAAGTTTTCTTGTGGTGTCCTTGACCCCTCTAGCTTCCTCAATCCTTCCCCTAAGTCTTCCACAAGGCTCCCTGAGTTCTACCTTGTGTTTGGCTGTTGGTCTCTACATCTGTTTCCATTATCTGCCGGATGAAGCCTCTCAGATGGCAGTTAAGCTAGATTCCTGTCTGCAATAGCAGAGTATCATTAATACTGTCAAGGTTGGGTCTTTCCCATGGAATGGGTCACAAGTTAGGCCAGTCATTGGTTGGCCATTCCCTCAATCTCTATTCCATCTTTTATGCCTGTACATTTTGTAGGCAGGACAAATTTTAGGTTGAGGGTTTTGTGGGTGGGTTGGTGTTCCCCTCCCTCCACTGGAAGTCCTGTATGGGTACAGGATGTGGCCACTTCAGTCTCAGTATCCCCTGCTGCTAAGAGTCTCAGCTAGGGTCACCTTTATATCTTCCAAGGAGCCTACCCCATCTCAGGTCTCCAGCTTGTCTAGAGATGCCTCAACACCAATTTCCCTTTTCTTTCTCACTCCCCATTCCTGCTCTCCCCACACTTGATTTTTGATCCATACTAAGTTACTACTTTCCTCATTCTGATTTCAGAAATCTTTTATCTGTGCACTAATAGTCTCTGCTTCTATATTGAAGGTTCATCGCGAGAAAAATCCTATCTGCCTATCATTTATGAAGGTGTCACTTAGTCCTATCTCTATGAACAGTGTTAACACGTATCCTTAATTAACATTCAGCAAATGGAAGAACCTGACTTCTAGTCATGACTCTACTGGGGGAATAGCTTTTATCTAGTAGATCCGCAACATCTGTAGGCTCAATTATGAAATGCATATTAATACCTATATCTCCTAGAGTTATTGCATGGTATAAATGCTTGAGTGTTAATGCTGATTATCTTTGGGAGATGGAATTACAAGGGATTTATTTTTCTATTTTGCTCATTGATATTACTTTTGAAACAATGAATGTGGTCTTATTTTGTGATTGATAGCAGCTCCCAATTAACTAGTGCTTGTGAAGGATTTAACACAGTGTCTGATTCACTGCAGGTACTTAATAAACACTGTCATCACTCCTAACTTTATTTAAAAGATTGAAAGGACCTTCTTCCTCGCTGGCACAGTGCCTCGCTGGCAGGCATACCCCTGTCTGAGGCTTAGGGTTCATTTACTATCACATGTGAGAGGGGAGAGCTTGCTTCCTTTTCGCAGGCTCGGTGCCTGTCAGCCAAGGGACTTTTTCTTCCTTTCATCACATCCTCAGGCTACAGAGCCCAGGCTCACCCTCATTATGGGAGGATGAGCTCCTCACCGTGCTCAGTATGTACCCCACTCCTGGAAAAATGTAGAGAATATTAATACGGCAAATTACATTGTTGGTCTCCCCTCCTCCACCTCATCTCTTTCATTGTGGAGGAAAGTGATTGTGCCCAGATGCTAGAATTCTAGAATTTAATCAGGAGCAACACTGCACAGCCCTGGGAAATGGAGCTGACTCAAAGCTGTGATTCTTCAGCTAGTGAATTTCCAATGTAAGATGGGGGCTTGTTTACCAAGGCCCCAGCCTGGTGGATGGACCAAATGCTTATTTCTCATTAGCTGGGGTTAGGGAGTGGATCACCCCTTCTTTTTAGCCAAAAGCAGCAACTGCTGATGCTGGAGGCCAGGGGATTGGAGGGAGTGCTCATTTTTCAACAGGAAGACTACAGTTCTTTTCTTGTCAGGCTATCTGTCTGTGCAGCCGGCTCCAGCCAAGGAATCTGGGTCCTAATGGTCCTCTTTCTATTTGGCCTTTTAGTACTCTGTTTTGGAAGACTAGCTTGGATGAAGGTGGAAGTAATTGTTTTGTTTCAAATAAGCAAAGGGAAAATATCTCTCCTAAAGGTTTGTGAGTTTTGCAGACTGCAGAAGAGGGGAGATCTCAGGAGCTGCTGATTTGAAGGACCCATTACTGCTCTAGGGGTCTGCAGTTCCGAGTTTGTGCTACTGTACTCAAGATGCACGGATGATGTTAGGTGAGATTTTATTGGTGTTCTGAGTGCCCCTACTCTTGCACAGGTGAGCCACAGTGAAGATTCCAGTCAAGGGTACTCTAAGTTGGAGGACTGTTTTGATCATTAAAAGTATGTCTGGAAAAGGAAGAGACTTGTCTTGGAGGTGCCATTAACTGAGCCCAGATCACAGGTAGGAGAGATTTTAGGGATAAATTCTGTATTGCCTCTTATGACCGCTCCATAAATTCACCCATCCATGGGTTCACTCATCAAACTGTCCACCCACCCATTCCAATAGAGCAACTTTACATGGTTGCTGCACACGCAGTGGAAGCTAAGCAGAGGCGATATGCACACCCATGAGCCTCAGAGTCACACTCTGGGTTCACAGGCAAGACATTATGCATCTGTGGGCTCACCTGTAAAACAGGGCTTAGAGTCTGACCCCTGGTTTTCTTCAGAAGAAAATGAACCAGTTTAGATTTCGTGCTTAGGATGTTTTATGCAAGCTGTACACTCCACTGAGAGTTGCTAGTACCACCGTTTCAATGCGAGACATAGAGAGAAATTAAGGTTATGGTCTCTGACCTTGGGAAGGGGTGAATGCACACAGCTGCCATCTTGGAACAGAGGAGTGTTCAGATGATCTTATCTGGGACAAGTGAGCTTTCCTTATAGGCATGGCTGTGAGCTCTCACAGTGAAAGGCCACTTCTGGTGATAGCCTAGCTACAGAGTGGATCTGGCTGCTGACCCCAGGAGCACTTGCTCACTGTGAGTCTTGAGATGCCTGTGCTCTGCCACATCCCATTGTTTTTTTGTTTTTTCCCTAAGATTTTTCTTTTCTTTAGCTTGAGTCACTTGAAGCTGGGATTGAAAAATAGCCTCCGCACTGCCATTTGAAAATAAACTCCCTTGTTTATGTAGTTTCTTAGAAAATGATTTCCTTTCACCATGGGGCCTTACTAGAGAAATGATGGATGAGCCAGCCTCTCTCTCTCTTTCTCTCTTTCTCTCTCTCTCTCTCTCTCTCTCTCTCTCTCTCTCTCTGTCTCTCTCTGTGTGTGGTTCATCTTATGTCTGGGCCAAATTACTGCAGGAAATCCTGAATTATAACTTGTGTGATCATTAATTCATCTAATTACAAATTCCTCACAAGCCACGGCACTGAAGAGAAATTACTAACCAGCCCATTATATTTAATGTGCAGCTTTTAAAAAATGATAGCAGTAATTCATCTGAGATACCAATGGAAGTCGACTTTTAATGAGTGCTCTTTCTCTGCTGGTTACTGTTCTGTATATTATAGAAACACAAACCCTACTTTTGTTTTCACATCAACCTTTAAGGTAGATGCTGTTATAATTAAGGTGATACAGCAAAAGGGGGAAAATTATGGCATAAAGAGGGAAGAGACAAAAAATAAGTAAATGGAAAAAAAACAAAACAAAACCAAGAGAGAGAAGAGACTTCCCCGAGGATACACAGTAGGTGCATTGTAGGACCAGCACTGTCTGCATCAGTTGGTACTAGCTCTTTGGCTGGCAGTAGCCCCTTTCTCTTTTTTTCCTGAAAATGCTAAATCCACACGGTGGTTCAGTCAGTGAAACAAACAAACAAATGAAAAACAAAAGAAGACCCATCAATTCTAGTTTCCAAAGCAGTCCTTTCTCTTAACTGAGGACAGCTGCACCATAACCCCTAAACACCGTCTCACCCTCCCCTGTTTCCTCTTGTGGGATTTGGGTTTTAATCTATTTGGGTTCTTCTTTCTCTGTAAGATTAAAATACTTCCTAAAAATCTCAGCTTAGTTAGAAATACAATCATCAGTTCACAACATTTCAGATGAAGGGGGAAGGAGGAGCTGTTGCCCTGGTGGCAGACAGCAGGCAGACTCCTTTTTGTCTTCACTGGAGTCCATTCTACCCAGAGGCAGCTCAATAAACTGCTTCCAAGTTTTCTTCAGTCCTCTGGCCTGGTGGCTATGTTGCTCCAAAAATAATTCTTGCTCTAATCCTGAGAGGAGTAAATCTAGCACCTCACCTGGCTAGAACCTGTCCTTGTTAAACAGTGAGGCCAGTCCTAGGTATTGGCATGGCTCAAGTCTCGAGGTGAAAGGCAAAGGCAGAGGGTGTGAAGGCTGAAAAGGTAATCTCTAGAGAGCTTTCGGAATTTAAGATGATCAATGTGGAATACACAGAAGCACAGATACTCCCGAGAGAGCCACAGTAAAGGAAACTGTAGAGAACAAGAGATGGTGGAGTGCTCGGCCTAGATCGGGAAATCTGTATCACACACCCCAGCCCTGGCTCAGAGATCACTGAAGAAGAGGGGAAGGAATGATTCCAAGAGCCAGAGATCTTAGAGGACTACTGTGAAACAGTATATTTTTGGACATGACAAGCCTTTTGCACAGATGAACTCACAGCCACTGTGGCTGCACACAGAAGACCTGCTTAAGACCAAACCAGTCAAATCGCAATACTAACAGCTCATGGTATTAGACTCCTGGCTGAACAGCTACTGGCAGTTGATAGTTGCTGGGGAAGGGAATATCACGTTTCTCTAGGGATACAGCCCTGGATGTGTTGCCCAAGCTCTAATGGATGACACTATGCCCATGCGCATACCAACAGCACCAACTGAATGCAGTGGTTTTAAATGAGTTTGAGCCAGCCTGGTCTACAAAGTGAGTCCAGGACATCTAAGGTGACACTGATATTCCCAAAACTAAATGGTTCCTATGGTCTCAGAAACACACCCCAATTTTCCTGCTTACTTCCAGTGCCTCTGCAATATATTCTCTGCTGAGTCACCTCCTAGATGCTAAATTAAACCTGTTTTCCATGAATGCGGGACAGATTTGTTCCTTGTGGGGTTTCCTTTTGCTGAGGTGAACAGCATTGATTACTTCATGGAGAAGAGAAATCTCAGGGGAGCTCTAGCAGGAAAGGACACAGAGGTATATATTTCCTTCATGTCTGTTCAGGTCACTCCCCAGCCCTGTGTTTCAGATGGAAATGAAACTCTTCCTATTCTTTCTATTCTGGTTCATAGTGTTTAGTGAGCTCTTTATCAAGGCCTGACAGGTTGGTGCCAACTGAAGGAGGCCAAACCCATTAATCACCATAGCTGGGATGTGCCCTGCCCTGGAGACTGCGCCTACCACTTGTCATTTCCTGGCAGTTCCCCCATTCTGGCACCCAGACTGTTTGGAATTGAAAATCTCTAACTTTTGTGACCTTCAAGAGTGGCATGAAAAATGACCAATTGGCCACAAGCAGCTTCATGTGGCAATAGAATTTTCAAAACGTGTCTGAGCCAAAGTGTGGTGGCCTAGCCAGAAGAGGACTATAGAGAAGGTCAACTCACTGAATCCAGAGGACTGGCATCCTCTTTACCTCATGGGCCAGTCCTGGAGTGCTGGAAATGACATGGATGGCTCCAGGCATAGTCTCTGTGCAAGAACTTAAACAGGACAGGTGGGAAGGAGGAGCCAGGGCTTATAATGATGAATTTGAGCAGAAAGCGCCTTTCAAAGCCACACTGTTTAATGGGGGAGGTTTAGGGGTGTTTTGGGGGTGATGGCAATAGCTCTCTGTATGGGCATTGTTGCTCATCGTTGAACATCCTTTACCCAGGCTGCTCTATGTGACATTTTCAGGGCTTCTTTGCTCTCTTTCCTCTCTGGCAGGAAACTAGAGGCAAGGAGAATAGGGTCAAACCAGGAGTATCCGTGTTAGCTACTCCTATTAGCAGCATCTCTGGGAGATTTTGCATGTCTTTTTTGAGCCTCACCACTGGACCACCTATGCTCAGGTCTGGCCACCTTGCTAGGGTTAAAGCATCAGGTTTCTCTTTCTCCTTCTTTCCAGCTCTAGGATTGAGAGGAGAATCCTGGAGTTGTTTACCTAAATGCTTCTTCCCTTTTGTTCTTTGACTTTTGTAACACCAAGTCCTATCATCATCTCTCTTAACATGGTAGAAAGGATGTCAGTTTCCTGATTGGGACTTTCTTCTCAACAAGTAGGAACAGACTTAAAGATACACATTTAGTGGTAAAGATACACATTTAGTGGAAGCAATCATAATCTTTGACCTTTGGTAAGGAGATTACCCGTCTACTCACTTCAGACTGGGTACGGAAAATGGAGCATAATAACAACTCCACCAAAGTCTAACTTGATGAACCAATATATTTATTGGAATTGATTATAAAAGTATGGGTGAGGGGTTCCTTCTAGGAGCATGGAACTCAGAGGCATGTGCATCACAGAAAAACCCACCCCAGCCTGGGTACCAACTCCTGACAATTGCATCACTGGAGCACTCCACATAAGTTGTAAGAAGTTCATCTGATCAGGTTGTCTCTTCTCCCCACTGGGCCTTACTGCTTATATAACTTGGGAAACAATGTTTTACGAACTTCCTGAAACTTTTGTTGTTTACATGCTGAGCCTTGTATGTTTTGTTTACTTACTGAGTCCTAATAAGACAGTCCCCTCCCACCCCCCGAGCATGGAATGTTCCAGTTCTGAACAATATATTTTCCCTAACCATACTTTCTTTGCCAGAAATGCACATGGGATTGTTGTCATTCCATGGATCTTGTAGGGCATAGAATTTTCTTCCCAAACAATGGGTGGTGTTTTCTGAATATTGTGAGGAAAGAGGAGAACAGGTGCTGCTCATTTTGGAGGGTAATAAATTAGAGAAAGGCCCAGAAATCAGGCAACAGACAGCACAGCATGTAAAAGTTGGTTGTTTATCCCAAGCTAATACTTTTATTCTCAGTCTAATTCATACCTCTGCTTCCTAAAGCCAGGTAGTCCAGAGGTACCCACAAGGTAGAAATATCCTAACATCAATCTTAGAAAGACAATTTCTAAAGCAGAGTGTCCCAAATATATTTCAACAATGATACCACAAAAGCAAAAATAACTTCGTTTATGTATTTGTTGAATGCCCAGTTTGTGATTCAATATATTTATCAAAGAAGTTTGCAGACTCCATCTTCCAAAAGGCCTCTGTTCTGGTGACAGAGATGAGGTAGGCCCACCCCAAACATCTCTTCATATGTAGCATGCTACCATTTAAGGTCAGGACAAGAGCATGAAGATGATATGTTGGTAGAATGTTCTTTTCAGATGTATACACCTTACTCTTGTTCATTCAAATGCTAATTTCTCCACCCCCCCATTTCAATCCGGATATTGATTGTGATACTTATTCTAAGCATCCTATCTCAACTTTGTGTAAACAGGCCAATGTTGAGCGATGGGAAGAGCCAAAGGGCAGGAAATGAGTGGGAGGAGAAAGGGGGAGAGGGAACTAGGAGAGAGAGCTAGAGGAGAGATCTTGGAACTACGTGGAGATGGACTAGACATAATATATCACAAAAAGCAAGCATAACGAATAAAATCTAAATGTTAGGAAACTATGAGGGCTTGGAGGTTTAGGAGGGAGTAACTATTGCCCAGCATTGTGTTCTAGGTTAACTAAATGAACTCAGTCTCTGTGAGGTGACTTGGTTATACAGCTGTTTAGGATTAACAGCAAGCATTACTAAAACATATATCAGTAGTAAATATTAATTGTTACCTATAACAATGATAGCTGATAAGGAGAACTGACACTGGTTTAACTCTAGAAAGATGCATTGGAATCACAGTATGCTAAAGCATGTACACTTTATTGTATTGTTCTACCTCATCATCTCTCCAATCTGGGGCTGTATGTCATTATTCCTATTCCACAGAGACATGATACTTCAAGAACTGATGTATTCTACATTTACCTACCAAGCAAGTGGTTTAATTTTGGTCTCATTACATTCCTACCACTTTCCTCTGTCCCTACTAATTTTACTGGGTCCTGGATACTTTGTACTTAATCACCAAATATATTAGCAGAAGGTGGGACAGCCAGGAGACAACCCAGAGGAGACTTTGTTACAGAGATCTGAACAGGGTCATACAAAAGACTAGAGGCAAACAGCTGGGTCAGAGATGAGTTAGAGAACCATGATGACAGTCCAGATAGGATTGAGAATGGAAAAAAAAAACAGGAAGAAGGTCACCCACAGGACTGGCTGACTGAGTGAACAGAGGATGAAGAAAACAAAACAAAAACAAAAAATGGGACAAGCTTGGATGACTCATAATTGAAATCAATCTGGCTGATTTTGAAAACAAATACCTTCCCCACCTTAAAAACTGAATAGAGAATGCTGTCTTTTATCACCCTCTAGGCAGAAAATGTTTTGTGGTTATTAAATAAAAAGCTGAGGTGTCTCTGTGATTTATGATCAGAAAGGTTTGCCAATCTGTCAGCTCTGTAGACAAGGAGAGCTGTACTTTAGCTGTTGTTTGGATTCTGGTAGGTAAAATGAGGTTGAACTGAGTTAAGGCTTAGGAAAATGTATTGTTCCACAAAGAAGCTTCAGAATCAGACTCTGAGGAGTGGTGGTGGGAATTGGTAGTATTTCTGGCAAGGCCCATTGGCACACAGTTGTAATACCAGGACTTAGAAGGCTGATGCAGGAGGATTCAGAGTACAAAGGGAACTGGGTCTGTTTAGTGAGACTTTGTTTCAAAAACAAAAATAATAAAGCCAAGAAGCAACAGAAGAGTGTTTCTATGTTTGAGATGATGTAGTTACAGAAAGAACTTCTGTAGCCTAACATTTGGCACACACCAAGAAAGAATTAAGTCTTTTGAACACTGGAACTGAGTAAGTCAGCTAATTCTTGTGGAGCCAAAACACAAAGGTGGTTATGAACAAGTATATAAACACAGACTTATTGCTTAAGCTGTAGCAAACAAGAATTGATTGATATCCCTGTAAGTTGCTTATCAGGAACTGCAGTGTGTGCTGCAAACTAAGATGCCCTGCCATTGTTAGGAGTCCATTGTTTTGAAGAAGTAAGTGAGTAAAAATCCTATCAAGGATCCAAGATAAAAGACTGTGGGTCACAGCATAAAATAAATTCTATCCCCCTCAATAAAGGTATAGGAGGAGCCACGAAACTGAACTCATGTGAATATCACTCTTTTCAAGTTGAGGCTTCAGAGGGGTTAGGTTAATTAGAAAGAAGAATGAGTTTGTAAGGAACCATGTTATTTAACTTGGGAGAATAACCTGAGATCATCCAGCGCATTTCCAAGATCAGGAAATAAAAGCTGAAAGGAAAACTGCTCAACAATGGTGCTAACAGACTTTTTTTTGGAAAGGTATCAGCCTGGGAGATGCAAACTTTGGGCTGTCAGTCAAGGGCTGGAAGGGAGGTGAATTAAGAAAGGAGAATGCTGATGTTGAACATTTGAGTTCTGAGGGAATTCTCCAGCCACACACATAGAAGAGAAGATACACCGAACTGTATATTTACAGAAATGAGGGATCAAGGAAAGTTCAGCATAAAGGAAGCCCAAGGAAAAGATTCCGAGAAGTGAAAGGCTAGCCAATACGAAGAGCTGTCCTAACTTGAAGGAAGTAGGATGTAAACTGTTTCTGATTTTTGAAATATGATCATTCTTTAAAGACACAGTTTTAATAAAGTGACAAGAGTGGGGGGAATAAAATGGTGGCATGTGTATGTGTTGACTGGTGTATATAGGATATGGGTGTGTATATTTGTTGTTTATGATATATAGAATGTTTATGTCGTGGGTCTGTGTGGTGTGTATGAGAACTGTATGGAGAACTGTATGTGTGGTATGTATGTATTTGTATGTGTAATGTGTATGTTTATGTGTATGGTGTTGCTTATGTGTATGGTTAATGGTATGTAATGATAGTAATGGTATGTAATGATAAACACATGTAGTGTGTGTATGTGTGGCATGTGGAGTGTGTATAAAGTATATATATGTATGATATGGTGTGTGTATGTGCTGTATATGGACTATGTGTTTTATTTTCTGATGAACACAAACCTTTATGGCTAAGTCTTCCAGCCCTGACTGAAAGGAGGTTGTGGTATCTGAAAGAGAAGACTTCTCCAGATGATAGGTCCACTGAGAACAGAAGTTGAGGGTGCTTCACATTGACCCCGAGGAAAATTCCCAAATCAGGAATTTAGAATCAAATGGAGATCTGGCTTCTGAGAGAGGGATGTTAGAAGGAGCCCAGGCTTACATGCAGAAATTTGAACTGCAAACTGAGGATAAGGAGCTGGTGAAGGAGAACCAACAATAAAGCCTAGGGAGAGGGAAGGATATGGCACTCTAAGGAACTGATCTTGGATGTCCTGATTGCATACAGCATTGGCAACATCTGCAGACAGAATGCTGGTGAGAGTACCATGTGTGGAAATTGATGACACAGCACACACAAGAATCAGCATGTTGCATGTATAACTGAGTAATCAAGGATGTTAATTACAGTTCCAGAGGCTGTCATTTCCATTCAAACCGCAACTACATTCACACAGAAAGAAGGTAACAGTGTGCTAAGAAAAATAAAATAAGGAAGGAGTGCTCTCTTATACATTATTTTTGTATATTCGCCAACCACCTACACTGAAAAAAGCAACAAAGAAAGAAGAGGAAAAAT
>CM053744.1:87727652-87739291 GCA_028658305.1 Pachyuromys duprasi
GTATCAAAGCAAATATTAAGAAACATAACCAATCCTTTGGCAGAGTGCAGGGAATCATATGAAAGAAGGGGGAGTTCGTATGACCTGGAGAGGTCAGGAGCTCTGCAAGAACCAAATATATCAGGGCACAGGGGTCTTTTATGAGACTGTCTCTCCAACCAAGGACCATGTATGGTTATAACCTAGAACCCCTGCTTGTATGTAGCAAATGATAGCTCAATTCCCAAGTGGGTATACTAGTAAGGGGAACAGAAACTATTTTGGACATGAACTCAATGGCTGGCTCTTCTACCTCCCCATCCCCCGAGGGAGGAGCAGCCTTGCCAGGCCACAGAAGAAGACATTGTAGCCATTCCTGAAGAGACCTGATAAGCTAGAGTTAGATGGAAGGGGAGGAGGTCCTCCCCCTATCAGTGGACTTGAAAGGGTGCAGGGAGATGAGGGAGGGAAGGCGGGGATAGGAAGGGAACGTGGGAGTGAGCTACGGCTGGGATACAAAGTACATAACCTGTGATTAATATAAAATAAAAATGAAAAAAAAAGAATTCAGGTTTTAGATAACACCATCATATTTGCTAGTTCTGTGGCTGTTATAACACTAATTAAAAGAAAAAAAAGAAAGAAAATACAGGAATGTAGTTAACATGAAAAGTAAGTTGTTTCCTGCAAAAATTTCCTAGTCTCTCACCTCTAGGAGAGTAGGAACCTCTCTGTATGTCTTTCCATTAGTTGCCTTTCTCATTGCTTTAACCAAGTACTTGACAAGAAACAACTTCAGTGAGGGAAGGGTTATCTCGCTTAGCTCACAGTCAGGAAAATGATGGTGGTAGTCACAGTTCAAGTAGTCTGAGGAGACAGAGACAGACAGACAGAGAGAGAGAGAGAGAGAGAGAGAGAGAGAGAGAGAGAGAGAGAGAGAGAGAGAGAGAGAGAGAGAGAGAGAGAGAGAGAGAGAGAGAGAGAGAGAGAGAGATGAACTCTTGAACTCATGTTTTCTCTGGCTTACTTTTTAATTCAGTTCAGGACCTCAGCCCCATGGGATTAAGAAGCCTATAGTCAGGGTGGGTTTACTTCCTCAAGAAACACTAAGACATGTCTGTAGAGGTGCATCTCTTAGGTGATTCCAAACCCGATCAAACTGACAAGAAAGATGAACTATTACAATGTTCTGCCTATGTAAATGAACTTTTATTTGCCAGTTTCAATTGTTGTCTATCAGGATCACTGCCTCTGTCAGCTAACCTAGGCCTAGTTCTGGAAGCTTCTAGCCTCCATAAAATCTAAGCTAGGCCTAGAACATTTTTAGCCTCTGAGACTTACTTCTTAATAAGCTCACCCTTTCTTGTTCTCTCTAAGCTCAAACCTGGTTGGTTCAACTCAGCTGTTCTGATTCAAACTTATTCGATCTGCCTTTTATCTCAGCCCGTGAATTGTTCTGCTTGGTGCCAAACTAACTCCAATAATATTTTCTAATCTTCTACCTCCTTCTCATCCTCCTGCTCATTCTGTCTTCACCTGTGTCTAGCCTTTTCTCCAATTCAGTCTCTCTCCGTAAAAATTGCCCAGTAAAACTGCACCCCCTCATTCTCTCTGTTGCTTAAGTAACTTCACTTTTCATGAGAGTAGGGTGTATCCTATTCTGTCAAATCTTTCTCTGATTCATCACCTTTTCTGCCACTCAGTTCTTCACTTTAAAACATGGGTGCTTCCTTCTACAATCTAACATTGCCTTCATTGTTTGGGATTAAAGGCATATACCACCATGCCTGGACCTAATCTCTTCTTTACCTGGAACTTGCTTTATACCAGGCTGGTCTTGACCTCAGAGATCTCCTTGCCTCTGTCTCCTGGAATAAGGGTGTGCTTTTATTCCAGCCGGATCACGCAGACCTAGAAGGTCTTTGAATGTGATCTCTTACCAGAACAGCCATGTTCTGATTAAATGTCCTCTACATGGCTGTAGTTTTAAAAAATGGATATTATAAAAAATGTCTCCATTTTTTTGAGCATTTCTTCCCAGATTCAAGTCTTCTATCTTGAAAGAAAACTTGTTGGACTAAGCACGGAGAGGACCTAGACGCCCTGCTCAGATGTAGCCCATAGGCAGCTCTTTTCCAAGTGGGTTTCCTACTAAGGGGAGCAAGGGCTGTCTCTGACATGGACTCAGGGTCCAACTCTTTTATCACCTCCCCCTGGGGGAGATTCAGCCTTGTCAGGCCACAGAGGAAGAGGATGCAGCCAGTCCTGATGAGATCTGATAGGCTACGGTCAGATAGTAGAGGAAAAACTCCCAATCAGTGGACTTGGGGAGGGGCATAGGGGGAGAAGAGGGAGTGTGGGAGACTGGAAGGAAATAAATAATAAATAAATAAAAATGAAATAAAAAAAGAGAAAAAAAGAAAGCTTAGTGAGACACAGAGATCAGCTGAGCCATCTGAAAAAAGCTCAGACCAACTGAGATACATGGAAAGAATACACCCCAGCCCCTTGAACTGCCCAAAGGCTGTTCAATGCACTCAAGGCTCTCACCTTTCATGTGTTGTCACCTAATTTAGGGTGGCTTTTTGGTGAAGAAGCTGCCTTTGAGTTCTTTCTGCTCCTATATGTAACCCTTTACCGAAAATTTTGGAAAAATTCCAGTAATCATTTATGTGTCCTTGCTTTGGTGAGTAGACATTTGTTTATGTATCCACAGGAACAGTATCAAACAACAAGCCGATGGTCATACCCTGCTAATTGCTGTCTTGATATTATCCAGTCTGTTCTTTTATCATCACAACATCTTGCACATCTTTCTGTTAGTACATAAGTATATCTCTTTCTTTTTAAAACTGGCAAACGTTATTCTGATATATTATAGTCTTAAGAATGAGCATTTGTTTGACCCTCTGTTTGTTGGAACATACCTGTGAATAATAATAGGTGAGGAGATTTCTGAGACTCTGAGAAAACTCAAAGTAAACAGGACAAAAGTATTGTAATCTCAGTTCCTCCATAACAGCAGTAGTTCTCAGAATGTGCTTTTGTGCCCCTCCCAGGTGTAGTGGTTAGGAGAGAGGGTACTTAAGATGTTTTATTACAGCTGTCTATTGTTATTTGTTTATGTGCCTCTACGGAAAAACATGTAAAGCTTATCCTTGTCATTGTACACCTAAATCAGTTAACCATTCTTAACCCTCAGAGTATAAATTGTCTGATGCTCTTAATAAAGTTGGCTATTGCATGAGACTTTAGGCCTCATATTTAGGCCTCAGTCTCCCAGGTTCATGCCACCCACTAGAGTGGCATCATTCAATTGTCAATTTTCTCATAATTTTAGTAATTATAATAATACTACCTATTTCATAGGGCCTTTGTAAAGGTTGAATTAATTTCTATTTCGGAGGCATTTAATATAATATTTACTGTATTTTAAAAAACCCAAAGATTATAATTATTCATAGTTCAGATTTCATATATACACTTGAAGAATTTACCTTTTAACTTTATGATGCTGACTTATAAAATTAAAAATGAAAATAGAACGCAGAAGCAGACAGAGTAGAAATGCTTGTATCACTGCAAAGCGGCTCTACTACATTAAGTTCCCAGACGCTACAAGTCATCAAATTAGGCAATGTGCAAGATTTATCTGAAAGATAAATCTTCATTTGGGCCTTAGTCTTGATTGAACTCTTTATTAGTGTATCATGGACAAAACAAAAGGTGTGACAGGGCTGGATTCTTGGTTTGTGCTGTGATGAACTAATCATCTGAATGAAGGTTATACGTTATGATTTTGATAAACTATGACAATAATAATGAAGCACACTTGAAATGAAATTCTTAAACACAACTTAACCTGGGATCTGCAACCAACAAACCTATGTCTACGCCCATGTTTTATAATTTTACTTTTCTTATCAGTAAAAGTATTTCCTAGATTTTCTCTGAGTATCAAATAAGATTCAGGAATCACCTAAGACATATTTACTGAGACCTAAGTACTGAGTGCATGAGTTGTTCATGATACACACTTGTTAAATTTACATGATTAAGCAAGAATGGAAAGTAACTGTTCAGGCTCCAGCCCCATTCAAAGACAGGATGTGGCTCTTCTGAAGGATTCCGCACAGGCTCTCACACTTGTCCTTTGTGCTGCTCTAAGCTGCTGGGCATGGTATAGAGAGCATATTAGACACATGACTGCCTTCACATCCTTGCCATATCTGAAGGTCCCCTGCATAACCCAAGACACCTTCTGCCTGACTTTTTAAATGATAATTTGGGAAAGTTGTACTCAGCATAAGAAACTTTTTGCCAAGAAAGTTGAGCAGAAAAAAAATATTCTCATTAAGTTCTCTGGCCTAAGGTATGCGTAGGAGTGGTGATGTGAATAAAGTTGGGTGGCCACAGGTCTAACATCTTAGGAGAGCAAGCAAGATGTGGTTGAGACAGTTTACCACGGTATCTTTTACTGATGTATAGAAGGAAAGGACTTTGGATCATTATTCAGTCCACTAATTAAGACACTTTAATAATTTCTATACCTCTATAAAATAATGAAGAGTCTTTATATGTTATATATTATGCTATTTCAGTATCTGTGATCTTATCTGAAAATATGATCTTTATAGATTACAGAGGTAATCATATCCAAATGAGGTCATCAGGGTAGGTACTAGTACAGCATGACTGCTGTTCTCATAATAATGGGTATGGACACAGAAAGGGACACACATAGGAAAAAGATGGTGTGATGACTCAGAGAGAGTGCTCATGTGCAGATGGAGAATCATCAAAGTAAAATAACTAAACCAAGGGATCCCTGAAGCGATCGAACCAGGAGGACTCAAAGTGATTCCTCCCTAGCACTTTCTGTGCCAGCATGGCCCTGTCAAAGCTGTGGTTCAGACTCTCAGACTTCAGAACCATAAGGCAATAGATTTTCATTACTCCACGCTGTCTAATTTTAGTGTTGTCTTATGGCTGCCTGCTATGGCACCCACAGGAAACTAGTTGATCCACATTCCTGTACTATATGATGTGGCAAAGACGTATACATGCAGAAAAAAAGAATAGTCTCTGCCATTCCAGAGTTGATAAAAATCTAAAGAAGACAAGACAATTTGCAATGTTGTTCATACTTGACTAGCATAAATAATATGACAAAATATGCGGAAAAAGAAAGTTTATGCATGGTTAGGAAATAAAACCACAAAAGAAAAAATTGTGTAAAACATTTTGGTTGCTAAAGATGTTTGAGGCTTCTGTAGTCCTGAATCGACTTATTGCTACAATTTTACATTTCTGTTTACAAGGTAGATCTAGCTTTCAGATAATAAAAAGAGGTCTTAGCTGGTGATGTCCAAACTCTCTGATAGGTTATGTAATTGGTGGGAGATGGACGATCTCTTGTCTGCTTGTCTAGGTTTTATAGTAGATACAGGATGTGGGTTAGGTTTCCGTCTCACCTACTTTGTTTTCAAATTCACATGCCCTACGGGTGACACCAGAATAACTCTGCTGAAGTCCTATCTTCTTTCACACCTCTGACATCTCACAGGCACGGAAGGTGCTCAAGCAAATGGTGTGTTGTTGTTGGTGGTGGTGGTGGTATGTGTGTGCTCATGCACATTCATATGCACACAAAACACCAAGAAGTTAAAAAGCAACAAATCAAGTAATCCAATTAAAAAATGGGGTACACAGCTAAATAGAGAATTCTCAATAAAAGAACATCAAATGGCAGAGAAACACTGAAAGAAATGCTCAATGTCCTTAGTCATCAGGGAAATGCAGATCAAAATGACCCTGAGATTTCACCTCACACCCATCAGAATGGATAAGATTAAAAACTTAAGTGACAATACATGCTGGAGAAGATGTGGAGAAAGAGGAACCCTCCTCCGCTGCTGGTGGGAATGTAAACTTGTACAACCACTTTGGAAATCAATCTGGTGCTTTCTCAGACAATTAAGAATAGTGCTACCTCAAGATCCAGCTATACCACTCCTAGGCATATCCAAAAGATCCAAAAGATGCTCAAGTATACAACAAGAACATTTGTTCAACCATGTTCATAGCTTTATTTATAATAGCCAGAAGCTAGAAAAAAACCCAGCTCTCCCTCAATGGAGGAGTGGATACAGAAATTGTGGTACGTTTACACAATGGAATATTACTCAGCAATTAAAAAAAGGAAATTATGTAATTTGCAGGCAAGTGGTGGGATATAGAAAAGATCATCCTGAGTGAGGTATCCCAGAAGCAGAAAGACACACATGGTATATACTCTGTTATAAGTGATTACTAGACCTATAAGATAGGATAAACGTACTACGCCTAACGAAGCTAAGTAAGAAGGAGGGCCCTGGGTAAGATGCTCAATCTTCCTTCAGAAAGGCAAAAGGGGCAGATAGCAGAAGAGGGAGAAAACGGGACAGGACAGGAGCCTACTACAGAGGGCCTCTGAAAGACTCTACCTCCCCTATCAGTGGACTTGGAGAGGGGCATGAGAGGTGATGAGGGAGGAAGGGTAGGGTTGGGAGGGGTCTACAGCTGGGATACAAAGTGAATAAACTGTAAGTAATAATAATAAAATTAAAATTAAAAACCCAAAATAAAACAACACAAGGCTAGAGCAACGGTGAAGAACTTTATTTATTTCCACAGTCAAACTTGAAGGTTTTTCTTTTTATCTGCAATCAAAATTCTTGAATTCTAGAGTTGGGGAATGCCTGGGAAATGTAGATGAGTGCTCTTATCTTTGCAAAAACAAAACACAAAAACAAAACCAACTAACCAACCAACCAAAACAATTAATAAAAACTTGCCTCCCATCCCAAGGCCTATTGGAAGTCAATATCGTGCTTTTATGAAACTTTATTTCCTCAGGTGCAGGAAGGGGAGGCAAGAAAAAGGGGAAAAGGAGTGTGTTATCAGAATGTCCTCTAAAGATAAAGTGATTCTGTCCATGCTGAGATGTGTTCTACTTTATATCAGGTGTTCATCACATCACATTAGCTTTCCCTCCTTTTGGAAATAAGCAGGGAATATGTATAAGTGTGCAGACAGACAGGCAAAATAGCCCCCAAATCTCATATTTTCCATGAGAATAGAAGGAGGAAGATATATGGCTATTCTCTCTCTCTCTCTATGATTAGTTGCAACCAATAAACAGTGCCCAAATATTTTTTTTCTTCTAGTGGTGACAAATTCAATCCAGTAAAATTCAATCTAACAATTGATCATTAAGAACTACCTACTACCTCTTGGGTTAGTCACTGAACCATGATATTATGGACAACTCTCTGCTTTCAATGAATTTATAAATTGAGGCCAATAAAACACTACAAAAGAAACCAAGCTTAAAAAAAAAAAAACAGAGGCAGCAAGGGCCAGCAAGATGGCTTAGCAGGTAAAAGTGCTTGCCATTGAGCCTATTGACTTGAGTTTTTATTTCTGGGATCAACATAGTCGAAGAAGAGACCCAATTTCTTTTTTTTAATTAATTTTTTATTTTTTATATTAATTACAGTTTATTTACTTTGTATCCCAGCTGTAGCCCCTCCCTCATCCCAATCCCACCCACCCTCCCTCACCTCCTCCATGCCCCTCTCTAAGTCCACTGATAGGGGAGGTCCTTCCATCTGACCTTAGCTTATCAGGTCTCTTCAGGACTGACTGTCATTTATCTTATTATATTGCCCTAAATGCAATATCATTCAGGGACAGAAGTTCTTTATAGGATACATAATTTTCAAATAATTTCTCTCAGTTAGTGCCCTGTTTGTACTGTTTGATAAATTGAAATGCTTTCATTTACTGTTCATTTGCTTAATGATGTCATTTCTTTTTTTAACATTTTTATTTTATATTAATCACAGGTTATGTATTTTGTATCCCAACTGTAGCCCCCTCCCACTTTCCCTCCCTATCTCCCCCATTCTTCCCTCATCTCCTCCCTGCCCCTTTCCAAGTCCACCAATAGGGGAGGACCTCCTCCCTTACATCTAACTCTAGCTTATCAGGAGACCCAATTTCTCAATTCCTACAACTTGTTATTTGACCTCTACATGATTCCATACAATTGATATGAAATAAAAAGAGAATCAAGGAAAGTTAATGTCCTTAGGCATGGCTTCACACGAAAACTATCTAGGAAACCTCAATAACAGACTGACCACCACAAAAATGCATATGTAAGTGTTTGGGGTTGATTCCAGGCACTGATGTTTCAAAAATATCCTCACATAGTTCTGATGTACTGTTATGGTGGAAAACCACCATACTCAGGGAGTATAGAGAAGCAGGCTGTCGAGAGCCATGGCAGGGAGAGCTGGGGAACTTCAAGGCTTTATCCAACAGGCTTTAGATGCAACATGTGATTCTTTGTAAATTAGAGGAGTCTTCCCTAGGCAGGAGGAATCATGGGGGCGGGATACAGAGGCTATGTATTATGAGACATAAATAGAAAATGGCATTCATAGTTCCTAGAGTCCCTAGAAAATGATGGGAGACAGGCAGGATAAGCACAGCGGTGACTGCATGCTAAAAGGAAAGAACAAGGATTGACTGAGTCAGAAGCAGAGTGCAAGTCTCTGGGCTTCTAGGTTACACTAGGAAGCAGGTTCAAGGGTCAGAAAAACAAGGATCAGTTCTGAGGCAGGATGAGGTAGCTAAGACAGACACTCTTCTATAGCTTGTTAACCTAGGGCAGGAATAGAATGACAGCCAGAGAAAACTTACCCACTTTATTGGTCTGGAGGCCAAGAAGTTAATGAATTCTTTTTGCAAATAGGGAATGATTTGTCTTCTGTAATCCACCATTTAAAATATAT
The DNA here is from genome assembly GCA_028658305.1 of Pachyuromys duprasi. Classification (NCBI taxonomy): domain Eukaryota; kingdom Metazoa; phylum Chordata; class Mammalia; order Rodentia; family Muridae; genus Pachyuromys; species Pachyuromys duprasi. The sequence continues at coordinate 87,736,475 of CM053744.1, forward strand.
TAGAGACTAGAGACTAACTTTACCAAGACATAGGTTGGGGATTTACCATGACCCACATAGCTTGGGTACTGAAACTCTGACTAGGGGTGGCAAGGGAATGATGGCACATAGACACACATGCAGAAAAGATGGAGTCAGGTGGGGTGGGCTGCCCCAGAAACTCAGCATGTTTATTATGTACAATACAGGAAGAGAGGTGGCTAGTGGGAAGTATCTATAGGTGAGCAGCTTCTGGTTTTAAACATCCAAGGAAGGATGAAGGAAGCTACAGTTGCACTCAGACTCCAAGAAAAGCTTTGTCATCTCTCCTGAGACTGGCCCATAAGGGGAAAGTGGCTTTAAAATCTCTCATGGGTCCAAGACCTTAAGTCTTTGACACGACAGTACCCACATCAATAGTACACATTCTCTCAGGACTTCACTCACTCAGAGCTTACTCTGCTCCCTACAGGAATTTGCCTGACTTTAGTTGGTGTTTTCCCCATTTATTTCAATTCTTGCTTGCCTCATACCCCTGCTCTGAATGTATATACTGTATGCTTCCAAACTTGGAGACTCTTGACTCTGTTTTACCTATTGAACCACAAGTTAATTCAAGTAAAACAAAATTCCATCGATGTCATAGAAACATATGACTTACAGGATGACTACTAACTACCAAATACTTGAAACAGAATAGTGAAAAGACTAAGTTCCAGTCTTCATATAGCTTAAAATCTACCATAAACTTCCTCATGGAAGAGTACTTACTGCCTGTGTTCCCCCCTCATCTTTTTCTGTTGACCTGGTTATGTCTCACTTAGTCAGTTCTGTTCAAGCTATAATCCAGGTATCTAATCTTTTCCTTGGCTTCCGGGATGAACTGAGTTCTATTGTGTTGATAGGATTCACATGGATTAGCCTCGGAAATGTGATTTGTAAATAGAACAGAAAATAATAAACCATGGCACGGAAAGGCAATTTTTGATTTGGACAGATGGGTTTTAAACAGTAGGTATAGGACCAGGCAGATGGGCAATAGTTGAATAAGAATGTCAGCACGAATATTGCCATGGACCACTGAAATATAGTTTCTACAGCTCAGGATTCAGGCCAGTGAGACCACATTTCATCAAAGTGAGACCTGAGACTTCATGGATGACTTCCAGTAAACAGCAGAAGAAACCACAAAGGTGCAGCCTTGGATTCAGTTCCCAAACCACAGTCAAGTGTCTCTGGTATCTCTGTCCTTGGTGCTGAAAGAAACACCAAATGGTTTTCCCTGAATGTGCCTATTGTCCCTGCCAAGGGGCAGCAACTCTTTAGAGTAATGGTGAGACACAATGATTCACTCTCTTCATAGGGAATGGAGTGATTAGTGTACACGGTTCAAGAATAGGCCTTATCACCTAGTATTGAAAGTACGAATATGAACACTGTGTTGTTGATATATGCAAGATGTGCTGTTTGCTCTTCCTTGTACTATGGCTGCCATGGTATTTCAGTTGTGATTTATGCTTAAAGACATTAGGTTGCCATGCTTATGGACTGTCCTTACTACTTAATTAAGTCCTTACAGAGCTTTTTCATTTATATCAACATTTAATATAGCATATAGCAGATGTTCAATGGATTCTTTGCAAATAAAAATAAATATTAGCTCTTGATAACATATTTAAAAATCTAGAACAAAATGCATTCTTCTAGTAAAACTCATTTAGTGTTATTTTTATTTCTAAAGTACGTTAACAAATTAAAAAAGATAGAGGAGTGGCATCTAAAATGGGTTCTAGATAATATGACTGTACCAGAATAGTAAAAAAAAAAAACTTGTTTTTATCTTTAGAAAAAAAGAGAATAGTCAAGACTATTAACTCAGGAGGATTTAGTTTTTCTCTATGGTGTCCCTTCTTTATAAGAAACGACATGGATTTGTGATGTGCATAGTATAAAATTCCATCAAATGCTCAATAAATCATTGTCCTATCTCCAGGATGAGAGCGGTATGTGGGATAGGAAGACAAAGGCCAAAACATTACCTAGTGAATCTGATATACCAATATTAAAATTTCATATTCTTGCTTTTCTTTCAACTCTTCTGATGTGTCATATTACTGCATCATGGATATCAGTAATTGCACCAAGCAATGGAATATTTTTAAACATGCAATAAAAAACGTGGGGCTGAGAAACATTAAATGTTTAGCCAACAAAACAATAATTTGTATCTTCTCTTGAAAAAGCAATTTAAGTCTTTTGACTTCTAAACCCAGGGTTCCTTCTGTTACTTAGCAGCAGGCAAGGCACTGTTGAAATAAGTCTGATGTGTCTGATCTGTTCTACTGGAATCTGTAGAGACTTGGGGACCTTTAAATGAGCTTTTCTGAGGAGAACCATTTCACCCCAGTAATAGATATGCTTTTTTTCCCCATGGGTACTAACAGAAACAATGGACTCACCCAGCTTGCTTTTGCTTAGTACCATTTATTGAAGATAAGCCTCATTCCTTGCCTTAATGCCCTTTCAGCTTATACACTGTTCAAAATCTTAGTTATTACCTTGGTCATTCTTACATTCAGGACGACTGTGGTGGGCTCCAGCACTAACGGAACGTAAACAGACCTAAGTTATATGGTGTAGTTAATATTATTTAATGACAAAATTTCTTGTTACAGGTGTACTTGATTTTGCGTAGGGGAGCTATGACAGGGCTTGGTCCTAATGGGACTTCAGATATTCTTGGAAGATGTGTTGTAAAGCTGTGAAATGTTGAGTCATGCTTAGGACTGCTTACGACAAGGGGAGATTTATCAGAAGAAAGCACTTTACTGACAGCCA
>CM053744.1:87739391-87760061 GCA_028658305.1 Pachyuromys duprasi
TGCTACATACAAGCAGGGGTTCTAGGTTATCAGAAGCCCTCCTATACACTAAAGATGAAAGGGCCGAGAAAGAAATTAGGGAAACAACACCCTTCACAATAGCCACTAATAACATAAAGTACCTTGGGGTGACTCTAACCAAGCAAGTCAAAGATCTGTTTGAGAAAAACTTCAAGTCTCTGAAAAAAGAAATTGAAGAAGATATCAGAAGATGGAAAGATCTCCTGTGCTCATGAATTGGTAGGATTAACATAGTGAAAATGGTTATTCTGCCAAAAGCAATCTACAGATTCAATGCAATGCCCATCAAAATACCAACACAATTCTTTACAGACTTTGAAAGAAAAACTCTCAACTTCATATGGAGAAACAAAAAACCCAGAATTTCCAAAACGATCCTGTGCAACCACAGATCATCTGGAGGTATCCCCATCCCGGACCTCAAGCATTTTCACCACAATGCAATGAGAAAGAGCCATGGCAGGCAGAGTTTGGGGATTAAAGGAAGAAAAAGGAGTAGATATTAATTTCATCTTAGTATTATGAACTAAAATGAGCAATGTCATGGTTATTAAGACAAAAGTACACTATACTTGTGTTTTAAGCATTAGGAAAAGAAGAAAAACACAGGTATTTATTTATCTAAAAAATCTTTTTTGAATAAGGTAGAGAAAGAGAAACACCATAGGTTCTCACTCACACATGGAAGTAAAAATACTTGGTTATTATAGAAGCAGATAGTAAATAGAGAGTGATTAACCGAGGTTGATATATGAAAGGGACAGACAGAAAAGTATTAGCCAATATTTTTATGCAAGGTATGGTGGAATATGCCTTTAACCTCAGCATTCAGAAGACAGATGCAGGTGGATCTGTATGAGTTTGAGGCCGGCTTAGTTTACATAGTGAGTTTCAGGCTAGCTCAGGATAGAAAGTGAGGCTCTGTTTAAAAAAAACTAGAATTAGTTGGGAGGATTAACTTCTAGTTTTGTACATAGAGCATGGGGATTATTAATAACAACAATCTAGCACATTAAATAGAGACTTGTATATTGCAACATGAAGAAATGAAAAATATTTGAGGTGATAGGATATATTTTATTTACCATGATTTGACTGCTCTATCCTTTGCTGACTAATATTGTACCACATACCATGAGTACATATAATGATTATATCAATTAAAGTTCTAGAAAATGTGAAATTTGAATATACTGAGCGATATTAGGGATTTTTACATATAGGGAAGATTATATAAAAATATGGTAGTTAAAGACAGAGATTTAGGAGAAAGAAAATTTGCTGATATCTTCGATCTTCTTGGCCTTCTGATCTGCTGAATTATGAGAAAATAGATCTCTTGTTGCTTAAGCAAAAACAAGCAAACAAAAAATTCCTATGAGTATCTTTGTTCTCTGACCCAAGGCTAGGATAAGACAATTCTTATAGTTGCCACATACTGTATTCTTGGACCATATAAACCAGAAGTAGCATGTTTAAATGCCTTGGGGTAGGAGGAGAATCCAGGATGCACTGATTGGAGGGTTAGAAAAGGTAGTTTAGAGGAAGCAAAATTTTAGTTGAAATTTAAAGTTCAGGTAGGCATCAAGGATGATTGGAAATGACAGAGAAAACATGCACAGTGGCTCATAAATGAAAAGTATATTTTTATAAAATATATGTGTAGTTTCTTATTTAAGACAAGAAGTCATAGGGTTATAGCTGGAGAGGTAAATAGGAAGCAGATCATTCACAGCCTTGGGCTTTGAACAGAAAAAGCAGGACTAACACAGGGAGGGATGCATATTTTGAAAGGTGTTTATCACAGAAATAACATGAACGGCTTCTCAAGGTACTTTGTGGTGAGTAGAATGGAAGGGGCAGATAGTCCAACTGCAGGTCTAGTACTATATTCATTTAGGCAAAAGTGAATGGTATGAGGAGCTCCGAGCCATGGGATTGAGAAAAACAGGTGGGTTTGACAGATCCTTAGGAATCAGACTCCATGAGAGTAATGATGGGTTGAATATAGAATGTGAGAAAAAGGAGTAGTGAGTGAGGATGGTTCAACTTTCTGGCTCTTACTGCATTACACTCTCCTTCTGCGTGTGACTGAATCATCGAGTGAAGGGATCCTAGTGTTGAGTCTCCAAGTGGTTTGTTTGGCTGAGTGATCTGTAGATGGATATGTACCTTCCCACTCCTGGTCTCCACTGTTGTTCTCATCTCTGAATTCTGTATCTTATTTCATCCCCTGAGATCTTAACCAAATTCCAGGAAGACAAAGAGTGGGGATAAGGGGTGATATAGGGTAAGATTAGGGGATTAAAGATGGCCATGTGACTCAATTTTCTTTTTTTGTTTCCAAGAAAACAACATTCCTTCCGACTTCAGTATTTGCTTTGAGCTACAGGATAAATCCCCTGTCTATTTTAGTTTGCCACTTAGTATCAGCCTGGTGATACTTGGAGAAATAAATAACTTTTTGTATCATAGAAGGCAAGGAAGACCTGACCTTAACTACTCATTATTTCCTTCTTTTCCGAATACCTACCAGTTCCTTTCCCTGCAGATTGGAAAGAGAACCAAGGATATCTGAGTTGGAGGAGAAAGCGTACCTTATTCTCCTCTTCTTTTATTTTTAATCTGAGAATCTACCAAAGGTAAAGCAAACGTCAGAGCAGAACTGTCATCTGCTAATCAAGATGTGTAGGGAAGCCTAGGGAGCAGGGGAGAGATGCCTGACAGATGGCTCAGCTTCCCACAGACAGAGGGCACCTGGACCACTGCACATGAGCAAGGGAATGCATGGAGGAAATTAAACATTGCGCAGCACAGGCTTCTGGCAGGTCAGACAGGGGATTCTTTGGGAACCATCTTTTTTAGACAGCATTTCAAGCTGCTACAGTTATTTTAGGGAAAGCCTGGATGTTTCTCTAGCCTTTCCCTTTTGACTTAGAAACAAGAAGATACAGCTTTCAGCCTGTAGAGGAGATGGCAGTACAGTAGGAGGCATCAATTCTGTGAGCCTCTGCCTGGAACCCCGCTCCAAAACAGCTTTCCTACAGCTGGGGTGGAGAGCAACAGCGTGTGACAGGGGCCTCTGTTTCCATCAGCTTTTCAAAACATTCCCGAGAAGTTTGATCTTCTTTGGCAGGAACTTTCTACCGGCTGTGCTGGTGAAATAAGGCCTCACCATTTCGAGCTGTTTTCATCATGGTGACACTTTTTGAAGAGCTACATCATTAGCCAGGCTGAAAGTGGTTTTCAAAGATTTCTTTGCTCAGGCATTTGGGAGAGAGTGAGAGAGGCTGCTTCAGGGAGGGTAGTGATCATGGAACCATGCAGAAAAAAAATTGGCTTTGGGGCTCCATGGTTCCCAGAGTTGGCAAGCGGGTGGGGCAGAGGTCCTCAGTGTCTCACAGAAGAGTAGAACTTTTGTGGCTGTGTCACCTCAAATAGGACTGGAAGAATAGGGACAAACACCACTGATGTGTTTTGGGTTGCTTTATGGAGTTTTGTCTGTGTCCTTCAACTTCTCCTTTATGTCTCATTAGAAACTGATGAGCTCAGTCTCTGTGAGAAGATGCTTTGATCACAGAGATTTCAAAACCCCAATTCTTGGTTTCTATTCTTAAAATATTGACTATTTCTTTAAAGTGGATTTTCAGTCAGTCATGGAGGCTTACATCTATAATGCCACATAAGACAGGAGGATTGTCCTGAGTGCTAAGGTAGCCAGGGATACAGGATGCATCTGAGTATCTGTGTTACAGAATAATACCCTTTCTTCTCTCTCACCACAAAAGAAGCGGGGGAGAATATGTGTGTCTGTGTGTGTGTGTGGGTCTCAGAGCTGGCTTTAGAGTCCCTCAATCTGATTATTTACAATTGGGAAGTGGCCACCTGCATTCTTAACAAGCCTCTGGAGGGCATAAAATGCACACAGAAGTTTGGAAAGTATTATGTTTGAACATCTGTTCCTGAGCATTCTACATTTCTCGGCTCTCATTTCTGTAGCCAGGGCACTCAGAGCCCATGTGGGCCTGTGCCACAAACAGCAGTGTTGAGAGTTCCAGCAGAGAAATGCAGGAAACCCAGGTCCAAAACAGAGGCCACCACAGGGCAGCAGCTAGGTCCCTGTTGGAGATGCAGAGGGAGCTGTTAGGCCCCTCAGCCAGCTGGGAGCTCATGCTCTGATTCTGAAATGTCAGGGCTGCTCAGGATGCCTCTCTAGAGAACTGACTGCTCCCAAAGAACAAGATAATAATTGCATTGAAAATTCAGGAGAAGCAGAAGGCATGTAGAACACACTGGGAATTTTAATCACTCTCTCAGAATGGGTTTGATTAACATCTCTTCTAGCCCTTCCTAGGTGTGTCCAAAGCCTCCCTCATTTTAGCTGACAGGTAATTAGTGCTCTGGCTGAGAAGAAATGGCAGGCTGCTCAGATCAAGTAAGACGCTGCACACAAAGACTCTGCAGCAACTGTAAAGGCTGCAGCTGGGAAGGAAAGCTCCTTGTCCCAATGCAATGCAGACTCCTTTCACCCAGAGCCACTCAAAGACCTTGCATATCATATTGTCTGATGCCATTGCACAAGCGGTCTTCTGCCTCTCCAGAACTCACAGATGACCTGTGCTTTTCCTGTTCACGAACTCCATTCATTTCTCAAGGCTGAGTTCATATGAAGTGGCTTGGAGGAAATAATTTTCTTCCTGGCAGAATCAAACACTTTGTGCTTTCCTATATTAAGACAGTTTGAAAAAGATTGTACAGTTTCTGGCATGTAGTAACTACACAGTATATATCCTCTTCCTGTAGATCATAGTTTCTTTCTTTTTTTTTCTTTTTGCATGTCTGTCTCTTCAAGCATAAGAAATGAGCTTTTTATTCTTGGTATTCAACAATGACTACACAAAGCCTGGCTAATGAATGCTCAACAATGGTTTGTTGAATTAAAACAATAACATCACTGAGAGGAGATAACCTGGAAGATGAGAGAGGAAAGGAAATGGCTTGCTGAGCTGGGAGCCCTTTGAGAATGCCAGATTACTCTGAGTTCATCCAAGAACTAGATCAATAAAAGGAACACTTCTGATTTTCACCTACAAGCACTGAGAAAACCCTGCCAACATACCTACATTCTTGTTTATTGCTGGTGGTACTTTATGTTGCGTTAGCATGGAATTCTAAAAGATACACTGAGAGGTCTGAGAGGTCTCCTCAGGCCTCAGTTGTTCCTCGTGCAATGTGGGACACAGAAAATCATGACCATATGAGTAATCCTGCCTTTCCTTCCCTCTGACACATCTTTAGAAGGTAGGCATCACCGTGGGTGGGTGTGTATAGCTCTTCAGAAACATGGCCATTTGTTAAAAGTTGTGGGAAGCAGAAAGGGCAGGACAGGAGATAGAGAAGAGACTCAGTTGCTTTTTTTTTTCTACAGCCTTCTCTGATGCCACATCCCTTGCTAACTTACTCAAGCAAAAGAAAATAATATTCATTGTGCTGATAGCACATCACAAAGGGAATTCCTTTTAGAAATTTAAATTTTTATTTTTTATATTAATTACAGTTTATTCACTTTGTATCCCAGCTGTAGCCCCCTCCCTCATTCCCTCCTAATCCCACCCTCCCTCCATCATCTCCTCCCATTTCCCTCTCCAAGTCCATTGAGAGGGGAGGTACTCTTCTCCTTCCATCTGGCCCTAGCTTACCAGGTCTCATCAAAACTGGCTGCATTGTCCTCTTCTGTGGCCTGGCAAGGTTGCTCTCCCATCAGGGAGGGGGTCAAAGAGCCCACCACTGAGTTTATGTCAGAGACAGTCCCTGTTCTCCTAACTAGAGTACCCCGGAGACTGAGCTGCCATGGGCTACATCTGTTTAGGGGTTCTAGGTTATATCCATGGATGGTCCTTGGTTGGAGTATCAGTCTCACAAAAGTCCCCTGTGCCCAGATTTTTTAGTTCTGTTGCTTTCCTTGTGGAGCTACTATCCTCTCCAGGTCCCACTTTCTTCCCTTTCTTTCATAGGATTCCCTGCACTCTGCCTAAAGTTTGGTTAAGAGTATCAGCATGTGCTTTGAAACACTGTTGGGTAGAGTCTTTCAGAGGCACTCTGTTGTAGGCTCTTGTCCTGTTCCCTGTTTTCTCCTTCTTCCAATGCCCATCCCATTTGTCTTTCTGAGTGAGGATTGATCATCTTACCCAGGGACCTCCTTCTTGCTTAGCTTCTTAAGGTGTACAGATTTTAGTATGTTTATCCTATATTATAGGTCTACTATCCATTTATAAGTGAGTATATACAGTGTGTGTGTCTTTCTGCTTCTGGGATACCTCACTCAGGATGATCTTTTCTAGATCCCACCATTTGCCTGCAAACTTAAAGATTTCTTTGTTTTTCATTGCTGAGTAGTATTACATTGTGTAAATGTACCAATATTTCTGTATCCATTCCTCAGCTGAGGGACATCTGGGTTATTTCCAGGTTCTGGCTATTGCAAATAAAGCTGCTATGAACATGGTTGAACAAATATTCTTGTTGTGTACTTGAGCATATTTTGGATATATGCCTAGGAGTGGTATAGCTGGATCTTGAAGAAGCACTATTCCTAATTGTCTGAGAAAGCATCAGATTGATTTCCAGAGTGGTTGTACAAGTTTACATTTCCACCAGCAGTGGAGGAGGGTTCCTCTTTCTCCACATCCTCTCCAGCATGTATTGTCACTTGAGTTTTTAATCTTATCCATTCTGATGGGTGTAAGGTGAAATCTCAGGGCTGTTTTGAGTTTCATTTCCCTGATGACTAAGGACATTGAGCATTTCTTTAAGTGTTTCTTTGTCATTCCTTTATAGAGAATTCTCTGTTTAGCTCTGTACCCCATTTTTAAAATTGGATTACTTGATTTGTTGCTTTTTAACTTCTTGAGTTCTTTATATATTCTGGGTATTAGACATTTTTCAGATATAGGGTTGGTGAAGATCCTTTCCCAGTCTGTAGGCTGTTGTTTTGTTCTGACAACAGTGTCCTTTGCTTTACAGAAGCTTTTCCGTTTCATGAGGTCCCATTTATTAATTGTTGCTCTTAGAGCCTGTGCTGTTGGTGTTCTGTTCAGGAAGTTGTCTCCTGTGCCAATGAGTTCAAATCTCTTCCTCGATTTTTCTTCTAACAGGTTTAGTGTGTCTCGTTTTACGTAGAGGTCTTTGGTCCACTTGACTTTAGTTTTGTGCAGGGTAATAAATATGAATATATTTGCATTTTTCTACATGTAGACATCCAGTTAGACCAGCACCATTTATTGCTGATGCTGTCTTTTTTTTTCCATTGTGAGGCTTTGCCTTCTTTGTCAAAAATCAAGTATCCATAGGTATGTGGGTTTACGGCTAGGTCTTTTTATTCAATTCCATCGATCTACCAGGCTTCTATGCCAGCACCATGCAGTATAGAACTGTTGCTCTATAGTACAGTTTAAGATCAGGGATGGAGATACTCCCAGAAGACCTTTTATTTTAGAGGATTGTTTTAGCCATTCTGGTTTTCTTGTTACTCCATATGAAGTTGAGAATTTTTTTTTCAAGGTCTGTAAAGAATTGTATTGGTAATTTGATGGGAATTGCATAGAATCTGTAGCTTGCTTTTGCTAACATGGCCATTTTTACTATGTTAATCCTGCCAAGCCATGGGCATGGGAGATCTTTCCATCTTCTGATGTCTTCTATTTATTTCTTCAAAGCCTGAAAGTTTTTTCCATACAAGTCTTTGACTTGCTTTGTTAGAGTTACACCAAGGTATTTTATGTCCCTTGTGGCTATTGTGAAGGGTGTTGTTTCCCAATTTCTTTCTCAACCTATTTGTCTTTTGTATTCAGGAGGGCTACTGATTTTTTTTTGAGTTGATTTTGTATCCAGCCACCTGTCTGAAGGTGGTTATCAGCTGTAATCCAATTAAAAATGGGATACAGAGCTAAACAGAGAATTCTCAATAGAGGAACATCAAATGGCAGAGAAACACTTAAAGAAATGTTCATCATCCTTAGTCATCAGGGAAATGCAGGTCAAAACTACCCTGAGATTTCACCTTATACCCATCAAAATGGATAAGATAAAAAACTTAAGTGACAGTACATGCTGGAGAGGATGTGAGAAAGAGGAACCTTACTCCATTGCTGGTGGGAATGTAAACTTGTACAACCACTTTGGAAATCAATCTGGTGCTTTCTCAGACAATTAAGAATAGTGCTACCTCAAGATCTAGCTGTGCCACTCCTAGGCATATATCCAAAAGATGCTCAAGTACACAACAAGGACATTTGCTCAACCATGTTTGTAGCAGGTTTATTTGCAATAGCCAGAAGCTGGGGAAAAAACAGATGTCCCTCAGTTGAGGAATGGATGCAGAGATATTGGTACATTTACACAATGCAATACTGTTCAGCAGTTAAAACAAGGAAATCATGAAATTTGCAGGCAAGTGGTGGGATCTAGAAAAGATCATCCTGAGTGATGTATCTTAGAAACAGAAAGGCACACATGGTATACCCTCACTTATAAGTGGATATTAGACACATAATATAGGATAAACATACTAAAATCTGTACACCTAAAGAAGCTAAGCAAGAAGGAGGTCCCTGGGTAAGATGTTCAATCTTCCTTCAGAAATGCAAATGGGGCAGACAGCAGAAGAGGCAGAAAACAGGGATCAGGACAGGAGCTTACCACAGAGGGCCTCTGAAAGACTCTACCCAGCAGGGTATCAAAACACATGCTGAGACTCATAGCCAAACTTTGGGCAGAATGCAGGGAATCTTATGAAAGAAGGGAGAGATAGAAAGACCTGGAGGGGGCAGGAGTTTCACAAGGAGAGCAACATAACCAAAAAATCTGGGCACAGGGGTCTTTTGTGAGACTGATATTCCAAACAAGGACCATGCTTGGAAATAACCTAGAACTCCTGCACAGATGTAACCCATGGCAGGTCAGTGTCTAAGAAGCTTCCCTAGTAATGGGAAAAGGGACTGTCTCTGACATGAACTCAGGGGCTGGCTTTTTGATCACTTCCCCTTGAAGCCTTACCATTCCACAGGGGAAGACTTGCTGGAAGACACCTTTCACTTTGAGGGAAGGTCTTCTCTGCCCCCCAACTCATTTGTTTTCTGAAAATTCCCACACAGACACACAAAAAGGTGTCTTCAAGGTTGATTTGAAATTGTATTAAGTTGGTAAGTTGGCTATATTACAGTCATCTCTTTGGGAAGTTAAATTCCCAAGGGATTTTTTAAAAAGGGTTGGCCAATATCATGCTTTAACATTTTGTAAACCACACAGACACATATTTATTAAAAGGAAACTTTGAAAAACTAAAGGTGTCTCATCTTCTAGCTATCTAGATAGTATTTTCCAGTATTATGTTATTGATATTTGCATCCATGTTTACAGGAAGCTGGTGGTCTGAAGTTTTATTTTCTTGAAATGTAGTGGGGTGGGCTGGCTTTTAAAATGGCATTTTTATTAGTTTAGAGGGAATTTCATTCAATGTGTTTTGATCATACTCACCCTGTCTCCCCTCCAGCTCTTCCCAGATCTACATCTTCTTCCCTAACTAGCCAGTTTTCTGTCCATTTTAAAAAATTTGAATCCATCATGACCAGTTTATGCTGCTCAAAATTTTTTGGATGTATGGGCTTCTAATGGAATGTGGTGGATTTACCAAGAGCTCCACTTTTAGAGAAAACTGACATGCCTTCTCCCAGCAGCTATTAATTGCAGACAGCTCCTCAGGTAAGGGTGGGATTTCATACTCATCTTCTCTCTCCATTCTTTAATTTTGCCTGGTTTGGTTTTATGCATGTTATCACAAATGCTGCAAGCTCATATGTGCAGCTGCCCTGCTGTATTAAAAAGGCATTGTTTCCTTTTAGTAATCGACTGCCTCTGGCTCTTACATGCTTTTCACCCCCTCTTCCACAATGTTCCCTGAGCCTTTTGACGAGTGGCTGAGATACACCTGTTGTATTTTAGGACTGAGCATTCCAAAGTCATTTATTCTCTGCACCTTGGACAGTTATAGGTCTCTGTGATAGTCACCCTTCACTACAAATAGAATATAAACTTCTCTGATGAGGGGATGAGGGTTGAGATATGCATTAATCTATGGACAATAAGTCTTTAGGAGTCAGTTTAATACTGTGTCTATTCAGCAGAGTAATAGTAGGGGTTCTTCCCTAGGGACTATGACCTGTTTAGCCATATATTGTTGCTTGATAATGGTGCCAGGTCTGAGTTTTATCTTGTGGAGTGGAATTTAAAGCCAATCAGAAAGTAATTGGTCATTCCCATGATGCTTGTGTCACTCTTCCTCCAGTTGCATGTCCCACCAGGCCAGTGATCACTAGAGTTCACAGGATTGATTGCTAAGTAAGACTGATGACTACTAGTCTTCTCTAGTGTATGTCGCATCTTTGAGCTCTAACCAGTGATGAACCTTCCAGATTGCCAGCAGCTTAATTTTACTGTGTTCTATGACTCAAGTTCATGCTATCTTCAGCTATAGGTTCTTACCACCAAGTTCTGGTGGATAACCAAGAGCTTTGGTTGTAATATGGGGACCTACAGGGCCTCAAGGCCAACAACAAAAGAAATGACCTATTTCTAGCAGCAGTCTTTACATGTACACACACACACACACACACACACACACAAACTTATTCAGCAGTAGGTTTGTGCTTGCATCCCATAATGACTTTGGAAGATATTTCTAATCTTCATTTTCCTAAGCTTATGAAATATTAGTATTACTTTCACCTAACTATTTGATTTAATTTACCTTTGAACTGTTTGGGACTAGTGTTTTCTTCATGGGAAGATTCTCAAATGTATATTTGAGTTATCTCACTTGTCATATAGATCTGTAGCTATGAGGAATTTTTTAATGTCTTGCACACATTTTAGTAATTTGTCCATGTAAGTTGCCAAACACACTAGCATGATTTTATTATGTTGCTTCAATTTCCCCTTCACATATGTAATGTGTATAGTGATGTCCTCTCATCTTTTTCTTTTTTATAAAATTTATTTATTTATTGTTAATTACAATTTGTTCACTTTGTATCCCAGCTGTAGCCCCCTCCTTTGTACCCTCCCAACCCCATCTGCCCTCCCTCTTCTTTCCCATTCCCTCCCCAGGTCCACTGGTAGGGGAGGTTCTCTTCCCCTTTTATCTTACCCCAGCCTATCAGGCCTTATCAGGACTGGCTGCATTGTTTTCTCTGTGGCCTGGTAAGGCTGCTCCCCACTCAGGAGGAGGTGATCAAAGAGCCAGCCACTGAGTTCATGTTAGAGACAGTCTCTGTTCCCCTTACGAGAGTACCCACTTGGACACTGAGTTGCCATGGGCTATATATGTGCAGGTGTTCTAGGTTATCTCCATGCTTGGTCCTTGGTTGGAGTATTAGTCTTAGAAAAGACCCCTGGGCCCAGATATTTCTTTTGTTCTGTTGCTCTCCTTGTGGGGTTCCTGATCCCTCCAGGTCTTTCATCTTCCCCTTCTTTCATAAGATTCCTGGCACTCTGCCCAAAATTTGGCTATGAGTCTCAGCATATGTTTTGATACCCTGCTGGGTAGATTCTTTCAGAGACCCTCTATGGTAGGCTCCTGTCCTGTTCCCTGTTTTCTCCCTCTTCTGATGTCCATCCCATTTGCCTTTCTGAGTGAGGTTCTTACCCAAGATCCTCCTTCCTGCTTAGCTTCTTTAGGTTTACATATTTTAGTATGTTTATCCTATATTGTGTGTCTAATATCCACTTATAAGTGAGTGTATACTATGCGTGTCTTTCTGTTTCTGGGATACTTCACTCAGGGCGATCTTTTCTAGTTCTCACAATTTGCCTTCAAATTTCATGATTTCCTTACTTTTAATTGCTGAGTAGTATTCCATTGTGTAAATGTACATAATTTCTGTATCCATTCCTCTGTTGAGGGACATCTGGGTTGTTTCCAGATTCTGGATATTATGAATAAAGTTGATATGAACATGTGCTTGTTATATACTTGAGCTATAGTTAACATCAAGCTAAATGGCACTGAAATCAGGGACAAGACAAGGCAGCCCACTCTCCCCATATTTTTTCAACATAGTACTTGAAGTCCTAGCTAGAGCAATAAGACAGCTAAAGGAGATCAAGGGGATACAAATCAGAAAGGAAGAAGTCAAAGTATCACTATTTGCAGATGATATGATAGTATACATGAGTGACCCCAAAAATTCAACCAGGGAACTCCTTCAGCTGATAAACATCTTCTGCAAAGTGGATACAAAATTACCTCTCATTCTTTTCTGGGATTAGAAATTTAATTTTTACTCCTGTAATTCTTTATTAATATTCAAATTGCTATTGTCACCTAACAAATTAAACTTAATGCCGAAAACCACTGAGTTTTAGAATAAGTGAAACACTGGGATCTTCAACACATCTGTATTCAGCTGTCATTGAGGTTTAGTCATGAGACTCTAGACTGGACACATGACTTTCTCACAAGGGGTTGTTAATGCTAACTGGGGGTTGACAGCTCAGCAGCTGTCTTCCTCCAGGGCAGAAATCTCAAGAGAACCAGGTGGAAGTTAATTTCCCCACTCTGATATAGTTTAGAAGTAAATAAATGCCACATCCACCAAATTCTATTAGTCTTGAGCAAATCATCAAAGTCAGCCACTATTAAAGGACACTAGTACATGCTTTATAAAAGTAGAGAAAAATTCTAGTCATATTGTTTGACCTTGTCAGTCAATACAGGTGAGATGAGATTAATCAATTTCATTAATATTATCAAATAGTCAATATTTGCATTGATTTTCCTCTGACTATTTTTAGGCTATTGGTTCCTTATGCTGATTTTCTTCTGTTTACTTTGAATTTAATTTGCCCTTTGATTTCATCTTATCGAATTAGGAGTGAGCTTGGATTACTAAATTTATGCTTTCTTCCTGTTCTATTAAAGATATTTGAAGTATTTGAAGCTACAATGTTCCAAAGTGTTACAAATTTAAAGAATATGTAATTTACAAAATTGTAAACTGTGCCACACTCCCTTCAAACAGAGAGCTGTTTAAGGTTTCCAGAAGGCATAGAAGTTTGGTGAATTGCCTTTCCAAGAAGATACCATACTTTGCATTAAACATTCTTCAAAGTCTGTTTGACTGGCCAGAAATTCTGTGGTTGTAGAGAAGTTGGAACACTTGAGGATCAGAATATAATTATCTTGGACTATCTTCATCCACGTTGAATATTCCTTTATTGTTCATTTGTGTATATGACCTAATGTCATTGTAAGTACTTTTGGAATGCATGAACAGACTTTGAGTTTGTTAGCTTCCACAAACTCAAAAGCTAAAGATGCCATCAGATAATATTTGAAGTCTACAATAAAGGATTCTTCATTTTGCTGTTAACCTGGCTACTTGATGTACCTACCATTGTATTAAAAAAAAAAAAAAACAACAACTGTCATTCTAGGACATTCTTTGTTCTGTTACCCAGAATACTTCATGGGAATCATCTCATTAGAACATGGAATTTGTGGTAACCTAAAGTTGTGTTCCTGAGTCATGGTAAACTAATACTTGGCTTCAGAATAAAACTGTCTCTTATCTCCTTTGAGGTGAGATCTGTCTTGTTATCTGTTGTTGCTGTTTGTTTGCCTGATTTTTTTTTTTATGTTGCCAGGGCTAACCCCCTTTCCTAGAGTGTACAGACTGGGAGCAAAGACCTAAAATTGTATTGGATTTAATCCAACCTCTGTACATAGGAGCTGGGTGATGGTAACCAATTACTGAAATATTTTTACTTCTTTTTCTTATCAAATAATAGATGAACAGATTATAGAGAGACTGATATCAATTATGTTCAAAGTACAAATACATAGAACAGTATATCTCAAAGGTTAAGGTTAAACAAGTTAAGATGTGTAAAGCACTCATCTTAGAACTGAAAAAGAATTTTTCAGTATCTTTGCTGAATTAAAATAGGAAGATAGGAAAGAAGCTCATTACGTTATTGAAATTATTGTATCTGGAATGAGTCAAGCAGTTGTGCTGGACATTGGTCTTCTTATTTAAAACAGTACTAAATCTTTACTATCATTTTCTTTTAGGATTTTAGGATTATAACCATTAGTATATTCTGTATAATTTACAGCTATGTCCACAGCTCCTAAAACTGTAGAGCAAAAAGTGCTTAGTGCTTACTAAATCTCGATACCATTTAAGTGCATTAAGTGTAGATATCTTTAGCTTTTACAATGTACCTCCAAAGTCTCCAAGTTTGATGGAATCTATAGACTAATTAACCTCTGGTCTCTTTTACAGCAGGACTGATCCTCAACTCATATTCTACTTCTAAAAAAGAATAGCTGGGCCTCTGTGCCTCTGGGAAAACTGGACCTTTTGATCTTTCGTGTGTTCACAGCTGACTGAAATGAAACTTCAACACTGGGCAGACAAGAGAGCTCAGGGGTTAGAAATGGAGGCATTGAAACCTGACATGTCTAATTTGGAGTCCTAAGGTATCTTTTGTTAGTTGTGTGATTTTGACATCTGGACATTTTGACAATCCTTTGATTTAGTCCACAAATATTATGAACAGTGGTGTAACACCAGGTTCTGTTCTGCACTATGGAGGAGAAAAAAAGTAAGGAGAGAGAAGAATCTGTCCACAGAAACCTTATATCTTAGTGGCTATACAGCTTTTTCATACAATTGTTCTGAGCATAATTGGTAAAACACAGGCAAAAAGATTAGCACAGTGTTCCTGGAACATACTTAAGAAGTCATAATATCAGAAAAATGAAAACACTACCTGGACTTTAAACTTTTTAGACATATCTTGCTTAACATAACAGTGTAGAAAAGTTGCCTGACAGAGTAGCATAATTTCTACTGTATTTAGGCAGAGGGTTTTTCTTCATTAGAAACTCTTACAAAGACCAAAAAGATGAAAATATAGCTAAGATAATTTATTATAAGTAAATTTAAAATATTTTCAGTAATCTGTAAAACAAATAGAGAAGAAATTTTATTTATATCTTAACCAAGAAGCAAAGGATTTTTGGCTGTTAATTGTTCCCCCCTTCACTGTTTATCTAAGTCCTTCAGAAAAGTACTTTAGATAAGATTGAGGTTAACCACTTCTTTCTGAAGCTTATTTTCAACCCAAATACCATTGTTCTAAATATAAGCACATACATAATATTAACAGAGACATCAAGTGGATTAAGAATAATACGGAGGGGCTCCAAGATGGCAGCGACCAGGGCATACTTTATCTGAGGGGCAGAGAGTCCGAAACCCTGAAACCGATGAGTAGAGGGGTGGCTGAAGCCAGAACACGGATATTGAGACTTTCTGGGTGAGAGGGGACAACAGGTGAGCCGGGACAGTTTGGATCCAGGTCACCGTGGACATCCCCAGGGTGTGAAAATGGTGGACACCCAACCCCCTGCACTTTCTTTGCCCCAGGCACAAACATCCCTGCTAGGTGACAGACAGCAGAGGCCGCAGTGGTATGGGCCGCCCAGTTCGGTGACTGAAACGGCAAAGGTGGCCTCAAGTATGGGCCTCCCTGCACAGTGTCCAAACAGTGGACACCACTGACAAACCTGCACTTTCATTTCGCCCTGTGGCCCAAATCTGAGAATAGAGAAAGTAGGGGACCCCTGTGCTTTCTGCATAGGCCTGCAATCGAGTGAGTGCGCCTTCAAGTGAGTTTGTGCAGAGCCCCAGATCCAGGGTCCCTCTATGCTAGCAGCCAGACATTGGAACCCTCACATCCCACCCACACTGTGGGCAACATAGGGATCCCTGGGACAGTGTTCTCAACATTGAAGCCCCTGTTCTGTGGGTCTCCCAGTGGAGTCTAGCCAAACCATTCCTGGAGCCAAGATGGTGTAACCCAAACATATCTGAATGCCTGGAGGACAGCATGACAGGCCTGTGGACCTCTGAGGCATTCGGGCCACCAACTCATGTGCTCTGTGCCCTTGAAGTGTACCAGCATTCCCACCTGTGCTTATGCCCCACCCTTCCAGGCATCTAGACCCTCTAGCACCTGGTCCTTCGTGGCACACTTCCACATACACTCCCACGCTTGTGCACATGTGCCTATGACCTTCCACCCATAGCTATAACTGAAACACCAACATCCACGCTCAAACCAGTGGACCTCTGTCATCTTCCTGAAGAATACTCAGGACTCCAGTGACAGTCGGACCCAATCTGAAGTACAGACTCCAGAAACAAACAGCGATTTTTACGGATCATCAGATGGCTAGAGGCTGGCATAAAGACACATCCAGCAAAAATCAGGACATCATGGCTTCACCAGCAAACCCCCAAATCAATGGATATTTTAATTAATTGGACACACAGGAAAATGTTCTCAAATTTATGCTTATCCAGTTATTAGAGGCACAAAAAGAGGAAACAAACAAAGCTCTCAAAGAAATACAGGCAAATACACTGAAACAAATAGAGGCACAGTATAGAGAGGAAACAAACAAAAAAATAGAGGCCATCATGGAGAGATGGGAATCCAAATACAAACAGATGAAGAAAATGGTGCAAAACATGAAAAACAGAATTATAATCAATAAAAAAAATCACACACAGAGAAACTCCTGGAGATGGATAACCTAGAAGAGAACAGAAACCACAGAGGTAAGCATCACCAACAGAATTCAAGATATGGAGGAGAGAATCTCTGGCACTGAAGACACAATTGAAAAAAAATCAGCACATCTCTGAAAAAATACATAAAATCAGAAAAGGTCCTGACACAAAACATCCAAGAAATCAAGGACACCACGAAAAGACAAAACCTAAGAATAGTAGGAGTAGACGAAAAAGAAGATTCCAAGCTCCAAGGTGCAGAAAATATTTTCAAGAAAATAATAGATGTTCCCAATTAAAGAAAGAGATGTCTGTAAACATATAATAGGCCTACAGAACACCAAATAGACTACACCAGAAAAGAAACACCTCATGTCACATCATAGTCAAAACACTAAACCTACAGAACAAAGAAAAATATTAAAAAGCAGCAAGGGAAAAGGCCAAGTAACATATAAAGGTAGATCTATCAGAATCACACCAGATTCCTCAACAGAAACTATGAAAGCCAGAAGGGTCTGGGCAGATGTCATACAGATTCTAAGTGACCACAGATGCCAACCCAGACTGCTATACCCAGCAAGGCTTTCAATCAACATAGATGAAGAAAACAAAATATTCCATAACAAAATTAAACTTAAGCAATTTTTACACTGCAACCCAGCCCTACAGCAGATACTAGAAGGAAAACTCCAATCTGACAAAATCAGCTATACCCAAGAAAACACAGGATCTAAGTAACTTCACAACAAAATATTTAAAGGAAAACAAGCACAAAAACACAGTATCACCACCAACTCCACAATAAAAGGAACTAACATTCATTGGTCACTATTATTTATCAGCATCAAAGGACTCTCCAATAAAAAAGACACAGACTAAAAGAATAGTTGTGGAAATAGGATCCAACATTCTGCTGCATCCAAAAAACACATCTCTGCAACAAAGGTAAGCACTACCTCAGAGTAAAGGGCTGGAAAAGGCTTTTCAAGCAAACAGACTCAGAAAACAAGTTGGAGTAGGCATCCTAGTATCTAATAAAATAGACTTTCAACAAAAATTCATCAAAAAAGATGAGGAGGGACACTTCATTCTTATCAAAGGAAAAATCCACCAGAAGGACATCACAATCCTGAACATCTATGCCCCAAATACAAGAGCACCTGCATTTATAAACAAAACATTATTTTTTAAAATTTATTTTTTATTAATTATACTTTATTCACTTTGTATCCCCCCCATAAACCCTTTCCTCCTCCCCTCCCAATCCCACCATCCCTCCACGCATGCCCCTCCCCAAGGTTACTGATAGGGGAGGCCATCCTCTCCTTCTTTCTGATCCTAGTTTATCAGCTCTCATCAGGAGTGGCTGCATTGTCTTCCTCTGTGGCCTGGTAAGGCTGCTCTCCCATCTGGGTGAGGTGATCCAAGAGCAGGCCAATCAGTTCATGTCAGAGGCAGTCCCTGTTCACATTATTATGGAACTCGCTTGGATACTGAACTGCCATGGGCTACATCTGTGCAGGGGTTCTAAGAAAGACCCCTGTGCTCAGATTTTTTCATTCTGTTGCTCTCCTTGTGGAGCTCCTGTCCTCTCCCTATCTTACTATTTCCCATATCTTTCGTGAGAATCCATGCACTCTGCCCAACAGTTGGCCATGAGTCTCAGCATCTGTTTTGATATTCTGCAGGGCAGAGAGTTTCAGAGGCCCTCTGTGACAGGCTTCTAACTTGTTTCCTGTTTTCTTCTTCTTCTGATGTCCGTCTGCTTTGCCTTTCTGGTTGGGGATTGAGTGTTTTAGCCAGAGTCCTCCCTCTTGATTAGTTTCTTTAGGTGTACAGATTTTAGTAGGTTCATCCTATATTATATGTCTATATGACTGAATATATACTGTGTGTGTCTTTCTGCTTCTGGGATACCTCACTCAGAATGATTCTTTCCAGTTCTCACCATTTACCTGCAAATTTCATGATATCGTTGTTTTTTATTGCTGAGTAATATTCCAGTGTGTAGATGTACCACAATTTCTGTATCCTTTCCTCAGTTGAGGGACATCTGGGTTGTTTCCAGCTTCTGGCTATTACAAATAAGGCTGCTACAAACATGGTTGAACAAATGTCCTTATTGTGTACTTGAGCCTCTTTTGGATATATGCCTAGGAGTGGTATAGTTGGATCTTGAGGAAGTGCTATTCCTAGTTGTCTGACAGAGCCCCAGATTGACTTCTAGAGTGGTTGTACAAGTTTACATTCCTGCCAGCAGTGGAGGAGGGTTCCCCTTTCTCCACACCCTCTCCAGCATGTGTTGTTACTTGAGTTTTTGATCTTTGACATTCTGATGGGTGTGAGGTGAAATCTCAGGGTCTTTTTGATTTGTATTTCCCTGATGCCTAATGACGTTGAGCATTTCTTTAAGTGTTTTTCTGCCATTCAATATTCCTCTATTGAGAGTTCTTTGTTTAGCTCTGTTCCCCATTTTTTAATTGGATTACATGACTTGTTGCTTTTCAACTTCTTGAGTTCTTTATATATACTGGATATTAGCCCTCTGTTAGAGGGCTGGTGAAGATTCTTTCCCAATCTGTAGGCATTCGTTTTGTTTTGATGACAGTGTCCTTCGCTTTACAGAAGCTTTTCAGTTTCATGAGGTCCCATTTATTGATTGCTGCTCTTAGAGCCTGTGCTGTTGGTGTTTTGTTCAGGAAGTTGTCTCCTGTACCAATGAGTTCAAGACTCTTCCCCACTTTTTCTTCTAACCGATTTAATGTGTCTGGTTTTATGTTGAGGTCTTTGATCCACTTGGACTTTAGTTTTGTGCAGGGTGATAAGTATGGATGTATTTGCATTTTTCTACATGTAGACATCCAGTTAGACTAGCACCATGTATTGAAGATGCTATCTTTTTTCCATTGTATGGTTTTGGCATCTTTGTTAAAAATCAGGTGTCCATATGTGTGTGGGTTTATTTCAGGGTCTTCTATTCGGTTCCATTGATCTACCATTCTGTTTCTATGCTAGTACCATGCATTTTTTATTACTGTTGCTCTATAGTACAATATGAGATCAGGGATGGAGATACCTACAGAAGATCTTTTATTGTAGAGGATTGTTTTAGCAATTCTGGGTTTCTTGTTATTCCACATAAACAAAACATTGTTAAAGCTTAAATAACACATTGATCCCAACAACCTTTTTTCTTTTTTAAAATTTTTTTTAAAATTTATTTACTTCTGTATTAATCACAGGTTATATATTTTGTATCCCAGCCATATCCCCCTCCCTCATTCCCTCCCACTCTCCCCATCCCTACCTCATCTTCTCCCTGCCCCCCTCCAAGTCCACTTATAAGGGAGGACCTCACCCCTTCCATCTGACCCTAGCTTATTGTGTCTCTTCAGGGCTGGCTGCAATGTCCTCTTCTGGGATCTGGTTAGGCTGCTCCTCCCTCGGGGAGGTGGGGCAGTCGACAAGCCAGCCGTTTAGTTCATGACCGAAATAGTCCCTGTTCCCCTTACCAGGGTACCCAGTTGGTACTGAGCTACCATGGGCCCCATCCAAGCAGGGGTTATAGTTTGTATCCATACATGTTGGAAAAACAGTCTCATAGAAGACCCCTGTGCCCTGATCTATTTGGTCTTTGTGGAGCTCTTGCTAACTTCCTGTTTTTTCATATGATTCCCTGCACTCTGGTGATGGCTTGGTTGTGAGTCTTAATATCAGCTTTGAGTCTTTGTTAGTTAGAGTCTTTTGGAGGCCCTCTGTGGTAGGCTCCTGTCCTGTTGCTTGTTTTCTCCTACATTCAATGTCCATCCCATTTGACCATCTAAGCTAGGATTGATCATCCCACCCTGGGTCCTCCTTCTTGCTTATCTTCTCTAGGTATATAGATTTCAGCATGTCCATCCTATCCGATACGTCTATATAAGTGAGTATATACCAAGTGTTTCTTTCTGCTTTTGGGATACCTCACTCAGGATGATCGTTTCCAGGTCCCACCATTTGCCTGCAA
>CM053744.1:87760561-87776946 GCA_028658305.1 Pachyuromys duprasi
ACAGACCCTGTTCCCCCTACTAGGGTCTTCAGTTGGATACCGAGCTACTATGGGCCACTTTTGAGCGGGGGTTCTAGGACATATCCATACATGGTCCTTGGTTGGAGAAACTGTCCCATAGAAGACCCCTGTCCCCTGCTCAGTTTGGTCTTTGTGGAGCTCTTGTTCTCCACAAGTCTTATTAACTTCCCCTATTTTTATTATTATTTCCCGCCCTCTGCCGAAGGCTTGGTTGTGAGTCTTAATATCTGCTTTGATACATTGCTATATTGCTTCTTTCACAGGCCCTCTTTGGTATGCTCCTGTCCTGTTGCTTGTATTATCCTCCATTCAATGTCCATCCCATTGGTTCATCTAAACGAGCATTGATCATACCAACCTGGGGTCCTCCTTCTTGTATATTTTTAAGTGTTTCTCTGCCATCTGATATTCCTCTACAGAGAATTCTTTGTTTAGCACTGTACCCCATTTTTTAATTGGATTACTTGATTTGTTGCTTTTTAGCTTCTTTAGTTCTTTATATATTCTGGATATTAGCCCTCTGTCAGATACAGGGTTGGTGAAGTTCCTTTCCCAGTCTGTAGGCTGTCGTTTTGTTCTGACAACAGTGACTTTTGCTTTACAGAAGCTTTTCAGTTTCATGAGGTCTTATCTTTTGATTGTTGATCTTAGAGCCTGTGCTTTTGGTGTTCTATTCAGGAAGTTGTCACCTGTACCAATGGCATATATCCAAAATATGCTCAAGTACACAACAAGGATATTTGTTTAACACACAGTATATACTCACTTAAAAGTGGATACTAGACATATAATATAGGACAAACCTATAAAAATCTGTGCACCTAAAGAAGGTGAGCTAGAAGGAGGACCCTGGGTAAGATGATCAATCCTCACTCAGAAAGGCAAACGGGATGGACATTGAAAGAAGGAGAAAACAGGAAATAGGACAGGAGCCTACAAAGGATGGCCTCTGAAAGACTTTACCCAACATTGTATCAAAGCAGATACTGAGACTCTTAACCAAACTTTGGGCAGAACGCAGGGAATCTTAAGAAAGAAGGAGGAGTTAGTAAGACATGGAAAGGACAGGAGCTCCACAAGGAAAACATCAGAACCAAAAAATCTGGGCACAGCAGTTTTTTCTGAGACTGATACTCTAACCAAGGACCATTCATGGATATAACCTACAACCCTTGCTCAAATGTAGCCCATGGCAGCTCAGTATCTAAGTGGGATTAAAGAGGAATAGGGACTGTCTTTGATATGAACTCAGTGGTTAGCGCTTTGATCACCTCCCCCGGATGGGGGAGCAGCCTTGCCAGACCACAGTGGAGGACAATGCAGCCAGTCCTGATGAGACAGGTTAAGCTAGGGTCAGATGGAAGGGGAGGAGGACATCCCCTATCTATGGACTTGGAGAAGGGCATAGAAGGAGATGAGAGAGGGAGGGTGGGATTGGGAGGTGAGGAGGGAGGGGAGCTACAGATGAGATATAAAGTGAATAAACTGGAATTAATATAAAAATAAAAATTTTAATTAAAAATAAAGTACAAAAATAAAAAGATAAAAAATTGGGTACAGAGCTAAACAGAATTCTCCATAGAGGAATATCAAATGGTAGCAAAACACTTAAAGAAATGCTCAATGTCCTTAGTAATCAGGGAAATGCAAATAAAAATGACCCTGAGATTTCACCTTATACCCATCAGAATGGCTAAGCTCAAAAACTCAAGTGACAACACACAGTTTCTCAAAAAACTAGGGTAGTGCTCCCTCAAGATCTAGATATACCACTCCTAGGCATATATCCAAATTATGCTCAAGTCCACAACAAGGACATTTACTCAATCATGTTTGTAGCTGCTTTATTCTTAATAACCAGAATCTGGAAACAACCCAGATGTCCCTCAGTTGAAGAATGGATACAGAAATTGTGGTATATTTATACTATGGAATATTACTAGCAATTACAAACAAGGAACTCATTGAATTTGCCAGCAGGTGGTGGGAAGTAGAAAAGATCATCCTGATTGAGTTAACCCTGAAGCAGAAATATACACATGGTATATACTCACTTATAAGTGGATATTAGACATATAGGGTAAACATACTAAAATCTCTACACCTAAAGAAGCTAAGCAAGGAGGTCCCTGGGTAAGATGCTTAATCCTCATTCAGAAAGGCAAATGGGATAGAAATTTGAAGAGGGAGAAAACAGGGAATAGAACAGGAGCCTACCACAGAAGGCTTCTTAAAGTCTACCCAGCAGGCCATCTAGGCAGATACTGAGACTCATAGCCAAACTTTGGTCAGAGTGCAGGGCATCTTATGAAAGAAGGGGATATAGAAAGACCCGAGGGGACAGGAGCTTTACAAGGAGAGAAACAGCACAAAATTCTGGGTCCAGGGGTCTTTTCTGAGACTGATACTCCAACCAAGGTCTATTCATGGATTTAACCTAGAACCCCTGCACAGATATAGCCCATGTGTCCAAGTGGGTACCCTAGTAAGGGGAACAGGGTCTGTCTCTGACATGAACTCAGTGGATGGCTCTTTGATCACCTTCCCCTGATGGGTGGTTGGAGACAGCCTTACTAAGCTACAGAGGAAGACAAGACTCATCAGTCCTGATGAGTCCTGATAGGATAGGGTCAGATGGAAAGGGAGAAGGATGTTGCCTATCAGTGGAGTTGGGGAAGGGCATGAGAGGAGAAGAAGGAGGGAGGGTAGGATTGGTAAGGGTTGAGGGAGGGTGCTACATCTGGGATACAAAGTGAATAAACTGTAATAAAAATAAATAAGGAAAATTTTAAAAAATAAAATAAATAAAATAAACACATACACAGAAAAAGAATAATATAGAATGAATCACCTTATACTTCTGAAAAGCAACTACCTATACATAGGAAATTAATACCCTTTACTGTCATCTAGTATAGTGGATAGCATTACCTCCATCCTATGAAGATCAGCCCCATAGATCTGACTCTGCACTGCACTCATTCTCTTAGTCTCCTGGTAAGATACTGCCTTCTTAGGGGCAGGGATCATGTGCCACATCTTTATATTTCTTGCTGGTATCATGATTCCTGGCACATAGCTGATAATGAATTGAACTCAAACAACACTAATTTCCATTCAAATCACGAGTGATCACTTTACTGACAATCTAAAATCAATTCTGTCTAAATTTCTTTTGGGTTTATAGAAACTACCCAAACCCTTCAAATCAATGATGGTACATTTATTACAAAATACTCTGAATCAAATTCAGCTAAATCCACAATTAAAAACTTAGAAATATCATGCCATCCTAAAACAACAAATTTATCATAGATTACTGTAAATATACCTAATACTAAAATCAGAAATAGGGATCTACAGATAGTAGATATGATCCCAATATTGAAATTCTAAAAATATCATCCTAACATCTATTCCTTTTGTTTGGATTATTAAACTACTTGGTATAAATAACAGAAGACTGGATTTTTATATTATTTGGTTATTATGAAAAGATAGATATTGTTTTCTCCTTGAGGACATTGTTTGAGAAATTTTCAGTTGAGGGCAAACAGATGAAGAGACTGACATCTGCTCAAGCTTTTCCATAGTTATTATATGAAGATTAGTGAAGGGAGAATTAATTAAAAAGGCATAATTACACTTTAATAAGCAAATTGGGAAGCAGAGGCGTAGACTGAGGAATTAAGGACTAAAAGTCATTTGACAAATATTAATCAGGCACCTTCTACATGATTGCTACCATCTAGGACCTAGAAGCTTGTTTTGTAGCGTGGCCCTTTAAATTGAGGGAACATATTTTCAAAGAAGTCCTAATAAAGCTGAACCTCAAGGAGTCTGGTCCTCACTACTTTGCTTCCCAGAGCTTTTTTGGCAAGATTCAAAATTGCTTCATTTTTTTTTCCGCTTCTGAGCTCTAGAAACTCAAAGAAATTAGTAGAAAACACATGGCCACGCACAAGGCAGGTGCTGTTACATAACATTCCTCAGGGATGGAACACCGGCTTGTCTTACATTTGACATAAACATAAGAGGCTACTCAGATAACTCTTCCCTAAACAGAAAGTGTGTTCCAAGGTGACTATCGCTTTTCCAGTGAGAACTGGTGGCATCATCCCTGATAAAATAATTAAGCCAAAATAAGTGCTATAGCATAAAAAATACCTCTGTCTCCCTAGGCATCTACGTAATACAAAAACCAAAGCAGATGCTATGCAGTATCTAAATTGGTGCCTGGCATGTAGTAAGTATTAAAAGCATGTGTGATTCACACATGCACACACAACATCCCCTCCTCCCCAACACACTATACCCACTTAGAGAAGTACACAGCCCTGCTTCTGAGAGAGAATATAAATCAGGCCCCTTGTCATTCAGTATAGGCATCTGGCCTCACCTCCTGCACATCTGGTATGTAAAGCATGTGAATCTTCCTTTAATCAACAATTCAGAATAATACCATTTCTGACTCTCATCAGAAAATCCAACCAGGAACTGATTGCAGTGCAACTCCTGCCAAATGTTTCCTGGACAGTTGGTGCTCCAGAGAAACTGACTAATGGATACGTTATCTATATGCGTTCTTCTCTAGACCTTTTCTTTGAATTTAGAGGCCATTAAAATGTATCTGGACTGCATTATTGCAATTTTTACATAAAATCCTTTTCCAATTTGAAATGTTCTGTTCCTTTATCTACTTTTTTAGGCAATCCACACTAAAACTATCTACTTAGCCTAGTACCATTGATCTGCAATTAATATTTGAATATTGGAAAAATAAGCATTTGAATATTTTTCTGAGTTTTCTCCTCCAATAAAGGCAGAAATAAAAATAACATCCTTTAAGTTTTCCTTTCTATTCTTTTTTTAGGGGGGGGGAGGAAGGGCCTTTCTTCCCTTCAGTCTTCACATCTTAGCTGGATAGCACCTCTTTCTGTCAAGGCATAGCACCTTAGTTTTCTTTTCCAGACAGGATTCTAAGTTTTTTTTTGCCACTCTGGCCCCAGTATAGTTAATGGCTTTTGTAATTGTTCGCACTCCTCTATCTTTGCTTGTTAGACTGTGAGCCGTTTCAGGACACACCTTTCCCATCTCTGTAACTGCAGCACATGGCACAAGGCCTTGCCCGAAGTAGGTTAATAAATGTTTGACTGTCAAGAGAAAGAATAAAGCAATTCAGTCTCACTTACATAACCAAATGAACATTTCTCGCTTGAATTCTGTAACAGGAAAACTTACTTTAAGCACATTTTTATTGGGTTCTTGCTTTATGCCTGTGCCACTAAGGAGTTCTCTGACAGGTGAAGGAGACCTACACAGCATACCTTCTGGCCTAGTCAAAGTACTCTAGATTCAGTATTTAGATACCAGCATAAAGAGGGTGACTAAGTGAGTGGGGGAGATGGAGATGACTAATTTCATCATGGATGTAAAGAAGATTCAAGGCTGGAGATTGACTATGAATGAGTAGAAATTTAGCAGACAGGCCTGGGTATGGGAAGCTTATGCCAGGTAGAGGGAATAGCTATCATTCATGTATCAGATCATCCATTCATTCCACAAGATTTAATGGAGGACTGAGGTTTCTAATGTGCAGACACTTTTTTACCCTTGTGTTCATGAAGACTTAATATGATCCTGATATATGAAAACTTTTCAGTAGGTTCTTATTGCGGAATAGTTTATGAATAGAGAGGTAAATAAGATAGGAAAAGATAGTTTGAATCAAAGTGGAAAGGATCCAGTTCTGCTAGTGTGGGTGGTCACTGAGGGTTCTTGACTTGGGGAAGTGAAGGATGGATTATAAGAGAAGAGTTAGGAGGCATTGGATACCCTCTTTGTGTCCCTAGGACGTTTGCTTGTGCTCTTAAACTGAACAGAAGAGGTTAGAGCATTTCTAGGAGGTTCAGCAATCTTTCCTGTAGAGGAAAAAAATATACACGCTCATTCACACAAAATTCAGTGAGGTTGTTAATCTTAAATTGGATTTAAGTATGTTGGACTGTAGAAAGTCATTAAGACCCACCCAATCACTGGGGCCCTCACCTCAGACTTTTAGTGTTTCATTCATAAAAAATAAGTTAAAAGCAAGGAAGCTAAATATTCTAGAAAGGTTTACAACATAAAGAATAAGGGCCAGCAAAATGGCTCAACAGGTAAAAGTTCTTGCCAGGAAAATCTGTGACATCATGAGTTTGATCCCCAGAATACATCATGGAAGAAGGGAAGCAACTCCTGGCTTCCATGTGAATGTGCCACACACAT
The DNA here is from genome assembly GCA_028658305.1 of Pachyuromys duprasi. Lineage (NCBI taxonomy): Eukaryota > Metazoa > Chordata > Mammalia > Rodentia > Muridae > Pachyuromys > Pachyuromys duprasi. The sequence goes on from CM053744.1 coordinate 87,766,850, forward strand.
GCATACACATACAATAATAAATAATATAAAATGTAAAAAGTAGAGATAAGAGACTCCAAAAGAACAAGTAGACACTTCCTTGATAGAAAACATTAACATCTCCAGAGGCAAAAATGTTTAAAAAGGAACATACTGAATTAAAATATACTCATATAAACCCTAATATAACTAAAATTGACAAATTTAAAGAAGCACAATAATTTTATTGAGAACAGAATTCAAAGATATGAATAATGAGAAAAAGATGCTTACCCCCAGAAGATTTCAATACCAGTTGATAGAAAGTCTGGAAGAGGAAGAATTGGAAGTAGATAAAACAGAATTATCAAAGAAATATTGGATAAAGTTTTCACATATGTATGTGAATAGGATACACATTAGTTCATATATGTGTATTTGTTGGTACATTAGTACACACATGTACACATGGGTGTGGGGTCCCAAAACTGATGTCAGTTGTCTTCTGCAATTGCTCTCCACCTTATTCATCGAGGAAAGACTTCTCAGTTAAGCTCAGGACTCCCTGACTAGGCTGCCTGTCTAGTTTAGTTTCAGGTTCTCATCTCTGCTAGAATTACATGGGGGCCAGCATGTCCACCCAACTTCTTATATGGGTTCTGGGGATCGGAACTCTCGTCTTTATGATTACACTACAAACTGCTTAACCTGCTTAGCCATCTCCCCATTCCTGATGGCCTTTTAGAAAAACCCAAACCATAGATATTTAGATTAAAATCCCAAGAGCCATTCCCTCAAAATATAACTTATTAAATGGCTGCATCAAGACACATCTTCATGAAAATTTCAGTACACTAGGGATAAAGAAAATATAAACATGTTCCAAAGGCAAAAGAAAGGCTGCTTACAGAGGTTCAGTAGTCCAGACATGTTGTGGAAATCAGACATTAGTGGAGGACAATTTTCAGTATTACAAAGAAACATTACTTCCTTTTTTGGTTATATATAATTGGCCAAACCATTGATAAGTGCCACAGATAAATTTTAAGCAAACAGTAATTTCAGCAAAGTTCAAATATAGTGTCTCAAAAAAACTTTAAGACATGCTCTACTGAACAATACAAAAGAAGACATGAAAACCACGAAGGACAGGATGACATCAAGAGAGAGAGAAAAAAGGAATTCTCAGGCTTGGTTTGGGTGTGTGTAGAGGGGGCCTTTACGACAGTGGCTGTGTAACTGATTCAGGAAAGAATTGATCTACACAGCAAGAGTCTCAAAAATGGAGGAGGTACGTCTTCAAGAAAAATAATGGCAGGATCAGAAACTTCATTTGAAGCTATTAGAGGAAATGAGAATTATTCAGCAATTATTGATAAACAGTATTAAAAGAATTGATAAAACAAGGAGGCCAGTGGTAACTATGCTGGAGACCTAAGGCTGCAGAAGGAAGCAATCAGAGCAATGACGCTCTACAGGATTCTGACAATAAAAATGTTGAACGTTGGTGGGAAAAATTACATTGTAACTATACAGAGAGGGTAAAGAAGAAAAGTGGTGGTTGGGGGGATGTGGGGAAATCAAATAGTCTTACACTGGGACATCAGCACAAAAGTATATTGGAAAATCTTGACCAAGCTGTACAAGCTTATTGTGTAGATTACGAAGACAAATACTAGCTGACTTAGATAAAAGAACTGAAAATGGTTTCACCCTGACTATATTACTATCTATGATGACTGTTGTGTGTTGTGCAGTCCACAGCTCTGGAGGGTCACAATTCCAATCCCAGGCTGCTATCTCTGACTTACAAGGATTCAGTCATGTGATGCTAAAGCTTATTAAATAAAAACTGTACTTTGAACTTGATCTTTTCTTGGTCCACTGATAGTACAATTTTTTGAGATGCTGGGTAGCAGCCATGAGTTGAATCTCCCTGTCATTTCCCCATCACAGGTGATGGGTACTCAACCATGTACTATGACAGCAATATTTTTGGCTATTTTGTTTTCTGTATTCACACGCCATCATGCTTACAAAGTACCCATCTGTGGATATACAAGATATATTCAGCACTGTGTTATGTTCGTCTTTTTAAAAAATGATTTATTTATTCTTCTATTATTTTATGTGCATTGGTGGTTTGCCTGCATGTGTGTCTGTGTGAGAATGTCAGATATGTTGGAACTGCAGTTACAAACAGTTGTGAACTGCCATGTGGGTGTTAGGAATTGAACTCAGGTCTTCTGGAAGAGCAGCCAGTGCTCTTGATCAACGAGCCATCTCTCCAGCCTGAAGTTTGTCTTCTGAAGTGCATCAAATGTACCCTGGCTGAAGATAAACTGTGGTGGCTTAACTTAGATTCAGCCTTGTGTGTAAGTCAAGGAGAAACTATGCTTCCTCTTCAAGCTGAAGTTGGTATTAATTTGCAGGCTTACATAGTATTCCTGATTCCAGGGGGAAAGGACAGGGCTGTGAAACGGAGTTTGCTCTACAGATTTGTAAAAACATTTTATCATGTTTTACAAACCTCTTAAATGTATGTGTTTGATATTTGTTTTAGAAATCTAAAATTAAAAAGGGAGAAGAAAGATTTGAGATACACATTTGAGACAGAATCATTAAGATTTGGCAACTTATGAGAGACAGGCAGATAAAAAGGAGAAAACAGAGAATACTTTGCTAAATAAGAAAGAAAAGATACAGAACAAAAATCACAATGAGGAAACAACAAAATCCCCTAAAGAGAAAATTAGTGCCATAGAAGTAAAAACAAAAGTTTCAGGGCACATGGTAGACAATAGCACCACTTGCTGGTAAGTGGGGAATGGTACAGGCCTTGGGTTTGGTTCTTGACAGCTGCTTCCTCATCTGAAGATGATGGTTGAGGACACCAACTTCACAACCTGCTTTTGCTGCTGCTGTTTTTATGACATATAGTGACAAATTTGCTGGAGTAAGATGCCATTTTCAATATTATAAATTGGAAATATTCTCATGCAATTAATCTGTTATTTGTCCAAAGAAAAGGTTATGCTATTGAAAATTAATTTTGTTTGCAAAATTTTATCAGTTATTTCCATGGTAATGAGAAAGAAATCTTTTCTTTTAAATTTAAAAGGGGGTCAGGTGGAACTTTCTTGACAGAAACATAGATCTTGAATTTTAGGGTCTTTGTGTTTTAATATCACAGGCACATTCCCTACAGAGGAGTAACCACAGGAGACGACAGTGAACAGCCTCCTTCCAGCTGCTAGACTCAAGTTGCATGATAAGACTCTTCTCCTGCTGTAGGCAGACAATGGAAGCCTGAAAGCAAAGCTCTTCACCTAATCCAGAAAGATCTCTCAGCCAACAGAAACCACATCATGAGTCTCAACCCAAGAAGAAACAGAAATGTTTAGAAGAAGAAGTAATCTGGATGGAATGTGGTCCAGATTTACCACTCTCCATATTTTACCCTAGCTTCATGAAGAAGGGCGCCCATGGAGATCAGTCTCTGTTTCATCATGGGGCTCTAGTGAAAACCCCTAGTCATTTCTGCATGGCATCTCTCAGTCCTAGGGGAATGTTGTGTCCTTTGCTGCCATTTGGTTTCATGGAATTTACTAATAATGACAACAACCAGAAATCAGCTCAGTAGGTGTTCCCATTGGGTTTTGTGTAGCAAGAGTGAGGTTCTGAGAAGTGCACCCTATGTGATTTTGTGTGTAGGTAAACATCACAAAGTATTTACAAAAACCTAGACACGTAGCCTACTACACACCTAGCCTTTCAGGCATCCATTCCACAACTGGGAGGTCTCACAATGTTGCAGATTTCTTCCTGAAAGCCATTCCCTCTCACAAGCAGCTTATCTAGAGTTTCCCAAAATTCTTAGCTGTTTTCAAATCAACTCATAGAATAATGAGTCCAGAATCACTTAAGACACCTGATTGCAGAGTATGTAGGATTTGAAGTCAGGCTCATCCTTTCTTCCAGCTTTGAAAACAAACTCTGCCTTTGTCCTTGCTTGGCTCTGTGCTGACGTAGTTCAGCACCTCACCTTCATCTCAGATCATCAGAAGTTACTCCACGTCTAATATGGGGTCTCCTTGAAGCTCTTTTTGTGTCCTTGCCTTCAGCAACTTCACAGCTTCTGACACTTAGCAATTCTTCAAGATCATAGCTAAATGGAGCATGCCTGACAAGAAATAACCATCATTGACTTTGTGCTCTGTGGTCCCTAATCATGTTTAAATTTTGTTTTCTAGGACAAACGCTTACCATGGTCTGTTACCGACAACATTAACAGCAGATACTGTTCACTTAGAGTCTACAGTGAACACACAAGACACAATCAAGTCAAACAGAAGAGAAAATGATGCTCAAGGTGTGATGAATGACGTTGGTGGGATAAAACAGCACATTGTCTGCTGGTGCACTTTTCTTTTTACAAATAGGAGTATACTCTAAGACTAAAAACGTACAGCAGAAGAAATATAAACCAATAGCAGTCATATATTATAACTGACAAGGATACTGTAAATAATTATATGAGACTGGTAGCACAGTAACACTAATTAGACATACCAGCAACACCTCAAACAGGTGATTAATGCATCACCTTACAGTGTGATGCCGCCATGATTATGACATCACTAGAGGAAGGAATACTTCAGTTTAAGTATAATATGGGCACCGACATAAATGCAACCCATCATTGACTTAGGTGTTATGTAATACGTGATTGAACTGTATTCCATGTACTGTTCTCAGCACTCCACTTAGAAATCCATTTATAAATACATACACACATACATATATGTACATATAAATACATATATATGTGCATGTATGTAGCTATGTACCATCTTGTCTTGTTTGGTTCATAACAGCCTCTGAAATTTATTTTGTGTCCAAATGAACAGGATACTCTAATTTCAGTAAGAGCCAAATTGAGCCACTGGCTCTCTTTTCTTTGTTTGTTTCAGTCTTCCACTTTGGCACCAAGACAGGGATGTGGAAACTACAAAGGAAGAAACCAGTGAGGCACTTAGGGATTCTGTACGCCAAACATATGGGCTTGATCTGAGCCCACCAAACTGATCCTTTGTGTTTTATTTTATTGATATAATTTTTAAATTTTTTAATATTATAGTTTATTTACTTTGTGTCCCAGCTGTAACCCCCTCCCTCATTCCCTCCTAATCCCACCCTCCCTCATCTCCTCCTTGCCCCTCTCTAAGTCCACTTATAGGGGAGGTCCTCTTCCATCTGACCTTAGCTTATCAGGTCTCACCAAGGCTGGCTGCAATGCACTCCTCTGTGGCCTAGCTAGGCTGCTCCTCCCATGGGGGGCTGGGGAGGTCAAAGAGGTAGACATAGAGTTCATGCTAGAGACCATCCTTGTTCCCCTTACTAGGGATCCCACTTGGATGCTGAGCTGCCATGGGCTGTGTCCTAGTAAGGGTTCTAGGTTATATGTATGCATGGTCCCTGGTTGGAGAATCAGTCTCAGACAAGCCCCTGTGCCCAGATATATTTGGTCATTGTGGAACTCCTGTTCTCTCCAGGTCTTACTAACTCTCTGTTCTTTCATATGATCCCCTGCACTCTGCCCAAAGTTTAGTTAAGAGTCTCAGCATCTTCTTGGATACACTGCTATGTAGAGTCTTTCAGAGGCTCTCTGTGGTCGGCTCCTATCCTGCTTCTCGTTTTCTCCTACTTCCAATGTCCATCTTATTTGTCTTTCTAAGTAAGGATTGATCTTCTTACCCTGGGTCCTCCTTCTTGTTTAGCTTCTTTAGGTGTACAGATTTTAGTATGTTTATCCTATATTGTAGGTCTACTATCCACTTATAAGTGACTATATGCCATGTGTGTCTTTCTGCTTCTGGGATACCTCACTCAGGATGATCTTTTCTAGATCCCACCATTTGCCTGCAAATTTCTGATTTCCTTGTTTTTAGTGGCTGAGTAGTATTCCGTTGTGTAAATGTACCACAATTTCTGCACCCATTCCTCCATTAAGAGACATCTGGGTTGTTTCTAGTTTCTGGCTATTATGAATAAAGCTGCTACAAACATGGTTGAACAAATGTCCTTGTGTACTTGAGCATCTTTTGGATATATGCCTAGGAGTGGTATAGCTGGGTCTTGAGGAAGCACTATTCCTAATTGCCTGAGAAAGCACCAGATTGATTTCCAAAGTGGCTGTACAAGTTTATATTCTCACTAGCAATGGAGGATGGTTCCCCTTTCTCCACATCCTCTCCAGCATGTGATGTCACTTGAGTTTTTGATCTTAGCCATTCTGATGGGTATGAGGTGAAATTTCAGGGTCATTTTGATTTGCATTTCCCTGATGGCTAAGGACATTGAGCATTTCTTTAAGTGTTTCTCTGCCATTCTACATTCCTCTACAGAGAATTCTCTGTTTAACTCCGTACCCCATTTTAAAATTGGATTACTCGATTTGTTGCCGTTTAACTTCTTTAGTTCTTTATATATACTGGATATTAGCCCTCTGTCAGATATGGGGTTGGTGAAGATCCTTTCCTAGTCTGTAGGCTATCGTTTTGTTTTGACGACAGTGTCTTTGCTTTACAGAAGGCTTTCAGCTTCATGAGGTCCCATTTACTGATTGTTGATCTTAAATCCTGTGCTGTTGGTGTTCTGTTTAGGAAGTTGTCTCCTGTGCCAATGAGTCTAAGGTCTTCCTCACTTTTCTTTTTCTAACAGATTTAGTGTGTCTGGTTTTATGTTGAGGTCTTTGATCCACTTGGACTTTAGTTTTGGGCAGGGTGATAAATATGGATTTACTTTTATTTTTCTGCATGTAGACATCCAGTTGGACCAGCACCATTTGTTGAAAATGCTGTCTTTTTTCCATTGAATGGTTTTGGATTCTTTGTCAAAAGTCAAGTATCCATAGTGTGTGGTTTTATTTCTGGGTCTTCTATTTGATTCTATTGATCCCCTATTCTGTTTCTATGCCAATACCATGCAGTAAAGAATTGTGTAGGTATTTTGATGGGAATTGCATTAAATCTGTAGATTGCTTTTGGCAGAATGGCCATTTTCACTGTTAATCCTACCAATCCATGAGCATGGGAGATCTTTCCATCTTCTGATATCTTCTTGAATTTCTTTCTTCAGAGACTTGAAGTTTTCTCAAACACATCTTTCACTTGATCAGTTAGAATCACACCAAGGTACTTTATGTTATTAGTGGCTTTTGTGAAGGGTGCTGTTTCCCTAATTTCTTTCTAGGCTCTTTTGCTTTGGTATACAGGTCTTCTGATTTTTTTGAGTTGGTTTTGTATACAGCCACTTTGCTGAAGATGTCTATCAGCTGAAGAAATTCTCTGGTTGAATTTTTGGGGTTGCTCATGTATACTATCATCTGTGAATAGGTATGTGTCCTTTGTGTTTTAACCAGAGTTAAAATAATTGCTCTAGCTGGGCAGTGGTGACCCGCACCTTTAATCTCAGTACTCAGGGCAGAGACAGGCAGATCTCCGTGAGTTCAAAACCAGCCTGATCTGAGAGAGAGAGAGAGAGAGAGAGAGAGAGAGAGAGAGAGAGAGAGAGAGAGAGAGAGAGAGAGAGAGAGAACGAACAGCTAACCTGGCTACATAGAGAGATTCTGTCTCAGGAAAGAAAATTAATAAAATACTTGCTCTTTTCAAAGTCTCTGAGCACTTTCAAATTTCATGTCTTATGCCAGTTTCTTCTTCTTTTCCTGGAATTCCTCAGTTGTCTTGGCAAATGACTGCTCTTTCTTCATTATTATGATTAACTAACATTGTCCCTGAGAAGTATTTTCTGGATCAGTTAGACAGTAAGCCTGAGGGCAAGATGAATATCCTTTTGGGAATGTGAGTAGCTTTCCCATGCATACATAGGAAGCAGGGCACCCTGAATCAGCTTAAAGATGGGTCAAAGGAAAAAGCACAGAGTAACTGCAGTTCCCCACTCCAGAATAAGCACTTTGGAGGGTCAATCAGGCCACCCACTTGGGACTCAGTGTCATTGATGACACCTATAACAAATTACCAGAGAAAAAAGTAAAGGAGTACTCAGCCTCAATAGGATGCTGGGTCACTCTTACCTTCTGGCTATTGACACTTGTGAATTTCCAGTGCTCTGGGATGAAGACACGTGGACTCCATCCATCTTCTGGGTACTATGAATAATACTGCTATGAACATCCAAATACAAGTGTCTGCTTGAGACTCTGATTTCTGGTTATTCTGAGTATATGCTCAAAAATAGATGGATCATATGGTAATTCTATTTTTAATTTTTTTGAGGATATGCTGTTCTGTTTTCCATAGCATCTACACCATTTTACACCTCTATCAACAGAGAAAATGCTCCAATTTCTTCACATCCTCTCTAACACATTTTCTCTCTTTTCCTTTCTTCCCAATCCCTCTCCATGTCAAGCTGGATAATCCCCCACCCCATCCCATGTCTGATTCTTCTCCCAAAGACCCTCTCTTAGACAGGATGTCCCACCTTTTCTCTCCTGTCCAGGTATTGGCCATCGGATCTTTATTAAGCCAATCAAAAGGTAAGGGAAGAAGACTGCTTACAAACTATGACACAGGTGCTGACCACAAGAATAACAATATCAAAGTCTGAACAGTACTCAGCTATCTTCTGGTACAGCATTAACAGCTGAATATACAGAGACACCTTCACACAGTGTACAAAAAGGTTACCTCAACACCCCCTGATTTCCATTCCCTGAGGTTTGCTTAATAGTAGTCAATGAGAGAAAACCACTCTCTATGACTCCAGATACAAAAAGGGTTAGGGTGGATGGTAGAGTGAGTAGGGAGGGACTCACAATCCATGGAAAACCTTCATTTAGGAGTCATCCACTATCCTAGATTGTCCTCTGTGATCTGCTGTGTATATGTGGACAGAGGTCACAAAATCATTCAAAATCACTGTTCAGTCTCTTCCTTTGCAATTCCCACTCAGAGGGTCTGGCGCACACTCCAGAAATGCAGAGTCTATTCCTAGAAGCTGTCCTCTCTGGGCCTTGGTAGACATAGAATGAGATAGCTGCACTTAAACAACACAAGACAATATCCTTTATAAATATAGAGCCTGACGCATGGCAAGTGCCTAGTAAATGTCATTAATTCAACCAATAAGTATTAGCCAATACTGTGACTTCTGCTAACAATCACTATCACTACGTGGGCAGGCTTGGCTCTCTGAAATCAGGGACAAGGCAAGGCTGCCCACTGTCTCCATACCTCTTCAACATAGTACTTGAAGTCCTAGCTATAGCAATAAGACAGCTAAAGGAGATCAAGGGGATACAAATCGGAAAGGAAGAGGTCAAAGTATCCCTATTTGCAGATGATATGTTAGTATACATGAGTGACCCAAAAAATTCAACCAGAGAACTCCTTCAACTGATAAACACCTTCAGCAAAGTAGCTGGATACAAAATCAACTAAAAAAAAAATTAGAAGCCCTCCTATACACTAAAGACGAAAGGGCCGAGAAAGAAATTAGGGAAACAACACCCTTCACAATAGCCACTAATAACATAAAGTACCTTGGGGTGACTCTAACCAAGCAAGGCAAAGATCTGTTTGAGAAAAACTTCAAGTCTCTGAAAAAAGAAATTGAAGAAGATATCAGAAGATGGAAAGATCCCCCATGCTCATGGATTGGTAGGATTAACATAGTGAAAATGGCTATTCTGCCAAAAGCAATCTACAGATTCAATGCAATTCCTATCAAAATACCAACACAATTCTTTACAGACCTTGAAAGAAAAATTCTCAACTCATATGGAGAAACAAAAAACCCAGAATTTCCAAAACGATCCTGTACAACAAACAACAGATCATCTGGAGATATCTCCATCCCAGATCTCAAGCTGTACTACAGAGCAATAGTTATAAAAACTGCATGGTATTGGCATCGAAACAGAATAGTGGATCAATGGAACTGAATAGAAGACCCAGAAATGAACCCACACACCTATGGAAACTTGATTTTTGATAAAGAAGCCAAATCCATCCAATGGAAAAAAGACAGCATCTTCAACAAATGGTGCTGGACCAACTGGATATCTGTATGCAGAAAAATGAAAATAGATCCATATTTATCACCCTACACAAAAC
>CM053744.1:87777446-87856754 GCA_028658305.1 Pachyuromys duprasi
AGACATTGGATATAGGAGTAAACAAGCAGCAGGACAAGAGCCGGCCACAGAGGGCCTCGAAAACACTCTTCCTAGCATGTATCAAAGCAAATATTAAGAAACATAACCAACCCTTTGGCAGAGTGCAGGGAATCATATGAAAGAAGGGGGAGTTAGTATGACCTGGAGAGGTCAGGAGCTCTGCAAGAACCAAATATATCAGGGCACAGGGGTCTTTTATGAGACTGTCTCTCCAACCAAGGACCATGTATGGTTATAACCTAGAACCCCTGTTTGTATGTAGCAAATAATAGCTCAATTCCCAAGTGTGTAGACTAGTAAGGGGAACAGAAACTATTTTGGACATGAACTCAATGGCTGGCTCTTCGACTTCCCCATCCCCTGAGGGAGGAGCAGCCTTGCTAGGCCACAGAAGAGGACATTGTAGTCATTCCCGAAGAGATCTGATAAGCTAGAGTTAGATGGAAGGGGAGGAAGTCCTTCCCTATCAGTGGACTTGGAAAGGTGAAGGGAGGAGATGAGGGAGGGAAGGGGGTGATAGGGACGGAATGGAGGAGGGGGCTAAGGCTGGGATACAAAGTACATAACCTGTGATTAATATAAAATAAAAATGAAAAAAAAGAAAGGAAACCTCTTATTGTTCTGTTCTGACTCTCCAAACCCTTGTTCCTTGCCTTTGTGGTCTCTGTTTCATCTACCTTCTGTCTCTTCCCATTTGGAGAACTCAAGCTCTTTCTTTTAGCTTCAGATAAGCTATGAGCACACCTGCAGCTGTTTCCTTCTCCCCAGTTTATTCCGGGTCTCTCCTTGCTTCCATTTATCCTAACTCCTTCCTGGCATTCTTATTTCCCACTGGACAACTTTCACTTGTTTCAGGCCTCCCTGCTCTGTGACTTTGAATCATGGCTTATGGATCTATATAGGCCTAACTTGCATGCCTATATTCAGTAAGTGTTATGAATGATGAACTGTGAATGAGTGAATAACAAATGGAGATGAACATCAGTGAACCAGTCAATCATTGGTCATTGGTGATCAAGATGCTAGAAGTGAGTCCTCCCCAAGTGAATCCTGCCTTTTGTTATGAGCCTGGCCTAGCAATTTAAATGGAGGCCTTGGTGGTTAAAACAAATAGCTTTTTCTGTATATAAATTGACCTAGATTTTACTACCACAAACACATGGCATTTCAGACAAATGAACTATACCAGGTATGTGACATATGATACTCTTCACATTAGAGTATCCCAGAACTTTTTCCCACAGAAGATGTCAAGGATTCAAGGACAGTCTGGACAACGTTCTGAGCAGTGAAAGCTCATATTCATTCCTCACATTGCTTGCTATCCCTATAATCCTGGAGGTGGAATCTTGGACCTGATCCTAGCAGAGTCATATGAACTGTAATTACTAGTCTTGTGAGACGCTGGACATACTCTGCCCCAGAAAGTTTATCCAAAGAGTTTGTTTCCCAATTTCACTTGCAATCAGTTGTTTTCAGATCCAATGGTTAATGTTCACTTTTGCTTTGAGAAGCATCTACCACAGTTGATGGGTTATTTTCTTGGCCCTTAAACACATTCTTCACTTACTTTCTGGTCTTTTTCCCTGGCTGGCTGCTCATCGCATCATCAACACTTGTGATTTTCTGTTCTGCTTTTTATAATGGCCTTTATACTGATTGTGATGTGGAATCCCATTGTGTGTTTGATTTGCATTTCTGTGAAGTTTAGCATCATTTTGACATCTAAAACTAATAGAATATGATATTTATATTGTTTTACTTTTAGGGAATGTGTAGGCATCACACCAGCATAATCAAGGTATTTGTTTATAATCCCAAATATTCTAAACACATCCCTCTTTATCTCTTTCTCTTTGATGGTTCAGTTGTGTCCATCAAAATCATATCCGTACCTCTCCGGTTCTTAGTGAAAGTTATGTTCTGCAGAAATGTCTGCATTCTGGAATCAATGTCAAGCTCACACATCTTTTCTCATAACTAGATCTTGTCCATGGATAATATAAATGAAACACTTCAGTTTTTTTACTGTGGCTTTGAGATTTTTTTTCAGTCAATGAGAAGTCTATAATAATGAATTTCAAAAATTCCTAGGTGGCCTTTTCTGATTTCTGTTATACATGACTTTCTCAGTCAAGCAAGGCACCAGGAGAGTAAGCCTTATATTTGCTAGACCATAATATGCATAAAATGATTTTAAGGTAATGGCAATCTTTTCAGAGGAGAGAGGAGGACAAATGTCTCCTTTGAGGGATCTAAGGTTGCGAAGATTCATTGATGGGGTAGCTCAAATATAACTAGCCAAGCCTAAGACATTCATCCATTGTCAGTCCCCCAACCCTCCCCTTAACAATCATGAGCACACAGAGGCTCTGGAAAAGCCACACAATCATAGGTATGGAGAAATACATACTTTCTGCTCAGACCAAAGTAAATAATGGCTGCTTACAAGATACAGTATACTGAAATGAGATAAGAACATAAGTAATGATCTGGGATTTACCCCACATCCTAACAGTTCAGACACTGTGTTCTGAGGAAAGTGAGTTTAGCAGTAGTTATTTTCCCATTTAGATCAGTAAACTTTTCGACAAGACAACTGTCCATGGGAATCTATCTCTTCTCTAAAATCTTGAAAGCAGGACTCATTAGTATCCCTGGCAGTCGTTTTGGTGTTTATATCACAGAGGAGGTTTTAAGCCTGGAGAATAGACAAGGATTAACATCAGAAAGAGGACACATGTCTGAGCAGACAGAGCATCTACATCTTGTCTGAGAAATGAGTCAAGGCCAGAAACAGGGAATTCTGTTCTCTGTATGGCACGGCAGAAGTTGACTGAGATAAGAGTGATTCATCGGCCATAAATTCTTATCAAGTTTTACTTTTTTGTTTCTTAACAGTCACAGAAATAAACGCTTTGCCTGCAATGAAAGAAATTTCTAAAGCAAAAGGCATGTTAACTTAAGAGAAATAAAACTGGCCTCTTAAAGCACACTTTACGAAAAATTTAGAGCAAGTGCTGCAAGAGCTGCTTTGCCATTTAACAGACTCATTTAGTGGTTTCCGGTGTCGTCTTCTTCTTCTTCTTCTTCTTCTTCTTCTTCTTCTTCTTCTTCTTCTTCTTCTTCTTCTTTTTGCCCTAAGCAGCCATTTGAAACACTTTAGCAGAGTTGGGCATGCTGGAACATGAATGTAACCTAGGCTTTTGGAAGGCAAAAGCAGGAGAATTAGTAGTTTGAAGTCAGCATGGGCTTCATAGAGAGATTCTCTCAAAAATCAAACCAGCCAATTCCTCACTTCCATAATCCTTCAGCAGAGGACTTAAAACCCTCAGGAAATCTGATCTATAGAGTTCTTCTGTAGAATTATAAAGGGACATGTTTTTGAGTGAGGACACATGCTTCTCCTGGTCTTCTTATAACATATCATGGTATGGTGTGTGTGTGTGTGTGTGTGTGTTTTAGGGAGGGATGTCACCAGACAAACCCTGCTAGAGTCATGGTCTAGCTTTGCATCCTGATTGTGCTTCTTTTTGCCTCTGAGAATCTAGAAGTGCTAAACTCTCTGTACTCAAATCCCTTGTCTTTAATAAAAATGAGATATAACAATGAGTAAACACACACACACACACACACATATATATATATATATATGTATATATATATATATATGAGTATTTCACAGATTTGATACCTATGTACTTTAGGTGACTCTTGTAAGTAAAATCATAAAACATCTGCCCTTTTGTGACTGAGAGGCATGAGTTTGGTTAAGGAAGTTCTTTTGAGAGCCAGTCCAGGGAAGGGTTCAGAGTGTACTGTCAGCAAGTGGTATATCTTGGTGAGGGCTGGAGGGGACCAAGTGGAACACCATAGCATCCACCTCAGGCTCCCAAGAGGAAACTTATTATAATGAAGGGAGGGAATATATAAATATATATATATATTCATATATATATTCATATATATATATGAGAATTCTGTGCAAATTCATAGAAAGTGCTTAGAAATAGGACTATAAATTTTGTTTAATAACCATTACTTATTAGTACCACTGATAGTAATCTCATAGGGGTGCCTTTTATTCTATTCTTTGGTCACAGTAAGAAATTATAGTCCTGATATGCCAGAACCCATTCCTGTTTCTGGAAATGGTGTTCCTCCATAATGTACAGATAAGTCTATTTGCCTGGAAGTAAGATTTTTCTGTGATCTTGTCCAAGAAAGAATTCATTCATACTCCCTAAAGGAAGAAGATGATTTAAAAGCTGATAAGGAGAACTTCAGGCTCAAGTTCTTCCTTGCAGGAAGTGTCCCTTCTTGAAACTGAAAGAGCTTCTTTCAGTGGGCTGTGGGGGAAATATGTTAATTTTTACTCATACTTTTGTATTATTTTTTGAAGAGGTCTGTAAAACAATACGGTCTTAAACCCCCACAAGACTCTAAATTTATTGCTACATGGGAATTGTGGAAACAGAGCACATTTGATTAGTTTTTGTGGGACCCCATTAAAAAAGACATAACATCTCAAAAAGTCCTTATAAAAAGTGTATATAGCCTTATATTGCCTTCCACCAGTGATTTGCCTCTTTGAAGCGGCAGAGATATACTAGAATGGTAAGAATTTCTTCTTAAACTATGTACTTGTTAGAAAGACAGGGGGCCTATATTTTGTTTTCTCCCCCTGTAATTTTAATACCCTTCTCCATACGACTGATGACCATTAGGTAAATTTTGTGACTTAAACTCCCTCCCCTTGTTATATTACGTTTCCTCTTGGGAGCTTGGGTGGATGCTATGGTGTGCTGCTTGGTCCCCTCCAGCCCTCACCAAGGTATGCCAGTTGCTGACAGTGCACTCTGAACCCTTCCCTGGACTGGCTCTCAAAAGAACTTCCTTAACCAAACTCATGCCTCTCAGTCACAAAAGGGCAGATATTTTATGATTTTACTTACAAGAGTCACCTAAAGTACATAGTTATCAAATTTATGATAAAGAAATTAGATTAGTGGTTACCAGGTTGGAAGCTGAACATTTCTTTGAGATGGTGATAGCTGTACCATGGGATTATATTCTTATTAGTAGCAAAGTCGTCTTTATGCGGCTCCTTTAATATTTGTTTAATATTACTGAACAAACGCTAAAGACTTTTGTTATGTATGTTTTGTATAATAACATCTACCCCACAATTGAAAACAGAAGTAAAATGATTACAGTAACATATAGCTAATTATGAGCATGGGGTGGGGGTGGGGGTGGGATGGTAAGCCCAGCATGTTCATGTTACTGGGACAAGTTTCATTCAGGATTTCCAGCGATGGGAGAGAGGCATGTCCTTTGTGTTATACGCTTTCTCTGGAAATGTCTCAGACACCTTCCACAATCAATGTTTAAAAGATGTGAACCTAGGATTGGTCTAGCTAGGGGTGCTTCTTAGAATTAACAGGAAAAGGAGTGATGGAAGCTAAGATGGGCATTTGTGGCACAGCTACTGAATTTAGTCAACAAATCTGGGAGCAGTAGCTGTTGTGAAATGTGCATAAAGGAAATCTTTCTGTCACTGGGGCCTCCTGAAAATTGTTTCTATTTTCCTGGCATTTTACTGGAGAGTCTTCCTCACTGGGAGGCTTAGGTAAACAAATACTTGCAAAGAGGAAGCTGCTTTTCTGAGGCTGGAGGAAGTGGAAAGGCAAGTGTGATGCAAATTGCACTTGATTCTGTTCCCACTGAACTGTTGCCAAGGGCTCCCTTCCTCCCCGAACGCAGCTAGCTCCATTTAAAACATTTCCTGAAGATGAATTAACTTATTTATTCATATCTCAACTTATTTGGTGATTCTTTTATTCTGCAGAGGTTTTCAGCAAACATTTCCTGCATGTCTAACCCATGTCACTGTCTTAGGAGCTAACAGTTCAGTGATCAATTCAGTGTGAAAACAGGACCTGTTGTCAGTGAGGTTATAGGCCTTGAATTGCTCTGCCCAATATAATAACCATGTATAACTATTACGTTTTTATTTAAAAACTTAAGGATTTTATGCATGAGTATTCCATTTACATTATTTTCATCTCTCCTTTTCCCTCTCCTTCTGTGTTCTCCACATTCCCTCTTAAATTCTTGATGTCTCTTAAAATTATTGTTGTTAAATACACACACATACATGCACACTACTGATATCAGGGTGGGGACCACTGGGACATAGCTACATAAGAGAGAATCAGATGCCCCCTTTATCATCATGTGAGAATGCTGAACCTTTGAAAATAACTCTCCCAAACTGAAAGTGAATTTCTTAACTCTCAAGACTGAATTACGTATTACATAATATTGATTTTCCTCTTCCCAGTTGTTAGAACATATTGATAGCAAGAGTGAACATCTCCAGGGACAATCACATGGCTGTCTTGGGTCTTGTCTCCTACTCTGTCTACCCTGGGCAAGCCCAGGCTGTCCTTTGCTTTAAAATCCGTATACGGATCAGGCAGATGCTTCTTGTCTAAAATGACTTGGATGGCTCCCATAAGTCTGAGGAATTCAGTCCCATTGAGCTCCTGACCTCATTGAGCTCCTGACCTCACCCTGCCTTCTCAGCTTGACTGCCACCTAAGCAATTGGTTGCATCCTCCAAGATGCCTTAGTCAAAACCTAGAAGCAGTGCTTGACCTCGCTTTTCTTTCACTTTTACCTCTCCATTCCTGTAACCTCCACTTACAAAACACCACGCAGATGCAGATCTCCCTATCCCATCTTTCTTCTAAGTTGTTCCACATTCAAGCCCAACCATTGTTTCCTGAACAGCCCCAGGAGCCTCCTGTTTTCTGTCTCCAAACTCTAACCGACTTGAAATCAATGGTCAGTGATGACTACCTGGCCCTGCTTCAAATTTAAAATGATGAGAAGTCAAAGCAATGACAGCAGGAAGAACGTAAGTTAGGTTTAAAAACAATTTCTTGTCAAAATAATGACTTCTTATGTGTGTGGGATGGATATTGACTCTGAAGAAGCATAAGGAAAACTGGGCTGCTAGAAGTATTCTATCACATGATGTAGGTGTTGGTTATGTGGGTGCGCATATATATTCATATGTTATACCTCAATTTAAAAAAAAAAGGAAAAGACTTTTTGCCAAGATTATAAAGACAGTTTGGCAGGATGTGAAGGGCTGCTGCAAATTGGCTTTCCTGGCTTTCTTTTAGAATAGGATGGAGTCCTAGCCTCTTGGGGGTGTGCAGTGTCTTGAATTAAAGAGATATAATCAGAAACCACATTTGTTCTGCTCTGCTCTACCCTTGGCTTTTCACTAGGTGCATCGTGATGAATATTTAATATGTCACTTAACATTTCATCATAGAAGAGTATTTAAGGGCATTATGAATAATTAATATTTTGGGTGGAGAACTGTTTGAGAATATCCATTCTGGGCCACTCTCATTTTGGGACCAAATCTCTGTGAAATCCTTTGAGTGAAAAGCTGTCATCAGCTTGCCAAGATTTTCCTGGACCTGCCCAGATGACACAATGTCCTTTACCTTTAAAATGAGCTCGTCTCAGCCATGGAAGCTTTAGTGCTAAAGAGTGGCAGTTTACATTTATGGACCGACATAGTAACACATAGCTGTTTCCCAAAGAAGTACAGCTGATAGATTCTTTCCTCATGTTTCAGACAATGGGGAATCTTGACCGACTGTCTGGCACACAATGTGTAGACACAGCCCAGATGTGTTGTCACCTTCTGGCAGATGCCTGTGTTTGCTGTATGGTGTGGCATGGAACAGAAGGAGTTTTGAATACAATGTGGTAGTGCAGTAGTTCAAGTATGGGGCCCAGAGCTACATTATTTGTGTTTGGTGGCTGCAAGCTTCTAAATCTCTGTCTAAAGTAGCCATAGATAAGATGAGCACCAGCCTCATAGGGCTGTTTTCAAAACTTTATAAGTTGTAGTTATTTTACATGTAATAAACAATCCTCAGCATATGATATGAGTTCTACAGATAAAGAGACTGAAAAATACATCACACACACACACATTTTTTTTTGTAAGAACTGGTCAAAATTTCAGGTTCAACTGACCATGAGCCTATGTTTTAAACTACTGCTACTCTTTCTTTGAAGGCATTGCAACCTAGTGGAGGCATGCTGATCATTGGGGAACAGGAGAAGGAAAATTCATCTTCTTGGTCTGATTCTTGGCTTCACAATGCAGTCCCAGGCTGAGGGCTTGGATGTGGCATCTACAGAACAAGACCCTTGTTACCTTTTACCTGTGCAGTCCTGTGTAGGTTACTCACTCCTTGGCCGCTAAGTCCATAGCTCTGTAGTGAGGAGTTAGACTACAAGGGCCCCAAAGAACCTTCTGACCCAAACGTTGGCATTCCTCAGCTCTAGTTCCCAAACAACCTTTTCTGCAGCTTTTCTCTACCTGGTTAAGTGTCTGTGATGGGAGACTGAGCTTAATATACTGCTGGTTTGTGAAATGTCTGAAGGTATCTCAGCCAACAAATGGGACTGAGCAAATCATTCATGCTTGCCAGTATTGATTTCTCCCAAATTAAGGATCAATTCACCGCTGAGATGGGAGACAGGGTTAGTACACAACATTCTTCCCCAGTCCACAGACGGCAGACCCTCACAAAGCAGTCTGCTCCAGATGTCTGTCTATGTAATTCTTCCTATGTGCTGGGTTTCCTGTACCATAAGGAACCAATTAAACTCTAGAAAAGGGAAATGTGTGCATGTATTTGAGAACAGAGCAGAATCAGACTAATTTGGCATCCTACACTTTCCATGACCTTGGAAGACAACCTTGGGTTAGTTGAGATCCTGAATTCTCATTATTTATCCCCATGTCATCCTGGGGCTTGAGAAGGAATCATTAGAAGTGTTGTAAACAGCTGCTGGATGGATTATAAAACAGCGCTGCTGCTCAGTAGGTAACTATCTTCTATGAATAACTCTCACTTTCAAAGGTAAAAACTGAAATCCAGACCAGCTCAGTAAGTTCTCCATAAAAGAGTTGCACAGCAAGGGCAAACTGGTCTTTAAATGCAGGGATTTTGTCTTCCCACCCAGAAATCTCCTCTCTTAGTCTCTGGAGACAGGCATCCAATTATAATGATTACCTGAGCTGTGGCAGAGAAGCCAGAAAACTGTAGTATCTGGGGACTCTTTGGCCCTTCTCATAGTCACAGGGAATCCTGTCAATTAAATCCCCTAAACACACCTGAGCGCGAAGAGTTTTATTGCCATTGCCCTCTACTTCAAACTTTTCTCTGATCTTTGTTTCCATGACCAACAGATCTTTAAAGTTGTTCAATTAGACTACGAATACAACAACTTCAGAGAATATGCCATCTCATGCCAGTCCACAAGGGACTGCTCAAATGTTCTACAACCAACTCTGAAGATCACCTTGGACTGCACCATTCCAGAGTGTCTAGAATGGATCATCTGGCAGCAAGAGAGGAAGAATGGAGTCCTTTCACGTCGATTTGTTTTACTTTCCCTTCCTTCATAGCACATGGACACACTCAATATCCAGAGGAACTAACATGCTTCCCTTGCCTGGGACGATGTTCAGATGAGAGTCCAGCACTGTCCCTTTGTACCCTTTTGTACACTCTCCTGTCTCATTCCCTTTTCTCACCAAGAAACAGAAATGTCTGAACAATAGGGATAGACATTCCTGAACAAATTCAGACATTTTGGGTCACGCTCTGGGGTGAGGGCTTTCAGTAGAAGCAATGTCTCAGAGTATAAACATGAACCTGTGACTCCCCCCACCCCCAGGTAGGGAAACTTAACTGAATTCAGCCTCTGGAGACATTTCTCTGAATGTTGCCGGTTTGATTTTTCTGTGATGCGGCTCTGCCCCCTGGTGCTCGATGTGTAGAAGTGAGTTCATCTCAACACTGATTTCTGAGAGGAGCTGTGACTTGAGTTCCAAACTGGAACTGAGCTCTCTTAAAAATAGCAAAAGATTGTTCCCACTAGTTCCCTTAAAACAAGGAAGAGAGAAGGTTCTTTGAGAAAATCAACAAGATAGACAAACCCTTAGCCAAATAACTAAAAGGCAGAGGGACACCGTTCAAGTCAACGAAATCAGAAATGAAGGGGGATGCAACAACAGACATTGAGGAAATCCAAAGACTCATTAGGTTCTACTTCAAAAGCCTATATGTAACAAAATTTGAAAATTCAAAGGATATTTTCTCAACTTTCTTCATAGCAGCGTTATTCATAGTAAACAGAATCTGGAAACAACCTAGATGTCTCTCGACTGAGGGATGGATACAGAAATTGTGGTACATTTACACAACAGAATACTACTCAGCAATTAAGAACAAGGAAATCATGAAATTTGCCAGTAAATGGTGGGAAGTAGAAAAGATCATCCCTAGTGAGTTAATCCAGAAGCGGAAATACACACATGGTATATACTCATTTATAAGTGGATATTAAACACATAATATAGGATAAACATACTATAATCTATAGTCCTAAAGAAGATAAACAACAAGGAGGACCCTAGGGAAGATGCTTAATCCTCATTCAGAAGGACAAACAGGATAGACATCAGAAGCAGGAGAAGACAAGGAACAGGACAGGAGCCTTCCACAAGGGGCTTCTGAAAGACTACCTATCAGGGTTATTGAAGGAGATACTGAAACTCACAGCCAAACTTTGGGCAGAGTACAGGAAGATGAGGGAGCTAGAAAGACCTGAAGGGGACAGGAATTTCACAAGCAGAACAACAGAACCAAAATGCCTGGATCCCAAGGGGTCCTGCAGAGACTGATACTCCAACCAAGGACCATGCATGGAGAAGACCTAGACCCAACGCTCATAGGAAGCCCAGAGGCTGTTCAGTTTCCAAGTGATTTTCCTAGTAAGGGGTGCAAGAGATGTCTCTGACATGAACTCAGTGGCTGGCTCTTTGATCATTTTCCCCTAGGAGGTGCATACTTGCCAGGCCACAGAGGAAGATGAGGCAGCCAGCCCTGATGCATAGGGTGAGAAGAAGGAGGGTAGGTGGGACTGGGAGGGGACGAGGAAGGGGGCTACAGCTGGGATACAAAGTGAATAAATTGAAATAAATAAATAGAAAAAAGGAGATTATCTTGATTGATAATTGCTGTAGTGAGTCCTGACTACTGTGGGTGGAACTATCCATAGGCTGGATGGGCCTGAGCTGTATGAGAAAACTATCTGAGCGTTAGCCAGAGAGCAAGCCGGCAAGCTGTATTCTTCCCTTGTTTCTGCTTCAGTGCCTGCTTGAGTTCCTTCCCTGCATTTTCTCAATAATCAATTGTGACCTGGAAATGTAAGATGAATAAATTATTTTCTTCCTTAGCTGCTTTTGTCGAGGTGTTTTATCACAGCAACAGAAAATGAAAGAAGTAAAATTGAAACTATTATATGTAAGGAAATGAGGGGCTGTGAGCGTGGGTATAGGCACGAAACTAGGGGCTGTGAGCGTGGGTATAGGCACGAAACTAGGTCAAGATGCCAGCACAGGAGAACAAGAAGTTCTGAGAAGGCTTGGGTAAGGGAGGAAAGTGAGGACACATGGCACATGTGGCATGGAAACTGGAAGATAAAAGGCAGAGTTAGGGGAGGAAGGACACAGAGGAGAACAAACTGGAATAAAATTTGAAAAAAAATACTGCAACAAAACACAATAGCTATATGTTACCAAAAATAAATAAAAAGCATGGAAGAAACATGCTAGATTTATTTTCTGACCCATTAACAAGCTCTGCTCTACAAAAGACAAAACATTGGCCTTGAGACCTTTTTTATCTGAGAATTTTATGCAACTAGACATATAATGAGAATGACTCTCTGATGGAAGTCTATTTGCTCCTACCTAATCTCATTATTGCCTTGGTATCTCCAGTCATCTGCTTTGTCCATGAATGAGTTTTGGTATTCTTAGAACTATGGGAATAGGCTGTGTAGGAGATTTGGAGCCTGGGTCAGGAATTTTTGTTTGTAAAATTTAAGCTGCATTTGTAAGTGATAGAATTTATCCATGGTGTTGAAAGAGTATTCCTACTAGGCAGTAACCAAAATGTTGTGTCACTATTTCTCTGCCATTTAACAGAGCCTAAAACTGTGGAATTATAATTGTAGGTGTTAGGAGCTGAACAAAGTGATTATCTTTAGTCTTGATTTGTTCAACCAAAATTAGAAAGTCCTATATTTCTGTGTACTAATTCTGGCTTACTAGACTTGTATGAATATACTCTAATTTTAGCATAACAAAATTTATAAAGTAAACGTGTCTATGCTTACAATGTAGAAAAATAAAAAAGAAAATGTTTTCACTTGTTAATAATTGTTCTTTAAAAACCAGGTAAGAAACCAGGCTTTCTAGTCTTCCCCACTCAGGGAGGAACAGAATAACTGGTTATCCCATACTGAATGGTCAGATAAAAAAATTAGTGTGAAGTTGGGAGAAAAATGTATTGCTGGTTCTGGGGAATCTTAAGGGGACAGATATGATCAAAAACATACTGCATATATATGACATTTTCAAGTAATAAATAAAATACTAATATAATTAAGAAAAGAAAACATGATAGGTCAATCTTTAAAATATAGTAGGTGGGTTAATAGACTAATACAAATGAAAAGAGAATTAGTGAAACAATCTAAAGAGACCCAGGATGCAGTAAGCAGATGTGAAATTATGAAAAACAAGGAGGCACAGACAACAGAATGTAAAGTATCTGGCATCTATTGATGTGAGTGGTCTGTGCTGCCACCTGAGGCCATGTTGATGTTCGTAGGTTGGGACTATACTGCTGTTTGTGGCCGATGTTTCCATGGAGGCCATGTTGATGTCCTTGGCTTATGCTGCTGCTAAGTGCTATGATGGTGTCCATGGCCTTGTTGATGTTCTGTGCTGCCACTGGAGACTATGTTATGGTCTGTGGCATGTGCTGACACTGGCAAGGAAGATACTTTTGCAGTGGTATCAATAACTGAAGACTCACAGTTGAAAAAGAGACTAAAGGCGGCTTTTGTGAACAACTGCCCACCCCTCAAAGAAACAGCTTAGAAAGGAAACCGTTGAAAAGACCTCTTAAAAATGGTGATAAGGATGATGAAGTGTAGCTCTTCACAAATGATGGCTTTGGGTGGGGAAAGGACTCAGTTTCTTTAAGAGGCTGGTGGGAGTTTGATCATGCTCCAGTAGGTACATGGGCAACACAAATTGGTCTTCGATCTTCTTCTTCCTCTTTTCTTCTTCTTTCTCCTCCTCCTCTTGTCCTTTTTGTTCTTTTTCTTGTTTTTCTTGTTCTCCTCGTTTTCTTCCTCCAGAGGTCATCACACACTTCAAACTCAGGTCTTTCCTTAAAATTATCATCAAACAGAGCTTAACATCCTCCACATGGCACTAAGCCAGTGAGCAGTTTGATCTGCAGGTGTTTTAATACACAACCTAGGAGAGAAGGGGGTGTGGAGGGAGGCAAAGGAAGAGGGATACAGAGAAGAGAGGACAGAAGTTGTTGACAAGGATTGCCTGCTCAGTGCAGTGATATCAGCCAGGGAAGTATAAAGTCATCTCTTTTACATCTTTCCAAATGAATCATGTGCACAAAGCTAGACTAATGGGTATTACTACCAGGCATAACATAAATTAACTCACTCAACCATTCACTAAAGATAGAGATATTCAACAAATGCTTAGTAAATAAAGAGAGTTGAATGGACCTTGGACCACACCACCACTTACTGAGTGGCCAAAAACTCATAGTCTATTGCCCTGGAATATGTTGTAGAGTGACATCCATGTTTCGTTCTATTCTTTCCTCTTAGTCCCATGGTATTTTAAAACCATCTTCTTATTTGAATATATTCTCATCAGCTGTCTGTTAGTCCTGGGTCTTGCTAGAATAACATAAGGTTACAAAAGCAAAGAATGTACCAAATATAATATTATAATGTTTTGAGCTTCTATATGTGGCCCTATACCTAGAATTTTAGGAAATTCATGCAGAAAATGTCATTTCTTCTCCAGAAAGCCCCAGGAGGAACCATTTTGTCCTTGCTGGTCATGACTCTAGTAAAGCATGAAGTACCTTTTACACATACAGAATGCCTCAATATTGAAAGACACTAATAAAAGAAGAAAGACACTTACATATAATATTCTGGACTTGTTCAAACCGTTAATAAGTAACTATGGAAGTGTAGTGTGTGAAAATCCACCTTTAAATGGATTACATAATATTTAAAAGAATGTTTCCAAAATTTTCTATTACACCACCAGATGGAGATAGAGAGTCGAAGTTATATTATTTGCATATAACTTTTTTTTTTTCTTAAGTGGGTTAGGCTAATTACTTCAGAGAAGATGAACTATTTCTTATGTATCTTATCTCAATAGCAGTTTATTTACCCATACTATATATGATTAAGGCAATAAAGGAGAATATTATCACCATATTATAGATGAAGACTGAAACTAAGAAATCTTAGACCTGAGAGAAGATTTTCCAGGACCGTAACTGAAAAATTTCACTAATTTTTCCCCCTAAAATATGTTTAAAGTTTTATTTAACTATGTGAGTCATGCATTTAGTCATATAACCCAAAACCCCATTTGTAATCTGCTCGTGAGAAGTGAAAATATAACTCCACACCTAAGTACAAATATTTATAGAAGTTTTATTCATAATATCCCAGACAACCCAAATGCCTATCAGCTCAGAAATTTCTGGGTCAGGGGATGATTTGAATACCCAAGCTATGGAGTGCTTGGCATGAAGAGAAGCAGCTGCTTCTACTTATACAAAAGTCATGGGTTTTAAAAAAGTTAAGAGAGAGAAAAGAGCTGCTGACTAGTGAAAATAAGGTGGAATGTTAAACAATAAGTCTACTTAAGGAAAACATATTAAGATAAAGTTAGAGATCAAAAACTTTAATTAGTTAATGGATGGTAATCTGATGTTGTAGGTGAGATATGTGAAGAAAAAAGTTCAGGATTCTCAAGAATGACACATAATTTTTCAGCTGGAAAATTAAGAAATTAAAAACTAGAGGGAAACATTAAGTTTTCAGGATAAGGGGAGGTCAAAAAGAAAATTGCTGAATATAATTATCAAACCATAGGTACAATGGCAGTAAGAGGTGAAAAAACTTGACGGACCTAAAGCTTTAGTGATCATTATTTTAAAGATGAAAAATACTGGTTTGCAGTAGAATTGTAGATCAAGAATATAGTAGTTGTCTAGCAAAAACCCCAACGTAGATTTAAGGAAGGGCCCACAAAATCCCAGCATTAGTTTAAGAGCTATTTGCTATTTGCTTTTCTCAACAACAATGGTTGTTGAGAGAGTTAGTTTTCTTCAGAAATGCAGTCACTGAGAGCCTAGCTATGCCCCAGTAAATGGTCCTATACTGATGCATATAGACATTAAGTGGACTAAGAAAATTTTTAAAAAGAACACATGAAGCTGATTGGGAAAATTAGTGGCAGAAAGTAAGAATTGGATGAGAGTGTGTGAGGGGTGAATTTGATTAAAGCATATGCTTAATATCTTACTAGATCATATATTAATTTGTCAACAACAAAATATGATTGTTGGAAAAACCCCTCAAAAATTAGCATGTTCTGATGTTTTGGCATTGAATAAACCAATGTGGTTCATCGATGCATTTCATCAGTGTGATGAGTCAAGTGCCAAAACTATCTAGATGAGATGGGCAGGCCTAATCTTGCCTAATACACAAGGAGTTGTCTCCTGGTAGAATTCCAGCAGAATTTTCTCCTTAATGTAGGATGTGGAGAAACCCTGGCTCTTCATTTCTGTATTTGTGTTTATTTGTTATTGGAGATGCTGTATCAATCATAGAGTCATTAAAGGGGGGAAAACATTGTGGAGAAGGCATCTCAAAAGTTAGACATGCTGAGCTGCTGAAGAACTCTTGCATGGAAGAAGCCTTTCCGATCATTAGAGGTGTGGCTCAGGTGTCTTCTGGAGCCTTCTTACCCCATGCTTGTAAATTAGAGTGTGAAGATTGGTAAAAGAAGCACAAAAATAGAGGCATTGGTGTTTTGTTTTTGTTTTTAAAATATCTCTATTTTCCAGCATAGGGCAGCCTAGTATGAACAAGGAATTAAGCTAAAAGCTCTTAACAGTGGATAATTTTGGACTATGGTGGTAAGGGTGTGTGTGTGTGTGTGTGTGTGTGTGTGTGTGTGATTATATAATTAATCATCAGTTCCATGAACCACTGCTTAAGAATTTCATAATTTTCTTTTTATTTAAATTGGCCTGAAAGCCTAAGGGACATCATTAAAAGCTTAGAGTGTTAGATATCAGGGGAATATAGTTTTGCTTAGACTTATCTGATTTTAATGAGAAATGGCCCAAAGATCAAGGATTCACTTCCTCCCCTGCTCACCAGTAGTGTTACAAAAAAATTCTAACTCTCTGTGGACAGCTTCTTTAAGTTACAAGAATACGGGCCCCTAGGGAGCACACAAGATGAAGCTGTTTTAGGTGAGAACTTTTTCTTCTCGGATGTGAAGGTTGTTATTTGTATTTCAAATGAGCATCCCCAGGAGCATAAAACTCACATGCATGGTTGTAGGTCCTGTGATTCCTGATACTCACTCTGAAGGGTCATGCTGGTGCTTGAGCGTGAGTCTTAGAGCTGGCCTCAGAGGAGGTGCAGAAATCGAGATATCCAGTTCCCCAGGAATGTATCAGCTGCTGCAGCCAATAACTTCTAGGAGACTAGAATAGAATGTGGCCAGTTTTTTTTTTGTTTGTTTGTTTTAAGTATTTGATATTGACAGCCATTTTAGGCAAACATGACTTCCAACTGGCCTATCACAAGATTGGTGATGTCAGAGTAAAGATGCTTTGCACAGTCTTCTGACTCACTCCATCTGCTCACCATCGTCTAGCTCAATTTCTGACTCATCTCTTTTTTTTTTTCTCATGTATTTAGCCAGTTGCTACGTCTTTGAGTTTCTATTTTGGCAATGCCTCAATTTTAAGCACTTAGTACCTAACAGGGACTCTGTTACGTGTTTTATATACATCAAGTCATTTAATGTATACAGTAGGCTCTGCAAGGTAGCCACAATTGTTTTCATCTTTAATATGAAGAATCAGGTTTAGTAGATCAAGTCAGTGATTGAGTCTTATGAATAATATGTGATAGACTCTGTATCCCCTCCTCAGACTCCAAGTCCATGCTGCTAATCACTGCTCTATCAATTCTCTGTTATTAGGCCACTGAAAACAGTCAGCATCTGCCATTAAATACATCTTGCCCATGTATTCCCAAGCCTGTATTACTTTGCAAAAAATTACTCTGCAACCTGAAGAGACAGAGCCACTGAGAGATAGGGATACCTTTTCCATCAGAGCAGACAAGAAAGACAGGTATGTATCAGAAATCTCAGAAGTCTTCTTCATATCCACAAGATGTCCTGTAAA
This sequence comes from Pachyuromys duprasi, assembly GCA_028658305.1. Classification (NCBI taxonomy): domain Eukaryota; kingdom Metazoa; phylum Chordata; class Mammalia; order Rodentia; family Muridae; genus Pachyuromys; species Pachyuromys duprasi. The sequence continues at coordinate 87,794,930 of CM053744.1, forward strand.
GTAAGTAAGAAATAAAATACAAAACACTCAATTCAGCTCGTAGAGTGTTTGGGAAAGAGCAGTGTTTTACAATAGTGACCGCTCAGAAATTTTTAAGAGTTTAATAACTGGTGAGTTAGAGAAACTCTTTAAATGCCCTTAAATTTCTGTGCTTATTTTTTTCTGGCATAATGGGAAGTCAAGAAATAAATTCAGGAGTGACACCCTAGATTGAAAGTGGCATAAATATACCTGGTCTGAAGTGGACATTTCTGGTTTCCTTGAAGACTCGGTTTTGTCATATGATGTTTTGCTGCAAGCTGGGCACTTGATGTTTTGCTGGAGGTTGACTTGTAAGAGGGTGCTTGCTTGATGTTTTGCTCTCTCATGTTAGGGGTGTGACTTTGGCTAGCTGAGAAAATCCGTGGGTGGATTCTGAAGAAAGGAGATATATAGAGGCCTACATACAGTGATACATCACTTTTTGGATCAACATAACTGCACTGAATTTTGTGCTTTGACACTTGACTTTGCAGAGAGAAATGTTCCAGAGACCTTCTTGGGGCAGTCCAACTGAGTCTTGTGGCTTTTACTAGCTTTGTGTTGCTGCTTGGTGTTGACCTTTGGACTGGACTGCTGTTATCCTGACGACTGAGTTCAGTAACCAGCCAAAGACTCTTCATCCCTAATCAGCAGGAAGTACACAAAGAGGTATGTAGGCCTTTCACCTACTAATCTCCTACCTAAGGTTGAGGAGGCAGGAGATTGGAAGGGAGGTAAAGGTGCTTAAGAACCCTTAAAGTAGGTTTGGTGAAAAATCTAAGCCTACACTGGCCCTTTGTATTGTTCTAATCCTCTGAGTTATTTAGCATAAACTTCTCATTGAAAGATGGATGAAAAGATGTATAATGCATTATAGATTTATTCTTTGATTTTATATTTCTAGATTATTTTATCCTTGTGAATTATGACTATCCAACCTACCTTAGGAGAGAGACCTTTCAGGTGGACCTTTTGTTTTCACAGTATTATAAAATATAGCCTAAATTGTCTGGCCTCTTTAGAACAATTATGTGTAACATCATTACTAGAGCACTTTGCACTTTGTATGACTTACTCTAGAGATATAAACAAACATTTATTTCTTCAATATAGGGCAGCAGTGACAGACCAATGTAAATATTCAACTCAAGTCTAAAATAATGAGCCAGTAAGTGTACTGGGGTGACTTATAGGAGCATGAAGGAGTCAAACACAACTGCATCACTAGAAAGCCTACCCAACATAGGTGATGAGTCACAAAAGCTATAGCTTTCCTTGGGGCTCCAGCATAACCTGCAGGCAACTTGGCTAATGGGAGAGTGTCTTTTTCTTAGTAACTGTTTGCTATTTTTATAACTTAGAGAAGGGACCTCACAAATCCTGTAAGCTTTGGAAACATCCTGAGTCTTGTTTAGGTCACTTTCAGAGTTGTTGGATTTTCTTCTTTTCTTCCAAGAGGGAATATTTCAATTTGGATCAAATGGTTATACAACATTTCACACCTTTCTGTAGCTCTTGTGTTTTTTGCACCCCCTCTTCCGCAATTTTTCTTAGCCTTATAGGAGATGCTATAGATATCTGATTATGCAATCCCACTTTATATGGATGAGATTTGGGCCACTATGCCACAGCAGAAGTCGCTTGTTTTCAGGAGCTTGTCTGGCTCTTACGGTTTCTACCTAGTTGGAGAAAGGTAGAGAGAGGCAAACAGATTCATCCAAAGGGTCTTAGTCAGTGTTCTATTTCTGTGAAGCAAAACTATGGCCAAGGCAACTCTTAGAAAAGAAAGTATGTAATTGGGGCTTGCTTACAGTTTCAGAGGTTTGTTTATTCCATGATCATCACGGTTGGGAGAAGTAGCTGAAAGTTCTACGTTTGGATCTGTAGGCAGCAGGAAGAAAAAGTGACACTGGACTTGGCTTGGGCTGTTGAAACTTCAAAGCCCACACCCAGTGACACAGTTTCTCCAAAAAGCTACACTTATTTCAATAAAACCACACCTCCTAATACTTCTCAAGTTGTACCACTCCCTAATGATTATGCATTCAAACATATGAGTCTATGGTTGCCATTCTTAACCACCACACAAAGTATAGACATGCCACACACCACAGGGGTGGATGGGGGTGGTAACTGGCTCCTCTTAGGATAAGCTTATGCCCTATTTTTTCGTTTATGTCTGCTTTGAATTGTTGCTTAGGCTCCAAAGTCTTCTTAAAGCTCAATGGCAATTTGCTTGGCTTGCTGTTCATTTTTGCCTTAGGAACCCTGACCCAATACAAATATTGCCACGTTTACCTTCAAGTGGTCTGAATGTAAACCCCTTGTCTGTTTTACTCCTTTTGCACTATATGAACCCATTACATGCTAGTTAAAGGCAGATCTTCAAGGGCCTCTCAGGCTCTGTAAGGACTATGTTCCACCACAGAGCTTAGCAAAGTCAGTAAAACTCCATACCAGTTCCAAGGTGGACATTTAAACTTCTTTCTTAGATCCTGTGAACACAGTCTTATCCATCCCAGAGAAGTGGACATCAAATACCTCCTCTCTCATTATAAGACCCTTAAGTTATATCTGTCCTCCTTCTATCGTCCTTGATATTTATGGATCCATGGATGACTATAACCAAAAGGCACATCAGTGAATGGAACCTTTGCCTCAAGGATTATTTATTTTCTCTGCTTTGTGGCACTGCAGCTGATTCCATTAGCCACATGTCCCAAAGTCTCATGAACCAGGCTATAACAGGCTTTCCTTCCTTGCTTAACTGTTAGTTCCCAATTCAAGCAGTCCTATGAAGACAAGTCCATGTAATCATAGTTTCCTGTAGAAGGCCATTGTTTACATGCTAACATGCTAAATCATTGATTTTTCTTTCTTCCTTCTCAAAGGTTAGATCTTATGAACATCTTCTATCACTTCCACCATTTATTTTCATCTTCCTCATTATCTGATTCTTCCCATGTGTTTCATCTCTTTATTTTTAATTCCAGATAGGGCTTTGGATATCACTCATGCTCTTTCGTCCTTGAATTCCACCAGTCATAATAAAAACCAATCCAGCACCTCCCTACCTCCTTTCACCCACTTTACTTTCCAAATCAAAGGTTGATGTGGAGGATAGATAACATCCACATGTGTCTTTATTATTGAAATTGTTTCTTTTAACAGAGTAAGTTCATTATGGACAGACAGTTCAGTCTTAGTTGCATGCTTTACTGCTTGCAACAAAGGCTATTAATAGCCATCAAAACCTACATAAGCTCTTGACCCATATATGATACTTTCAGAGATTGTAATATATTCTGTAGTTAGGGAGCATTCCCATACTTGTGAGGCTAGACCCCATTTATCAAGGAGGTATTCTACCCTGTACCATAGAAAGAAAGGTAGCCACTATGTAATTTCCCTTAAAAAGGCTCCAATATCAATTATCTCAGCTTAAGTTGAATGTTGTTCTGCTTGATTTTGACATAATCTAGAATCATCAGAGAGGAAGGAGCCTCTGTTGAGAATATTCCTCCATGAGATTCAGCTGTAAGGTATTTCCTCAATTAATGATCAATGGGGGTCAGCCGAGCCCAGATTGGATGGCAGCAATTCTGGAATGGTTGTCATGGGTTCTATAAGAAAGCAGGCTGAACAAGCCAAACAAATCAAGCCAGTAAGTAGCATCCTTCATGGCCTCTGCATCAGCTCCTGCTTCCAGCTTTCTGCTCTGTTTGAGTTCCTGTCCTTCAGTGATGAACAGAGAAGTGTAAGTGTAAGCTGAATAAACCCTTTCCTCCACAACTTGTTTTTTGGCCATGGTGTTTCATCATAATGATAGAAACCCTAACAAAGACAAGTTGGTACCAGAAGTGGGGTATTGCAGTAATCATACCATTGGGGAGAAATGTAGAACTTTGGAACTCTGCACTAGAAGAGCTGTTGAGTGGTAAGGGCACTGTGGGGTTGTGAGCTGGAAAATGGAGTCTTATAGAATAGGAAAAAAATCTTCACCACCTCCGCATCTGACAGAGAGTTGATATCCAAAGTATATAAAGAACTTGAGAAATTAGACATTAATAAACTAAATGACCCCGTCAAATGGGGTACAGATCTGAACAGAGAATTCTCAACAGAGGAATTTCTAATGGCTAAGAAGCACTTAAAGAAATGTTCAACATCCTTAATCATAGGGAAATGCAAATAAAAATGAGTCTGAGATTCCATCAAACTGAAGTGTCAGCACACGCTGGCGAGGATGTGGGGCAATGGGAACACTCCTCCATTGATGGTGGGAGTCCAAGCTTGTACAACCACTTTGGAAATCAATTTTGTTGTTTCTCAGAAAATTGAGACTAGTTCTCCCTTAAGACCCAGCTATACTACTCCTGGACATTTAACCTAAAAGATTCTCCGCCATACCTCAAGGACATTTGCTCAACTACATTCATAGCAGCACATGTTTTTTCTTTTCATTTCTTATTAATTAAATTTATATCTCGGTCATAGGCTCCTTCCTCTCCTTCTAGTCCAATCCTCTTTCCCACAATCCTTCACCTGTATTCCTTAGAATAGGGGAGCCCTCATTTAAATCCTGTGAAAGCAGCTTAAGAACCGGGTCAAAATCAGACTGATCTGGGCTAAAATGGTAGCATAGTTTCTTCTGAATAGTGCTCCTGGCTCAGTTCACAACTTCTTAGCCTCAATTTCTCATCTATGAAAGTGTGTATAATAATTCCTTCTCTTAATTTTCATGAGGAGTGGGTGTTGCACATGCCTTGAACACAGAACCTTCTCATTAGTTGTGAATGTTATTACTGGAAGACAGTATTTGTAATAGGCAAAAACTGGAAACAACCTACATGTCCCTCAAGTGAAGAATGGATAAAGAAAATGTGGTACATTTACACAATGAAGTACTACTCAGCTATTAAAAACAGAGACATAGTGAAATTTACAGGCAAATGGATGGAACTAGAAAATATCATCCAAAGTGAGGTAACCCAGAGTCAGAAGGACAAACATGGTATGAAATCACTTAAGAGTGGTTGTTATTTGTAAAGTACAGGATAACTATTCTATAGTCCACAGACCCAAAGAAGCTACGTAACAAGGTGGGGGAATGTTTGAATCTCAGTGAGAAGGGGAAGTAGATTAGACATTAGGGGTGGAAGGAGAGAAGGGACTGGGTAGGGCAGGGGTGGGAATGGAGACAGAAGGGGTCAGGTAAGGGGAGGGCAGAGAAATAGAGAACGAGGAGAGACAACTGAAGTGGGGGCATCTCTGGAACGATGGGAACCTAGAGCAAAGGAAACTCCCAAGAATCTATGAGGGAGGCACTATCTAAGACTCCTAGCAATAAGGGATATGAAGCCTGAAATGGCCATCTCCTATAACCAGGCAAGACTTCCAATAGACAGATTGGCACACCAACACAGCCACAAAACCTTCATCCACAATTTGTCCTGCCTACAAGATGTGCAGGGGTAAAAGATGGAGCAGAAATTAAAAGAATGGTCAAGCAGTGCCTGGCCCAGCTGGAGACCCATGCTGAGCGGAAGCTCACCTCTGACAATATTAATGATATTCTGCTATGTTTGCAGACAGGAACATAGCATAATTGTCATCAGAAGGGCTGCACCCAGCAACTGATGGAAACAGATGCAGAGACCCACAGCCAAACATTAGGTGGAGCCTGGGGAAGCCTGTGGAAGAGAGGGAAGAAAAATTGAAGGAACCAGAAGAGTCAAGGACACCACATGAAAACCCACAGAATCAACTAACCTGGACCAATAGAGGCTCATAGAGACTGAACAGCCAACCAGAAAACACACATGGGACAGACCTAAGCCCTCTACACATATGTAATAGTTGTGAAATTGGGTCTTCATATGGGACTCCTAAAAGCAGGAGCAGGAGCTGTCTCTGAGTTGGTTGCCTGCCTTTGTGATCCTTTCGCCTAACTGAGCTGCCTCATCTAGCCTTAATAGGAGAAGATGCTCCTAGTATTATTGCAACTTGATACACCATGGCTGGTTGATATACATGAGTGATTTCTTCATTTCTGAGGAGAAAGGAGGAGGGAGAAGGGGAGGTAAGGAAGAGGGACTGGGAGGAGAGGAGGAAAGAGTAGATGCAAAACAAACAAAGAGAACAGCATCACTGATGTGAAATCTTCTGAGAAGTGTTTCCTGAGATCACAAAAAAGCTATTTTCTAGAGGTGGCCAAGATTGTACCTTGTGCTGGCAGCTGGACTTGGTAATGGTTTGAAGGCATGAAGAGGTCATGGAGAGAACCTGAGGTTGGGAACTGTGAGAGGCCAGGAGAGGCCATTAGTGAAGGTGCAGCCTCAGTGTCAATTGAAGTCCAAGGACTGAAGGAGTCATGCAGAGAAGTTGAGGCTTGGCACCATGAAGAGAGCCATGAGGGGCTATTAGTGAAAGTGCAGCCCAGTCGCAGTAGGATACCCCAGCATTTTGGAGATGCCAGTATTGTGGAATGACCACCAAGAACAACAGCCGCAGCAGAGTAGAGTCAGCTGGATCCTGGAAGACAAACTGGAAGTACTGCACAGGGCAGAGCGAACAGCCCCAATTGAAAGATTAGGAGGTGTGATCTTGCTGAAGGAAATTTGTTATTGGGGGCGGGCTTTGAGGTCTCAAAAAGCCCATTCTAAGCCCAGAGTCTTTCTGCCATCAGATCAGGATTTAGCTCCCAGCTACTTTTTTTCAGCACTATTTGTCCCTGTGTGTCACCATGCTTTCTGCCATGATGATATGGACTAAACCTCTGAAACTTTAATGAAGCCCTCATTTAAATACTTTTTTAAAAAAATAGAGTTGCCTTGGTAATGATGTCTTTCCATCACTATGGAACACTGATTAACACAGAAGTTGAGGCCAGACGTTGGGTATTGCTGTGACAGGCCTGACCATTCTGCTTGTTGGTGGAATGTGAACTTTGGATTAGAAAAGCGGTTGAATGGTTTAAGCAGAGCTTAATGGACCAGATTAGTAGGAATGTGGAATACAGTGGTGCCCAGAACAATGTAGACTATGATGACTCAGCTCAAAAGGTTTCAGAAGGGAAAGATATTAGTAAGTGATGTAGAGATCATTCTTGTGATATTTTGGTGAAGAATGTGAGTGCTTTTCATCCTTGTTCTAAAACGCTGCTTGAAGCTAAATTTAAGAGTTTTGGATTAATTGTATTGGCAGAAGAGATTTCAAGATAAACTATTATAAGTTTTTTAAAAATATATTACAATTTATTAACTTTGTATTCTAGCTGTAGCTCCCTCCCTAGTCTCCCCCCCTCCCAATACCATTCTCCCTTTCTCTTCTCTTCCCATGCCCCTCCCCAAGTTCACTGATAGGGGAGGTCCTTCTCCCCTTCCATCTGGTGAGCCTATCAAGTCTCATCAGGACTGGCTGCATTGTTTTTCTCTGTGGTCTGATAAGGCTGCCCTCCCCTCCTCAGGGGAAGGTGATCAAAGAGCCAGCCACTGAGTTCATGTCAGAGACAGTCCCTGTTCCCCTTACTAGGGTACCCACTTGGAGACTGAGCAGCCATGGGCTACATCTGTGCAGGGGTTCTGGTAAGATGCTCAATCCTCATTTAGAAAGGCAAACAGGATAGATATTGGAAGATGGAGAAAACAGGGAATAGGAGAAGAGCCTACCACAGAGGGCATCGGAAAGACTCTACCCAGCAGGGTATCAAAGCAGATGCTGAGACTCATAGCCAAACTTTGGGCTGAGTGCAGGGAATCTTATGAAAGAAGGAGGAGATAGAAAAACCTGGAGGGGACAGGAGCTCCACAAGAAGACCAACTGAAACAAAAAAGTCTGGGCCCAGGAGTCTTTTCTGAGAGTGCTGTTCCAACCAAAGACCATGCATGGAGATAACAGATAACCTCATATTATCGACTCTGTTGTCTTGTTGTTAATGGTCACATTTATGCAGCTCTATAAATGAAAAGGAGCAAGCTCAACAAGGAAAAATACAAAATGTACAGTTTGGAGGAGAAATGGAGTACCAGGAAGTGTAATGGAGTCCCGTGCTCAAAAGATAAAAAGTTTAAAGAAAATCCTTATGGTAAATAAAATAAAGGAGCTGGTGACCTAAAGGCAATACTTGCAAATTGTAAAAAGAAATTAAAGAATTAACAAAAAGCTTATGGAGCAAGGGGAACACTCCTCCATTTCTGGTGGGAGTGCAAACTTGTACAAGCTCTTTGAAAACCAATTTAGAGGTTTCTCAGAAAATTGGGAATAGTTCTACCTCAAGACCAAGCTATACCACTCCTGGGCATATACCCAAAATATACTCTACCATACCATACCAAGGATACCTGCTCAACTATGTTCATAGCAGCTGTATTCGTAATAGTCAAAATCTAGAAACAGTCTAGATGTCCCTCAACTGAAGAATGGATAAAGAAAATGTGATATATTTACATAATAGAATATTAGGCGGCTATTAAAAACAAGGAAATTATGAAAATTTCAGGCAAATGGGTAGGACTAGAAAAGATCATCCTGGATGAGGTAACCCAAACCCAGAGAGACACACATGGTATGTCCTCAGTTATAAATGGATATTAGCCATATGGTCTAGGATAACCATTCTACATTCCACAAACCCAAGGAAGCTAAGCAACAAAAAGGGCCCAAGGAAGGATACTTGACTCTCTCTCAGAAGGGCAAATAAAATCCGCATAAGAAGTGGACGAATAGAAAGAACTGGATGGGAAAGGGGGTGGGAAGGAGAAGGAGGGTGAATATCAGGTGGGGAAAAGAGGATATGGGAGGTGAGAGGGCTAGGAGGGAGAAAGGAAACCGATGGGGGACATCTCAGGTACCAGCTGGAGATCTGCAACAGGAAAGGCTCTGGGGAGGATATGGGGGTGACTCTAGCTGAGAGTCCTAAGCAGGAAATATGGAGACTGAAGAGGCCACCTCCTCTAGCCAGGCAGGACTTCCAGTGAAGGGAGGGGGACACCAACCTCCCCACAAAACCTTCAACCCCAAATTAACCTTCCCCCAAAATGTGCAGGGATAAAAGTAGAGTAGAGATTGAGGAAAGAAACAAACAATGACTGGCCCAACCTGAGACCCACCTCTCACACTATTAACAATACTTTGCTATGCTTGCATAACTGTCCTCTGAGAAGCTCCACCCAGCAGTAGATTGAAACAGATGCAGAGACCCTTAGCCAAACATTAGGCAGAGCTCGGGGAATCTTATGGAAGAGTTGGGGGAAGGATAAAGAGATCTGTAGAGGACAAGAACTTTACAAGAAGACCAACAGATTCAACTGACTGAGGACCATGGGTTTCACAGAGACTGAACCACCAACAAAAGAGCATGCATGGGCTGTACCTAGGCCCTGCATACATATGTAACTGATGGGCAGCTTGGTCTTCATGTGGGGTCTCCTAGGAAGTGGAGCAGGAACTGCTTCAGATACGGACTTTATTGCTTGCTTCTGGATCACTTTTTGCTAGGTGGGCTGACTTGTCAGGCCTCAGTGAAAGCGGATGCACTTAGTCTTGATGCAACTTGATGTGCTGGGGTGGGTTGGTGTATGTGTGTGTGTGTGTGTGTGTGTGTGTGTGTGTGTATGTGTGTGTGTGTGTTCTTTTCTGAGAAGGGGAGGGGGAAAAGGAGGAAAAGGGTGGGAGGGTAGGACTGGGAGGAAAGAAAGGAGGGGGCTGAGATAGGAATGTAAAGTGAATAAATAAATAATAAAAGAAAGAAAAGCTTAAGCAGTGAAGGAAACCATCAACAGAAAGCTGATACAAATATAATTGAACATGGGGACAAGTTCCAGCCCTAGCAAGTAGTAGAACTTTGCAGCTTCTGCCATGTGGTTCTGATGGTAGAGTCAAGAATACAAGAAATGGGTTGGCTAAGGAAAACTGCTGAGGTCAGGCATGTATCAGGGGTGTCCTTGCATGGAGGTCCAGAGAGACCATTGTGTGATGCTGTGAAAATGAAGCCTTGCTTTTGTTAGAGACTCCAAGATGTTGGAGATGCCAGATTCATGTGATACTTGCCAAGGAGAAGTGATAAGAGAGTGTGGAACCAGCCCAACAGAAAGAACTGTGTTGCATTCAATAAAGCTGAAAGGCACTGGTGATCTGAAGAGCAGTTTGACATCAGACATTGAGGTAAAGAATTTGGAGTTTGCCCTGCTGGTTATTGGTCTTGCTTTGGTCCAGTATTTCTTTACTGTGCTTACTTTTCTCCCTTTGGAATGGTAATGTATCTTCTGTGTTATTGTATGTTGGAAATACACATTTTTTCATTTTGATTTTATAGAAGTTACAGTTAAGAGATGGCCTGAATCTCAAAAGAGACTTTGAATTTTTAAACAGTGCTGAGATTTGATGGACTACGGCGATTTTCTAAAGTTGGAATTGGTTACAAGCCGAAGGAGGCCAGAGAGTGGGAGGCCTTGAGTGAGAGAGGTACCCACAGACACATAGATTCGAATACTCAGGAGCCAGAGAGCTGCATTATTCGAAAGGATTAACAGTCACAAGAGGCGGGCTTTGGGGTTTCAAAAATCCTGTTTCAATCTGAATTTCTCTTGGACAGCAGATCAGGATGTTGCTCCAATCTACTTCTCCAGCACCATGTCTGCCTGCATGCTTCTTGTCATGATAATAATGGAATGAATCTCTGAAACTGCAAGCAGGCTCTCAATTAAATACTTTCTTTTATAAGAGTTGCCATGGTTATGGTGTCTCTTTACAGCAATAGAATATTGACTAAGACAGATGTCTGTCTAAGTCATGTTTGACTAAGAACAGATGTCTGTTCTTTTGAGATAAGTGACTTTCAACATATCAAAGATATGATCCCAACAAAGTCAGCATAAATAATTATTGGGTTGATCGGGGTCATTGACAAGATCTTGCTTTTGCTAGGAGTTTCTTACAGAATCGTGAGTGACTTAAAGGAAGCTGCCTAATCCCAAATCCCACTCACATAACTCCAGCACAAATTGCATACAGCTCAACCAACCGGACAGTCTCTTCTCTATGGCAATTTTATGACTTATAAATCACTGGAGGAGGGCTTTGTTAATTTTATTTGGGACCTTGTAATTTTTGTTATTTTGAGTCTCTCCTTCCCCTTCAATATGAAATGTTTGAATTTGAAGGTAAAAGTGCAGAAAAGTTTTATTTGAAACCCACAAAATTTTCAGCTTGATTTGATTCATCAGAATTTTTCTTATAATTATCTCAGAAAAGGAAAGGGATGATGCATAAAAGAAAAGAAGAAAGAGGAAAATACTACAACTAAGGATGAACATTCCCAGTTTCAGAAAAAATTACAAAAGTATCTCCAGAGATAAGACTGGTAAGAAGTAATTCCCAGTAATAAGATTGCTTTCGGGAGGATCCAAGATGGCTGTGACCAGCACACACCATATCTGAGGGGAAGAGGATCTGAAACTCTGAAATTGGTGAGTAGAGAGACAGATGAAGCCAGAACATTGACACTGAGGCTGGGTGAGAGCCGGCAACACGTGAGGTGAGACCATTTAGATCCAGGTCACCCGTGGACTTCTCTGGGGACTGAGAGTGGCGAACATTTGTTCCCCCTGCACTTCCCATTGTTGGGCCTCTCTCCTCGTTGGCAGAGGGGTCCACGGTGCCAGAGGCTCATAGCATAGAACTCCCTGCTTGGTGACTGAGACAGCGGAGGCGGGGCTGCTAGTTCCTTAGTGGTGGCTGCCAGCTCTACCAACTTTCTGGGTCACTGGTCCACAAGCATCCACTGGTCCACTGGGTCCCACAGGGCCTTCCAGCCAGAGACTGTAGCAGCCATCCAGTCCCTCAGTGGTGGGTAACTGGTGGTACAGGGCACACAGGTCCGCCAGGTTCACCAGGCCATCCAGTTCCACCAGGCCCACCAGGCCATCCAGATCTGTGGACCGCTGTAGGGGCTCCCCAGGACTTCCCAGCATGCATCTGTATCAGCCTCCCAGTCCTGCTGCTGTGGGTGGACTCCCAGTGGACTGCTCTAACAGTTTCCAAGTTCTGCAGCTGTAGCACCACTGAGCTGACGGAGCTCCTAACCCGCTTTTGCCCCAGCAGGCTCAAATCTGAGAGTAGAGAACAGGGGAAACCCCTGTGATTTCTGATTAGACTTGCTAGAGAGGGAGTGTGCTTTCAAGTGAATGGCTGCAGAGCCCTAGATCCAGGGTCCTTCTAATCTAGCAGCCAGACATCGGATACCTCCCACCCATACACCCACTGTGGGAAACATAGAGATTCTTGGGACAGTGATCTCAACACTGAAGCCCCTGTTCTGTGGGTCTACCAGAGGAGTCCAGGCAAACAACTCCTGGAGCCCAGACAAAGCTGAATACCCTGGCCTGTAGACCACTGAGGTATTCAGGGAATGTGCACATGCGGCTTGCAACCATGAACACTGCCAGTTACCCCAACCCCTCCTGTGACTGAACTACCCCCTGCTCCACATTCCAAGCATCTACACTCTCTAGCACCCTGTCCTTCAAGACACACTTCCACATACACACTTGCTCGCTTGCATTTGTGCTTCTGTGCCTGTGGATCTTCCTCCCTTCGGTACAGCTGAAACACCAATGCACACTCTCAAAGCAGTGGACCTCTCTCATCTTCCTGAAGAATACTCCAGACACCAAAGAAATATAGGCCCAGTCTGAAGTACAGACTCCAGGAACAAACAGTGACTGTTAAGGATAGGCAGATGGCCAGAGGTCAGCGTAAGAACATACCCAACGAAAACCAGGACATCATGGTGTCACCAGTAACCCCCCCCCCAAATCAATGGATACTCTATTTCATCAGAAACACAGGATAATGATTTTAAAGCTATGCTTATCCAGTTATTAGAGACACATAAAGAGGAAATGAACAAATCCATCAAAGAAATAGCAACACAAATGGAGGCTAATAAAGTGGAAATGAACAAAGCTCTCAAAGAAATGCAGGAAAATATAGCTAAACAAATAGAGGCACAAGTAGAGACACAGTAAGTGGCATATAGAGAGGAAAGGAAAAAATAGAGACAATCATAGATAGACAGGAATCTACATTCAAACAGATGAAGGAAATGGTGCAAGGCGTGAAAACCAAACTAGAATCAATAAAGAAAACACAAACAGAGAATACCCCAGGAGCTGGAGAACTTAGAGAAAAGAACAGGAAACACAAAGGTAAGCATCAATAATATAATACAAGGGATGGAATAGAGAATCTCAGGTGCTGAAGATACACTTACAGAAATTGATACTCCTCTCAAAGAAAAAGTAACATCGGAAAAATCCCAAACACAAAACATCCAAGAAATCAAGGACACTATGAAAAGGCAAAATCTAAGAATAACAGGAATTGATGAAAAAGAAACAGGCTCCAAGGTCCAGAAAATATTTCCAAGAAAATCATAGAAGAAAATTTTCCCAACTTAAAGAAAGAGATGTCCATAAACATACAAGAGGCCTATAGAACACCAAATAGACTAGACCAGAAAAAAAACTCCTCATGTCACATCATAGTCAAAACATTAAATCTACAGAACAAAGAAAAGATATTAAAAGCAGCAAGGCCAAGTAACATATAAAGGTAGACCTATCAGAATCACAGCAGACTTCTCAACAGAAACTACGAAAGCCAGAAGGGTCCGGGCAGATGTCATGCAGACTCTAAGTGACTACAGATGCCAACCCAGACTATACCCAGCAAGGCTTTCAATCAACACAGAAGAAGAAAACAGAATATTCCATGACAAAACTAAATTTAAACAATATCTACACAGGAACCTATCCCTACAGAAGATACTAGAAGGAAAACTCTAAAGCAATGAAAACAACTGCACCCAAGAAAACATAGGATACAGATAACTTCACAATATAAAGTAAAAGAAAACAAGCAATGAATCACAGTAACACCACAAACTCAACAATAAAAGGAACAAATGTTCATTGGTCACTATTATCTATCAATATCAATGTACTCAACTCTCCAATCAAAAGACACAGACTAACAGAATGGTTCATAGCATTAAGTGCCTTCAAGAAGAAATTTGAAACATCACATACAAACAAGTTAATGTTTCACCTGAAAGCCCTAGGGAAAAAAAAGCAGACACATCCAAGAGGAGTAAATGGCTGGAAATATTCAAGCACAGGGCAGAAATCAATAAATTAGAAACAAATAAAACAATTCAAAGAAACAATGAAACCAAGAGCTGGTTCTTTGAGAAAATCAACAAGATAGACAAACCCTTACCCAAACTAATTAAGAGGCAGAGAGACACTATCCAAATCAACAAAATCAGAAAGAAAAGGGAGACATAACAACAGACACTGAGGAAATCCAAACAATCATCCTACAAAAGCCTATATGCCACAAAATTTGAAAATCTAAATGAAATGAACAATTTTCTTGATAGATTCCACTTACCAAAATTAAATCAAGATCAATTGGAGTCATTGACTTGTCCTATATTCCCCAAGGAAATAGAAGCAGTCATCAAAAGTCTCCCTTCCAAAAAAATCCATGGTCAGATGGTTTTAGTGCAGAATTCTACCAGACCTTCAAAGAAGAGCTAACTCCAATTCTTTTCAAACTCTTCCACAAAATAGAAAAAGAAGAAACATTATTAAACTCGTTCTATGAAGCCACAGTCACCTTGATACCTAAACCACACAAAGGCCCAACAAAAAAAGAGAACTACAGACTTATCTCTCTTACAAACATTGACACAAAAATACTCAATAAAATACTTGCAAACCATACCCAAGAACACATAAAAGATATCCTCCACCATGACCAAGTAGGCTTCATCCCAGGCATGCAAGGGTGGTTCAATATATGGAAATCCATTGATATAATCCACCATATAAACAAACTGAAGGAGAAAAACCACATGATCATCTCCTTAGATGCTGAAAAACCATTTGAAAAAATTCAACACCCATCCATGTTTAAAGTCTTGGAGAGATCAGGGATACAAGGCACATACCTAAACATTGTAAAGGTAATATACAGCAAGCCTATAGCCAACATCAAACTCAATGGAGAGAAACTTAAATCAGTCCCACTGAAATCAGAGTGAAGGCAAGGCTGCCCACTGTCTCCATATCTCTTCAACATAGTACTTGAAGTCCTAGCTAGAGCAATAAGTCAACTAAAGGAGATCAAGAGGATATAAATCAGACAGGAAGAAGTTAAAGTATCACTATTCGCAGAAGATATGATAGTATACATGAGTGACCCCAAAAATTCAACCAGAGAATTCCTTCAGCTCATAAATAACTTCAGCAAAAAAAAAATAACTTCAGCAAAGTGGCTGGATACAAAATTAACTAAAAAAAAACAAAACAAAACAGAAGCCCTCCTGTAAATCAAATACATAATGGCCAAGCAAAAATATCATGTAAACAACACCCTTCACAATAGACACTAATAACATGAAGTACCTTGGAGTGACTCTAACCAATCAAGTGAAAGACCTGTTTAAAAAAAAAACAACTTCAAGTCTCTGAAGAAAGAAATTGAAGAAGATATCAAAAGATAGAAAGATCTCCAATGCTCATGGATTGATAGGATTGACATAGTGAAAATGGCCATCCTGCCAAAAGCAATCTACAGATTCAATGCAATTCCCATCAAAATGCCAACACAATTCTTTACAGACCTTGAAAGAACAATTATCAACTTCATATGGAAAAGCAAAAAACCCAGAATTTCCAAAATGACCCTGTACAACAACAGATCGTCTGGAGGTATCTCCATCCCTGATCTCAAGCTGTACTATTGAGCAACAGTAATAAAAACTGCATGGTATTAGCATAGAAACAGAATGGTGGATCAATGGAACTGAATAGAAGACCCAGAAATAAATCCACATACTTATCGATACTTGATTTTTGACAAAGACGCCAAAACCATTCAACGGAAAAAAAGACAGCATCTTCAACAAATGGTGCTGGTGTAACTGGATGTCTACATGCAGAAAAATGATAACAGATCCATATTTATCACAAAACTAAAATCCAAGTGGATCGAAGACCTCAACACAAAACTAGACACACTAAAACTGTTAGAAGAAAAAGTGGGGAAGAGACTAGAACTCATTGGTACAGGAGACAACTTCCTGAACAGACCACCAACAGCACAGGTTCTAAGATCAACAACCAGTATATGGGACCTTATGAAACTGAAAAGCTTCTGTAAAGCAAAGGACACTGTCATCAAAACAAAATGACGGCCTACAGACTGGGAAAGGATGAATCAACCCTATATCTGAAAGAGGGCTAATATCCAGAATATATAAAGAATTCAATAAGTTAAAAAGCAACAAATCAAGTAATCCAATTAAAAAATGGGGTGTGGTGCTAAACCGAGAATTCTCTGTAGAGAATATAGAATGGCTGAGAAACACTTAAGGAAATGCTCAGTGTCCTTAGTCCTCAGGGAAATGCAAATCAAAACATCCTTGAGATTTCACCTTACATGCATCAGAATGGCTAAGATCAAAAACTCATGTGACAACACATGCTGGATAGGATGTGTAGAAAGGGGAACACTTCTCCTTTGCTGGTGGGAATGTAAACCTTTGAACCACTTTGGAAATCAATCAGGTACTTTCTCTGACAATTAGGAATAGCGCTTTCTCAAGATTCAGCTATACCACTCCTAGGCATATATCCAAAATATGCTCAATACACAACAAGGACATTTGTTCAACCGTGTTAATAGCAGTTTTATTCGTA
Source organism: Pachyuromys duprasi (assembly GCA_028658305.1). Taxonomy (NCBI): domain Eukaryota; kingdom Metazoa; phylum Chordata; class Mammalia; order Rodentia; family Muridae; genus Pachyuromys; species Pachyuromys duprasi. Next base: position 87,811,720 of record CM053744.1, read on the forward strand.
ATAGTCAGGACCTAGAAATAACCCAGATGTCCCTCAACGGAGGAATGGAAATTGTGGTACATTTACACAATGGAATACTACCCAGCAATTAAAAACAAGGAAATCATGAAATTTGCCTGCCAATGGTGGGAACTAGAAAAGTTCATCCTGAGTGAGGTATCCCAGAAGCAGAAAGACACACATGGTATATACTCACTCATAAGTGGATACTAGACCTACAATATACGATAAACATACTAAATTCTGTACACCTAAGCAAGCTGGGCAAGATAAGTACTGTGAGTAAGATGATGAATTCTCACTCAGAAAGACAAATGGGATGAACATTGACAGAAGGAGAAAACAGGAAACAGGGAAGGAGCCTATGACAGAGGACCTCTAAAGACTCTACTCAGCAGTGTATCAAAGCAGATGCTGAGACTCATAACCAAACTTTGGACAGAGTGCAGGGAATCCTATGAAAGAATGGGGAGATAGTAAGACCTGGAGAGGATAGGAGCTCCACAAGGAAAGCAACAGAAACAAAAATCTGGGCACAGGAGTTTTTTTCTGAGACTGAAACTCCAACCAAGGACCATGCATGAATATCACCTAGAACCCCTGCACAGATGTAGCCCATGGCATTTCAGTATCCAAGTGAGATCTCTAGTAAGGGGAACAGGGACTGTCTCTGACATGAACTCAGTGGCAGGCTTGTTGACCACCTCTCCTCCAAGGGGGTAGCAGCCTTGTCAGGCCACAGAGGAGGACAATGTAGCCAGTCCTGATGAGACCTGATAAGCTAGGGTCAGATGGAAGAGGAGGAGGACCTTCCCTATCAGTGGACTTGGAGATAGGAATGGGAAGAGATGGGGGAGGGAGGGTGGAATTAGGAGGGAATAGGCGAGGGGTTACAGCTGGAATACAAAGTGAATAAACTGTAATTCATATAAAAAATAAAAATTTAATAAAAATTGCTTTCATTACCTGTGGCAGCATAAATGAATCTCACGTTCAGCATCAAAGCTTCTTGCTAGAGGAGCAGATACCGGCAAGTGCTGTGAGCTTTCCATTAGAGGGATTGGGACAGCAACACATAAAACCTTAGACCTACAATTTTTCATGGCTGTTAAATTTGGTGGTGTAAAGGTGATTCAGAACTCATGAGAGTGGTCAAGCAATTACTGGTCCAATCTCAGACCCATGTCTCTCAAGGAGCCATGCCTGACATTCTTTTGGATATAATAGAGCAAATCATTCCACTTTGGTGCCTATCCTATAAATACTGAAAATACATTATGGAGCTGTTCTTCAAGAGAAGCTTTATCTTCTGGTTATGACTAAAAGAGATACTCATCACCTCCAAACAGGAATGACTAATGAGTAGATTCATCTTCTAGGTTCTTTTTTTCTATTTTCAAACATTTGACACCATTCTAAAACATGAAATGTCACTTTGCACATATCTTTCCTTCATACTAGGATGTGTATATTTCATCATGACTTTAAACCTATTTTAAAATACATGAATAATAGTTTATCATATTCAGTTCCAAAATTTACTTAGTTATACTTACATATTTCAACAGGCATTTCCCCCTCATACTGAAAATAGATTTTTTTCTCACACAATATATCCTGATTATGTTTTTCCCCCTCTACTCCTCCAAGGTCCTCTCTACTACTCATCACATCTGAATCCACCCCTTTTCTATCTTTCATTAGAAAACAAATAGGCTTCGACAGAATAACCATCTGTCATCATATCATATCGTACCGTAAGATAAAACAAAGAAACAAAACAATTGGACAAAACAAATAGAAAGAAAACAGCCCAAGAGAAGGCACAAGAAACCGAGACATACTCATTTGCACACTCATGAATCCCATAAACACTAAACGAGAAGTTATAGTATATGGGCAAAGGACCAGTAGGGTAAAAGAAAAGAAGAAAACAACCATAAAGCTTCCAGTATCAGGGTTACATCTAATTAAGCAGTTGGCAGAAGGGCCCCCACAGGAACTTTCAAGCAACACAAACTATAGGTAGCTCCCCACAAACTGACAGCAAGTTCCCATTGCTAAAGGCAATACCTGCGTGGAGATGTTGAGCTGGTGCCTCTATAGAGCCTTCTGGCATCTGAGGTACAGGAAGATATTCTTCAGGCTATCAAGAGAGAAAAACCAAGCCAGGAACAAACCCTTGATCTACAATATGAACTTCCTGCAGGATGTTCTGTGGCAGTGGTGGTGCAAAGCTTATGGAAGTAATCAACAGAAAACAGAGCTGACATAAGTCCATGCTGTGATATGGAATGACTACTTGACACCATGTGGGTGACCAAGAATCTGAGACTAGATAACCCAGGGATCTAGGGAAAAAAGAAATAACACTGGTCTAAAGAAAAAAAAATGCATTTTCTCTCCTAGCGTTTCCCCATCTCCAACCCTGATTTCCACTCCTCTTCCCTCTCTATCCCTCTTCCACCCAGTTCACTGCCCCCATCTACTTTGGCTGTGCACCTGTCTCCATCAGCTGCTGGATGGAACCTCTCTGAAGAGAGTTACGCTAGAGTCCTGTCCACAAGCATAGCAGACTTTCATTAACAGCATCAGGGTTGACTCTTTCCCATGGGGTGGATCCCAAGTTGGGCAGTTATTGGTTTGCCATTCCCTAAATCTCTGCTTCATCTTAATCCCTACACTTCTTGCAATCAGAACAAATGTTGAAAGTTTTATGGAATTTATGGTTTTACACAGTGGAAAAAGACAGCATCTCCAACAAATGGTGCTGGTCAAACTGAGTGGCTAAATGTATAAGAAATCAAATATATCCATACGTACCACCCTTGCAGAAAACTTAACTCCAAATAAGTCAAAAAACTTAAAGGCTAGAGACACTGAATCTCATAGAAGAGAAAGGGAGAAACAGTCTTCAACTCATTGACGCAGGAAAACTTTCTGAATAGAACAATGATAGCAGAAGTACTAAGAACAATAATTAATATAGGATCTAATGAAACTGAAAGGCTTTTGTGTGACAAAGGACACCACCTGTTGACAAAGTAGTAGGCTTCAGAATGGGACTCTTTTTAACAACTACACATCTGATAGAAGACTAACATCCAAAATATATAAAGATCTCAAAAATTCTGGACATCAAGGAAACAAATAATAGCCTCCCAAATGGAGTACAAAACTAAACAGAGAGTTCTCAAAATGTGAAACACAAATGACTAATATGCATTTAAAATGGTCTCAACATTCTTTATCATCAGAGAAACGCAATCTCATTTTATGCCTGTCAGCATAGCTAAGATCAATAAAATAAATGGTAACCCATTCTGGCAAGGATGTGGAATAAGGGGGACACTCATCCATTGCTGATGAAAGTGTATGCTTGTACAACCACTATGAAAATCAGTGTGGTGATTTCTATGGACACTAGGAATAGATTTACATTGAGATCAAGCTATACCACTCTTGGGAATATAAACTAAGGACTCTCCATCCTATTATGGAAACATTTGCTAAAGCATGTTCATTGTTGCTCTATTCATAATAGACAGCAATTGGAAACAGACTGGATGTTTGTCAATGGATAAATGGATAAAGGAAATAAGGTAAGTTTATGCAATAGAATATTACTCATCTGTTAATAAAATAAAACCTTGAAATTCACAGTTAAATGGATGTATCTAGAAAATTCATCACCTTGAGTCGGGAAACCAGGACCTCAAAAGACAAATATGGTGTGTATTCCCTTACATGTTAGTTGTTAATCTTTGACAAGCAGTCTACAATCTATATTACCACAGAGATTAGGCATAGAATAAAGAACTTGGGGGTAGATCACTGTAGGGAGGACAAAATAGAATAGATAGTTATAGATGGATGAGCAAGCTGGAATGGGAGGATCAAATGGGGAGGGAAAGGATGAAAGGGATCAGAGAAGGATTATGGAGGGATTACATTTTGAATGCTAAGACTGTGTTCCATTTGAGGGACCTCTATGGACTTTATATGGAAACCTAATGCAGTAGACATTTTCTAAAATACACACACGAAGGTGAAAAAAAGTCAGCAAATAAAAGAAGAGGCAGTTCCCCATCTGAAAATCTCTCATCACCAAATGAAGCTTCCACTACTGGCAATGGATTACATATATTTGAGCTGTTGTCCAATGGGACCACATGGGAACTCCAAGAAAACCTAGGCTAATGCTCAGGCTTTTTGTTCCTCTTCATAAACTAATGACAGGGTCGTATTGCTGAAGACAACACCTATACAACTCATTGGACATTGGAGAAGTTAAGCTGGTGCATACCTTCATTCCTGCTGACTAGTATTCAGGGTCCTAGAAGGTACTCTGCTTGCTACCAAAAGATAAAGGTAAAGACCAACCCTGCTACAAACCCTCTGACCTATAGTAGTGCCCTGTCAAGATGTGAAATAGTGGCACAAAGCTTGTGGGAGTAACCAACCACTATCCTTTTGGAATTAAAGCCAACTCCATGAGGTGGAACCCATTCCCAACACTTCTCTTGTGACCTAGAACCTGAGACCAAATAGGGACCTATGGGAAAACCAAATTCTCCTATTTTTGAATGAATCTTAACAATATTATGCAATTCTAATAGACCAGTGCCGTTCTCACCCATCATCAGAGACACTTCTTTCTACAGTACATGGGAACAAATACAGAAAACTACGTTGGGCAAGGCGCAAAGATAAAGACCCTTTGTAATACTCAGTACTAAGTGGGGTATCTCCATCAAATCCTTCTCCTCAGGGCTGAGGGAACCCTGCAGAAGAGGGATAGGAAAGATTGTAAGATCTAAAGGAGGAGTGGAGGGCATCAAGGAAACAAGATCTTCTAAACAAACCGGGAATGATGCACGTACAAACTCACAGAGGCTGAGGTAGTAAGCCTAGAGCCTACAGGGTCCTAGCACTGAGACAGGAAGTGGACACATGTCCCATACCTAGGCCAGAAGCTATCTCCAGTTGATAACTGCTGGCAAATAAAAAATTACTTTTCTCTAATGTAGTGTCATCGAGTATAAAGTCACACTTAAGGGGCAGCCCCCTTGCCCAAGTACATGGCCAACAAAAAATGAACTCAATGACTTTTTGGTCTCATTATACTTTGTCTGGCCTAACCTCCTTTCCTCCCTCCCTTTTTCTCTCCCTCCCTCTTTCCCTTCCTTCCTTTTTCAGTTCTTTCTTCCTTCCTTCTGAATGTGTTTTGCTTATATATTTTGGTTTTCAATATAGTGTTTTTAGGAGATTTTTGTGCAGGTCAATGTGTGCATATCTACATCTGAATGTGCTTTTCACGATTCTTCTATGGTTCTTTGTTTTCTCTTTTTTGTTGTTGTTGTTCTTGTTCATTTGTTCTGCCCTATTCAGGTTTGTTTGTTTCATTTATTCTTTTTAAAATTTACTTTTATTTGTATATTTATTTATTACAATGTATCCATTTTGTATGACCGCTGCAGCCCCCTCCCTCATATCCCCCTGGTCCCACCCATGCACCCTTTTCTCCCTCTATGCCCTTTCCCAGATAGGGGAGGACCTCCTCCTCTTCTATCTGACCCTAGCTTATCAGGGCTCATCAAGACTGGCTGCATCATCTTCATCTGCAGCCTGGCAAGGCTGCACCCCACAGGGGAAAGTGATCAAAGAGCTGGATGTCAGAGACAGCCCCTGTACCCCTTACTAGAGAACCCACTTGGAAACTGAGCAGCCAATGGACTTTCTTTGAACAGGGGTCTAGGTACTCTCCATGCATGGTTCTTGGTTGGAGTATTGGTCTCTGCAGGCCCCTCTGGTCCCAGGTATTTTGGCTTTGTTGTTCTCCATGTGGAGCTCCTGTCCCCTCCAAGTCTTTCTATCTCCCTCTTCTTCCATAAGGATTCTGGCACTCTACCCAAAGTTTGGCTATGAGTCTCAGTATCTCCTTCAATACTTTGGATAGGGGTACAGTTTTTCAGATGTCCTCTGTGGAAAGTTCCTCTCCTGTTCCTTGTCTTCTCCTACTTCTGATATCTATCCTGTTTGCCCTTCTGAATGAGGATTAAGCATCTTCCCTAGGGTCCTCCTTGTTGTTTAGTTTCTTTAGGACTATTGATTATAGTATGTTTATCCTATATTATATGACTAATATCCACTTATAACTGAATATATATCATGTATTTCTTTCTGCTTCTGGGTTACCCCACTCAGGATGATCTTTTTTAGTTCCCACTATTTGCCTGCAAATTTCATGATTTTCTTGTTTTTAATTGCTGAGTAGTATTCCATTGTGTAAAGGTACCATACTTTCTGTGTTCATTCCTCCACTGAGGGACATCTAAGTTGTTTCCAGATTCTGGCTATTACAAATAAAGCAGCTACGAACATAGTTGAGCACATGTCCTTAATGAATTGTGGGGCATCTTTTGGGTATATGGCTAGGAGTTGTGTACTCGGATCTTGAGTAGCACCATTCCTAATTTTCTGAGAAAGAGCCAGATTGATTTCCAAAGTGGATGTACCAGGTTACATTCCCACCAGCAATGGAGGAGGGTTCCCCTAGCTCCACATCCTTGCCAGCATGCATCATATCTTGAGTATTTTTTTAAAAATATTTTTTAAAAATTAATTACAATTTATTCACTTTGTATGCCAGCTGTAGCCTCCTTCCTCATTCCCTCCCAATCCCACCCCCCTTCCTCATTTCCTCCTGTGCCCCTCTAAATGTTCATTGATAGGGGAGGTCCTCCTCCCTTTGCCACTGACCTTAGCCTACAGGTCTTATCAGGCTGCATTGTCTTCCTCTGTGGCCTGGTAAGGCTGCTCCCTCCTAAGGGAGAGGTGATCAAAAAGCAAAGCCACCGACTTCATGTCAGAGACAGTCCCGGTTCACCTTACTAGGAAACCCACTTGGAGACTGAGCTGTCATGGGCTATGTCTGTGCAGGGGTTTTAGGTTATCTCCATGAATGGCCCTTGATTGGAGTATCAGTCTCATAAAAGACCCCTGGGCCCAGATTTTTTGGTTCTGTTGCTCTCCTTGTGGAGCTCCTGTCCCATCCAGGTCTTTCTATCTCCCCCTTCTTTCATAAAATTCTCTGCACTCTGCCCAACATTTGGCTATGAGTCTCATTATCTGCTTTGATACCCTGCTGGATAGTCTTTCAGAGTACCTCTGTGGTTGGCTCCTGTCCTGTTTCCCGTTTTCTCCCTCTTCTGATGTCCATCTGTTTTCGCCTTTCTGAGTGAAGATTGAGCATCTTACCCACAGTCCTCTTTCTTACCCAGCTTCCTTAGATGTATAGATTTTAGTATGTTTGTCCTATATTATAGGTCTAGTATCCACTTATAAGTGAGTATATACCATGTGTGTCTTTCTGCTTCTGGGATACCTCACTCAGAGTGATATTTTCTAGTTCCCACCACTTGTCTGAAATTTTCATGATTTCCTTGTTTTTAATTGCTGAGTAGTATTCCGTTGCGTAAATGTACCACATTTTCTGTATCCATTCCTCAATTGATTGTTGTTTCCAGATTCTGGCTATTATGAATAAAGCTGCTATTAACATGGTTGAGCAAATGTCCTTGTTGTATCCATGACCATATTTTGGATATTTCTCTAGGAGTGAAATAGCTGGATCTTGAGGAAGCACTATTCCTAATTGTCTGAGAAAGCGCCAGATTGATTTCCAAAGTGGTTCAAAAGTTTACATTCCCACCAGCAATGGAGTAAGACTCCTCTTTCTCCACATTCTTTCCAGCATGTATTGTCACTTGAGTTTTTGATCTTATCCATTCTGATGGGTATAAAGTGAAATAGCAGGGTCATTTTGATTCTCATTTCCCTGATGACTAAGGACATTGAGCATTTCTTTAAGTGTTTCTCTGCCATTTGATATTCCTTTATTGAGAATTCTGTTTATCTCTGTACCCCATTTTTAAATTGGATTACTTGATTTGTTGTTTTTTAACTTCTTGAGTCCTTTATATATTCTGGATATTAACCCTCTATCAAATATAGGGTTGGTGAAGATCCTTTCCCATACATATGTAGGCAGTCATTTTGTTCTGAAGATAGTGTCTTTTGCTTTACAGAAGACTTTCAGCTTCATGAGGTCCCATTTATTGATTGTTGCTCTTAGAGCCTGTGCTGTTGGTGTTCTGTTCAGGAAGTTGTCTCCTGTGCCAATGAGTTCAAGGCTCTTTCCTACTTTTTCTTCTAACAGTTTTAGTGTGTCTGGTTTTATATTGAGGTATTTTATCGACTTGGACTCTAGTTTTGTGCAGGGTAATAAGTATGGATCTATTTGTATTTTTCTACATGTAGACATCTAGTTAGACCAGCACTATTTGTTGAAGATGCTGCCTTTTTTTCTTCCTCTGTATAGTTTTGTCTTCTTTGCAAAAAATCAAGTATCTGTAGGTGTGTGGTTTTATTTCTGGGTCTTCTATGGGATTCTGTTGATCCATCATCAATGTGTTTCTATGTCAATATCATGCAGTTCTCAGTACTAGGTTCTGTAGTACAGCTTGAGATCAGGGATGGAGATACCTCCAAAGAATGTGTTGTTGCATAGGGCTGTTTTAGCAATTCTGTTTTTTTGTTGTTTGGTTGTTTTCCCATATGAAATTGAGAATTGTTCTTTTCAGGTCTGTAAAGAATTGTATTGGCATTTTGATGAGAATTGCATTGAATCTGTAGATTGCTTTTGGAAGGATGGCCATTTTCACTATGTTAATCCTACCAATCCATGAGCATAGGAGATCTTTTCATCTTCTAATATCTTCTTCAATTTCTTTCTTCAGGGACTTGAAGTGTTTTTTAAACAGGTCTTTTATTTGCTTTGTTAGTGTCACACCATGGTATTGTGAAGGGTGTAGTTTCTCTAATTTCATCCTTACCCTTTTGTCTTTCATATACAGGAAGGATACTGATTATTTTTAGTTGATTTTGTATCCAGCCATTTTACTGAAGGTGTTTATCAGCTGAAGGAGTTCTCTGGTTGAATTTTTGGCATCACTCATGTACTTTATCATCTCATCTACTAATAGTGATACTTTGACTTCTTTCTTTCCAATTTGTATCCCTTTGATCTCTTTTTGTCTTATTGCTCTAGCTAGGACTTCAAGGACTATGTTGAAGAAATATGGAGAGAATGGGTAGCTTTGCCTTGTCCATGATTTCAGTGGGATTTAAGTTTCTCTCCATTTAGTTTGATGTTGGCCTTTACAATGTTTCAGTATGTGCCTTTTATCTCTGATCTCTTCAAAACTTTAAACATGGATGGGTGTTGGATTTTGTCAAATGCTTTTAAAGCATCTAAGATGACCATGTGATTTTTCTCCTTTAGTTTGTTTATATGGTGGACTACTTTGATGGATTTCCAAATGTTAGACCACCCCTGCATGCCTGGGATGAAGCTTACTTGGTCATGGTGGATGATATCTTTAATGTGTTCTTGGATTCAGTTTGTAAGTATTTTATTGAGTATTTTTGCATCAGTGTTCATAAATGATATTGGTCTGAAGTTCTCTTTCTTTATAGGGTCTTTTTGCGATTTAGGTATCAATGTGACTGTGGCCTCATAGAAGAAGGCTGGAAATGTTCATTCTGTTTCTATTTGTGGAGTAGTTTGAAGAGTATTGGTGTTAACTCTTCTTTGAAGGTCTGGTAGAATTCTGTGCTGAAACCGTCTGACTCTGGGCTTTTTTTTGGGGGGGGGTTGGAGATTTTTAATGGTAGCTTCTGTTTCCTTAGGGAGTATTTTAGGACTGTTTAATTTATTTACCTGATCTTCATTCAGCTTTGGTTAATAGAATCTATCATGAAAATTGTATATTTCATTTACCTTTTCAAATTTTGTTGCATATACACTTTTGAAGTAGGACCTAATGATTCCTTGGATTTCCTCAGTGTCTGTTTTTATGTCCCCCTTTTTATTTCTGATTTTGTTGATTTGGACAGTGTCCCTCTGCCTTTTTGTTATTTTGGCTAAGGGCTTGTCTATTTTGTTGATTTTCTCAAAGCACCTTCCTTGGTTTTGTTGATTATTTGTTGTCTTTGTTTCTAATGTATTGATTTCAGCCCTCAGTTTGATTATTTCCAACAGTGTACTCCTCTTAGGTGTGTCTGCTTCTTCTTTTTCCTAGTGCTTTCAAATGTGCCATTAAATTGTGTGTATGAGATGCCTTGAATTTCTATATGAAGGCACTTAGTGTTGTGAACTTTCCTGTTAGCACAGCTTTCATTGTATCCCATAAGTTAGGGTTAGTTGTACCTTTGTGTTCATTAAGTTCTAGGAAGTCTTTAATTTTTTCTTTATTTCCTCCCTGAGCCAGGTGTTATTGAGTAGCGAGTTCTTCAGTTTCCATGTGGTTGTAGGCTTTTTGTTTTTTCTTTTATTGTTGAGGTCTAGATTTAAACCATGGTGGTCTGATAGTAAAAAGGGGGTTATTTCAATCTTCTTGTATCTGTTGAGGCTTGCTTTGTGCCCAACTGTGGTCAATTTTGGAGAACTTTCCATGAGGTTCTGAGAAGAAGGTATATTTTTGTGTTTGGGTGAAAGTTCCTGTAGACATCTATTAGGTTCATTTGATTTAAGACCTGTGTAATTGTCATTATTTCTCTGTTTATCTTCTGTCTCAATGATTTTCAGTTGGCAAGAATGGGATGTTAAAGTCTCCCACTATTCAGGTGTTGTGATCAATGTGTGATTTAAGGTTTAATAATGTTTCTTTGACAAACACAGGAGCCCTTGTGTTTGGTGCATAGATGTTCAGGATTGTCACACTCTCCTGGCGAATTTTTCCTTTGATGAGAATTAAGTGTTCCTCTCCATCTCTTTTGATTAATTTTGGTTGAAAGTCTATTTTTTTAGATATTAGGATGGCTACTCCATCTTGCTTCTTGTGTCTGTTTGCTTGAAAAACCTTTTCCTAGCCCTTTACTCTGTTGTATTGTCTATCTTTGTTAGAGAGATGTGTTTCTTGAATGCAGCAGAATGTTGGATCTTGTTTCCACAACCAGCCTGTTAGTTTGTGTTTTTTTTATTAAAGACTTGAGACCACTGATATTAATAGATATTAGTGACCAATGATTGTTAGTTCCTTTTATTGTGAGTTGGTGGTAATTGTGTGTGTTTTTTCTTCTGCCTTTTTGATGTGATAGTGTCTTTATCTTGTGTTTTCTTGGGTGTAGTTGATCTCGTTGGATTGCAGTTTTCCTTCTAGTATCTTTTTCCTTTGTCACTTTTGATATTTTTCTTTGTTCTGTAGATTTAGCGTTTTGATTATTATGTGGCAGAAAGAGCTTCTTTTCTGGTCTAGTCTATTTGGTGTTCTGTAGGCCTTTATATGTTTATGGGCATCTCTTTCTTAAGGCTAGGGAACTTTTTCTATTTAAATTTTTATTTTTTGTGCATTTAGTGTGGAGGTGTCAGATCCCTTGAAACTGGAATTACAGACATTTGTGAACTGCCATGTGGGTGCTGGGAATTGAACCTGAGTCCTTTGGAAGAGAAGACAGCACTCCAGTGGGAATTTTTTTCTATGAGTTTCTCAAAAATATATTCTGGGGCTTAGAGCCTGGAATCTTTTTTGTCTTTTCCTATTACTCGTAGCTTTCGTCTTTTCATGGTGTCCTTGATTTTTTGAATGTTTTGTATTTGTAACATCTCCGATTCTTTGAGAGATGTATCAATTTCTGGAACTGTATCTTCAGCACCTGAGAGTCTATCTTCCATCTTTTGTATTCTGTTGGTGATGCTTACCTTTGTGGTTCCTGATCTCTTCTCTAAGGTCTCCAGCTCTAGGATTTTCTCTGTTTCTGTTTTCTTTATTGATTCTAATTCTGTTTTCATGTCTTGCACCATTTCCTTCATCTCTTTGAATGTGGATTCCTATCTGTCCATGATGGCCTTTATTTTTTATTCATTTCCTCTTTATGTACCTGTATCTGTACCTCCATTTTTTTGTTCATTTCATTTTGAGCTGCCTCGAATAACTGCATAATTATAGAGTTAAGAGAATTTTCCTGTGTTTCAGCTGCAATAGAATATTTGTTGACTTTTGGAGATTCTGGTGAAGCCATGATGTCCTGTTTTTTTTGTTGCCTATATTCTTATGCCTGCTTCTAGCCATCTGATTGTCTGTAACCTTGAGTGATTATTCTTGGAGCCTGTACTGCAGACTGGATCCACCTGTCTCTGGAGTCTTGAGTAGTCTTTCCTGGTTTCACAGTCTCTGCTGCTTACTGTTTGTGACCTGGGTAGCTGTGGCACAAGCAGAGGGAGAGATCTCTGGGTCAAGGGCTGCTGCAGTGTCCCAGGCTTCCTTAAGAAGGTGGAGTGTGGGATTTGGGTCCCAGGCCTGGCTCAGCCCCACTGGGTTCACTGGCTCTTCTGGCCAAGCTGTTTCCCACCCAGGTTGCTAGGCTGCTGGGGAGCAGGCAGAAAGATCTCTAAACCAAGAACTGTCCAATGCTCCATAGTCCAGTGTCACACAGGCTTCCCTTAGATGGTGGGGAATGAAACCTGTATCCGAAGCCTAGCTCAGCTCCTCTGTGTTCACTGTCTGTGCTCTTCTGACTCATTCTGACCAGGGTGAATCAGGCAGGAGTGGAGAAGGTAGAATGGAGCCATGCCTCCCCCACAATACCAGAATGTATCCCCTCCACAGGGCGATGAGAGTGAGCACCACTGCTGCAGCCAGGAAGGTGTTCACAGGATGTTGAGTGTGGTATCCCATGTTTGGAAACAGAGGCCTCTAATACCCAGAAGGTGTCTACAAAATTGTGAGAGTGGGCACCCAGGTTTGGAGACTCACTCATAATACAGGAAGGTATTTACTCCACAGGCAGTGGGAGTGAGCTGCCCAGCTCTGGTTCCAGGAAGATATCCACAGAAAGTGGGTTTGGGTGGTGGGTGGCCTAAGGCTGCAGGGTCAGAACTGCATGTGCTCTGCCTGCTATTGCCTGTCCTGGAAGGTATCCACAGATGGTGTGTTTGGGTGGGTGGGTGGCCTAAGGCTGTAGGGTAGGAGCCCTGCATGCATGCTGAAGGTCCTGGGAAGGTGTCTACAGAGAGTGGGTTCAGGCAGCTTAGGGCTGCGGGGTCAGAGCTGAGTGAGCTGCCACCACCGGTCCTGGTGGGTTCTGGCTGGTGGTCTAAGGCTGCAGGGTAGAAATCCCTTCCCCCTTCCCGGTGTGTTCTACCACTGCCGGTGGCAGGAATATATCCACAGATGATGAGTTTGGGAGACTGGCCTAGGGCTGCAGGGTCAGAGCCCAGAGAGTTATCTGCAGATGGTGGGATTGGGCAGGTAGGCTAGGGCTGTGGTAGTGCCCAGTGGGCGCCTGGGAATTTTTCCTGGTATTATCCCAGTGGCCTGAAGATGGACTTTCAAGTATCCCCGTGGATTCTCCTCTCACCTGAGAAACACAGACTCTAGGGTTTGGGGGTCCACAGTATAGCCTGAGGTCATTCTGCTCTCATTGCTGAGCTGCTGTTCAGATATCCTGAGTTTGGAATACACTTTTACCTGCAATGTTTTAACAATTCAGAAGACCATTCCTACTGTGGTGGTAGAAGGTTAAAGAGAATAGCAGGATACAAGGGATCTGATAGGAGAAATGGGAAATGGACAAGGGCTTCTTAGGGGAAGGTCAGAGACATAAGTATAGGAGGATGTAAGTAGGTAAAATAATAAGATGGATGGCTGAAAGTACACAAGATACTATCATACTATTACTCTTTATGTACAACAAAAAACCCATAATGCATGTAATTCAGTGTGTAAATATAAACATATAGTATTTATTAATTAACTTTTTTTTTTCATCTAGGTTGACAATACTTTCTCCAAACGCCAAAGACCGTGCTACCTAACAAAATTCCCAATACCAGATAGGAGCAGTTCACTTTGGTTGTTGGCCAGAGCTGTCAAAGAAACTCCCCAAACATACAGCTTATTGCTGTTGCATTTGGTTATCACCTAGAGGTAAAAGGTAAATCCCTATTGTTAAAGACACCATGGAATTCATAAACAGGTCCCGGGGGGTCCTGACCTAGAAATGACCAAAACACCCTTCTCCCGGAGAACTACCTTTCATGGTACCAGAGAGCACCATGCAAGCTTTCCAAAGAGGGAGGCAGCTGACATTCCTACCCAGCTCTGAAACCTATGAACCACATCAATGACAAATAGTGCACAATAACCCTTCAGATGAAGTAGTGGCATGCATACCTGACACTAACTAACTACTGTCTAATTGGATTTAAGATCCACTCAACAAAAGAAATACCAAGCCTGGTGTTGGAAATCTAGCTAACTACTCATTGCTGGTGAAGTCATGGTTATTAGAGAAGAATTTACAATCAAGAATTTGCCAAATAGCATAGTCATCAAGAACAATCTATAAATATTTGTCCTTAAAGTTACAAATTAGTGTAATCTTCACCATGCATCAAGGAAACTGCAACAGATGGAGAAACCAATTATTATGCAGAGGTGTGGATTTCAGTCCCAATGGATACATCTGTCATACACTCCCATACTTAAGGCTGAGGGAACGTTGCAGAAGAGGGAGGAAAAGACTGTGAGAGTCAGAGGATCAGGGACTTACCTGTGAGATTCGGTTCTCTAATAACAGCTACACCCATGATGTCTCACCAATCTGACTAAACATGAGGTAAACAAGGATGACACAAACAAAGAAACTAAACTCGATGATTAAAAACTCACAAGACTTTACCTCTACACAAAAGAAATTTAGTGAAACAAGTAAAAGCTGGGAACAAGAGAGGTGGTCCTCCCCAAAGGAGAGTACAATAATTGGTTGTACAGTGCCAGATATTCAACAACATCATGTGGATGAAATAGGCTATATTTAAGAATATAAATTATATATATATATATATATATATATACACACAACACAATACATAGATGCACACAATAACAATAAATGGAAGAAGAGGCCATGAATTTGAAGAAAAGAAGGGAGGGGTATATGGGAGGGCTTGGAGGGAGAAAAGGGAAGCGAGAAATATTGTAGGTAGAATACAATTTCAAAATTAGCAACAAAAAACAAAACATGGGTTTGGAGTATGCATTTACCTGTAAAGTCTACACAAATTGACAAAACCATTACTATAGAGGTTTTAATGAGAATGTTCCCCAGAGGCTCATATATTTGAACACTTTGTCCCCAGTTGGTGACACTGTTTGGGAAAAATTAGGGGATTTGGGCTTTGTTGGAGGGAGTGTGTCACTGGGGTAGTCTCTCTCTCTGCCTCATACTTGTGAGTCACATGTCAGCTCTCAGCAACTGCCTCAACACCATGCCTGCCTGTTTCCTGCCATGCTCCCTACCATGGTGGTCACAGAGTCTAACTGTCTGAAACTCTAAGTTCAAAAAACTCTTTTTAGAAGTTGCCTTAGTCATTCTGTCTTATCACAGAAATAGAAAAGTAGCTAAAACAGTTTTCTTCATAGATACAAACCAAGTGGATCAGGAAGAAAATGAAAATGTATCTCTAAGCTACAAAGAAGTTTCTTGATGGAATTCTTCAATATTAATAATAATACAAAAATTAAAAACACATTGAAAATATTGCTATGACACTGACCCAAAGTTTAGACAACATGAGCTTACCTACGGTCCAACTGACTGTTTATAGACATGTATTAGCATCCCACACCTATGATCCTATGTAGGGGCCCTAGCCTGGCCTTCATCCCACATACTTCCTCCCGAGGTTGATGTAGTATCCTGTATCTCCCTTTAGAGACCTCATTGCACTGTGAACATAGTCCTTGCCACCCAGGGACAACCTGCAGACATGTCTTATTACTCCATAGACTTCTGAAAAGCTGTAGCAAGAATCTTCTAAGCCTAAGAAAGTTTGTTCCTGGGCTCAGAAGCTGCAGCCATCTATAGCTGAGCAGGTACTACTCATAACACCACATTTGCACATGGACACAGAGATACCCCAGGACGGAACCACAAGTGCTCTTCAGTTGCTCTACAGCCTGAAAAAATTAGTATAACTGCAAACAAAGATCCAAATACTCACTCATCAAAATTGAGATGCCATATCCTCAGAGAAAACCACTAAGAGGATCTAAGATGGTGCGCTGACCACACAGGGTATCTGAACAGCAGCTCAGCAGTGAGAGCAGATTGACCGGCAGGCCATACTATGGACTCCCAAACTCCAACATCTGTGTTTCTCAGGTGAGAGGAGAACCTATGGGGAAATGTCAGGGTCCATCTTCAGGCCAATACAGGTGAAAACTCCTGGGCACAGCCATAGCCCTATGCCACCTGCCCAAACCCGCTATTTGTGGATACTTTCCTGGTACCAACTGCTTGACCTTGGGTGCTCACTCTCACTGTCTGTGGAGTAGACACCTTCCAGTACTGTGGGGAGGCTTCAAACCTGGGTGTACACTTTCACTGTCCAGTGGACACCTTCTGGGTATCAGCAGATCGAAGGCCAATCTTGGTCGTCCACTCTCACCATCCTTTGAAGTGAATACCTTTGGGTACTGGGATGGGGGTTTGCTCTAAACTCGGGACCCACTCTCTCTGTTCCACAGACACCTTCTAAAAGTCCAGGTTCCCCTGTGGAGTGGATAACTTTGGGTATGGGGAGGACTGAAGGGTAGGGGAGTGGAGCTCTAAACTTGGGACCTGCTCTCACCCTCCCTTGGATAGGATACCTTCTAATACCTGGACATGCAGCCCCAAACTCAGCACCCAATCCAAACATTCCAAGCAAGCAGCTCCAACCTCGGGTCTCCTGACTCTTGTGACCCACAGAAGTGATCCCAGACAGTGCTTCAAGGCTCAATCCATCTCCCAAATGAGACCAACAGAACCTCTGAGCTAAAAGGTTCTCTAAAAAGGCTGTGCCCAGCAAGCAGTGTCTAAGCATAGTGCTTGGGCTCACTAACATCAGAACAAGAAAACCAGTGGCCAGGCAGTTGACTCCAGGTCTTCCTTCTGCAAAAGGAAGATCCCTGAGCTACTGAAGAATCCATGTGCCCCCTCCCCCAGGATCAAAAATCTGAGGAGACCCATGAGCAATTCTCTGAAAACCGCCTGCAAGTCCCAGATCATTCTCACCAATCCAAGAAGGGCTCCTGCAAGAACATCTAGCTTCCTGCCCAGGGCTCTTTCCACATCTCCAAGAACTCCTATAGGCAACAGGATCTAACAACCAATGTCAGAGATAGCCAGATGGCTAATGGTCAGCATAAAAACACAATCAACAAAAACCAAAGAAACATGGTACCCCCAGAACCCAGTTATCCAAAGACAAGCAACCCTGGAAACATTAACACAATTGAAATACAAGAAAATGACCTTAAATCTATGCTTACAAAGATGATAACAGGGGAAATGAACAAAATCCATAAAGACATACAGGAATATACAGTCAAATAGATTGAGGTCTTTAGAGAGGAAATAAATAAGCCACTGAAAGATATACATAAAAGTTCAAACAAATAAATGAAAGAATTGGGCAAATCATGGAATGAAAGACAGGAAAATACAAACAAAAAGGTAAGGTAAATCAACAAAATGATTCAATATCTGAAGATGGAAATAGAAACATTAAAGAAAGCACAAACTGAAGAAATCCTGGAGTGGGAGAACTTAGAGAAGAAAACATAAACTACAGAGGTAAGCATCACCAACAGAATACAAGAGATGAAGGAACAAAATTTTCAGGTGTAGAAGACACAATGGAAGAAACTGATGCTTTCATCAAAGAAAATGTTAATCCAAAAAAATTCCTGACACAAAACATGCAAGAAATCAAGGACACCATGATAAGAAGAAGCCTAAGAATAATAAATACAAGAAAGAAGATTCCTGGTTCCAAGGACCAGAAAATATTTACAACAAAATCATGGAAGAAAATTTCACCAATCTTAAGAAAGAGATGCCTAGAAGCATAAAAGAGGCCTACAGAATCTCTTTTATGGAGTAGAGCAACAAAGAAAATCCTCCTGCCATATAATAATCAAAACACTAAATGTACATAATAAAAATATTAAATCTATAAGGGTAAAAGGCCAAGTAACATATAATGGCAAATGTACCAGAATCACACCTGACTTCTCAGAAGAGACCATAAAAGCCAGAAGGGCCTGGGAAGATGTCTTGCAAACCCTGTGAGACCACAGATACCAGTGTAGACCCAGCAAAATTTTCAGTCATCATAGATGGTGAGTGAAAAGACAAACTATTTCATAGCAGAACCAAATATGAACAATATCTATGTACAAGCAAAGCTTTACAGAAGATACTAGAAAGAAAACTCCAACCAGATGAAGTTAACACTCCCCCCCCCCCCAAATATAGGATATAAATAACTTCAGTACAGGAAAACCAAAGTATATCAGAACACAAACACACTACAGCAGCAAACATCAAAATAAAAGAAACTATCAGTATCTGGTCATTAATCTCTCTCAACATCAATGGACTCAACTCTCCAATAAAAATACACAGAGTAACATTATGCAACATTCTGCGGCATATAAGAAACATACCTCAACTACAAAGATAGACACTACCTGAGAGTAAAGGTTTGGATGATGGTTTTCCAAGCAAATGAACCCAAGAAGCAAGATGGAATAACCATTCTAATATCTAATAAAATAGAGTTTCAACCAAAATTTATCAAAAGAGATGAGGAAGAACATATCATATTCATAAAAGGAAATGTCTACCAAGAAGATATCTTAATTCTGAACATCTACATCCCAAATACAAGGGCACCCACATTTGTAAAAGAAACACTGATAAAAGTTAAACCACACATAGATCCCCACACATTAATAGTTGGAGACTTCAACACCCCACTCTCAACAAATGTCATGTCAACAAAACAGACTAAACAGAGAAATAAGGACACTAACAGATGTCATGAATAAAATAGATATAACAGAGATCTACAGAGCTATTCACCCAAACACAAAATAATTTACCTTCTTCCAAGGACCTCACAGAACCTTTCCCCCAAACTAATCATATAGCACGTCACAAAGCAAGTGTCAACAGATAACAAGAAGATTGAAATAATCCTTTGTATCTGATCAGACTACCATGGACAAAAGCTGGACATCAATAACAACAGAAATAGCAGAAAACCAACACACACATGGAAACTGGACAACTCTCTACTCAATGACAACTGGGTCAGAGAAGAAATAAAGAAATTAAAGACTTCCTAGTACTCAATGAAAATGTAGGCATAACATACCCAAAGTTATAGGACACAATGAAAGCAGTGCTAAGAAGAATGTTCATAACACTAAGTGCCTTCATAAAGAGATTTGAAACATCTCATACAAGCAACTTAATGGCATAAACAGGAGTGGACCGCTGGAAGTAATAAAACACAGGGCTGAAATCAGTAAATTTGAAACAGAGAAAACAATTCAAAAAACCAATAAAACCAAGAGCCAATTCTTTTAGAAAATCAACAAAATAGACAAACCTTTTGCTAAACTAAGTAAAAGGCAGAGAGAACATAAAAATAAACAAACTTAGAAATGAAACAGGGATGTAACAACAGACACTGAGGAAATCCAAAGAATCATCATGTATTACCAGAAAAACCTATATGCCACAAAATTTGAAAATCTAAATGAAATGGACAAATTTCTTGATACAGTCAACTTATCAAAGTTGAATCAAGATCATGTAAATAAATTAAATAGTCCTATGTATCTTAAGGCCAGATGGTTTCAGTGCAGAATTCTGTCGGACCTTCAAAGAACAGCTAATACCAATACTCTTCTAACTATTCCACAAAACAGAAATACAAGGAACCTTACTAAACTCATTCTGTGAGGCCACAGTCACCTTGATACCTAAACTGCACAAAGACCCAACAAAGAAAGAACTTCAGACCAATTTCCCTTATGAACATTGACACAAAAAGACTCAATAAAATATTCGTAAACCAAAACTAAGAACACATCGATGATATCATCCACCATGACCAAGTAAGCATGCAGTGGTGGTTCAAAATACTGAAATCCATAATGTAATCCACCATATAAACAAACTGAAAGAAAAAAACCCACATGATCATCTCCTTAGATGCTGAAAAAGCGTTTGACAAAATGAAACACCCATTTATGTTTAAAGTTTTGGAGAGATCAGGGATACAAGGCACATACCTAAACATAGTAAAGGCAATATAGAGCAAGCCTATAGCCAACATCAAACTAAATGGAGAGAAACTTAAATCAATTCTACTGAAATCAGGGACAAGGTAAGGTTGTCCACTCTCTCCATATCTCTTCAACATAGAACTAGAAGTTCTAACTAGAGCAATAAGACAACTGAAGGAGATCAAGGGATACAAATTGAAAAGGAAGAAGTCAAAGTATCATAATTCACAGATGATATGATAGTACACATAGGTGATCTCAAAAATTCTACCAGCAAACTCATACAGCTGATAAACAACTTCAGCAAAGTGGCTGGATGCAGAATTTACTCAAAACAAAACAAAACAAAACAGTAATCCTCATGTATACAAAAAAACAAATGGGCTGAGAAAGAAATTAGAGAAACAACACCCTTCATAATAGCTACAAAAACCATGAAATATCTTGGTGTGACTCTAACCAAGCAAGTGAAAGACTTGTATGAAAAAAATTCAAGTCTCTGAAGAAAGAAATTGAAAAAGGTATCAGAAGACGGGAAGATCTCCCATGCTAATGGCTCGGTATGATTAATATAATATAAATGGCCATCCTGCCAAAAGCAATCTACAGATTCAATGCAATGCCCATTAAAATACTGACACAATTCTTTACAGACCTTGAAGGTAGAATTCTCAAATAAATATGGAAAAAGGAAAAAAAAAGCTAGAATAGCTAAAACAATTCTGTACAATTAAAGATCTTTTAGAGGTATCTCCATCCCTGATTTCAAGCTGTACCTCAGAGCAACAGCAGTAAAAACTGCATGGTACTGGCATAGAAACAGATTGGTGGTTCACTGGAATTGAGTCAAACACCTAGAAATATACCCATACACCTATGGGCAGTTGGCTTTTGACAAAGAAGCCAAAACCATACAATGTAAAAATGTAGCATCTTCAGAAAATGGTGTTGGACTAACTGGATGTATACATGCAGAAAAATGGAAAGGGGTCCATATTTATCACCCTGCACAAAACTAAAGTCCAAGTGGATAAAAAATCTCCACATAAAACCAGACACACTAAATCTATTAGAAAAAAGAGAACAAGGGGAAAAGCGGGGAAGAACCTTGAATTCACTGGCACAGGAGAGAACACCAAGAGATCAGGCTCTAAGATCAACAATTAATAAATGGGACCTCATGAAACTTAAAAGCTTCTATAGAGCAAAAGACACTGTCAACAGAACAAAACAACAGCCTACCAACTGTGACAAGACCTTCACCAACCCTACATCTGACAGAGGGCTAGTATCCAGAATATATTTTAAAAAACTCAAGAAATTAAACACCAACCCCCTAAATAATTCAATTAAAAAGGGGTACAGAGCTAAACAGAGAATTCTCAACAGAGGAATATTGAATGGTGGAAAAACATTAGAGAAATGCTCAGTGCCCTTAGTCATCAAGGAAATGCAAATCAAAATAACTCTGAGAATACATCTTACACCCATCAGAATGGCTAAGATCAAAAACTGAAGTGACAACACATGCTGGAAAGGATGTGGAGAAAGGGGATCTCTCCTCCATTTTGGTAGGAATGCAAACCTGTACAAATACTTTGGAAATCAATCTGGCCCTCTCTCAGAAAATTAGGAATAATGCTACCTCAAGATCCAGCTACTTTTAGTCATATACCAGGAAGATGGTCCACCATACAACAAGAACATTTACTCAACTATGTTCATAGCATCTTTATTTATAATATCCAGAATCTGGAAATAACCTAGATGTCCCTCAATCAAAGAATGGGTACAGAAATTGTGGTATATTTACAAAATGGAAAACTACACAGCAATTAAAAACAAGGAAATCATGAAATTTTCAGGCAAATGGATAGAGCTAGAGAAGATCATCCTGAGTGAGATAAACCAGAACCAGAAAGACAGGTATGGTATATATTCACTTATAAGAAGATATTAGTCATATAATATAGGATAAGCATTCTAAAATCTAAAGAAGCTAAATAACAAGGAGGATCCTAGGGAGGATGCTTAAATCTCATTCAGGATGGTAAACAGGATAGACACCAGAACCGGTGGATGAGGAGCTTACCATAGAGGGTCCTCTGAAAGGCTCCATCCAGCAGGGGATCAAAACAGATGTGGAGACTCATAGCCAAACTTTGGGCAGAGTGCGGCGAGTCTTATGGAGGAATGGGGGGATAGAACGATATGGAGGAGACAGGCGCTCCACAAGGAGACCAACAATGCTAAAAAATCTGAACTCAGGGATTCCTGCAGAGACTGATGCACCAACCTAGACCCCCTGCTTAGAGGAAGCTGATGTGCAGCTCAGTCTCCATGTGGGTCTCCAAGTAAGGGGAGCAGGGGCTGCCTCTGTCATGAACTGGGTTGCCTGCTCTTTGACCACTTCCCTCTGGCAATGTGGTGGCCTTGCCAGGCCACAGAGGAAGAGGATTCAGGTAGTCCTGATGAACTGTGTACAGATGGCAGGGGAGGAGAACTCTCCCTTTCAGTAGACTAGAGGAAGGGGATTGGGGGAAGAGTGATGGAGGGTGGGACAGGGTAGAGCTGATGGAGGGGGCTCCAATCAGGCTATAAAATGAATAAATTGTAAAAAATAAAATAATACTAATAAAAAAGAAAGACAAAAAAGAAATTCTACTTACTGAATTCCGTTTTTATATCTTAAATTGTTTTTATTATTTTATTCATCTGTGTTTTCACATTCTTCATTGAAGTATGTGTTCATATCCTTTTTAGTTCTTAGATTATGTTTATTATTGCTATTTTGAAATCATTGTCTTATATGTCATGTAAATTGCTTTTCTTAGGGGATTTTGCAATGAGGGTACCAATTTTTGGTTAAAAATTGTTTGATCATTCATGTTTGGGTATTTGTACTTAATCATTTGGAATGAGATTATTTGTTTTGCTTCTTGGTATTAAAATCTTGTCTCTCTTATTCCTGTTACTCTCTCATCTTGAGTGGTTGACTAGATATAATGAACTTTGTCATAGGTAGGTTAGATTGATGATGACTTTTGTCCTTTGGCAGCATGTGTAGAACTTAACAACACCATGAAATAGTGGTTAAATTAATTGAGTAGCAGTTAATTTTCTCCACGTTCAATGATATAAGTGGTATTTTCAGTAATAGGACCTTACTGTCAAGTTGTGGAGTGCAACCAATAGCATAGGCAATAGCTTGTAATATTTTTTTGCGGTGGTCTATAGGACTACGTTGGCCAATGTCTCAATAAGATGTAACCTATTCCTGGCATTTGGGGTTTATGTGCTAGCATGTCTAATTGGGGCATTGTCTTTCTCATTATATGATTACTTCATTTAAATTCTGTTCATACACACACACATACACACACACACACATACACATAATCTGAGAAGACCCTAAGTTCTGTAGAGTCCCAGCTACTAGCTCTGACAGCACGTGCTTACTAATATAGACACTTCTGTTCCCTGTCAAACCTACCACAGCAAGGAAATGCAAAGTCATCTTTCTTCTGGAGGATAAAAACAAATTAAGTACTCCTTTTAGTGGTAACTCATTATAATAGACTATAGTACAACCACACATAGTCTTTAAGTACAAGCTTAACATATAGCAAAGGAATGAAAAGATTTCCTGTGTGATGAAAGTACTTTGACTTCAGATACATTGCAAAATAAACAGAAATTTCCCATGTGAGCCATTTGGAAAATTTCAGTGTTTGACATCATTGGGGAGGTGAGAGCTTTACCCACAAAGGCACAGAGTTTACACAAAGGAATAGCTGAGAAACAGGGTCAGTATTCTACCAGTCTCCAAGATGCATTGGGACATAGCCCTTAGTTTTTGTTGAGTGCACAGGAAAGTGCATTTCTGGATAAAAGCAAGATGACATGTATCTAATCTCATTTAAAACCAGAGTAAGTGGGCATGTTTTAATGTATGTGGCCTGGATCTGCAAAGTAAGAGTGGACCTCTCCAAGGCACTGGTAGGCAAAGCTGATCTGTTATGATAATATATCCCCCTTTCCAAGTTTTACGGTATATTTTGCTAGATTAGACTGAGATAAAATTCACTAATGACTTAATCAACTATCATCTCAGTGGCAAAATAAAATTCTTATCTGTTTGACAACTTGTTCACATGAATTGACCAGCACCTGGCATGAGTTCACTGTGTTTATTGTCAGGTCAGTTTAGAATTGATTTCTCATTGATGATCCCTATCCCCTGCCTTCAGTTCAGAGAACGGGTTCCATGTAGATGATCCCTAAATTCACCTCACATCCTCCTTTGTTTTGTTTCAATTTTGCAAATGAAGACAACAAAATCTCTAATTCATAGAGTATTTGTGATTTAACTTGGTTGTGATAAACCATTTGTTTTCTTCACAAATTTGTGTTATGGATACTTCCTGGAGGAATAGAATGTCTTATGTTAGAGCAACAACAAAAAATCAAATTGGAAAGGAATGTTAAAAACTTTCAATCCAAGCCAGACCATCATGGTGCATACCTAAAATCCCATCTCATAGGAGCTTCAGTAGGAAGGCAGGGTTCAAGGTCAGTCTGGGCTGTGTAGTGGGCACCTATCTCATAAAAGTAGCAACCTAAATAACTCTTCTGTAAATAAATTGTTTTGAATTACCTTTGCAAGCCATTCCTGTTGAATATCTCCAGTGAGTGGAAGCAGATGTCTTCCATAAGGCATCCATCATCTACCTAACGACAACCTTGACTATTCTGGGCAGTAATGAGAGGAAAGGAGGCAGTGCAGGAGAAAGATTGTTAGGATAGACAAGAAGAAGGGGAGAAAAATATATGGAAGGGAAGGAGAGGAAATGCACTATCACTTATGAACACATTTTCTGGGTTCACCCATGCACAACCATCTTGTATACACCCACTGCATAATTTGTTGGGCTTGTGGTTCTAGAGTCAGAAGTGTATGTAAAGAGTTAATATAGAAGCCCCTTATTAGAGCCAAAACATCTGCATTTTAAAAAATGCCTTAAAAAGTTTCTTCATTCTGCTGAGGAGATAGTGTTTGCAAGCTATGGTGAGGATGTCAGGTCATCTACATTTGTTGCTCTTGAAAGCCTCATCCACACAGACTGGGAGATAACAGACTTGTTCTTTCCTTAAAGTTTTCAAGCTTGAGCTCAACCAAATACCTTTGTGGTGGAGCAAAGGATTTGAACCTAGCCCATTTAGTTTTAGAGCCTGTGTTCTTAATTTGGCCTCGCCATCTTTGAGTGCAGGCCTATCTATTTCCATTCAACTTTCTGTTTATTTCAAGACTTTCTCCACTGTATCTAGGGTTTGAAGCAGCCCTAAGTGAGACATTCACTTTGTAGAGAGGAAAGGGTAAGTTTCTGTGCTTCTTCCCAAAATGGTTCTCATATCTTTTCTCTGATTTTTAAAAAGATGATAAAGAAAGAATATAAAAGAAACCCAAAAGCAAGGCCAGGAGACAATATAGAAGATTTAAAGAGAATGATACTATTTATGGAATTATACCCTAAATAGGCTTTTTCCCCCTCAATTTAAAACTGGGTAGAATTCTTCCCTGTGGAACTTTTCTTCTTTTTTACCTGTTAGATGATGCAGCCAAACTTTTGTAGCCAAGCTACCAGACAATCAGTGTTGTTAGCAGCTGGAGGTCCACACCAGTTTTAAATCTCATCATTGTCTTTCTTTTGGCCGATAAGCATGGATAGCTTTGCAAAGTCTCTGTGTTCCAATGTAAAGTTTAAATACCTGTAAAGTACTTGCAGTTGTGGTATTGAGTAATGGTGAGGACTATGAATCCTATATTTTCAGCACTTGGAGGATTAGCTGGGGCAGACATATTATTATCTGCAATAGCAGTATTCAGGAGTCTGGTTGTGTAGTGACATAAATGAAGTCCTTCCTCTGAGATATCAGATCATAGGTATACTTTGTAGAGGGTGTAGAAAAGTCCTTTCTTTCCAGCTTCCCCATACTACACTCAATGAGCTCAGAGTCTGAATCATTAGATTCTAGGCATCCCATGGGTGTCAGAACTTCAGAGATTGCAGTTTAGGTCTATAAAACCCTTAGAAAGTTGAAATTCATACATCACAGGCTAGTATCTATGTTCTTACAGCAGTGTGAAAATAGGATCATCATATTAACAAAAGGCTATCAGTGTGACACAGGGTGGGAAGGATCAATTGTTAACACACAATTCCATGAACACACATGATTCAGGGTAGTGCAAAAAAGAATGGAATTTGATATCAATAGTTCTTCAAAGGTATGGCATTTTTTAGTAATCTTAAATACTATCTGAAGCCCTGAATAGTCAGTGTTATTCCAATATTAATTTGTATGATTTTTTTTTACATTTTTCTCTAATCCGTTTTTGTATTTATAATAAAATCCAAGCCTTAGAGAACCTAGACAAAAAGTTTAAGTCTGACTCATAAATCAGAGGCCTTGGCTTTATTTAAGGCTCTTCCACTACTCATGGTAACAACTCTTTGTTACATTCACATGGTGCTTTATGTGCTCTACATAGTGTTTCTCATCTTACCTTGCTTTCCTCAGCCATATGGTCCCTCCATAATTGCCATAAGGAACTTCATCCTGGATTTGGATCTTGAAATTAGTAAAGTGACTCCAGCCTCAGACTCTGCTGAACCGTATCAGGGTTTAAGGAGTGCTCCTCTGTTACTCTGTGCTCTGTTGTTGGTGAGTGGCTTTCACCAAAGTGCAATAAAGAGGATAACTGGGATTCCTTAACCCATTCAAAAGACCCCTGATTATGCATATTACACTCATTATACCCATTGCACTCTCTGGTTCTAGATAGAATGTGAACAAATGGTTTTTATTCTGCACTCTCTCTGCTCCTGTTCTGTGTTACCTGAGCTGGTACCATTTATTGAAGGCTTAGATAAAATCCTTTAAATTGCTTTTACTGCATCTTTTTAAAATTGTGAGAAAATCTACTCAACCCTGGTTTATGCCTTCATAGCCTTTGACCTCAGAATCAGAAAATTTCAAACCTCCTACTCACATGACCTTTTAAAATCCCATGAAAGCAAATCAGAAATAACCATGTCCTACAGCTCACGGAGAGGAAATAAAATTGACATTTCTTTAAGTGACTTAAATAACACTGTTACTATTTAAAGTGGGAAGGGCTCTTTGTCTTGAATCCTTGGTTCTCCGTGTTCTCTCTGTCATTTCACAAACCTCCTAGTTTTCTCTGTTGCACTTCCTTTCAGATTTTCCTTCCTGTCTGTAACTCACAAGATTACCAGAATAGACTCAGGAAGTGTGTAAGAGGCGATTCTCACTCTGTCTTTGGATTCTTCTCTTTCATGTGTTTCTGCTCCTGATGAAGTGAAGATAACAAATATAGGAAAAGGAAAGAATAAAACCACAAGTTCTTATTTTAAATTATTTTCTTTCATGTGAGTTAAAGAACCCCAATTCTCTTCTTCACTTACTCTCTCCCGTTCAGGTACCACAGAACAGAGAGTAGATAGAATCCAGAATAAAAACCATCCTGTTCATGTTCTTGTGTAAAGCAGAACAAGCTATACTTTGTATGTTTTATCATTGTGTGTTCTCTTTCTCAGAAGACAAAGCATGATGACCTTATCCTGGGAAAACCAAACAATGATAGTGGAGTTTGTTCTTCGAGGATTCTCTTCTATCCTGCAGCTAAATATTTCCCTCTTTATAATGTTTTTCATCTTCTACATCCTAACTGTTTCTGGAAACATCCTCATTGTTCTCCTAGTTCTGTGCAACCATGCTCTCCACACTCCCATGTACTTCTTCCTAGTGAACCTGTCCTTTTTGGAGGTCTGCTATACCTCCAACATTGTCCCCAAGATGTTGCTGATTATCATAGCCAACCAGAAGACTATCTCAGTGGTTGGCTGCTTAGCACAATTCTACTTCTTCGGATCCCTTGCTGCAACAGAGTGCCTCTTGCTCGCTGTGATGTCCTATGACCGCTACCTTGCTATCTGCCAGCCTCTCCGATATCCCATCCTGATGACTGGTCCTCTCTGTTTTAGATTGGCTACTGGATCTTGGTCCTGTTGCTTCCTTCTCACAGCTGTCACCATGGTCCTGCTGTGTAGACAGAACTTCTGTGGCCCTAATGAAATTGATCATTTCTTTTGTGACTTTGCCCCTTTGATTCATCTCTCCTGCATGGATACTTCACTGACTGAGACCATTGCCTTTGCCACCTCTTCTGCAGTCACTCTGATCCCGTTTCTCCTCATCACAATTTCCTACTCATGCATTCTCTTTGCCATCCTAAGAATACCATCTGGCACAGGCAGGAGAAAGGCTTTCTCCACCTGTTCCTCCCATCTCACTGTTGTCACAGTATTTTATGGAACATTGATTGCCACATATCTTGTACCTTCAGCCAACTCTTCCCAACACTTGCGTAAAGTGTTTTCTCTGCTGTATACTATTCTGACACCTATGTTCAACCCCATTATCTATAGCCTGAGAAACAGAGACATCCACGAAGCTTTGAAGAAATTCTTGAGTAAGAAGTCAGGCTTTTTCATATGACATGCAAAACAAAAGTGCTATAACACCTGCCTCTAAGGATGGCTGTAGTAGATGCCGCTAAGTTCTCACAGCTGTGGGCTATCTAGTATCCCATGTTATGGTCTAAGTAAATTTTATTTATTTATTATTTGCTTAACATTTATATATTTACTTTACATCCTGATTGTAGCCCCCTTCCTCCTGGTCACTCTCTCCCACCCTCTTCACCCTATTCCCCATCCCTTTGTCCTCAGAAAACGCGGCCCCCACTAACCTACCCCAGTACAGCATGCAGCATCAGGGCTGTGCTCCTCCTTATCCAATATGGCCAGGCAAGTCAGCAAGCTAGGCCAAAGTGATTGAAAGCAGGCATCAGAGTTCATGTTGTAGATAGAACCCGCTCAGCTTACTAGGGACCCACATGAAAATAAAACTGCCCATCCGTTACATATGTATATGGAGACTAGGTCCAGTCCATGCATGCTTTTGGTTGGTACTTCCATCTCTGTAAGTCCCTATGGATCTAGATTAGTTAACTCTGATGGTTGCCTTGAAGCATTCCTGTTCCTTCCGTGTCCTTTTAGCCTTTCCTCCCACTCTTCCACAGGACTCTTTGACCCATGCCTGGTCTAGTCTAAGTAGCTCTTATTCTGTCTTACCATCTCCAAGAGTCTTGGATTCTTATAAAAATAAAAGCCTATAACCAAGGTGAAATGATAAGATTTTTAACCAAATTATTCAAATATTCATTGAAAGTTTATTATGCTCAAGGTACTTTGCTAGACATAAGCAATAAAATTAGATGAAAAAATTAGAGGTATTGTTTGCTATCATCAAATTCATATTTAGTAAGAAGAAAATAGTTAACCAAACACTCAATTTAAAACCAGGGATATAAGTACAAAATTTTACTGATGATTCAAAATAATAAGATGGTCAATACGTGTCTATTAGAAGGGCCAAAATCTAGAACACTGATGACACTGAATATTGGTAAGAATGTGGAGAAATCTCTCATTGCTAGTAGACAGGCAACATTCTCAGTTACTTTGAAAGTTAGTCTTGCAGTTTCTTAGAAAACTGAACATACTGTTTCAATACTATTGTGCAATTACATCCTTTGTTCTTTATTCAAATTCAATGAAAGCTTATTTCCAAAAAAAGAAAACTATACACAGATTTTTTATAGCTGTATTATTTATAGTTGCCCCAAACTGGAAACTATCAAGATGCCCTTTAGCACATGACTGGACATATCCAGAAAATGGAACCTATTCGGCACTACAAAAAGGAGATGAATCACTGAAGGATGAAAAGACACATTGAAAGGAATACCACTTATGCTCCTGAAAAAGTGACTGTTGCCATGTTTCCAACTATCCAACATTCTTGAAAAGACAAAACCATGGAGACAATAATAGGAGAAGTAGTTGCCAAGCATAGGGAGAGGAAGCTTGGATAAGGAGAGCAGAAAGCAATTACAGGAGAGTAAAGCTACTATGTAATTCTATTAGGGTAGATATGTGTCATTGCACATTTGCTGAAAGTCAAAAGAATGTATGATATCTACAGTGAGTCACAACTGCTAGTTGGATGATGGTGATGTTCGTTGGTATTACAGTTGGACCCCTTGGCTATGAGATGTGCTTATTGAGAATACTGAGAAGGCGGAGTACGTAGACACAGACGATATGTGGAAACTTGCTGTACTTTCTGTTTTGCAGTGAACCTAAAATTTCCATAAAATAAAGTGATTTAAGATGTTATGTGCATCTCAGGAGTACAGAGCTTTTGTATCTTTCTCTGGAATATATTTGGCCTATGAAAAATATCTTAAAATCTGCATAAAGAAAGTATGGTACATTTGCACAATGAAGTATTACTCAGCTCTTGAAAAATCATAAAACTTGCAGGCAAATGGATGGAACTAGAAAACAATCATTCTGAGTGAGGTAGCCCAGACTCAGAAAGATGAAATGGTATGTATTTGCTAATAAGTGGATATTAGCTCTTAAGGAAGTGATAGACAAGCTTCAATCTCTAGACTCAGAGAGGCTAGGTAAAAAGGAAGGTTCTAGGGGGACACATGGATCTCCTTGGGAGGGAGAAATAGGATAGGTTTTACTGGCAGACCAGGGTTAGGGATAGGTGGGGACAGGAGAGTGTAGATCAAGTGGAGGGAGAAAGTGTGAGGGAAGATGGCTAGAATTGAGTGGGGAGCATGTGAGAGGTGGTGTAGAAACCTAATGCAGTGGGAAATTTCTGGAAGTATAAAGGTGCTCCTAATGAGGACTCCTAGTAATGGGGGATATAACGTCTGAACTGGCTACTTCTTATTTTCAGATGATGCTTCCAGTGGCAGGACTTGGTTGCTTTCAATTTAGTTGTTTGCCAAGTGTTCCCATAGAAAACCCTTAACAACTCAGGATGTTGCTAAAACAAAGTGTTGCTCTCTAAAAACTGATAGCTCGATGTCCATTGCTAAAGACAACATCCACAGAATATATTGAACATGGATAAGTCGAACTAGTGCCTACATGGAGCCTTCACCACTATATTGTAGTCTTTTTAGTATGAGAAGGTACTTCGCAACCTACTGAAAGAGAAATGTGGTTACCAGCCCAGCCACAAAGCATCTGACTTATAATCTGACCTACCCACAAAATATGCTAGGGCAATTGTGGACAGAACTTGTGGGAGTAGGCAGCTAAAGCCCGATTTGACTTAGGGCCTTACTCCACAAGATGGAGCCCGTACCCAATACTGCTTATGTAACTGAAAAGCAGAAACTAGATAGCCCGCAGTCCTAGAGTAAACCCAAATACTACTAGTCTAAAACATTTATCCAGTGAATTGACTCCTAATGATATTCGGCTATGCACATGTATCTGTGCCTTATTCGTTCGTCAATGAAAAGGTTTCTTTTGACAGAAGTTGAGAATAGATGTAGAGACCCACTGACAGATATAATGCAGAGAGAAAGTCTAAATGGAAGGTCTATATAAACTCCTTCCCCCTCAGAGCTCAGAGAATTCTGTGGAAGAGAAGGTGTAAGGATTGTAAGAGTGAAAGGAGACTGGGGACAGCAGGAGAAGAGGGCTTTTTAAATTAACTAAGTAAGGCACATATGAGCTCATAGAGGCTGAAAGCAGCAAACACAGGGCATACACGGGTCAACACCAAATTTTTCTTTATACGTTACAGCTCTTAGAGTAGTATTTTTATGGGTCTCATGACTGGAATTTTTCATGTTGGTTGCCAAAACTTTGATATGTTTGTTTTTTTCTTCACTTTATATTTTATTGTGTCATATTTGTTTAGTATCTCTTAGAAGCCTGTTCTTTTCTAATAAGCAGAAACAGAAAGCAAGTGGATCCAGAGGGTAGGAGAAATGGGGAAGACTGGGACAGGGTAAGGGGCGAGGAAACTATAATCAGAATATACTGTATCAGAAAAGAATCTATTTTCTTTTTAACATAATTTTTTATTCAGTACAATTTATTCACTTTGTATTCCACCTGTAGACCCACCCTTATCCCCTCCCAACCCCACCCTCGCTCCCTCATCTCCTCCCATGCCCCTTCCCT
Organism: Pachyuromys duprasi; assembly: GCA_028658305.1. Lineage (NCBI taxonomy): Eukaryota > Metazoa > Chordata > Mammalia > Rodentia > Muridae > Pachyuromys > Pachyuromys duprasi. Next base: position 87,844,061 of record CM053744.1, read on the forward strand.
AGTCCACTGATAGGGGAGGACCTCCTCCCCTTCCATCTGACCCTAGTCCATTAGGTCTCATCAGGACTGTCTTTAATGGTCTTCCTCTGTGGCCTGGTAAGGCTGCTCCCCCTTCAGGAGGAGGTGATCAAAGAGCCAGCCACTGAGTTCATGTCAAAGACCTGCTCTGTTCACCTTACTAGGGAGCCCATTTGGAGACTGAGCTGCAACAGGCTACCTCTGTACAGGGTTATCTCCATGAATAGTCCTTAGTTTGAATATCAGTCTCAGAAAAGACCCCTGGGCATAGATTTTTTTGGTTCTGTTGCTCTCCTTGTGGAGCTCTAGACCCTTCCAGGTCTTTCTATCCCCATCTTCTTTCATAAGATTCCCTGCACTCTGGATATGAGTCTCAGCATCTGCTTTAATACCCTGCTGGGTAGAATCTTTCAGAGGCCCTCTGTGGTAGGCTCCTGTCCTGTTCCTTGTTTTCACCTTCTTCTGATGTCTATCTCATTTGCCTTTCTGAATGAAGATTGAGCATCTTACCCAGAGTCCTTGCTTAGTTTCTTTAGGCGGACAGATTTTTATATGATTATCCTATATTATATGTCGAATATCCACTTATAAGTGAATACATACCCTGTCTCTCTTTCTGCTTCTGGGATACCTCACTCAGGATGATCTTTTTTAGTTCCCACCAACTGCCTGCAAATTTCATGATTTCTTTGTTTTTAATTGCTGAGTAGTATTCCATTGTGTAAATATACCACAATTTCTGTATCCATTCCTCAATTGAGGGGCATCTGGGGTGTTTCCAGATTCTGGCTATTACAAATAAAGCTGCTACAAACATGGTTGAACAAATGTCCTTGTTGTGTCCTTGAGCATATTTTGGATATATGTCTAGGAGTGGTATATGAAGCACTATTGCTAATTGTTTGAGAAAGCACCAAATGGATTTCCAAAGTGGCTGTATAGGTTTACCTTCCCACCAGCAATAGAGAAAGTTCCCTTTCTCCCCATCCTCTCCAGCGTGTGTTGTCACTTGAGCTTTGATCTAAGCCAAATAATCTATTTTGAAAAAAAATGAAAAAAATAAAAAAAGAATGTGGGGACTAAAGTCAAATTTTGTTGATTGATGGATAAAAACTTTTGGAGGAAAAGACAAGCAAAAAATACATATATATCTGAATTGCTCCTTTAGGCAAGTGTCAAGATTATGACTGAAAATCCAGAAACTTTAGGATACCCTTTCATTAAAATGTGTAGTATTTAAAACATTTACATCAATTTTAGAAATCAATAGCACATGGAACATATATAACTATTTCATTACATGATTTGTTTTTTCTGCAGTTAACAGTTATGTCAGATTTGAATATCCCATTGTTTATATTTAAGATTTCTTCAAAGCATTTACAGGTACCATTGGAAGAAAAGGAAAAATTTTATAATTAATTATACACTTATAATTGAATAATATTTACTGTTGATTAATTACACATGAAAGCAATGTGATAGAGAGTGAAAAATCTAATAATCCTTTCTATTCCAGGATTTAGAAGTTCTAGGAAAGTGAATATTTGCATAAATGAAACCAATTAAAGAACTGCAGCAATATCTCCAGCGCTCTCCTCTGTCATTACAGAGGAAGCCCAATCAAAAGTATGCCGTTGCATTCATTTAATGTTATCCCCTGTTGCCAGGCCTTCTGTGAGACTCTCCCTTCCTGTTGCACATGCTTTCAGTAGTTAAAACATAGAATCTGCTGGATTCTATTTGTTCCTGATTCAAAACCAGCTTAGTTCAAAGCTCTTAGTTCTGAGTCAGCTACAGAATGGAAAATCTTATGGCAGCATTTCATACTTGGATAGTCTTGTTCCTTGTCTGTTTCTTGAAAAGTACACATTACTAGTTCTGAGAATAGGAATGTGTGATCCTGCACCCACCTTTTTTTTTTTTTTTTTTACCAATTAAGCTAAGAGACTATTTTCACCATTCATAGAGTTTAGTCAAGATCTGAGCTGGGTAATAGCACATTCATACTTCATGAAAACACATGTACACTGCTTTTTGCAGACAAAATTACCTCCTCAAATCTTATCCAAATTTATAATATTGTTGATATTATAATGGTTGCAAGTAGAAGTAAAAGTTGCCAGCTTTCAATTATCTGCAGGTGGCTCAGTTGTAACAAGTTGTCAATAATCTATGTGGGTGCATGATAGATGGTTAGATAGGCGATTTTGTTTTCATCATGGGCAAGTTAATCCAAGCTCTGCCACTTTTTAGCATTGTAGCCTTGAACTAAACTCATGAACCTTCGCTTTTTTTTTTCTGTTTTGCATGCCTTTTCTTTTTTTCTGTTTTTATTTATTTTTATTTTTAGTTATAGTTTATTCACTTTATATCCCAGCTGTAGCCCTGTCCCTCATTCCCTCCTAATCCCACCTGCCCTCCATCATCTCCTCCCTGCCCCTCCCTAAGGCCACTGATAGGGAGGTCCTCCTCCCCTTCCATCTGACCCTAGCTTATCAGATCTCTTCTTTGGGACTGGCTGCAATGTCCTCCTCTGTGGCCTAGTAAGGCTGCTCCTTCCTTGTGGGAAGGGGGAGGAGTCAAAGAGCCAGCCACTGACTTCATGTCAGAGAGAGTCCCTGTTTCTCTTACTAAGAACCCACTTGGATACTAAGCTGCCATGGGCTACATCCTAGCAGGTGTTCTAGGTTATTTCCAAGCATGGTCCTTGGTTGTTGAAACAGTCTCAGAAATGACCCCTGTGCCCAGATATATTTGGTCCTTGTGGAGCTCCTGTCCTCTCCAGGTCATACTAATTCCCCCTTCGCATTTTTAAAACTGTATCTATCCTTCACTGGTTCTGAATGAAAGCATATGCAGAATTTAGAATTTTGACTCCTCACAAGTTATGGCAATTTGAATGAAAATGGCCCCATAGATTCATACATTTGAATGCGTGGCCTCCAGTTGGTGGAATGGTTTGGGAAAGATTGGGAGGTATAATCTTGTTGGAGGAGGTGTGTCATTGGAGGTGGACTTTGAGGTTATTAATTCTTATAGAATTCCCAGTTAGCCCTTTCTGTCCCATGCTTGTGGATCAGATGTAAGCTCTCAGTTACTGTTCCAGCACTGTGCCTGCCTGCCTACCGCCATTCTTCTTGCCATGATTTTCACAGACTCTATCCCTCTAAAGCAATAATCCTCCAAATGAAATTTGTAAGTTGTCTTGGTCACAGTACTTTGTTATAGCATTAGACAAGAAACTAAGGCACAAATAAAGTCCAGTGGATAAAGTGCTGTATTAGCTCTTTCAGGTTCATCTTCCACACAAACCATAGAAGAAAAGTATTATTAGAAAGGTATTCATGAGCCTGCCTTGTCCTCCTGGCAAACCCAGCAGTGGTGAGCCTTACCAAGTTCCCTGTTCCCACCCATCCCCAGCCCACAGCTCAATCTAGATCTCCAGAGGAGGCCTGCTGCCATCTGAGACAGACAGGTGAGATCCCTATATCTCAGACCTGCTTGCTGGATCCCTCTGAAAAAGCCCAGCAGTGGTGGGCTACTCCCTGTCCCCTGCATGCTCCTTCTCCTGGGCCACATCCCTACCTACATTCACAGAGGTCTATGGCCATCAGTGACCATTAGGTAGAACTTGCACTCCACCTCTTGCCTGCTGCTCCTCCTAAAAGACTCCCAAAAGAGGTAAACGGCACCTGATCCCTGGAGCTCCATTTTTCTGGCCCACGACTCAGCCTGCATCACTGGAAGCCTGCCAATATCCCAGGCAACCAGATGGCTAAAGGCAAGCCTCAGAACACAATTAGCAAGAATCAGGGCAATATGGAATCACCAAAACCCAGCTACCATACTACAGTAAGCCCAGAATATCTTTACACAGCTGAAGCACAAGAAAATAACCTTAAATCTAACCTTAGGATGATGATAGAGGATTTTAAAGAATAAATCCCTTCAAGAAATACAGGAAAATACAATAAACAGATGAAGAAAATGAATAAAATGATTTACAACCTGCAGATGGAAATAGAAGCAATAAAGAAAACTCAATCTAAATAAATTCCTGGAAAACCTAGGCAAGAAAGTAGAAATTACAGATGCAAACATCACCAACAGAATACAAGAGATGGAAAGGAGAATCTTAGTTATAAAACATATGATAGAAGAAATTGATACATCAGTCAAAAAAATCTGAAAAGTTTTAAACACAAAACATGCAGGAAATTTGGCACACTATGAAAAGACCAAACCTAAAAATAATAGGAATTGAAGAAGGAGAAGATTCCCAGATCAAAGGCCCAGAAAATATTTTCAACAAAATTATAGAAGAGAATTTCCTAATCTAAAGAAAGAGATGCCTATAAATGTACAAGAAGCTTACAGGACACCAAATAGATTAGACTCAAAAAACTCCTTCCATCACACAGCACATAATAATCAATGTACAGAACAAAGGAATGTACAGAACAAAGGAAGGGTATTAAAAGCTGCAAGGGAAAAAAGTCAAGTAACATATAAAGGCAGACCTATTAGAATTATAGCCAACTTTTTAACAGAGACTTTAAAAACCAGAAAGGCCTGGACAGATGTCTTGCAGTCTCTAAGAGGCAGCACATGCCAGTCCATACTACTATACTCAGCAAAACTTTAAATTGCCATTTTTGGGGGTAGTTGTGGTGCTATGTATTTAAATGCTGATTTCAATACCTTGAGATCTTGTTTCTACCCTGCCATGGCATTGTTAATAATGCTGAACTATCTCCTCTAATCATGTGATGAAAAGCCATGTTTCCCATTATCCCTGATTGGTTGATTAAAAGGTCTGTACCTGGGCAGAGTAGAAGGAGGTAAGGATGGCTAAGGTTCCTGGGCTTTGGGGACATCAGAATCACGGGACAGACAGACAGGAAGATAGGAGGAAGGAGGATGCCACCATGGGTTAGTGGGCCAGGAGGAAGGACTCTGAAAATGGCATGAATGAAGGAATTGATCCAGATGAGCATTAAGCATGCATTTATGGAATTATGGATGGGAGGTGGGCTAGGTAGGAAAGTTAAGGCAGGGGGCATCTGGTGGGGGATGGAAGATATGAGATAGTGTAGATGGAATTATCTGCCCAGCCCAAGGTAAATAAAACAATTGTAAAATCTAACAGGTGTCTATGTCTCATTGATTTTGATGGTAGGTTAGATAATACCACCATAATAAATATAGGACAAATAATAAACATATTTAGCCCAATACCTTTTATTTTCAACAACATACTATAGATTGAGAAAATGAGATATTCCATGAGAAAAACCAAACTTAATATGTTTCCACAAATCCAGCTCTACAGAGGATACTAGAAGGAAAACTCCAACACAAGGAGGTTAACTATACCCAAGAAAACATGGAAAACACATGCTTTCCTTTTTTTTTTAATTTTGAGGCAGGGATTTTCTGTGTAGACTTGGCTGTCCTGGAATTACTTTGTAGACCAGGCTGGCCTTGAACTCACAAAGATCCACCCGCCTCTGCCTCCTTAATTGCTGGGATTACAGGAATGCACCACCACACTGTCTGGAAATACATAATTTTATACCAGAAAAACCAAAAGAAGGGAGACACATACAAACACAAACATAGCACCCTGGAACAACCAACATAAAAATAACAGGAATTAACAATCATTGGCCATTATTCTCTCAACATCAATGGACTAAAAAGACACAGTCTAATGGAATGTATGCGAAAATACAATCAATTATTCTGCTCCATACAAGAAACACACCTCAGCAATAAAGGTAGATATTACCTCAGACTAAAGAGTTGGAAAAAAATTTCCAAGCATATGGACTCAAGAGGCAAGCTAGAATGGCCATTCTAATAGCTAACAAGGTAGACTTTTAACCAAAATTTATCAAAAGAGATAGGAAAGGATACTTCATACTTATCCAAGAAAAAGTTCACCAAGATGATGTGTCAATTCTGAATGTCTATGCTCCAAATGTAAGGGTACAAGAGTGCAAGCCACACATCAAACCACACATATTAATAATAGGGGACTTCAACAACCCATCTCACCAATGGAAATATCATTCAGACAGAAACTAAACAGAGAAATAATGAAGCTATCATATATTATGAATCAAATGGACCTAACATATTTACAGAACACTTCACCCAAACATGAAAGAATATAACTTCTCAGTACTTCACAGAACCTTCTCCAAAATTGACCATGCATTTAACCAACAGATACAAGAAAATTGAAATAATTCCCTCTATATTATCAGACCACAATTAATTAAAGCTGAACTTCAACAACAGAAAGCCTACAAACTCATGGAAACTGAACAACTGAACAACTCTGTACAACATGACCAATGGGTGAAGGAAGGGATAAAGAAAGAAATTAAAGACTTTCTAGAATTCAATGAAATGAATGCACAATATATCCAAACTTATGGGACACAGTGAAAGCAGTGCTAACAGGAAAGTTCAAGCTCTAAGTGCCTCCATAAAGAACTTGGAAAGGTCCCATACTAGCAACTTAACAACAAACCTGAACAAACAGCTCTAGAACAAAAAGAGGCAAACACACTCAAGAGGTGTAGATGGAAGGAAATAATCAAATTCGGTGCCGAAGTAAATAAATTAAAAACCAAGAGAACAGTACAATGAATCAACAAAACCAAGAGCTGGTTCTTTAAGAAAATCAACAAGATAGACAAAAACTCTTAGTTAAACTAACTAAGAGGCAAAGACAGAGTACCCAAAATAACAAAATCAGAAATGAAAAGGGGAACATAGCATTAGACACTGGGGAAATCCAAAAAATCATTACGTCTTACTTCAAAAGCCTGTACTCCACAAAATTGTAAAATCTAAACAAAATGGATGATTTTTCTTGATAGATACTACTTAACAAAGTCAAATCAAGATAGGTAAACAATTTAAGTAGGCCTATAACTCCTAAGGAAATGGAAGGTGTCATTATAAGTCCCCCCCCCCAAAAAAAACGTCCTGGGGCAGATGGTTTTAGCTCAGAATTCAACCAGACTTTCAAAGAATAACTGATACCAATACTTCTCAAACAATTCCACACAATAGAAACAAAAGGAACATTGTCAAATTCATTCTATGATACCTAAACCACACAAAGACTCAACAAAGAAAGAGAATTTCAGACTAATTTCTTTTATGAACATCAATGCAAAAATACTCAATAAAATATGTGCCAACTGATTCCAAGAACACATCAACATCATCCTACATAATCAAGTAGGGTTCAACCCAGGCATGCAGGGATGGTTCAATATAGGAAAATCCTTCAATGCAATTCACCATATAAACAAAGGAAAAAGAAAAACACGTGAACATCTCATGAGATGCTGAAAAAGCCTTTGACAAAATCCAACACCCACTTATGTTAAAAGTTTTGGAGAGATCAGGGGTACCAAATGCATGCCTAACTACAGTAAAGGCAATATGCAGAAAGCCAATAGCCAACATTAAAATTAAATGGAAAGAAACTCAAAGCAATTCTACTAAAATCAAGGACAAGTCAAGGCTGTCCACTCTCTCTCTATTGAACATAGTACCTGAAGTTCTAGCTTGAGCAATAAAACATTCAGTGGAAACCAAAGGGATACAGATTAGAAAGAAAGAAATCAAAGTATCTATTTTTGTAGATGATATGATAGCATGCACAAGTGACTCCCAAAATTCTACTAGAGAATTCTTGTAGCTGATAAACACCTTCAACAAAGTATCTGGATGGTTACTAAAAAAAATCAGTAACCATCCTTTATCCAAATGGCTGAGAAAGAAACTAGGAAAACAACACCCTTCACAATAGCCAAAAATAATATAAGATATCTTGGAAAGACCTTCATGACAAAAACTTGAAGTTTTTGAAGAAAGAAATTGAAGGTGATAACAGAAGATGGAAAGCTCTCTCATGCTCATGGATCAGTAGGATTAACATAGTAAAAATGGCCATCTTACCAAAAGCAAGCTACAGACTCAATGCAATTGCTCCTTAAAATTCTAATACAATTCTTTACAGACTTTGAAAGAACAATTCTTAACCTCATATTGAAAAGTGAAAAAACTTAGGATAAACAAATACTGCTAGTCAAACAGAATGCAAGTTAATCCATACTTATCATCATTCACAAAACTCAACTACAAATAAACCAAAGATCTCAACCTAAGGCCAGTTACAATGAATCCAATATAAGAAAAAGAAGAGAATATTCTTGGATGCATGGAAGTAGACTTTATGAACACAGCACCATAGAACAGAAACAAAAAAATACAAAAACAAAAACAAAAAAATAATAAACAGGACCTTGGACCCCAGGAGGACACTGTGTCTGAGGAGTAGGACAGCAATGTTGGCACAGCGACAAGGAGACTGAAATCTGGGACCTAAAACACCAATGTTTGTGATTGCCAGGTGAGAGGAATTCCTATGGTGAGGAAATCAAGTGGGAAAGTCCTAGGGACACCCAGTTAATCACTGGAAAAAGTCCATGTGTCCAGCTGTGCACATCTGCCAGCCCAGAGCTGAACACACAGCCTCCTGAGGTGCCACCAGCCGCCATCTCGAACCGGGACACACAGTCTCCAGTCCAGACTGAGATGCCCCAAAATACCATCCCAGACTGGGGTGCACAGCGTCTGGCTCAGAAGGAGGCGCCAAGATCAGAGCAGAGCCCTTAGCAGCAAGCCCAGGTCAGAGCTTGGAGCCTCTAGAACAGAGTGGTGGCCCCAGCTACCATTTCAAACTGGAACACGCAGCCTCTGGCACAGAGTGAGGTGCCAAACCTCCAGACCAGAGGGACAACCAGCTTGCAGTGTTCACAGCTTCTAGCACAGAGCACAGGGCTGGGCACACAGAGCCCACAGTAGAGTATGTGTCCCTCCTGCAGGGTCACCCACTGGCCTGAGTCCAGCCTGCAGAGCCTGCCACAGATTGAAGACCACTGGGAATTCAGGAAACCTGTGCAGGCACTTGGCGCCCACAATCTGCACTTGCTAAACATGCTAGCACATCCCCTCCTGTGCTTGCTCCCAAACCACATAGCCCAAACATATACACTCTCTAGCACTCCCCTTCAAGACACCTTTGGAGTGCCCGCACGTGCACACACACACACACACACACACACACACACTTATTCCCCCTGCCCCCAACAACTATACTGAGCCAGTGGCTTTTCCTCCTACAGGTACAACTGAAGCAACAACACACACTCTCAAATCACTGGAACTCCCTGATCTTCCTGAAGAATACTCCAGACACCAGAGACTGACACTTCCAGTCTGAAGTTCAGCCTCAAGGAACAAACAGCTCCTTGATTATATATAAACAAATGGCCAGAGATGGACTTAAGAACTCACCCAACAAAAATCAGGACACCATGGCCCCACCAGCAACACCCAAAAGCAATGGAGATTTTAATTCAGCGGAGATACAGGAAAATGATGTTAAAGCTATGCTCATGCAGTTACTAGAGGAACAAAAAGAGGAAATGAACAAGGCCCACAAAGAAATACAGAAGAATATAACTGCCCATTTAGAGGAACAATTAAAGACACGTAGAGAGGAAACAAACAAGAAATAGGAGCCACATTCAATCAGATGAAGGAAATGGTACAAAGCATGAAAACAGAATTAGACTCTATAATGAAAACACAAACAGAGAAAAACCTGGAACTGGAGAACTTAGAGAAAATATCCGGAACCACAAAGGTAAGCATCACCAATAGAATACAAGAGATGGAAGAGAGAATCTTGAGAGCTGAAGATACACTTGCTGAAACTGATTCCTCACTCAAAGAAAAAATAAAATCGGAAAAGTCCCAAACACAAAACATCCAAGAAATCAAGGATGCCATGAAAAGACAAAACCTAAGAATAATAAGAATAGATAAAAAAGAAGAGTACAGGCTACAAGGACCGGTAAATATTTTTAAGAAAATCATAGAAGAAAATTTTCCCAACTTAAAAAAAGAATTGTCCATAAACATACAAGAAGCCTATAGAACACCAAATGGACTAGACCAGAAAAGAAATACCTCTTATCACATCATAGTCAAAACACTAAATGTACAAAACAAAGAAAAAATATTAAAGGCAGCAAGGGAAAAAGGTAAGTAACATATGAAGGTAGACCAATCAGAATCACACCAGACTTCTCATCAGAAACTATGAAAGCCAGACGGGCCTGGGCAGAGGTCATGCAGTCTTTAAGGGAACACAGATGCCAGACTACTATACCCAGCAAAGCATTCAATCAGCATATATGGAGTAAACAAAATATGCCATGAAAGAACAAAAGTTAAGCAATATCTACACAGCAACCCAGCCCTACAGAAGATACTAGAAGGAAAACTTCAATAAAATGAAAAAAAAATACACCAAAGAAAATATAGGATACAGATAACTTCCCAACAATAAGGGGAAAAAAGCAATGAATCATAGTAAGATCACCAACTCCAAAATAAAAGGAACAGTCATTGGTCACTATTATCTGTCAACATCAATGGACTCAACTCTCCAATAAAAAGACACAGACTAACAGAATGGTTGCAGAAACAGGATCCAACATTCTGCTGCATCCAAGAAACACACCTATGCAACAAAGATAAACACTACCTCAGAATAAAGGGCTGGAGAAATGTTTTTCAAGCAAATGGACCCAGAAAACAAGCTGGAGTAGCGATCCTAATATCTAATAATATAGAGTGTCAACCAAAATTAATCAAGATAGATGAGGAGGGGCACTTCCTTCTCATCAAAGGACAATTCCAACAGGAGGACACCACAATTTTGAACATTTATGCTGCAAATACAAGACCACCTACATTTGTAAACAAAACATTATTAAAGCTGAAATCACACATTGACCCCAACACCCTAACAGTGGGAGACTTCAACACTCCACTCTCACCAAGGGACAGATTATCTGGTCAGAAGCAAAACAGGGAAACAAAGGCACTTACAGTGGCCCTAAGTCAAATGGACCTAATAGATGTCTACAGAACTTTTCACCCTAGATCAAAAGAGTGGACCTTCTTTTCAGCACCTCACAGAACCTTCTCCAAAATAGACCATATAGTTGGTCACAAAGTAAACCTCAGCAGATACAACAAGATTGAAATAATCCCTTGTATCCTATCTGACCGTCATGGTCTAAAGCTGGACCTCAACAACAACAGAAACGGCAAAAAGCCTGCACATACCTGGAAACTGAACAACTTGCTACTCAATGACAGCTTAGTTAGGGAAGAAAGAAAGAAAGAAATTAAAGACTTCCTAGAATCCAATGAAAATGAAAGCAAAACATACCCAAACAATGGGACACAATGAAGGCAGTGCTAAGAGGAAAGTTCATAGCACTAAGTGCCTTTAAGAAGAAATTCGAAACATCTCATACAAGCAAATTAATGGCCCAACTGAAAGCCCTAGAAAATAAGAAGCAGATACACTCAAGAGGAGCAGACTGCTGGAAATAATCAAGTTCAGGGCAGAAATCAATAAATTAGAAACAAATAAAACTATTCAAAGAATCAATAAAACCAAGAGCTGGTTCTTTGAGACAATCAACAAGATAGACAAGCCTCTAGCCAAACTAACTAAAAAGCAGAGAGAAACTATTCAAATCAGCAAAATCAGAAACGAAAAAGGGGACATAACTCCAGACACTGAGGAAACCCAAACAATCATTAGGTCTTACTACCAAAGCCTATATGCCACAAAATTTGAAAATCTAAATTAAATGGACAATTTTCTTGATAGATTCCATCTACGTAAACTAAGTCAAGATCAGGTAGAAAGATTGAATAGACCTCTATCCCCCAAGGAAATAGAAGCAGTCATCAACAGCCTCCCTACCAAAAAAAGGCCTGGGCAGATGGTTTCAGTGCAGAAATCCACCAGACCTTCAAAGAAGAGCTAACTCCAATTCTCTCTAAACTATTCCACAAAGTAGAAATAGAAAGAACATTACTGAACTCATTCTATGAAGCCACAGTCACCTTGGAACCGAAACCACACAAAGACCTAAAAAAAGGAGAACTTTAGGCCTATCCTCTTATGAACATTGACCCAAAAATATTCAATAAAATACTTGCAAACCGAATCGAAGAACACATAAAAGATATCATCCACCATGACCAAGTAGGCTTCATCCCAGGTATGCAACGGTGGTTCAATATATGGAAATCCATCAATGTGGTCCACCATATAAACAAACTGAAGGAGAAAAACCCCATGATCATCTCCCTAGATGCCAAAAAAGCAGTAGACAAAATCCAACATCCATTCATGTTTAAAGTCCTGGAGAGATCAGGGATACAAGGCACATACCTAAACATAGTAAAGGCAATATACAGCAAGCCTATAGCTAACATCAAATTCAATGGAGAGAAACTTAAAGCAATCCCACTGAAATCAGGGACAAGGCAAGGCTGCCCATAGTCTCCATATCTCTTCAACATAGTCCTTGAAGTCCTAGCTAGGGCAATAAGACAACTAAAGGAGATCAAAGGGATACAAATTGGAAAGGAAGAAGTCAAAGTATCACTATTTGCAGATGATATGATAATATAATTGAGTGTCTCCCAAAATTCAACCAGAGAACTCCTTCAACTGATAACCACCTTCAGCAAAGTGGCTGGATAC
>CM053744.1:87857254-87890247 GCA_028658305.1 Pachyuromys duprasi
CTTGCGCGCACCCAACCTCTCACTACGTTCGGTTTCTGACATGCTATCTTGAATCTCCTCTAGGGCAACCTGTCCTTCCTCTACTACCTTTTTGAACAAGAGAAAGGCAACCAAAACAGTAAATATCACAGCTAAAATCACCCCAAGAATTTCAGAGATATGCATACCTCTCTGAACCTATCTGTCCCTGCAGTTCTGAATCCTCCTTAAAGTCAAGGGGTCTCCGGAGGTGCTGACGATGGTGTGGTCAATTTCCCGGGTTTTGGCACCAGATGTTGCACGCGTTACCTTCTCGCCAGCAAGAAGGACGCGGCACACACAGGATCCTTCTGCAGTAAAGCTTTAATGCATCTTGAGAGGGAGAGCATAAGCTTATAACGAGTAGAGACGGAGACCCTGAGTGGCAGAAACCCAGCCCTTATATAGAAAACTATCCTCCGCTTAGGATGTGTCAGCCTCTGATTGACTGTAACTCATCAGGCGGGGTGACGCCACGGGAGAGGCAGAGCACAATGAGTGGAAATTTCCTTCGCACATGCGCAGCTTTCTTGTTTATCGGTTTGGGACACAGGATATCAGTGCCATCTTGTAATGGCGAATGTGAGTGCGGCCCCTCACAGATTCAGCTTTGGTAAGTGGAATATAGCAAGAAAAACTGTCCATTTCATTTAGATTTTCAAATTTTGTGGCATATAGACTTTTGAAGTAAGTCCTAATGATTGTTTGGATTTCCTCAGATTCTCTTGTTACGTTTCCCTTTTCATTTCTGATTTTGTTGATTTGGATACTGTCTCTCTGCCTTTTAGTTAGTTTGGCTAAGAGTTTGTCTATCTTGTTGATTTTCTCAAAGAACCACCTCTTGGTTTCATTGATTCTTTGAATAGTTTTATTTGTTTCTAATTGATTGATTTCAGTCCCGAGTTTGATTATTTCCAGTCGTCTACTTCTCTGGTGTGTCTGCTTCTTTTTCCCCCTAGGACTTTTAGGTGAGTCATTAAGTTGCTTGAAAGAGATGTCTTGAATTTCTTCTTGAAGGCACTCAGTGCTATGAACTTTCCTCTTAGCACTGCTTTCATTGTATTCCATAAGTTTGGGTATGTTTTGTCTTCGTTTTCATTGAATCCTAGGAAGACTTTAATTTAATTTCTTTATTTCTTCCCTGACCCAGCTGTCATTTAGTAGCAAGTTGTTCAGTTTCCATGTGTGTGTAGGTTTTTTGCTATTTCTGTTGTTGAGGTCCAACTTTAGTCCATGGTTGTCAGATAGGATACAAGGGATTATTTCAATCTTCTTGTATCTGTTGAGGCTCACTTTGTGACCAACTATATGGTCTATTTTCGAAAAGGTTCCATGAAGTGCTGAGAAGAAGGTAAATTCTTTTGTGTTTGGGTGTAAGGTTCTGTAGATATCTGTTAGGTCCGTTTGATTCATGACTTCTGCTAGAGACATTGTTTCTTATTTTAATTTCTGTTTTGTTGACCTGTCCTTTGTTGAGAGTGGGGTGTTGAAGTCTCCCACTATTAACGTGTGGGGATCTATGTGTGGTTTAAGTTTTATTAATGTTTCTTTTACAAATGTTGGTGCCCTTGTTTTGGGGGCATAGATGTTCAGGATTGTGATGTCTTCCTGGTGGAATTTTCCTTTGATAAGTATGAAGTGTCCTTCCCCATCTCTTTTTACTAATTTTGGTTGAAAGTCTATTTTATCAGATGTTAGAATGGCTACTCCTGCTTGCTTTTGGGTCCATTTGCTTGTAAAACTGTCTTCCAGCCCTTTACCTTCAGGTAATGTCTATCTTTGTGACTGAGGTGTGCTTCTTGTATGCAACAGTTTGCTGGGTCTTGTTTATGGAACCATTCTGTTAGTCTGTGTCTTTTTATTGGAGAATTGATTCCACTGCTGTTGAGAGAGATTAATGACCAGTGGCTGTTAGGCCCTTTGATTTTGATGTTGGCTGTGGTAGTAAGTTTGTGTGCTTGGTTACTTTTTTTTTTTTTTAATACTGTAGTGAGGCCAATTATTTCCTGTGTTTTCTTGAAAGTAGTTTGTTTTCTTGGGTTGTATTTTTCCTTCTAGTGTCGTTTGTAATGCTGGATTTGTGTGTAGGTATTGTTGAAATTTGTTTTTGTTGTTGAATATCTTGTTTTCTCTGCCTATGAGGACTGAGAGTTTTGCTGGGTATATTAGCTTGGGCTGACATCTGTGTTCTCTTAAGGTCTGCATGGTATCTGTCCAGGCCCTTCTGGCTTTCATAATCTCTGTTGAGAAATCAGGTGTGAGTTTGATGGGTTTGCCATTATATTTTACTTGGCCTTTTCCCCTTGCAGCTTTTAGTATTTTTTTTTTTGTTGTTGTTCTGTATACTTACTATTTTGATTATTATGTTGTGGGAGGATTTTCCTTTCTGGTCTAATTTGTTGGGTTTTCTGTAGGCCTCTTGTATTCTTATAGGCCTCTCCTTTAAGTTGGGGAAATTTTCTTCAATAATTTTGTTGAAAAAATTTTCTGGGCCTTAGAGAAGGAATCTTCTTTTTCCTTTATTCCTATTATTCTTAGGTTTTGTCTTTTCATGTTGTCTTGGATTTCTTGGACTGTCTGTGTCAAGAATTTTTTAGATTTAACATTTTCTTTGACAGATACATTGCTTTCTTCCATTGTATCTTCCACACCTGTGATTCTTTCTTCTATCTCTTGTAGTCTGTTGGTTATGCTTACCTCTGTATTTCCTATTTTCTTCCCTAAGTTCTTTATTTCCACAATTTCCTTGTTTTCTTTAACTTTTCCAATTCTATCCTCAGCTCTTGAGTCGTTTTGTTGATTTTCTTCACCTGTCTGACTACATTTTCCTGTTTTTCCTTCAGTTCCTTCAGCTGTTTGTTTGAAAAATCCTCTGTTTCTTTTATTTCTTTCAGTGATTTGAGTATTTCCTCTCTAAAGGCCACAAACTGTTTGGCTGCAACTTCCTGTATTTCTTTACAGACGGCCATAATCTGTTTATCTTCATCTTCCTCTATTTCTGTACAGATGGCCAAAATCTGTTTGACTTTATCTTCCTCTAGTTCTTTATGCATTTTGTTTGTTTCCTCTATTATCCTCTTCATAAGCATAGATGTTAGGTTATCTTATTGAATTTCAATTATGCTGGGGTGTCCAGGGCTGCTTGCTCCTGGATAACTGGGTTCTGGAGATGCCATATTGCTCTGCCTTTTGTTGGTTGAGCTTTTATGCTACCCATTGGGCTATCTTAGATGTTGAATGTTAGCTTCTGGTGGTTTCTGGAATCCTGTGGTAGAGAGAATCCCCTTGGCAGGAAGATGATTTTTCCTGAAGGAAGCCTCCTCAGCTCTTTGGGTATGGTCACTGAATGGCTGGTGTTTTTCAGGAACTGCCACACCTCAGGAGTGGTAACTTAGGTCCTTGTTAGTCAAGAGGGATCTCCTCTCACCCAGAGAAGTCCTGGAGACAGCTGCCCTACTTCTGGGTTTCTTCCTTTAAATTTAGTGAGCGGCTGCTGTAACTTGGGTGCCCTGTGGTTTGGTCAGTTTAATTAGGGATAACTGGTTGCCCCTTGGAGCAGTATCTGGGGGTTGATCTCAGGGATCCCAGGCTTCTGTAGGTCTGTGCCCCAGTACCCAAGTGGTAGTCAGTGGCAGGTGAGCTCCTCTCTCATGTGTGTAGCTGGAGGCTAGAGTCAGGAGCCTGTGGATAGCCAGAAACTTTCCGGAGCTAGGAGTCCTGAGGTAGGGCCAGATATTTCCCCCACTGTGGGGTTTTCTCCCAACAGGAAGGCCCAGTCTGTGGTGTTTGGGATGGCACATAGAGCACACAGGCGCTGGTGGGTGGTGGCTCCAAGCTGGTGACTGGCAGGAACCTGAGACCTTTTCTCAAGAACTTTCCTGTGTGTGCTCGTGGTGGTGGTGGGTGGGGGGACGGCTGAGTGCTCTAAGCTGTTCCTCTTTCTGTGGGGATTTCTCCCGACAGGGACTCCCAGTCTCTGATGCCCTGGAGCACACAGTTCTGTCTTTTACTGATAGTTGGGTATACAGCAGGTCTCTGGGCTGGTGGCATGTCACGGGTCTGCGGGACCTTTTCCTGGGATATACTGGGTGACCTGAAGTCAGTCCCTGTTTGTTTTCTTCCCTGTGGGGTTTTTTTCCCTACAGGGAAACCCAGTCTCTGAATGCCCTGGTCCACATAGTTCTGTCTGTGACAGAGAGTCAGGTGTGCAACAGGTCTCTGTGCTCACAGCTGGAGCCCCATTAAGGGCTGGCAGCCTGTGCCCACTGGTCTACAAGACCTTTTCCAAGGATAGACTGGGTGACCTGAGGTCAGTCCCATTTCCTACCTTCCCTGTAGGTTTTTCTCACTACTGGGACTCCCAGGTTCTGGTGTTTTTGTGCCCACTGTTCAGCCTGGGAAGGTGATCAGGACATGCAGGCATGTGGCTCTGGTCTGGCGACCAAGTGCCTGCACAACCTGGGATATCTTCTGGGTTCTGGCTGGATGACCTGAGAGTGGACCTGACTGATTCGCACACCGTGGAGTTTCCTCTCACTTGGGAAACATGATTGCTATTGTTTTAGGGCCCAGAGTTCAGTCTCTTGGTCGCTGTACTGACGTTGCCGTTCTGTTGCTCAGATGCAGTATCCTCCTGGTGCCGCCATCTTGGGTTTCTCCCAAAGATACTTTTGAGTCTATTGCGAAAGGTATTGTTTCCCTGGTTTCTTTCTCAATCTATCATTTGTGCATAGGAAGGCTACTAATTTTTGTGTTTTAATTTTATATCCTGATACTTTGCTAAAAGTGTTTATAAGCTGCAGGAATTTCCTGGTAGAATTTCCAGGGACATTTATATATACATATCATCTATAAATAAAGATACGTGGACTTCTTTTTTTCCTATTTGTAAAAAAAAAACAATAAACAAAAAACAAAAACCTAGGATAGTCAAAACAGTTCTGTGCAATATAAGAACTTCTGGAGGCATCACCATACTTAATTTCAAGCTGTACTACAGCATAAAAATGGACAGGTTGATGAATGGAATCAAATCAAAGACCCTGAAATAAACCTACACACCTACAGACACTTGTTTTTTGACAAAGAAGCCAAAACCACATAAAGGGAAAAAAAAAACATCTTCAGCAAACAGTGCTAGTCTAACTGAATGTATGTAGAAGAATGTAAATAGATCCATATCTATAACCCTGCACAAATCTCAAGTACAAGTGGATCAAAGACCTTAACATAAAATTGGATACACTAAATTTAATAGAAGAGAACATGTGGAATAGCCTTGAATGCATTGGTACAGGAGGCAACTTTCTGAGCAGGACAGCAACAGCTCAAGCAGTAGGAAAAACAATTAATAAATGGGACCCCACCAAACTGCAAATCTTCTGTAAGGCAAAGAACACCATCAATAGGACAAAAATGGCAGCCTACAGAATGGAAAAAGATGCTCACCAACCATAGATCTGACAGAGCTCTAACATCCAAAATATACCAACAACTCAAGAAATTAAATATGAACAAACAAAATAACCCAATTAAAAATGGGATACTGAGCTAAACAGACCATTATCATCAGAGGAATCTTAAATGGCTGAGAATCACTTAATGTTCAACATTCGTAGTCATTAGGGAAATACAAATCAAAACAACTCTGACATTTCATCTTACACCTGTCAAAACAGCTAAGTTCAAAAACTCAAGTGGCAACACATGCTTTTGAGGATGTGGAGCAAGGGGAACATGCCTCCATTGATGATGGGTGTGAAAACTTGTACAAACATCCTGAAAAACAATATGGATGTTTCCCAAAACACTGGGAATAGTTCTAACTCAAGACCCAGCTATATCACTCCTGGGCACCTACCCAAATGATGCTCCACCATCCCACAAGGACTCTTGCCCAGCTATGTTTGTAGCAGCTTTATTTATAATAGCCAGAAACTGGAAACAACTTGGATGTCCAAAAACTGAAGAAAGAATAAAGAAAATGTGGTACATTTAAACAATGGAATACTACTCAGTTATTAAAAACAAGAACATCATGAAATTTGCAGGCAAATGGATGGAACTAGAAAATGTCTTTGTGAGTGAGTTAACCCAGACCCAGAAAGACACACACTGTATGCAATCACTTATAAGGGGTTATTAGCCAAAAGTACAGAATAGCCATCTTACAATCCACAGAATCAAAGAAGCTAAGTAATAAGGAGGGCAAAAAGGGAGATGTTTGAATCTCACTCACAACAGGAAATAAAATGACATCTGAAGTACCTGGAGGAATGGAAATGGGTGATAATGGGGGTGGGAAGGGAACAGAGATATGGATCAGGTGTGTGGAAAGGGGTGAGGGCTGGGAGACAGAACCAAAATCAATGGTGGGGTCATCTATGGGACAGGAGAAGCTCCAAATAGTCTATGGGGGTGACTCCATAGAGTCCCAACTGAGACTCCTAGCAGCAGGGGAGGTAAAGCCTGAAGGGGCCTCCTCTTACAGCCAGGCCGCTCTTCCATTGCAGGGAGGGGGACACCCCCTCCACAAAACCTTTGACCCAGCAAGTCAATGATTAACCCAACTTGAGTCGAATGTCATGAGAGAGCCCACCATTGACACTACTACAAATATTCTCCTTTTTTTTTCAGACAGGAGACTAGCATAACAGTTATCTGGGTGGCCTCACACAGAAGCTGATGAAAAAAGATGCAGAGACACACAGTCGAACATTAGGTGGAGATTGGGGAATCACATGGAAGAAGGCAAGGAAGGAATGAAAGTGCCAGATAGGTCAAGAACACCACAAGAAAGCCTAAAAAGCAACTAACCTGCACCTATATGGTCCCACAGAGATTGAATCACCAAGCAACACTGCTACCCCCAACATATGCAACAAATGTACAGCTTGGTCCTTGTGTGGTAGCTCTAACAGCAGGAACAGGGGTTGCCTCTCACTCTGTTGCTTGCCTTCTAATCACTTTCTTCCAACTGGGCAGCCTTGCCTAGCTTCGATACGAAATGGGTCCAGTCTTGATATGCCAAGGCAGGTTGATATCCATAGAAAGTCTCACCTTCTCTGAGAAGAAAGGAAGGGGGATTCAAGGGGAAGGGAGGAGAGATGAAAGGAAGGGACTAGGAGGAGAGAAGTGGAGGTGGGAGGGAAGGATTGGGAGGAGAGAAGGGGAGATGAGAGGGAGGGATTGAGAGGAGAGAATGAAGGGGAACTTCCTTACAGGATGTAAAGTAAATAAATAAATGAATGAATGAAAAGGAAATTACATTTTCTTTTGAGGGTAACTTCATAATTTGCAAGACCTAGGGAAAATGTATGGTTAATCTATCCTGTATTTTTAACAGATAAGTAGAAACCGTCTTGGAGGATCAGATAGACTTTCTCACATAATTATAGAGCAACAGCTGGAATTCAACACTTTGGAGTACAAGTCTTCATCCCAAAAGCCAGGCTCCCAACTCAGTGGCTTTTCTTCTTGCCTAAGAGCACATAAGTAACTTCCAGTTGTACTACAACTGTATCTGAGACCACAATTGTCAGTGGGGACGTGGTATAGTCAAACATTCTCTTCAGCACACAGTACTCCTCCTCAAGTTCCCAGCCTGGATGAAACCAATTCATAAAGCCTCAAGGTTTTTTGTGGTTAGTAAACCACTGTCATTCGGGGAAACACTTCCTTAGTATTCCTTCTGAAGGAAACCACAGACCCTGACTTCCTATACAGAGAAGGGAAGATATTTGTTTAAAACTGGCTTCCCATTTCTATTAAGACAATAAATAAAACATGAAGTGTGAAACTCTTTCCAAGTTTGTGGGGTCTAAAGGATCAGAGACAGCCCATTCCTGGCTCCACAACAGAAAATAAATACTGAAAACTTGCTAAGAATCAAGAAATATGACTGCTTAGACTACTGATTCTCAACCTGTCCATTGTAATCCCTTTGGTAAACATTTATCTTCAAAAGTATTTGCATTAAAATTCATAGCAGTACAAAAATTAGTTATGAAGTAGTAACAAAAATAATTTTATGGTTAAGGGTCACCACAACATGAGGAACTGTACTAAAGAGTTGCAGTATTAGAAATGTTGAGAACCACTGACCTAGACCAATGGATTTCTAGCATTAGAGTTGGGGAAACATGTCCAAGCCAATGAAAAAACAAGAAGGAGGATCAACAGTCTTTGAGGCCCACCTGTGTGTTCTCTGAGAGGTTGTTTTTCTTTAGCTTATTTATTTTTGGTTCATTTAAAACTTAATTTGAATAAACACTCTGCTCCCATAAAAGGCATGCACATATATGTTTATTTTTGCTAGAACTTTACTTTCTTTACAGTCTCCCTTATTTTTTTTGGTATTAAAATACATAAACGCTGCAGGAACATATATGGCTTAATTTAAATGCGGTAAGATTGAGGACAAATGGTTTGATTTGGATGAGAGGAGTTCAAGAGAGTATTTGGAGAGAGCTACTGTTCAGAGTACAAGCTTCTGTATATCAAGTAAATCACAGCCACCCATGCTGCAATTTAAAAACAATGCTTGCAATTAATACACTATAATTATATGTATTTATGTGACAATGTCACAACTTGACTTGTATACAATGAATATGATCAAATCAGAGTAATTAGCATGCCCATCTCCCATCTTGTTACATATTTATCATGTCTTTGTATTGGAAGCTTACAAAAACCCATACTTTGGTTCTTTATAAATTATGTACATTCTTGAAAATTAAAGTCTTCATCTTTATACAGAATCTATAATTCTTTTCCTTTTTAAAAATGTATTTTAGTACTCTATACTGTCTTATATTCCTTTTGTGCAACTTTGTTTCTTTTCCTTTTTATTTTTAATTTTTTAATTAATTATACTGTATTCACTTATTAATTACACTTGTATCCTCCCTGTAGCACCCTCCCTCCTCCCCTCCCAAGCCCTCTCTTCTTCCCCTTTCTCCATGCATGCCTCTCCCAATGTCCACTGATAGGGGAAGTCTTCTTTTCTTTCCTTCTGATCCTAGTCTATTAGGTCTCATCAGGAGTGGCTGCATTGTCTTCCTCTGTGGCCTGGTAAGGTTGCTCCCCCCTCAGGGTGAGGTGATCAAAGAGCAGGCCAATCAGTTCATGTCAGAGGCAGTCCCTGTTCCCATTACTATGGAACTCACTTGGACACTGAACTGCCATGGGCTACATCTGTGCAGGGGTTCTAGGTTATCTCCATGCATGGTTCTTGGTTGGGGTATCAGTCTCAGGAAAGACCCCTCTGCTCAGATTTTTTGGTTCTGTTGCTCACCTTGTGGAGCTCCCATCCTCTCCAGATCTTACTATTTCCCACTTTTTTCATAAGATTCCCTGCACTCTGCCCAACAGTTGGCCATATGTCTCAGCATCTGCTTTGATAGTCTGCAGGGCACAAGCAGAGAGACACACATGGTATATACTCACTCATATAGACATATAATATAGGATAAACCTACTAAAATCTGTACACCTAAAGAAACTAATCAAGAGGGAGGAATCTGGCTAAAATGCTCAATCCCTATCCAGAAAGGCAAAGAGGATAGACATCAGAAGAAGGAGAAAACAGGGAACAAGGTAGGAGCCTGCCACAGAGGGCCTCTGAAAGGCTCTGCCCTGCAGACTATCAAAGCAGATGCTGAGACTTATGGCTAACCGTTGGGCAGAGTGTAGGGAATCTTTGTGCAACTTTGAATGAGACTGTCTCCCACTGTCTTGGGTATTTATTCTTGTTGGTTGCAGTGTTTAGGGAGGTTTCAGTACTGCATCCTTGCTGGAGGAAGTATGTCACTGTGGGCATAATTTGATATTAAAATCCTCCAAATACCTCTAGTTTATTCTCCTCTGCTCTCTGCTTTGTGCTTGTGCATGAAAATATAATCTCTCAGTTTCCTGCTCCTGCTATTGTGCCTGCCACTTGATGCAATGCTCTCTTGGAATAAGTCAAAATAAAATCTACCTTCCATAAATTGTTTTTGGTCATGGTGCTTTACCAAAGCAAAAGAAAGGTTACTAATATACCCTCCCATTCTCCCTAGACTGCAGTTATCATTACCCTACAGTCCTTTGTGATATCAATAATTTTAGCTTTTCTATATGAGTAGTAATGTACACTACTTACCATTCTGTGCCTGCTTTATTTCATTTAGTTTACACTAGTCTCTAATTCCATCTGTGTTGCAACAAGTAACAGGATTTCGTTGCCTTTATGGCTGACTTCTACCTTATTTAAAGTATATCATGTTTTTTAAACAAATTAATCAGCTGGTAGACATTTCACATGATTGGATGCTGAAAAAAATTGGGTACTCATAGACAAACAACAACTAGATATTTCTTATTCTATTAAGAGACAGCTTAGTTATAATAAAGACCTAGTTGCAAGAAAACCGTGAAACCAGTAGAAGAAAGTACTGTAGAAATACTTCAAGTCATTAGTATAGACAATGATTATTTTAAATAAAACCCTAAATGTACAGGCAACAAAACAAAAACAGAAGAGAAGAATTATATCAAAATAAGAAACTTCCAAAGAGCAAAGGAAACAGTCAAGAGAGTAATTTTACATATATGCAGTATTATTATCTAAAACTCGCAATGGAAATTTAAAATAAACCATTAACAACAAAACTAGGCATGGTAGCACATGATAATTATTCTGAAGAATTCTGAAGGCAGGGGCAATATAATTGGCAGAATTTTGAGGACAATTCGAGGAAAATAGAAAGCTCTGTGCTATCCGGGATCACATAACAAGAGCTTGTGTCAAAACAAGGATTCCAGCAATGGAGGAGGGTTCCCTTTTCTCCACATGTGTTGTCACTCAAGTTTTTGATCTTAGCCATTCTGATGGGTGTAAGGTGAAATCTCAGGGTTGTTTTGATTTGCATTTCCCTGATGACTAAGGACACTGAGCATTTCTTTAAATGTTTCTCTGTCATTATATTCCTCTTGAGAATTCTCTGTTTAGCTTTCTACCAAATTTTATTTGGATTACTTGATTTGGTGCGTTTAACTTCTTTAGTTCTTTATATATTCTGGATATTAGCCCTCTGTCAAATATAGGGTTGGTGAAGATCCTTTCCCAGTTTGTCGGGTGTCTTTTTGTCCTGATGACTGTCCTTTGCTTTACAGAAGCTTTTGGTTTCATGAGGTCCCATTTGTTGCGCTGGTAAGAATGTACACTTGTACAACCACTTTGGAAATCAATCTGGCACTTTCTCAGACAATTAGCAATAGTGCTACCTCAAGATCCAGCTATATCACTCCTAGGTATATCCAAAATGTGCTCAGGTATACAACAAGGACATTTGCTCAACCATGTTTGTAGTAGCTTTATTTGTAATAGCCAGCATCTGGAAACAACCCAGATGTCCCTCAGTTGAGTGGATACAGAAATTGAGGTACATTTACAAATGGAATACTACTCAGCTATTAAAAACAAGGAAATCATGCAATTTGTAGGCAAATGGTGGGATCTTGAAAAGATCATTCTGAGTGAGGTATCCCAGAAGCAGAAAGACACATTTGGTATATACTCACTTATAAATGGATATTAGACATATAATGTAAGATAATCATATGAAAATCTGTACACTTAATGAAGCTAAGCAAGAAGGAAGACCCTGGGTAAGATGCTCAATCTTCATTCAGAAAGGCAAGTGGGATAGACATCAGAAGAAGGTGAAAACAAAGAACAAGACAGGAGCCTACCACAGAGGGCCTCTGAAAGACTCTACCCAGCAAGGTATTAAAGCAGATGCTGAGCCTCATATCTAAACTTTGAGCCGAGTGCAGGGAATCTTATGAAAAAAAAGGAGGAAATAAAAAGACCTGGAGGGGATTGGAGCTCCACAAGGTGAGCAACAGAACCAAAAAAATCTGGGCCCAGGGGTCTTTTCTGAGACTGATTCTCCAACCAAGGACCATGCATGGAGACAACCTACAACTCCTGCACAAATGTAGCTCATGGCAGCCCAGTCTCCAAGTGTGTACCCTAGTAAGGGGAATGGGGACTGCCTCTGACATGAACTCAGTGGCTGGCTCTTTGATCACCTCTCCCTGAGTGGGGTGGGCAGCCTTACCAGGCCACAGAGAAAGACCATGTAGACAGTCCTGATGAGACCTGATAGGCTAGGGTCAGATGGAAGGGACATGGGAGGAGAAGAGGGAGGAAGGACGGGGTTGTGAGGGGATGAGGTAGGAGACTATAGCTGGGATACAAAGTGAATAAATTGTGATAAATAATAATAAATAATAAAAAAGGATTCCTTGGATTGTTGTGACCTTAGAGTTTTGGCATCAAGATTTCTTTAGTCCTATCTAGTGCTCCTCAGGGAATAACTTATGACCTCATTTACAAAATATAAAATAATGAAAATAAACACTCCTTAGAGACTCTTCAAACAACAGAACTTCAAAAGCCACCAAAGGGAGCTAAAAAGATTGGCTCAGTAGTTAAGAAGACTTCCTATTCTTGTAGAAGACCCAGACTCAGTTCCAAGAACTCCTATCAGTGAACTCATAATTTTTTGTGACTCCAGTTCCAGGGAATCCAGTGTCTTTTGGGACTCCATCCCTAATATTACCTATTATAAAAGAAGTTCTTTCTTTGTTGAAAAAGTAAACCAACAAATATTAATGATTGACAATCAGTTCTTTTCCCATTCTCAAAGATGGTATACAGGTGTATTTTTGAAGTCACATCTGAGCTATAGCACAGAATGTTATATTTATTTAGTTCAAAGCAATAATAAACATTGTTATTTAGTAAACAATGTTGTCATGGAAACAAATGGTTCTTTTAAGTGCTTACCATGCTTCCTGTATTAAGTTTAAATGTCTCACTTCAACATCTGTAGGTGGGCTAATGTCAGTGACCTTTAGGTTATGTTGAGAAAATACCAGGATTTTCTTTAAAAATTTTTCTTAAAAGATTTCTTTAAAGAAATAGTGGAAAGACTTTATGTTACACTCTTTCACTGTCAGAAATACCAGCAACTAGAATCCTGTGTTCCCTATTCCATGGTGTAACAATTTATGATCAAAAAATATTGATGGCCCCTAGCTTATCAGGTCTCATTGGGTCTGACTGCAATGTCCTCCTCTGTGGCTTGACAAGGCTGCTCTTACTTTGGGGGGGTGTGTGGAGGAAGCCACTGAGGTCATGTCAGAGACAGTCCCCATGCCCCTTACTAGGGAACCCACTTGGTTACTGAGCTGCCATGGGCTACATCTGTGCCGGGGTTCTAGGTTATATCCTGATAAGCTAGTGGCAGATGGAAAGGGAGGAGGACCTCCCGTATCAGTGGACTTGGAGAGGGTCATAGGAGGAGATGAGGGAGGGTGGGATTGGGAGGGCATGAGGGAGGGGGCTACAGCTGGGATGCAAAGTGAATAAAATGTAATTAAAGTAAAAGTTAAAATTTTAATTAAAAATCAAAAATATTTATGCCAATTAAAAATGAGTAAAATAAAAACAGAGCGAAACAAGAACTTAAAGAATATGATAAACGGGCAAACAATCTGAAAAGCCATTTGTAAATAGAAGAAATAGAAATGGAAAAGTATATAAAACAAATCAAGGATATAAAAACTAAAACCTTGGTTTGGTATAACTTTACTGTAGCCAGCATGATTAAATTTAGAAAAAAATAAAAATAAGTAACATTTTAAGAGAATGAAGACAAACAGGAACTGCTCAACTGTTGGTGAAGAATGTAAATGAGTACAGCCACTATGTAAAAGATATAATGTGGAAGTTCCTTAAAGAACTGAAAGCAGAACTACCTTATATTTGATCTAATCATCTCATTTCTGGGTATAAATCTAAAGAGGATAATGGCTTTACATCAAGAAGAGATTTGTACATATGTGTTTATCGTAACAGTAGTCATAATAGCCAAGGCATGTTCAATCAAGACTATAAACTTTTAAACTTCTAAAAGTCCATATCAATTTTATTCTCAAAATGAGAGTAATAATTGGCAAAGAAACACTTTATAGCCTGTCATAAAGCCCATTGCCATCTACAGGCAGATCCTTTCTCATGACAGGAGACAAGATGCTGTCTTATGTTCTATAAGTTCTTGACTTTGGTTCCAGTGTTGTGCAGTCCTTTGGTGATGCATGAGCTAACGTTTAGTTGTATGCTCAAGGCTGAACTGGGGTTAAAGGGGCAGGAAGTACATTTTATACCCATGGCTGCCATCACAGGGATGAACTATCTGTCTGACAGTCCTAGCACTCTTCTTTTTCTGAGTTTATGTAAGACAGCATGGAGGTCTGTGATACATTCCCATCTCATGTATTTGAGCTCAAAGAAGATGGAAATTTAATAGAGAGTCACATTATCCTGTTGAAACAAAGAGTCTATAGGACAAAAGGATGGCTTCTTGTACATTCTGGGCTCTGCCTGTCTTCCTAAGGAACAAGAGTACAAGATTATGATACTTGTTTTTCCCTGCATAGCTGAGATCTAGATCCAATCTCATACCCATTTTACATCTTAGGCTCTGAATGTGACATAAACCAGGAAGATTGGCTGGGTATTACCTAAGAACTATATTGAGAATAACTAACATTATAGCATACTTACAACTTCATAAAAACTTTTCTATACTCCTCATTTGTCTGAGAAACAAACAGGATTCCCATGGTACATGAAAATTCATCAAGGTTCAAAGACGCTAAGTAACTGTGCTAAATAGTTTTATGTCAACTTGACACAAGATAAAGTCATTGAGAGGAGGGAACATCAATTAAGAAAACATAATAGAATACTACTCAACAACTCAAAATGAGGAAATCATGAAATTTGCAGGCAAATGGTGGGATCTAGAAAATATCGTTTTGAGTGAGGTATTGAGAAGGAGAAAGACACATATGGTATATACTCACTTATTTAGACCTATAAGATATGATAAACATACTGAAATCTATACACCTAAAGAAGATAAACAAAAATGAGGACCTGGGGTAGGATGATCAATCTTCACTTAGAAAGACAAATGGGATGTAGAAGAAAACAAGCAACAGGACAGGGTCCTACCACAGAGGGCTTCCGAAAGATTCTACCTAGCAGTTTATCAAAGCAGAAACTGAGACTCATAACCAAACCTTTGGCAGATGGCAGGGAATTATATGAAAGAAGGGGGAGTTAATATATGATTTGGAGAGGATAGGAGCTCCACAAGGACCAAATATACCTGGGCACAGGGGTCCTATATGAGACTGTTTCTTCAACCAAGAACCATGTGTGGTTATAACGTAGAGCCTCTGCTTGCCTGTAGCCCATGGTAGCTCAGTATCCAAGTGGGTACCCTAGTAAGGAAAATAGGCTGTTTCTGACATGATCCCAATGGCAGGCTCTTTGACCTCCCCACCCTGCAAGGGAGGAGCAGTCCTCCTAGGCCACAGAGGAGTACTTTGCAGCCAGTCCTGAAGACACCTCATAAACCAGGGTCAGATGAAAGGGGAGGAGGTCCTCTCCTATCAGTGGACTTGGAAAGGGGCAGGGAGTAGACAAGGGAGGGAGGGTGGGGTTGGAAGGGAATGAGGGAGCAGGATACACTTGGGATACAGAGTTAATAAAATGTAACTAATAATAAAAATAAAATTTAAAAAAGAAGTAAAAAAAAAAAAAAAAGAAAATGGCTTCATAAGATTGGTCTGCAGGCAAGCCTGTAAGGAATTTTCTTTATTAGTGAGGACCTAACCTATTGCGGGTTGTGCCATCCATGGGCTCTATAAGAAAGCAGACTGAGCCTGTCATGTGGAACAAGCCAGTAAGCAGCCATGGCTTCTGCATCAGCTCCTACCTCCAGGCTCCTGCTCTATCTGAAAGTTCCTGTCCTCACTGCTTTGGATGATGAACTGTTATATAGAACTGTAAGCAAAATAAATAATTTCCTCCCCAAGATTCTTTTAGTTATGATGTTTCATCACAGCAATAGTAACTCTAATTGGGACAATGACTTTCTAAACTATTTTGGTGGATATTTTCTGTTTTCCAGCATTATATTATTTCTAATGCAGCATATTCCCATATCTAACATTCCATAATTCATTTCCTCCTCATACAATTTGATTGTGCTTATGATTTACATGTTATAAAATATAAGTGCTTAAAATTCTAAAATTTGGTTCATATTATATGAATATGCATGGAATTTTCAAACACCATTTATCTTGATAAGTGAATTAAAATCAGATTAATGTAAACTGGGGAGGTATATGCTGAAGATCTTTTCCCAGTCTGTAGGCTGTCGTTTTGTTTTGTTGACTGTGTCCTTTCCTTTACAGAAGATTTCAGTTTCATCTGACAAAGAGCTAATATCCAGAATATATAAAGAACTCAAGAAATTAAACACCAAAAATCCAAATAATTCAATTAAAAATAGGGTACACAGCTAAACAGAAAATTCTCAACAGTGGAATATCAAATGGCAGAGAAATACTTAAAGAAATGCTCAATGTCCTTAGTCATCAGGGAAATGGAAATCAAAATTGCTCTGAGATTCTACTTCATACCCATCAGAATGCTAAGATCAAAAACTCAAGTGACAACACATACTAGAGAGGATGTGGAGAAAGGGGAACCCTCCTCCATTGCTGGTGGGAGTGCAAACTTGTACAACCACTTTGGAAATCAATCTGGCACTTTCTCAGACAACTGGGAATAGTGCTACCTCAAGATTAAGCTATAACACTCCTGGGCATATATCTGAAAAATGCTCCACCATACAAGGACATTTGCTCAACTATGTTCATAGCAGCTTTACTTATAATAGCTAGAACCTGGAAACAACCTAGATGTCCCTCAGTGAAAGAACAGATACAGAAATTGTTTATATTTACACAATGGAATACTACTCAGCTATTAAAAGCAAGGACATAATGAAATTTGCAGGCAAATGGACAGAACTAGAAGAGATCATCCTGAGGGAGGTAGCCCAGAAGCAGAAACACACACATGGTATATACTCACTTATAAGTGGATATTAGTCATATTATATAGGATAAATATACTAAAATATACAGAGCTAAAGAAGACCCTATGGAGGATGCTTAATTCTCATTCAGAATAGCGAACAGTATAGACATCGGAAGAAGTGAGAGGGAACAGGAAGTGAGCCTATCATAGATGTCCTCTAAGATACTCCAACTAGCAGAGGAGCAAAGCAGATGCAGAGACTCACAGCCAAACTTTGGACAGAGTCCAGAGAATCTTATGGAAGAAGGGAATATAGAAGGGCCTGTTGGAGAGCCCTGCAAGAAACCAACAAAGCCAAAAAAAAAAAAAAGCTGAGCCCAGGAGATATTGCAGAGACTGATGCACCAACCAAAGACCATGCATAGAGAGAACCCAGACCTCCTGCTCAGATGCATTCCATAGACAGCTCAGTCTCCATGTGAGTTCCCTAATAAGGGGGGAAGAGACAGTCTCTGACATGAGCTCAGTTGCTTGCTCCTTGCTCATGTCTCTCTGGTGGAACGACATAGCCAGTCCACAGAAAAGGGGATCCAGGCAGTCCTTATGGCACCTGCTAGGATAGATTCAGACAGTAGGAGAGAAGGACTGCCCCTACCTGTGGACTAGGGAAGAGGGATAGGGGAAAAAGAGGGAGGGAGTGTGGGACTGGAAGGAGATGAGGGAGGGGGCTATAACTGGGATACAAAGCAAATCAATTGTTTAATAATTATTATTATAGAAAAAATAAATTGTGTATATGTTGTTGAGAACTCATATTATTCCCAGGGTCTAAATTCAATACCCATAATGTATCACAGGCATTATATATGCTTCCAGTTGTACTTTGGCACACTGTTTGGAGCATTAATTTACCCATGAGAGTTGATTAATATATCATGCATCAACAAGACAAAATCATGAGCCTGAATATCTGTAGGATCTCTTTTATATTTTAAGGATGTTCTGTGTTTCAGTATTATTCTATATTGTTCAGCAACATAGAATATCCTGAAATTGTGTTCTTCCTTTTGTAGTTTTGTTCTCTTTCCCTAAATGGTAGACACTGATGGTGAAACAGCATTAAAATAAAACTTAGTAAGTTGGTATTTAATGTGCCACACAGTTCTTTAAAAACATCCAAAGTTAACATGCAAAATTCTGTATGGCATTTTCATAATACTTAGTTTAGGTCGATCCTTTATCAAAGAGGCTCCCAACTTGTGTGTCCAGGCCCCTTTGAGAAGTCGAATTTCACCTAAGGCCATCAGAAAAAGATATTTACATTACAATTCGTAACAGTAGAAAATTAGAGTTTTGAAATAGCAGTGAAAATAATGTTATGGTTGGGAGGAACTGTATTACAGAGTCACAGCATTAGGAAAGTTGAAAACTACTGCTCTACCCTCCACTCTGTTTCTCTCTTCCAACTTCTTAATTTTTTCAGCCTGTACCGTCTGATTCCTAATATTCCTCTTTTTATTTTCATGCCACGTGTATTCCATTGTGTTGTTTATCTCACTCCTTAAAGTTTCTTTTTTCTTCTCTCATGGGGCCTTTTCTAGTTTCAAGACCTCTACTCATACTTACTACCATTAAAATACTCTGATTCAATATATTTTTTAATTCCATATGTCTTACTTAAATTTGCAGTTTTCTTCATAGCCGCATTAAATTTCATTATCTCGGTGTACTATACTTTCACTATCCATTCTTCAGTTGATAGGAATTTGAGCTAACCACTTATTTATTATTGTTAGGGAGAAATGATAATCATGGATGTACAAGCATATCTGGAGCAAGATATATATATATATATATATATATATGAATATATATATATGAATATATACTCACGTATATATATGTAGACACATATCCCTTTGATTATAAGCATAGAGGTGCTATAGTTGGTGATAATATTCTCCATAAGATCCATAACTTACCTAACAAACTCCCAATAACAGGTATGAGAATCTTTCCTTTGAATTGCTTGTTGGAGAAAACCAAGAGATGCCCAAAACAATATAGCCTATTTGAGTTCTGTTGCTTTGCTAAATAAAACAGAAGCAACTTTGGAGAAAAGGGTTTATTTTAGTTTACAAGTCTCAGGTCATATTTGACTGTTAAGGGAAGCCAAGGCAGGAACTCAAGCTGGGCAGGAACCTGGAAATAAAACTGATACAGAGGCCATGGCAGAATACTGGCAACTGGACTGATCTTCATGAATTGTTCAGCCTGTTTTCTTATAGTACCTGGGACCACCATCCCACAATGTGTTAGACCCATATTAATCATCAGCTAATTAAAGCCATAGGCTTTCTCCCAGCCCATTTTTTTCATTTGACATTTTTTTCAGTTGACATTCGCTTGATGATCATCCCATGGTGCTGGGGACTCCTGCTCTGACTGGGTTGTGCTTTCACCAATATCCTCTCAAGGGCTCTCTTCAGGACATTGCCCCTGTCATATGATTCCCAACCCTCAACTTCACCCACAACCCCTTAAATTCTCAGACTTCTAATGTAAATGAGGTTGAACTTTCATTAATGGCCTTTCTTGTCCTAACTTTAGAGACTCTTATTCTGCCACACAGTGTCAAACCTCAGATCCCGCCCATTAACCTTTCATGCCTTCAAAAACAGTTATCACTTGGGTGACTCCTACCTGCATCATGAAGTTCGGTTTAGAATGATGTTCAGCCTTAGCCTCCTCTGGACCACAGTTTTTGCGTGCTGACCCTGATAAACTAGTCCTATATTTATAAACATCAATGATTCTTTCTTTCTTTCTTTCTTTCTTTCTTTCTTTCTTTCTTTCTTTCTTTCTTTCTTTCTTTCTCTCTCTCAGTTTTTCAGGACACAGGGTTTCTCTTTGTAACCTTGGCTGTCCTGGACTCACTCCAGACCATGATGGCCTCAAAATCACAGAGGTCTCCCTGCCTCCTCTTCCTCAATGCTGGTCTCTTCTTAATTAATGCTAAGATCTCAGTTCCAGCTAATAGGCGTCAGTTGTCCCAGCAATGCAAAGATCTTTCTTCCCTGGCACTGGTCTCTCAATAAGTACTGCTAGTTCTTCAGCTCCTGCTGACCAGAAACCATATTAGCATCTTTAAGGGACTCTCAAACCTTCTCTCTGAAACGTCAAAATCCAGGCCTCTGTGTTCTTCATCACTCTCAACAGTTTCATCTTCCAAGAGCCCACAGAATAATCAACTGAGCACTGAATAGTCAATGGCATTTCCATCCCCAAGTTCCAATGCCATGTCCCAAAATACATGGTAAAGTCTATTATAGGATCACTCTATGGCCTGGTATCAATTCCTGTCCCAGCTAGAGTTTACTGCTGTGATAAAAACCACCATTACCAAAGGGAGGAAAGCAATTATTTACTACTCTTAGGTCACATTGCTGAGGGAAATCAAGTCAGGAATTTAATCATGGCAGGAACTTGGAGGCAGGAACTGATACAGAGGCCATGATGGAGGACTGCTCACTGGCTTGGTCCTATGGTTTGCTTTCTTATAGCCCCCAGGACCACCAGACCAGGAGTGGCTCCACCCACAGTGATCCAGGCCCATGTCGATAATCAATCACAAGTTTGCCTGTGGGCCAATTTCGTGCAGACATTTTTTTTCAGTTGATATTCCATTTTCTCAAATCGCTCAGTATAAGCTTAGAGTGGGTGGAAACCTCTAAAAACCCACTGGGGAACAGTTGACTATCTGAGCCTAACAGGGAACACTCAGTCTCACTTCCTCACTCTTCTTGCTTGGGTTTCCTGTCGTCACAGTCACAGCATGATCATGTTTTTTCTCTCTCCACTTCTCCTTTTACGCAAATAGACACAGACTTCTGTGTTACCAGCCTGCACTGGCCACCTTAAAGATAACCAACAAATTCTACCTGAAGTACTGAGGGACACTGCTTACAAAAGGTAAGACTTATGACTTTTAACAGCTTCAATCCAGCTAATGTGGGACACAGTATTTTAGGAGTCTCAATACATCTCTCTAGTAAACTTTAAATTTTCTGGTTTTACAAATATTTCGATCTGCAATTCCTTCAGGCAATCAGGCTATAAATACTTTGATATAATTGGGGTTTTGTTAGCTGATTTCTCTTCCTGCCTGAGCATCCATGAGCAAACATTACTATAGCACTTAGATGGCTTATTGTATATGGTAGTTTCTGATGCTTGAAGTTTTTGAGTGAGATGAGTTGAAATTGGGGAGATCTTCCATGTTGTTTGTTCTTTAGAAAACTTAAGGTTTGATTTTAAAGTAGGGAGGAAAGTCATAGCCAGAGTGATTTAGAACAGCAGCCAGGAGATGTATTGTCTTCATATGAAGACATTTAAAAAGAAAAGTACCTAACCTGTGATTGATAACAAAAAAATAAATTAATAAAATAAATAAAAATAAATAAATTACATTAAAAAAAGTAAAAAAAAGAAAGTTAGTCCTCTGACTATCATGCTTTGGATAAGATGAGTAAAAAACAAAACAAAACAAACAAACAAGCAAACAAAAACCTGCAACACAGTATGTGTCCTGTAACTGTATTTTATGATTTTATTCCTAGATACTAATTAAGGATGCTTAGTTTGGGGCTTTCAAAGAGCAAGACAAACATTGCGATCTGAAGGGCTTCTTTTTTGCATTAAATTATCTGTGATATATGAAACATTGACAAGTCTCATATAAAATGTGTAGGTGAGCAGAAACTTGTATAACTTAATACAATGGTAGTTTACAACTCTTGTACCATAACTAATTTTGGGCTGCAAGTATTCAGCAAAGTGATAGTCAAGCTTTGGTCCTGGCTTTCTGAAACTAACATGGTTGTCCCTTGTCAATTCAAAATGTCTTTATTGGTCCAAGAACTATGAGAAGCTCATTTGATTATGATCTAAATGGAGAGAGGAAAGTCCCCTGTGACCACATTTCCTCACCTAAAATTCAGGGGAGATTGCTGTAGCTTAACCAAAGTCTCCCCCAGAGGCTATTAATCTTATGTTTAGAAATAATGACCAATTTTTAGTGAAATAAGTTAAAAACCAGCAGTTACGCAGTCCTTGAAATCTGGCACTGCTTTCGCTGGTACAGTTAATAAGGAGGAGGAATTCAGGAGAAGGGAGATTTTTTTCCAGTATTAATTCTGTCCTTGAGGAACTCTTCTGGGCAATCATACATATTAGAAGACTGAGCCAAAAAAGAATCTTATCTGCTGGGTGAGCAAAGTTTTGCTTTCTAAATCTTGAACAGAATGTTCACTGTTTTGAAACTAGATTAGCAGCAAATGCTGAGCTGAAATGTGGTTTCCTGTGTGGGCCAGTTAAGATTATTTTGCTTTTAGAAAGGATGTTTTCTTACACTTATGCCCACAAGAAGTGATCTGAAGCCCAGGCCAATGCAGCTAACTTACTACCACTCAAAGAATTTTAGTTTTGTTTGGTAAGAAGAGGCAAAGATAGTAAAGAAAAATTCTGTTTCTTCCCTTATGCTGACTGCCCCAAAGCCCTCAAACTACCACTGTTTTCCTTCCTCATTCCCTCCTACCCTGTGATGTCCCAGGGGCCAGGCACTGTGCTCAGGTACTGAAAACACAAAGTTAACTGATATGGTTATTAATCCCCCAAAATACTAGCATGGCAGACACATATAAGGACACACAGAACACAATAGAATGTGCTCTTTTGTATTAAGTAGAGAGAATGCTCATAAAATACAGGAGTTTCAGAGTGTTCTAAAGACTCCCTGAGATAGGACTCTGTTATGAATTTATTATAGAGACTGGAGATATTACCATTTCCAGTTACAAGACACTGCATGTGTACTCAAAGGGTTATTACTCCCCCATTCTTTTTGACAGACATGATAGATATAAAATTAAGCAAGAGAGACTAGTCATATGACCACAGGAAGCACCAAGCCCTTTCTCCTAACTAGGCAACTGAAAGTGGATAGCAAGTTTACTGAACAACCAAGTCTGGGTCTATCTCAGTGCCAAATAGTGCCTGAGACATAGACACAACAATTTTGATAGAATGTAGCTTTGAGTTAGGACACAGAGGCAAGTTTCTTCCTGTTTAATCTGGGTGTTTCACTTGATCAGAAGGAAGTGTAAAACATTTTTGTGACATTATAGCTATTCTCTTTAATTCATTTTCCAACAACTAGTATGATGGTTTAGTTATAGTGGTTTGGCTTGTGTTCATAGTCAGCCCACATCACTTCTTTATACCCCAACAAGCACCACTGTGTGCAGGTTGTTCTGTGGACTACATACTTTCCCTCAGGATAGTCTCAGGACTAGCTACCACTTCTGGTGCAAATGGTGACAGAAAAGAATCTATAGAAACCAGATACCTGTCCAGATCTGGCATCCAGAGTAGGGCTGCTTGGCAAGAGGGAGGTTGGCTAATAAAGTTGGGAGGAAAAGTTTTGATAGAGAGGAAAATATATACGTCTAAAGCCTAAGAGCTCACAATGTAAGCCATTAATCTGTATATAAAGACAAATCTTCTTAATTGATTGTTCATTCTCACCAAGTAGAAAGGCAGTGCCATTTACTACAAAGTTCTTGGTTTTTAGGATGACAAAAAGGCTATGGTGTCGACTGGGTGGTGCTGGATAACTGCCCCTATTTTAAGCAATAACCATCTTAGAAAGATTTCTATTGCATGCTAGCTGCCAGTAATATCTTGCGGAGCTCCCACATGGGAGGAAATAAGCCCCTATCATTCGGGGTTATCTTTCCCTACTTTTTTCGTTTTCTTTTTCTCTTCCTTAAAAGGGCAAACAAAATTTTTAAAGGAGTATTTCCAAGACACAAAATTGAGAAAAGGGTAGTTAAAACTTTTCTGACCCATAGTATGTTACATTCTTGAGAACTTCTCAGGAACTCATGGCCACTCTCAAGAATGACTTGGTCTGCAAATTTCATGATTTCCTTGTTTTTAATTGCTGCATAGCATTCTGTTGTATAAATGCACCACAATTTCTCTATCCATTCCTCAGTTGAGGGACATCTGGGTTGTTTCCAGATTCTGGATATTACCAATAAAGGTGCTATAAACATGGTTGAGCAAATGTCCTTGCTGTATACTTGAGCATATTTTGGATATATGCAGAAGAGTGCTATAGCTGGATCTTGAGGTAGCACTATTCCTAATTTTCTGAGAAAGCACCAGATTGATTTCCAAAGTAGTTGTACAAGTTTATATTGACACCAGCACTGAAGGAAGGTCCTCCTTTCTCCACATCCTCTCCAATATGTGTTATCACTTCAGTTCTTAGCCGTTCTGATGGGTATAAGGTGAAATCTCAGGGTTGTTTTTATTGCATTTCCCTGATGACTAAGGATGCTGAACATTTCTTTACATGTTTCTCTGCCATTTGATGTTACTCTTTTAAGAATTCCCTGTTTAGCTCGGTACCCCATTTTAAAATTGGATTACTTGATTTGTTGCCATTTCACTTCTTGAGTTCTTTATATGTTCTGGATATTAGCCCTCTGTCAGATATAGAGTTGGTGCAGATCCTTTCCTAGTCTGTAGGCTGTCGTTTTGTTCTGATGACAGTGTCCTTTGCTTTACAGAAGCTTTCAGTTTCATGAGATCCCATTTACTGATTGTTGGTCTTAGTGCCTGTGCTGTTGGTGTTCTGCTCAGGAAATTTTCAGGCAAATGGTGTGAACTAGAAAACTCATTCTGAGTGAGGTATCCCAGAAGCAGAAAGACACACATGATATATATTCACTTATAAGTGGATATTAGACTTTAGGATAAACATACTAAAATCTTTAACCCTAAAGAAACTAAGCAAGCAGGAGGACCCTGGGTAAGATGATCAATCCTCACTCACGAAGACAAATGAGATAGACATCACAAGAGAGAAAAAACAGGGAACAGGACAGGGGTGTACCACAGAGGGTCTCTGAAAGACTCTACCCAGCAGGGTATCAAAGCAGATGCTGAGATTTTAACCAAATTTTAGGCAGAGTGCAGGGAATCTTATGAAAGAAGGGGAAGGTAGAAAGACCTGGAGGGGAAAGTTGCTCCACAAGGAGAGCAACAAAACCAAACAATATAGGCCCATTTGTCTTTTCTGAGAGTGAAACTCCAACCAAGGACCATGTATGGTTATAACCTAGAACCCCTGTTTTAATGTAGCAAATGGTAGCTCAGTATCCAAGTGGGTACCCTACTAGTAAGGGGAACAGGGACTATTTTGGACATGAACACAATGGCTCTTCGACTCCTTCGCCCATGAGGGAGGAGCAGCCTTGCTAGGCCACAGAAGAGGACTTGCAGCCAGTCCTGAAGAGACCTGATAAGCTAGAGTTAGAAGGAAAGGGAGGAGGACCTCCCCTATCAGCGGACTTGGAAAGGGTCAGGGAAGAGATGAGGGAGGGATGGGAGGGATAGAGAGGGAATGCGTGAGGGGGCTACAGCTGGGATACAAAGTACATAACCTGTGATGAATATAAAACAAAAATGTAAAAAAAATAAAATAAAAATTACGAAGAAGAAGAAGAAGAAGAAGAAGAAGAAGAAGAAGAAGAAGAAGAAGAAGAAGAAGAAGAAGAAGAAAGCAATGCTCCTTGCGATAGTTACAGACTGTCCTCTAAGACTGAATTAGGTAAAGACAGAGCTCATGAACTGGCAGGGTATTTTGAAGTTTCTGTCTAACCACAAACACCTTTACACTTGATCTCGTTGATGAAAGGGTGGATGGTGCTGCAGTTACAGAGAGTGGGGGGGATGAGAAAAAAATCGAGCTAGGAACCTACAATAGTTCACTAGCCCAACCTCTTTGCTTGGAGTAATTAAACAGTGTTCAGTTCTGGTTTCCACAGTGGGTCCTGGGATGTGGCCCCAGGTCATTGTGGGTTATAGCCTTTGAGGTTTACTGGAACTTGACATCAGGATCTTTCTTCATAAAAAAGAACCCTATGAAAATGCTGTGAGTCATGGGGAAGGAAGTGGCAGATTTTAACTGTTAGGTAGGTGTGTCCGTTCCTCTAAATGTTAGACAGAAAGGGGGTTCAGAAACTGGCCGGTAATAGTGAAGAAAGGGCAGGAGAAATTTTGTCTGGGCTTATATGAAAATGGGGCCATTGTAGCATTTTGCAAAAGTAGTGGCCCTATTCACAAACTGGGCAGATTTTATCTTTCAAATTGACATGAGTCTGAGCAAAAAGAAATTCAGAAAGGGAAGAAGTAGATATCCTTTTGTTTTCTGTGAAGGAAAGAGTCAGTGGTGACACACCCAGGTTTTTGGGCACCTGGGCCGTTGATGCTCTGTGGGAAAAGCTCTGACAGGGCTCAAGAATGCTGCGTCTTATGTGACTCTAGGAAGCAAATCACTTGATTACGTTCTGTTAGTTGATGAAGAACTTATGTTTCCTATGCTTAAGTCATCATTTAACAATAACAGCTGCTACTGCCAAGGTTCCTGCCTCTGTAGCATCTTTTCCATTCCACTATATAAGAATATTTGGAGCTAATAAATGTGGTCAAGCTATTTGTTGTTACAGCATGAGCAGGACACCTGAACAAGGTAGAAGTGAGGTAGGCAGAGCGAAAGTTAGCCTTAGAAGACAAAAGGATCACAGGAAGGAGAGACAGGTTCAAAATAGAAGAGGTAGAGACCACCATGTGTTAGTGTAAAAAAGAACCACGTGGCCAGGAGGAGCCTGCTTTGAGGATCTGTGAGGGATAGAAGCAGCCCAGATGGGAAATATGTGCAAGTATTTATGTGCTATTGGGTGGGAAGTAGCCTAGCTAGGAATTATTAGAGCAATTGGCAGGGGACGCCAGGGTGGGAGGTAAAGGATAGCTTAGGGTGGTCGTTTCTGCCCAGCTCCAGTGTACCGGCATATTAAAAAATCCAACAGGTGTCTGTGTCTTCTATTGCTACGGTAGCAGGTTACAGGCATAATACTGATACGTGATTAATAGTAACGTTAATAGCAAATTTCCCTCAATTTGTTTAATAGTCTTATTAATTTTTAATGTATTTTCATGCTAGGCATCAGTGATTCAAAGATGAATGATGTATACCTATTCAGAAAATTTTATCCTAGTGAAGGAAGAGATGTATGTAACAGAGGGATTTTGTACAAGGAAAGAGAACTCTTTCAGGCAGGCTTTGTAGAAAAATTACACAAACTGAGTGAAAGAATGGTTAGTAACTGATAAGAATGTGTGTTGAGAAGGGCAGAAAGGGACAGAGTTTAGCAAGGAACCATATGAGCAAAAGAAAGGAAGGAGATTTTGGAACAAGTACTCAAGGCTGATTGCTTAACTTTTATATAAATAAGTAAATATGAATTTGAAGTCACGGACAGTAATAAATCAAGATGTATACATACCTACATAATTACATTGCCTCAGTTAAGAGAATAACATATGCCACAAGGTTATAAATTCCTCCCTGTCTTTTGTGATCCCATTCAGACATCTTTTATTGTACTCGACTCTTTACCCTATGCCATGCTTATCTCATATAATCTCTGGTTTGATTTATATTTCTATATATTTTTTCATTTTCTGAAATGTTATATACCTGGAATCATGTAGTATATACTTTTATATGTATCTTTTGTTATTCACCATACTTATTCTTTTATATTTAATTAATTCTTTGAAAGTTTCATACATCACACTTTAATATATCCACTACTTCCCCCAACGCTTCCCTGATTCACCTCCCTTTCTACGTACCTAACTTTCCATTATTTAAGACCAGTTTGTGCTGCCCAAATGTTCTCGATGTGTAGTCTTCCACTGGAGAGTTGTTGACTTAGCAGGGCCTACACTCTTAGAGTAAACTGTCTTTCCCAGCAGCCAACAATTGCCAATAATGCCACTGATTAGAG
This sequence comes from Pachyuromys duprasi, assembly GCA_028658305.1. Lineage (NCBI taxonomy): Eukaryota > Metazoa > Chordata > Mammalia > Rodentia > Muridae > Pachyuromys > Pachyuromys duprasi. Next base: position 87,885,152 of record CM053744.1, read on the forward strand.
TAGGATAGTGTGCCCAGCTCAATCCCCCCTGTTGATGTTTGGTTTGGATTAGGCTTGCATAGGTGTTGGTTTTGTACACGCTGTCAAAACCACTGTGGATCTGTATGTGCAGTAGCCTGCTGTGTCTAGAAGATATTCTCTTGTAGTCTTTCATCATCTTATTTCTCTTATTTATGTCCTCTTTTCTGAGATGATCCACGAGCTGTGGGAGGGAGGCAGTTCTCTCTTTAGGGATGCACATTCTTCAATTTCTTTTTATTTGTACTTTGGCCAATTGTGGGTCACTGTGTTAATTATTCCCTACTGCAAAAAGAAACTTCTCAGATGCAGTTTGAGAGATGCACTGATTTACGGTCATAATGGTAAGTCATTAGGAGTCAGTTTCATAATGTAAATATTTATCAGAATAATAGTAGATTTCTCCCTAGGATTTATGAATTGTCTAGAAATAGATTCTTAGCTTGGTAATGGTGCCAGGTATGGGTTTTGTCTTGTGGAACGTGACTTAAAGTCAATCAGAAAGTGGTTGGTTACTCACATGATGTCCATTGCACTATAGTTGCATCTTCTTGAGCCAATCATTCTTTAGCACACAGGATTTATAGCTGTGTATGATTAATAACTTTTCTCCTCTAGTAGCTTGCATAGAACCTTTCAGCACTATGGAAGTTAACCAGTAGAGGTGACTTTTTGAGATTCATAACCACTTGATTTCTCAATGTTCTGTGACTAAAGCATGTGGTGTTTTCAGCAATAGGGTCTTGTTGTCAAGTTCTGGGGGTAAATAAGAACAACAGCAATAGACTGTAATATTTGAGGGTCTATTTGACATGAGTGGCTAACAAATACTCAAAAAAGTAACTTCTACACGACACTTCATTTTTTATTAGTCTTTGGTATCTAGTAGGATATTTTTGCCCTATTATAGAGCAACTAACTTTATTTTAACTCTCTCAGTATACATGTCTATAGTATATGTTTCCATAGTCTTTGAAGTCTTTAGTGTTACTTATTCCTTTCTGAACTCCTCTACTATACACCCTCCACTCCAATTCCATAACATATCATGGATAGTTCATTCCACTTCATTGCTGAGAACTATTCTAATACCTAGTCATAGTACAGTTCATTTGTGCATCAATATGTTGAAGGACATTTGTTTCCTGTTTGGGACTATTACAAACCAAGCTCCTGGAAACATTCCTGTATAATTCTTTCTATGATAATGTACTTTCATTTTATCTTGAGAAAATGCATAGAAGCAGAAGAATTGCTGGATCATAAATGTTTAACATTTTATATAACCAGCACTGTGTTTTTTAATATGAACACACCATTGTACATCCTCATTAGTAGCATATAAGAATTATGGTCCTATATTATCACTAAGACTTGGTGTGCTTACTTTCTAAAAGTATATATTAGCCTTATTAAGAGGTATATAGTATAATATTATCATCTTAATTTTCATTTCCCTACTGACAAGAGGAATAAATAATTGATCTCATTTACCACACACATTTTTAGAGTAAAATATCTATTAAATATTTGCCCATTATTAAATTGGGTTGTTTATGTTTTTAGTGTTGAGTCTTAAAAGAACTTTCTATACTGTGGGTAAAACAAAGTTTCACTGTATCATCTAGAACAATGGTTCTCAACCTGGGAGTTGTGACCCCTTTGTGGGTTGAACAACACTTCACAGGGCTTGCCTAAAACCATTAGGAAGCATAAGTATTTGTATTATGATTCATAAGGTAGCAAAATTGCAGTTTTTAAGTAGAAACAAAAGTAATTTTATGGTTGGGTTACCACAATACAAGGAAGTGTATTAAAGGGTCACAGCATTAGGAAGGTTAAGAACCATTGTTTGAGAGTAACACTGAACTCTTGGAGTGAAGAGGTATTCTTGCCTCAGCTTCTTACCTCTTGAATAGTAGGAACTATAGGGGTCCTTAGACAAAAATTTATCTCATATGTGATTTGTAAGTGTTCTCTCTCCATCTGTTTTCTGCCTTTTTCTTCTCCAAACAGTGTCTTCAGATGAGGTCCAACTCATAAATTACTTGGACTGTGAATCTGATGTTTTTTCTGAGAACTATTTGACTAACCACAGTGGCAAATATCATCTCTTACATTGTTTTGGGAGTTTTACGCTTTTAGCCTTTTGCATCCAGAACAGTATCAATTTACAAATCTTTTGATATAATAAGAACTTTATAGCCAAAAAATATTGGAATTCAATTTTTCCAGTGTTGTTTGTTGAAAGAATATTCTTCATTATCTACTGTATTGACTTTACATATAAATCAGTTTTCCACAAATATATTAATTCTATTTAGTTTGATTATTTTGCTTAACACTCAGACTAGATCATTTCTAATGTTGTAGCTTTATATAAAGCAAAGGAGCCAGACAGTATTTGATCTCTAACTTTGTTTTTTATAAAATTCATTTTATTACTTTAAGCACTTTGAACTCCTAAAGAATTTTTAGAATTTGTTTTTATTGTCTGCTCAAAATATGCCATTAGATTATAAATTAAAATTATAAGGAACTTATAGTTAACGTATATGAAGAACAATATTTTAACAATAATTAAAGTAGCTCCATGGACATGGTATACCTTTCAATTTCTCATATACTTTTTCAAGTACAGAATTGTTTTGTTTTTGTTATACAAATATTTCATAATATTTGCTATACTTATCCCTATGTTTTTTGATACTATTCTTTATAATAACCTCAAAAGTTTATCATTGCCTGTATATAAAACTACTAATACAATTTTCGTGTTTTCCCTTTTATTAAAAATAAATTCTTTCATCACATAATATATTCTGATTATAGATTTTCCCCCCTCTAGTCCTTCCAGTTCATCTCCACCCACTTCCCCTCTGGATCCATTCTTTTTTTAAAATTCTCATTAGAAAAGAATAGGCTTTTAAGTGATAACAACCAAACATGACAAAATAAAATATGAGATGAAACAAAAACTATTGCATTGATGTTGGACATGGCAACCCAACAGGAAGAAAAGTCCTAAGAGCAGGCACAAGAGTCAGAGACCCAGTTGTTCTCACATTTAGGAGTCCCATAAAAAAGCAGATAGTTACCACATGTACATGGAGGACCTGGTGTTAGACCAATGGATGCCCCATCCTTGCTGCTTTAGTCTCTGTGAGCTTATATGTGCAGGGACTTGTTCTCTTGGTATCTCCATCCTCTCTGGCTTTTACAATCTTTTTGCTTCCATGAGATTTCCTGAATTCTTTTTTTAAATTATGGATATTTAAAAATAAATTTTTATTTTTTTATATTAATTACAGTTTATCTATTTTGGATCCCAGCTGCAGCCCCCCTCCTCATTCCTTCCTCACTTAGAAAGATAAATGGGATGGACATTGGAAGTAGGAGAAAACAAGAAACAGGACAGGAGATTCCCTGAACTCTGAGGGGATAAATTTGATGTAAACCCACCATTTAGACTCTGTGTATAGTGTCTAGTTGTGAGTCTCTGCATCTGTTCCCATCCACTGCTGGAGGCAGCCAATCTGATGATGATAGGATAAGGAACTGACCTACCAATACAGCACAAAGTCATTAGGAGTTATTTTATTGATATATATTTAGACTAGTAGTGTTTGCTTTTACCATAGGTCTCTGGGCTATCTAGTCTCTTGTTCTTGATTACCCAAGCAGTTATAGTTATGGGTTCCCTCTCATGGAGTAGGACTTAAGTCAAATGAGACTGTTGGTTGACTATTCCCACAAGTTATGTGGCACCATTGCTCTAGCATATTTTGCAGGTAGGATAGATTTTAAGTCAGGGTTTTTATGGCTGTGCTGATGTTCACATTTCTCTTTTGGTAGCCTGAAGAATACCTTCTTAATTAAAGAGACTAGAAAGTAGTGGTGAAAACTCCATGTGGACTCCAGCTAGACTTCTCTATGCTCAAAAAATTATGAGAGTGTTATCTAAGCAATGGGGTCACACTGTCAGTTTACAAAGAGCAACTCTATATTAGCAATAGCCTGGGTTGTTTGGATAATTCAATGGACCATTTTGGCTAATAACTCAATTTAATGTAAACAAGTCTCACCATTGGCACCAGTTGAGGCATTATATTTCCCATTACTGGGAATGCTCATTAGGATCACTTTCATATATTCCAAAAAGTTTCCACTGTACTAGGTTTCCATACCACCCCTTAAAACCCCATAATTCCACCCTTTACCCCTGCACTTTTCCTCTCTACCCTATCTCTCCTGCAATCTGATTCCCTCATCTTGTTCCCACACCACCAGTCTGCAAGTAAAATCTATTCTATTTTCCCCTCCCAGGGAGAGCCATCCGCCCCCACTCCTCCAAGTCTCCTCTTTATATAACCTCTCTGGGCCTATGAATTGTAGTTGAGTTATTATTTACGTAAGAGCCAACATCTACATATCAGTGAATATACACCAAATTTATATTTCTGGGTCTGGGCTAACTCTTTTAGGATATTTTTTGTTTAGTTTCATCCATTTGCCTGTAACATTCATGACATCATTTTAAAAAATAGCTGTAAATTTCATTATATCATTTTCAACAAGCCATTTTGTAAGTGTACCACATTTTCTTTATCTAGTCTTCTGAGACATGTAAATTAGGCTGCTTCCCCCTCAGGGGGAGGTGATCAAAGAGCCAGCCATTGAGTTCATGTCAGAGATAGCCCCCATTTCCCAAAGGAGGGAACCCACTTGGAGACTGAGCTGCCATGGGCTACATCTGTGCAGGAGTTGTAGGTTATCTCCATGCATGGTCCTTGATTGGAGTATTAGTCTCAGAAAACACCCTTGTGCCTAGGATTGTTTTCTTTTTTTGTTTTGTATTTTGGTTCTGTTGTTTTCTTTGTGGAGCTCCTGTCCCCTCCAGGTTTTTCATCTCCCCTTTCTTTCATAAGATTCCTAGATGCTCAAGTACACAACAAGGACATTTGCTCAACTATGTTTGTAGCTGCTTTATTTGTAATAGCCAGAACCTGGAAACAACCCAGATGTCCCTCAGTTGAGGAATGGATACAGAAATTGTGGTACTTTTACACAATGGAATA
>CM053744.1:87890747-87906916 GCA_028658305.1 Pachyuromys duprasi
AATGCCTCTAAAAGAATTGATATAGCAATGTATCAAAGTAGATATTAAGACTCACAACCAAGCCTTCGGCAGAGGGCGGGAAATACTAATGAAAATAGAGGAAGTTAGTAAGCCTTGGGGAGAACAAGAGCTCCACAAAGACCAAACTGAGCAGGGCACAGGGGTCTTATATGAGACAGTTTCTCCAACCAAGGACCATATATGGATATGTCCTAGAACCCCCGCTCAGAAGTGGTCCATGGTAGCTCGGTGTCCAACTGAAGACCCTAGTAAGGGGAACAGGGACTGTTTCAGTCATGAACTCAATGGCTGGCTCTTTGACCCTCCCCCATACACGCCAGGGAGTAACAGCCTGGCTAGATCCCAGGGGAGGACATTGCAGCCAGCCCTGAGGAGACAAGATGAACTGGGGTTGGATGGAAGGGGAGGAGATCCTCCCCTGTTGGTGGACTTGGAGGGGGCAGGGAGGAGATGAGGGAGGGATGGGGAGAGTGGGAGGGAATGAGGGAGGGGGCTATGCCTGGGATATAAAGTACCTAACCTGTGATTAATATAAAAATAAATAAATTACATTAAGAAAAAAATTCCTTGCACTCTACCCAATGTTTGGCTGTGAGTCTCAGCATCTGCTTCAATACTCTGTTGAGTCTTTCAGAGGTCCTCCATGGTGGCTCTAGTCCTGTTTCCTGTTTTCACTAGTCATTATGGGTCTGCTAAAATTATTTCTGTTCTTGATTTAACTTTTGTAAGTGGTATCTCATGAGAAAAGTATTCTCTTTCATTTAATTAAATTTTTGTTTTCTTGTGTAACATCCCTGGCTATCCTAGAACTCAACTGTAGAGCAGGATGGTCTCAAACTCATAAAGATCTGTCTGCTAGGATTAAAGTCATGTGCCACCAGTACCTAGAACTCAGCTGTAGAGCAGGATGGTCTCAAACACATTAAGATCTGTCTGTTAGTATTAAAGTCATGTGCCACCAACACCCAGTCAATTATCCTTTTATTAATACAAATATTTTTTTAAAATTTTTATTAATTATACTTTATTCAATTTGAATCCCCCCATAAACCTCTCCCTCCTTCCCTCCCAATCCCACCTTCCCTCTCCCTTCTCCACAAATGCCCCTCCCCAAGTCCGCTGATAGGGGAGGTCTTCCTTTCCTTCCTTTTAATCCTAGTCTATCAGCTCTCATCAGGAGTGGTTGCATTGTCTTCCTCTGTGGCCTGGTAAGGCTGCTCCCCCACCAGGGTGAGGTGATTAAATAGCAGGCCATTCAGTTCATGTCAGAGGCAGTCCCTGTTCCCATTACTATGGAACCCACTTGGACACTGAACTGCCATGGGCTGCATCTGTGCAGGGGTTCTAGGTTTTCTTCATGCATGGTACTTGGTTGGATTATCAGTCTCAGGAAAGACCCCTGTGCTCAGATGTTTTGGTTCTGTTGCTGTCCTTGTGGCACTCCTGTCCTCTCCCTATCTTACTATTTCCCACATCTTTCATAAGATTCCCGGCACTCTGCCCAACAGTTAGCCATAAGTCTCAGCATGTGCTTTGATATTCTGCAGGGCAGAGCCTTTCAGGGGCTCTCTGTGACAGGCTCCTAGCTTGTTTCCTGTTTTCTTCTTCTGATGTCAATATGCTTTGTCTTTCTGGCTGGGGATTGAGCATTTTAGCCAGAGTCCTCCCTCTTGATTAGTTTCTTTAGGTGTACAGATTTTAGTAGGTTTATCTTATTTTATATGCTATATGAGTGAGTATATACCATGTATGTCTTTCTGCTTCTGGGATAGTTCATTCAGGATGATCCTTTCCAGTTCTCACCATTTACCTGCCAATTTCATGATATCCTTGTTTTTTATTGCTGAGTAACATTCCATTGTGTAGATGTACTACATTTCTGTATCCATTCCTCAGTTGAGGGGCATCTGAGTTGTTTCCAACTTCTGGCTATTACAAATAAAGCTGCTACAAACATGGTTGAGCAAATGTTCTTATTGTGTACTTGAGCCTCTTTTGGATATATTTCTAGGAGTGGTATAGTTGGATCTTGAGGAAGCGTTATTCCTAGTTGTCTGAGGAAGCGCCAGATTGATTTCCAGAGTGGTTGTACAAGTTTACATTTCCACCAGCAGTGGAAGAGGGTTCCCCTTTCTCCACAACCTCTCCAGCATGTGTTGTCACTTGAGTTTTTTATCTTGGCCGTTCTGATGGGTGTAAGGTGAAATCTCAGGGTCATTTTGATTTGCATTTGATGGCTAATGACACTGAGCATTTCTTTAAGTGTTTCTCTGTCATTTGATATTCCTCTATCGAGAGTTCTCTGTTTAGCTCTGTTTCCCATTTTTTAATTGGATTAGTTGATTTGTTACTTTTCAACTTCTATAGTTCTTTATATATACTGGATATTAGCTCTCTGTCAGATATATAAAGACAATATACAGTAAGCCTATAGCCAACATTAAACTAAACAGAAAGAAACTTAAAGCAATCCCGCTGAAATCAGGGACAAGGCAAGGCTGCCCACTCTCTCCATATCTCTTCAACATAGTTCTGGAAGTCCTTGCTAGAGCAATAAGACAATTGAAGGAGATCAAGGGGGTACAAATCAGAAAGGAAGAGGTCAAAGTATCATTATTTGCAGACTATATGATAGTATAACTGAGTGACCCTAAAAATTCTACCAGGGAACTCCAACAGCTGATAAACACCTTCATCAAACTGACCGGATAAAAAATTAACTCAAAAAAATCAGTAGCCTTCTTGTATACAAAAGACAAATGGGCTGAGAAAGAAATTAGGGAAACAACACCCTTCACAATTGCCACAAAAGACATAAAGTACCTTGGTGTGACCCTAACCAAGGAAATCAAAGACTTGTGTGAAAAAAATTTCAAGTCTAGAAGAAGATATCAGAAGATGGAAAGATCTCCCATGCTTGTGGCTTGGCAAGATTAACATAGTAAAAATGGCCCTCTTACCAAAAGCAATCTACAGATTCAATGCAATTCCCATCAAATTACCAACACAATTCTTTACAGACCTTGAAAGAAAAATTCTCACCTTCCTATGGAATAACAATAAACTGAGAATTGCTAAAACAATCCTCTACAATAAAAGATCTTCTGGAGGTATCTCCATCCCTGATCTCAAGCTGTACTATAGAGCAACAGTAATAAAAAAAACTGCATGGTACTGGCATAGAAACAGAATGGTGGATCAATGAAACCCCATAGAAGACCCAGAAGTAAACGCACACACTATGGACACCTGAGTTTTGACAAACATGCCAAAACCATACACTGGAAAAAAGATAGCATCTTCAACAAATGGTGCTGGTTTAACTGGATGTCTACATGTAGAAAAATGCAAATAGATCCATACTTATCACCCTGCACAAAACTGAAGTGTCCATCTCTTGTATTCTGTTGGTAATGCTTACCTTTGTGGTTCCTGATCTCTTCTCTAAGTTCTCCAGCTCCAGGGTTTTCTCTGTTTGTGTTTTCTTTATTGATTCTAATTCTGTTTTCCTATCTTGCACCATTTCCTTCATCTGTTTGAATGTGAATTCTTGTCTTTCCATGATGGCATCTAATTTTTTTTTGTTTCTTCTTTATGTGCCTCTATTTGTGTGGCTATATTTACCTGTATTTCTTTGAGAGGTTTGTTAGTTTCCTTATTTATGTGCCTTTAATAACTGGATAAGCATAGCTTTAAAATCATTTTCTTGTATTTCCAATGAATGAAAATATCCATTGATTTTGGGGGTTGCTGGTGAAGCAATGATGTCCTGATTTTTGTTGGGTGTGTTCTTATGCTGGCCTCTAGACACCTGATGATTTGTAGCCTTCGCTTTTTGTTCTTGGAACCTGTACTGCAGAATGGGTCTATCTGTCTCTGTAGTCTGACATATCCTTCAGGAAGATGAGAGAGATCCACCGGTTTGAGAGTGGGTATTGGTGTTTCAGATGCCGCTAAGGGAAGGTCACAGGCGCATGTGTGCAAGCACAAGAGTGTGAGTGGAAGTGTACCTGTCTGGAAGGATGGACGTAAGAGAGGAGCTTAAGTGCAGGTCGTGGTGCTGGTGCAGTTCGTGGGCTCAGTGCAGGTGAGCAGGTGCCCTGAATGTTTCAGTGGCCCACAGGTCTATCTCAGTATTGTGCTCCAAGCTCTCATATTTGTCTGGGCTGCACCATTTTTTTGCTCCAGGAAGTGTTTCCACGAAATTGTTTGGCTTAACTCCACTGGGGGACCCACAGAAAAGGGGCTTCAGTGTTGAGAACACTGTCCCAGGGATCCCTATGTTGCCCACAGTGGGGGTGTGGGTGGGAGGATCCAATGTTTCATGGCTAGCTTAGAGGGAACCAGGATCTGGGGCTCTTTACACACTCTCTCACAGATGCACTCACTTGCAGGCCTGTGTGGAAAGCACCAAGGACCTGTGAGCACTCTCTGGCAGGCATATGCAGTAAGCTCAGAAGGCCCACAGTGTACTACTCTCAGATTTGGGTTCCCTGTTTGGCCTTTAGAGTAAAGAGGTCCCATATGTGGGATTATGTACTTCCCACCACTGCTGCAGCAGGAGCACCAGAGCAAGCAAAGTTAGAGCCAAAAGTGCAGGGGGTTGATAGTTTACCACTCTTATACCCCAGAGACTTCCACAAGGGGGCCTGGGTCCCAGCTAGAGGTTGTTTCCTCTAGCCCAGGAAGTCTAAAAATTGATGCTGTGGCTTCAGCCACCTATCCACTTACCAGTTTTGGAGTTTCAGATCCTCTGCCCTTCAGAAATGGTAGGCACTGGTCACCACCATCTTGGAGTTCCTGAGTAGTGGTACTTTGACGTCTTCCTTTTTAACTTGTATCTTCTGCTTGATCTCCTTTAGCTATATTATTGCCCTAGCTAGAATTTTAACTACTATATTGAAGAGAAATGAAAAGAGTGGGAAGTTTTGTCTTGTCCCTGATTTTAGAGGAATAGTTTTGACATTTTTTCCATTTAATTTCATGTTGACTATCAACTTGCTGTATACTGTGCCTTTATTACTTTTAAGTATGGGCCTTGTATCCCTGATCTCTCCAAGACTTTTATGATGAAGAGGTGTTGGATTTGATCAAAGGCTTTTTCTGCATCTAATGAAATGATTATGTATTTTTTCTTTCACGTTGTTTATATGGTGGATTACATTGATGGATTTTCATATTTTGAACATCCCTGTATCCCTGGGATGAAGCTTATTTTATCATGGTGGATGATGTATTTGATGTGTTCTCGGATTAGGTTTTTGAGCATTTTATTGAGTATTTTTTTGCATCGATATTCATGAAGGAGACTGAAATTCTCTTTGTTGGGTCTTTGTGTGATTTATGTATCAGTGTGATTGTGGCTTTCTAGAATAAGTTTAGTAATGCTCCTTCTGTTTCTATTTTGTAGAATAGTTCCAGGAATATTGGTATTAGCTCTTCTTTGAATGTCTGGTAGAATTCTGCACTAAAACTATCTTACTCTGGGCTTTTTTGGGAGTGGGGGTGGGGGAGAATTTAGATGACTGCTTCTATTTCCTTAGTGGTTATTGGACTGTTTAAACTGTTTTCCTGATTTTGATTAATCTTGGTAAGTGAAGTCTATCAAAATCTTCTAGGCATATACCCAAATTTGCTCAAGTATACAACAAGGGCATTTGTTCAACCATGTTCATAGTAGTTTTATTCATAACAGCCAGAATATGGAAACTATGCAGATGTCCCTCAAATGAGGAATGGATACAGAAATTGTGGTACATTTACACAATGGAATACTACTCAGCAATTAAAAACAAGGAACAGGACTAGAGCCTCCACAGATGGCCTCTGAAAGACTTTATTCAGCAGGGTATCAAAGCAGATGCTGAGACTCATATCTAAACTTTGGGCATAGTTCAGGAAATGTTATGAAATAAGGTGGAGATGAAAGAGCTGGAGAGGACAGGAGCTCCATGAGGAGAACAATAGAACCAAGAAATCTGGGACCATGAATGGAGATAACCTAGAACCCCTGCACAGATGTAGCCCATGACAGCTCAGTCTCCAAGTGGGTACCCTAGTAAGGGGAACAGGTGTTATCTCTGACATGAACTCAGTGGCTGGCTCTTTGATCATCTCCCTTGCCAGACCACAGAGGAGGACAACGCAGCCAGTCCTGATGAGACCTGATAGGCAAGTGTCAGATGGAAGGGGAAGAGGACCTTCCCTATCAGTGGGTTGGGGGATGGGATGGGAGGAGAATAAGGATGGAGGGTGAGTTTGGGAGGGGACAAGAGAGGGGGCTGCAGCTAGGATACAAGGTAAATAAATGGTAATTAATAAAAAAAGAATAAACTGAAAAAGAAAATCTTCCATTTTGTTTAGATTTTCCAATTTGGTGGAATACAGGGTTTTGAAGCAAGACCTAATGATTCTTTGGCTTTCCTTAGTGTCTGTTGTTATGTCCCCTTTTTCATTTCATATTTTGGTAATCTGGATACTGTTTCTCTGCCTTTTAGTTAGCTTGCCTAACGGTTTGTTTATCTTGTTGATTTTCTCACAGAACCAGCTCTTGGTTTTCATTGCTTTTCTTTGTTTCTAAGTTAGTGAGTTTCGCCCTGAGTTTGATTATTTCCTGCCATCTGCTCCTCTTTTTTGGCAGCCTTTATTTATTTATTTATTTATTTATTTATTTATTTATTTATTTATTAAAATTTATTCACTTTGCATTCCGGCTGTAGCCCCCATCTTGTCTCCTCCCAGCTCCACCTATCCTACCCTTTTTTCCCCTATGTCCCTCCCCTAGTCCATTAATAGGGGAGGTCCTCTTCCCCTTCTATCTGATTTTAGCCTATCAGGTCTCAGGTCTCATCAGGGCTTGCTGCATCATCTTCCTCTGTGGCCAGGCAAGGCTGCAACCCTCAGGGGGAGGTGATCAGAGAGCAGGTCACTGAGTTCATCAGAGACAGCCCTTTATCCCCTTACTAGGGAACCCACTTGGAAACTGAGCAGTCTATGGGTTTCTTCTTAGCAGGGGTCTAGGTCCTTTCCATGCATGGTCCTTGGTTGGAGTATCGGTCTCTACATGGCCGCCTGGGAGCAGTCTTTTTTTTTCTCTGTTGGTCTCCTCATGGAGCTCCTGTCCCCTCCAGGTCTTTCTGTCTCCCCCTTCTTCCATAAGGTTCCCTGCACTCTGCTCAAAGTTTAGCTATGCGTCTCTGTATCTCCTTTGATACCATGATAGGTAGAGTCTTTCAGAGACCCCCTGTAGAAGGCTCCTTTCCTGTTCCCTGTCTTCTCCTCCTTCTGATGTCTATCCTATTTGCCCTTCTGAGTGAGGTTTCAGCTTCTTCCCTAGGGTCCTCCTCCTTGTTTAGCTTCTTTAGAACTATAGATTTTTGTATGTTTATCCTATGTTATATGGCCAATACCCACTTATAAGTGAGTATATACCATGTGTGACTTTCTGCTTCTGGGTTACCTCACTCATGGTGATCTTTTCTAGTTCCATCCATTTGCCTGCAAATTTCGTGATTTTTTGTTTTTGTTTTTAATTGCTGAGTAGTATTTCATTATGTAAATGTACCACACTTTGTGTATCCATTCCTCAGTTGAAGGACATCTAGGTTGTTTCCAGATTCTGGCTATTATGAATAAAGCTGCTCTGAACATAGTTGAGCAAATGTCCTTGTAGTATGGTGGCACATCTTTCAGATATATGTCCAGGAGTGGTACAGCTGGGTCTTGCAGTAGCACTATTCCTAATTGTCAGAGAAAGCGCCAGATTGATTTACAAAGAAGTTGTACAAGGCTACATTCCCACCAGCAATTTAGGAGAGTTTGCCTTTCTCCACATCTTCTCTAGTACGTGTCATCCCTTGAGTTTTGACCTTTGCCATTCTGATGGGAATGAGGTAGAATCTTAGTGTTGTTTTGATTTGCACTTCCCAGATGACTAAGGGCATTGAGCATTTCTTTAAGTGTTTCTCTGCCATTTGATATTCCTCATAAAAGGAATATTCTCCATCCTTGATCCCAAGCTGTACTCTACAGCAACAGTAATAAAAACTGCATGGTATTGGCATAGAAACAGAATGGTGAATCAATGGAATCGAATAGAAGACCCAAAAATAAACCCACACACCTACAGATACTTGATTTTTGACAAAGAAGCCAAAACCATACAATGGAACAAAATAGTATCTTCAACAAATGGTGCTGGTATAAGTGGATGTATAAATGTAGACATATGCAAATAGATCCATACTTATCACCCTGCACAAAAACTAAAGTCCAAATGCATCAAAGACCTCAATATAAAAGCAGATACTCCAAAAGTGTTAGAATAAAGTGGGGGAAGGGCCTTGAACTCATTGGTACAGGAGACAACTTCCTGAACAGAACACTAACAGCGCAGGTTCTAAGAGCAACAAACCATAAATGGGACCTCCCCAAACTAAAAAGTTTCTGTAAAGCAAAGGACACTGCCATCAGAACAAAATGACAGCCTACAGACTGGGAAAGGATCTTCCCCAACCCTGTATCTGTCAGAAGGTTACTATCCAGAATATAAAAAGATCTCAAGAAGTTAACCAGCAACAAACAAAGTAATCCAATTAAAAATGGGTATAGAGCTAAACAGAGAATTCTCAGCATCTACTCCTCTGGAAAGTGTTTGCTTCTTTTTGTTCTAGAGCTTTTAAATTCCTTCAACATCATTATGAAGGCACTTAGTGCTATGAACTTTCTTCTTAGCACTTCTTAGCACTTCAATGTTTCCCATAGTTGGGATATTTTGCACCTGCATTTTCATTGAATTCCACAAAGTCTTTAATTTCTTTCTTTATTTCTTCCCAACCCTAATGGTCATTAAGAAAAGAATTGTTCATGAGTTTGTAGGTTTTTCTCATTTCTTTTTTATTGAAATCTAGTTTTAATCCTTGGTGGACTGGTAAGATATAGGCAGTTATTTCAGTTTTCTTGTATCTATTGAGGCTTGCTTTGTGACTGAATATATGATCAATTTTGGAGAAGGTTCCATGAGGTTCTGAGAAAAATGCACATTCTTTTGTGTTCAGGTAAAATGTTCTGTTGATATCTGTTACATTCATTTGGTTCATGATGTCTGTTAGTTTCATTATTTCTCTATTTCATTTCTGTCTCCATAATCTGTCCCTTCATGAGAGTGGGGTGTTGAAACCTCCCACTATTAATGTATTGGCATCAATGTGTGATTTAAGCTTTAATAATGTTTCCCTTATGAATGCAGGTGCCCTTGTATTTGGGGCATAGATGTTCAGGATTATGACGTCCTCTTGGTGGATTTTTCCTTTGATGAGATTGAAGTGTCATTCCCCATCTTTTTTGATGAATTTTGGATGAAACTATTTTATTAGATACTAGAATGGCTATTCCAGCCTACTTCTTAGGTATGTTTGCTTGGAAGACCTTTTCCATCACTTTACTCAGAGATGATATCTATGTTTGCTGCTGAGGTGTGTTTGTTCTATTCAACAGAATGATGGATCCTGTTTTTGCATCCATTCTGTTAGCCTCTGTCTTTTTATTTGGGAATTGATTCCATTGATGTTGAGAGATATTAATGACCAATGATTGTTAATTCTTGTTATTTTCATGTTGTTAGAATGTGATAGAGTATGTGTGTGTTTATGTGGTGTGTATGCTTCCCTTCTTTTGGTTTGGATAAAATATAATTTTCTTATATTTGTATTTAATTGATCTTCTTTGTCACATAAGTAAATTATTTTAATCTAGTTCAGAATTACAGAAATTAATTCTTCAAATATTGCTCTCTCCTTTGTTGGGGACTCCATTACATAGGAATTATGATACTCAACATTGCTCCTTTATTTAGAAGTGCTCTATTTTTAAATCTTTTGTTGTCTGTCCTTTTTTGATATTTTCTTGCTATCTTAAGTTTATTAATTTTTCCTATTTAATATCTACATTTCCATTAACAATACATCCCAGTGTTTTATTTCTGTCAAAACAGTTTTATGTTTATCAGCCTAGTTTGCATATATATGCAAAAACTCATTATGAAACATTGGATGACCTCATATTTGTAATACTCCTGCCTAAGCATCCCCAACACTGGGGTTCCAGGCATGTGCCATTATATTCTTGTCTTCAAATGAGAGATTACCCTAGTTTATCTAGATGGACATTCTAAATATAATTCATTTTCTCTCTCCTTTCCCTCCCACTTTCTCACTTTCTCCCCATTGTCTTTCCGACTCACTCTGTCTCTCTATCTCTCCCCCTTCTGTTTCTTTCCCTCTTCACCTTCCATGTGTTTATCATCCTAAGGACATAAATCAGAGTATGATAGAGTTGGGCAACTAACATACTCCTCTGGTTTTCACACATACATATATGCATGTACCACTTACATGTGTCATACACAATCACATAGTGGTGTCCTTGCTAAAATAATGATATCTTCACTTTGTACATGTTGTACAACTTTCTGAAGGGAAAGTTATCCTGGCAGTCAGAAGCCAAGGAATACCACAAAGTCACACCCCACAACAAACCTTACACAAGAGATTTATTGGGTGGGAAAAACTGAGGAGGGTAGCTGCATCTGCTCGGGTGAGAAACATCAAGAAACTGAGAAGACACAGGCATTATACAGCGTTTCTTTGGGGAGGGGAGCAGAGCTTTCCAGGGTGAGGATTTCAAGGGTGAGGATTGGTGGGATTTCAAGTCTTGAGCTGGGGACAGCAAGGTGGGTGGGCTTAGGTATTAACAGGTTTTCCTGTTCAGGAGTTGGTTGGTTTTCTTTTTCTTGGGCTTATGGATTTCTGTGGCAAACTCAGGGATTGGTTTCTCTGTTCAGGGATTGGTGAAATTTTTCTTGTAGGGTGAGGTCCGGTCATTCTCCTGCCTTAGGGCTGGGAATGACATTACAGCCATTGACTGTTATGGCCATTAGGGAAGTCTGGTGGCAGGGTCTGGTCAAAGCTCCTCAGATGGAGGTCTGGCCACTTTCCTGCCTTGAGAATTTACAAAATTTACAAAGGCTAGGAAGGCTTGAATTAGTGTAAATAGCTAAAACATTTAAAAGACTATGCTCATACTGTGGTCTCTTTTAACTTCCTCAAAATATATTTGTATGCTTCATTTCTGCTACAACATTGACATCTACTGAAAGATGTCTAATAATTACTCATGGTCATATCTAGAATAGAAATATAGATGATTGTACATAAAGGACAAATAAGGCATACATATATATTCCCCCTCCCCCATTTCCATATGGAGAGGTTTTACAGACAATTCAATAACAAATGATGAAAAAAGAGGCCATTAACTTAAAGGAGAGTGGGGAAAGGTATATGAGAAGGTTTGGAGGGAGGAAAGGAAAGAGAGAAACGTTGTAATTAAACTATAGTTACAAAACCAACCAACCAAACAACAACAACAAATTTAGTATGTAATGAATCTCAAGACAGTTAAAGAATTGGGTGATCAAGTCATTGGCCTTCTGGCTTGCATTTTGTTCAGCCAATCTTGGTCTCAGAGGTTGTTTTCTTGAGTAACCAGACATTAGTCACTAATGTCACATAGGACCAAGAGGCACTGGCTTAGTCTGTGCACTGTGACTCACCTTCTTGTTAGAATGGCTCTATTATTGGGTCATGGGGATTTCTCTAATACCAAACATTGTTTACTGAGTTGGAGTTACATTCAGAATTGGAGCTAATAGTTTTTCATCCCTGGATTTAATTTTTAAAAAATGATTGTTTGGATTTCCTCAGTGTCTGTAGTTATATCCCCCTTTTCATTTCTGATTTTGCTGATTTGGATATATTCTCTCTGCCTTTTAGTTAGTTTAGCTAAGGGCTTGTCTATCTTGTTGATTTTCTCAAAGCACTAGCCCTTTGTTTTATTGAGTCTTTGAGTAGTTTTATTTGTTTCTAATTTATTGATTTCTGCTCAGAGCTTGAATATTTCTAGCCATCTATTCCTCTTGGGTGTGTCTGCTTTTTTGCCCCCCCCCTCCAGGCTTTTAGGTGAGCTATTAAATTTCTTGCATGTGATGTTTCAAATTTCTTCTTGAAGGCACTTAGTGCTATGAACTTTCCTCTTAGCACTGCTTTCATTGTGTTCCATAAGTTTGGGTATGTTGTGCTTTCATTTTCATTGAATTCTAGGAAGTCTTTAATTTCTTTATTTCTTCCCTAACCCAGCTATCATTGGGTAGCAAGTTGTTCAGTTTCCATATATGTGCAGGCTTTTTGCTGTTTCTGTTGTTGTTGAGGTCCAGCTTTAGACCATGATGGTCAGATAGGATACAAGGGATTATTTCAATATTCTTGTATCTTCTGAGGTTTGCTTTGTGACCAACTATATGGTCTGTTTTGGACTAGGTTCCATGAGGTGCTGAAAAGGAAGACAAAATGAGATGGACATTGGAAATAGGAGAAAACAAGAAGCAGGATAGGAACCTACCATAGAGGACCTCTGAAAGACTCTACATAGCAGTGTATCAAAGCAGATGCAGGGAATCATATGAAAGAAGAGAGTTAGTAAGACCTAGAGAGAACAGGAGCTCCACAAGGACCAAATATATCTGGGCACAGGGGCTTGTCTGAGACTGATTCTCCAACCAGGAACTATGTATGCATATAACCTAGAACCCCTGCTCAGACGTGGCCCATGGCAGCTCAGTAGCCTAGTGGCTTCCCTAGTAAGGGGAATAGGGATTGTCTCTGGCATGAACTCTGTGGCTAGCTCTTTGACCTCCCCACCACCCTGGGAGGAGCAACGTAGCTAGGCCACAGAGGAGGACATTGTAGCCAGTCCTGGTGAGATCTGATAAGCTAGGGTCAGATGGAAGGGGAGGAGGACCTCTCCTAACAGTGGAGTTAGAGAGGGGCAGGGAAGAGATGAGGGAGGGTAGGATTGGGAGGGAATAAGGGAGGGGGCTACAGCTGAGATAAAAAGTAAATAAACATTCTGTCATGAACTCAATGGCTGGCTCTTCAACACCCCCCCACCCCCCGAGGAAGGAGCAGCCTAGTTAGATCCCAGAAGAGGACATTGCAGCCAGCCCTGAAGAGACATGATAAGCTAGGGTCATATGGAAGGGGAGGAGGTCCTCCCCTATCAGTGAACTTGGAGAGGGGCAGGGAGGAGATGAAGGAGGGATAGGGAGAGTGGGGGGAAATGAGGAAGGGGGCTACGGCTGGGATATAAAGTACATAACCTGTGATTAATATAAAAATAAATTACTAAAAAAGTAAATAAACTGTAATTAATATAAAAATAAAAATGTAATAAAATTATTCAAACCTCAAAAAAATATGAAAGCAGGGATTTCCAGAGAACAGTTGTAGTTTAAACACAAGGTGGTGATAATGATCCTTCAATCCTAAACACTTGCATTTTAGAGTCTGTGGTGTTACTTTACAATGTCAAATCATTTTTAAAAAAATATTTCCTCTTTTTGTTTTTTAGGGCATACTATCCCAGCATGGGCATGAGCAGCCTGAAACTGCTGAAATATGTTCTTTTTATCTTTAACTTGCTCTTTTGGGTAAGTAGCTCCTTTGAACATGTCTGAAAAAACAACCCTCTATTACAAGTGAGCTGTTCTTTCTTCTCAAATAAAAAGTATAGTATACAATGTGAACTGTGCATGACTAGGTAAGATCCAGAACATTTCACCTAGGTACAAATGAATAATAGTTTCTTCCCGTATTGCCCTTCTGTCATACTATAAGCCTATAAAATCATAGGCTATCAGTACAGTTAATGGCGGTACCAATCTTCTGGGGGCTTTAGGGTAGCCTAAATAGCTGCCATCTGTTGGTCAGAAATGGGCTACAGTTTGGTTGTTAAATTCTACCCTCTCCTTGTCCCCAACCACATAGAAGAACATTGACCAAAGAACTCATATGGAAGTTCAATTTCTTATTTTTAAAAGTCCTTCCATGTTGACTTCTGCTGTATCTAGGGTAATTCATACTCACCAACAATGTTAAAGGGTTCTTCTGTCATCTTTGTCAGCATTTGTTGCTGATTGTTTTCTTTTGAACAGTCATTCTGATGAGGTGAAATGGACTCTCCATGTAGTTTTGATGTAGCTAGAGATGTTGAATACTTTTTCCATTTATATTGGCCATTTTCATTTAATTCTTTTTTTCTTTTTTATTATTAGTTTATTCATTTTGTATCCCACCTGTAGCTCCTTCCCTCCTCCCCTCCCAAACCAACTCCCCTCCTTCTTCTCCACCCATAACCTTCCCCTAGTCCACTGATAGGGGAGGTCTTCCTCCACTTTCTTCTTATCCGAATCTATCAGCTCTCATCAGGAGTGGTTGCATTGTCTTCCCCTGTGGCCTGGTAAGACTGCACCCCCCTGAGGGGTGTGATCAAAGAACAGGCCTATCAGTTCATATGAGACTGCCCCTGTTCCCATTACTATGGAACCCAATTGGACACTGAACTGCCATGGAAAACAACTATGCAGGGGTTCTAGGTTATCTTTATGAATGGTATCAGTCTCAGAAAAGACTCCTGTGCCCAGATTTTTTGGGTTCTGTTGATCTCCTTGTGGAGCTCCTGTCCTTTCCAGGTCTTACTACTTCCCACTTTCATAAGATTCCCTGCACTATGCCCAAAGTTTGGCTATTGGTCTCAGTGTCTGCTTTGATACACTGTAGGGTAGGGACTTTCAGAGGCCCTCTGTGGTAGGCTCCTGTTCTGTTCCTTGTTATCTCCCTTGTCTGATGTCCATCCTCTTTGCCTTCTGAATGAGGATTGAGCATCTTACCCAGAATCCTCCTGCTTGATTAGTTTCTATAGGTGTACAGATTTTAGTATGTTTGTCCTATATTATATGTCTAATATCTACTTATGAGTGAACACATACCCTGTGTGTCTTTCTGTTTCTGGGATACTTCATTCACGATGATATTTTCCAGTTTCCAGCATTTGCCTGCAAATTTCATGATTTTCTTGTTTGTAATTGTTGAGAAGTATTCCATTGTGCAAATGTAGCACAATTTGTGTCCATTCCTCAAATGAGGGACATCTGGGTTGTTTCCAGCTTCTGGCTATTACAAACAAAGCTGCTACAAACATGGTTGAGCAAATGTCCTTGTTGTATACTTGAGCATAGTTTGGATATATGCCTAGGAGTGGTATAGCTGCATCTTGAGGAAGCACTGTTCCTAATTATCTGAGAAAGCATCAGATTGATTTCCAAAGTGCTTGTATGTTTACATTCCCACCAGCAGTAGAGGAGGGTTCCCCTTTCTCCACATCCTCTTCAGCATGTGTTGTCACTTGGCTATTCTGATGGGTTTAAGGTGAAATCTCAGGGTCGTCGTTCCCTGATGACTAAGGATGTTGTGCATTTATTTAAGTTTTTCTCTGCCATTCGATACTCCCTCTATTGAGAATTCTCTGTTTAGCTCTGGACCATATTTTTAAATTGGGTTACTTGATTTGTTGCTGTTTAACTTCTTGTCTTTTTTTTTAATATATTCTGGATATTAGCCCTCTGTCAGATATAGGGTTGGGGAAGATCCTTTCCCAGTCTGTAGCCTATCGTTTTGTTCTGACAACAGTGTCCTTTGCTTTACAGAAGCTTTTCAGTTTCATGAGGTCCTGTTTTATTGATTGTTGATCTTAGAGCCTGTGCTGTTTGGTGTTCTGTTCAGGAAGTTGTCTTCTGAGCCTTCTGTTCAAGGCTCTTCCCCAATTTTTCTTCTAAAAGGTTTAGTGTGTTTGGTTTTATATTGAGGTCTTTGATCCATTTGGACTTTAGTTTTGTGCAGGGTGGTAAGTATGGATCTATTTGCATTTTCTACATGTAGACATCCTGTTAGTCCAGCACCAATTGTTGAAGATGCTATTTTTTTCCATTGTATGGTTTAGACATTTTGTCAAAATTCAGGTGTCCATAAGTGTGTGGGTTCATTTCATTCGATTCCATTGATCCACCAGTCAGTCAACAAAATAAGAAATGAAAAGGGGGACATAAAAACAGACCTATGGAAACTTGATTTTTGACAAAGAAGCCAAAACCATTCAATGGAAAAAAGACAGCATCTTCAACAAATGGTGCTGGTCCAACTGGATATCTGTATGCAGAAAAATAAAAATAGATCCATATTTATCACCTTGCACAAAGC
>CM053744.1:87907416-87967708 GCA_028658305.1 Pachyuromys duprasi
TGGCCTGGAACCCCTGCACAGATGGGGCCCACGATAGCTCCTTGTCGGACTGAAGACCCTAGTGAGGGAAACAGGGCCTGTTTCAGTCATGAACTTGATGGCTGACTCTTTGACCCTCCCCCATACAAGCTGGGGAGTGACAGACTGGCTAGATCCCAGAGGAGGACATTGCAGCCAGCCCTGAGGAGACAGGATGAGCTGGGGTTGGATGGAAGGGGAGGAGGTCCTTCCCTGTTGGTGGACTTGGAAGGGGCGGGGAGGAGGGAGATGAGGGAGGGAGTGGGAGGGTGGGAGGGAATGAGGGAGGAGGCTATACCTGGGATGCAAAGTACCTAACCTGTGATTGATATAAAAATAAATAAATTAATAAAAAAAACAGACACTGAGGAAATCCAAACAATCATTAGGTCTTACTTCAAAAGCCGATATGACACAAAATTTGAAAATCTAAATGAAATGGACAATTTTCTTGATTGATTCCACTTCATTCTTTTAAAACAGTCTGCTCATTTCCATTGTTCATTTTTTGATTGGATTTTTTTGTTCTTTTATTATTTTTGGTGTATTTTTTGGACTTCCATAGGATCTAGCTGTTTTATTTCACATTTTGTTTCCAAAAGAATCATAATCAACTAACTCCAAAATAGTTGCATATTCATGCTTTTCAGAACACAATTAACAATAGCTCTATTGTTTATACAGACTAGACATCCATCCATAGATGAGTGTATAAAGGAATGTGGTATATGTATATAATAGAGCTTTTCTTAGCCATAAGAAGAATGAAATTACGCATCAGTAGATGAAAGTTAAGATTACTTTGGGTGAAATAAGTCAGCCCCACATGGAAAACTATTACATCTCCTGATTATGTTGAAACTAGGAAAAATAAGAAAGGTGTTTAATTAAAAGGGGGACTATTAGGACTTAAAAGGAGGAAAATTAAAAAGAAAAAAGCAGATAAGAAAGATTAGCAGAGGAGTGAATAATATCAAAGCACACTATATGCTCTATGTGTAGAAATATACAATGAAACATTTTGTAGAATTAATATAGATTAATAAAAATGTAAAGTTTATAGACACACATATCCACATGCTTGGTAGTTTAACATAGAAAAGAGATGTCCAGCTGGGCGTGGTGGTGCATGCCTGTAATTCCAGCACTTGGGGAGGCAGAGGCATGTGGATCTTTGTGAGATTTTGGTTAGCTTGGTCTACACAGTGAGTTCAGGACAGCCAAGGTGACAAAGAGAAACCCTGTCACCAAGAATAACAACAGCAACAACAACAAGAGAGATGTCCAAGGAGGTTTCACTGTATTGAATTCAGCAATTGATTTTCATATATAAGATGAATCAGTACTTATGTTCATAAGAATATTTTTATGAGTTTGGTTTGTTTCATAGTCTTCCTATTAAGATGACTTTCTTCAAACAGAGCAACTCCTCTATATAGTCATACTCTTCACAGGAAAGGACATGTATAGACAACTGAGCATAGAAGATATAGAACATCTGAAGTATTAAGCTTCTGTAGAGTGAAGGTATTAAGTCCTTCATAAGGATGACCTTTCCTTGGTATCTGGAAATGTGTAGTAAAATATATGTATGCGACTACATATAAAGAAGCTGGTATTTCCTTTCTATTATGATAGTGGTGAACTGAATAAAGAGGTGACCTTGTGAGTCTTGAGTGAACAAACACAGGTATTTCTGATATCAAGATGATTAGAATATAAATGTGGATAAACTTAGGAACAACATTCACCTTAGAATGCTGCGAAATTCTTCCTTCTAGGTCTGTGGCTGTTGCATTTTGGGCTTTGGGATTTACCTCCTGGTCCAAAACACCTATGGAGTTCTCTTCCGTAACCTCCCCTTCCTGACTCTTGGCAATGTTCTTGTCATCGTGGGCTCCATTATCATGGTAGTTGCCTTCTTGGGCTGCATGGGCTCAATCAAGGAGAATAAGTGCCTGCTTATGTCGGTGAGTCCTTGCAGTAATTGCGATCTTCTGAGTTGAGGTAAATGTTGTCTAATGTTCAGAGTAATATGTTTCATGGTAGATTACTTTTGGGTCATATCCACAATTAAGAGCATAGAGAGATAGGTAGGTAGTGGGCACACACCTTTAGTCCTAGCATTCAGGAAGCAGAGGCAGGCAGATCTCTGAATCTGAGGCCATCCTGGTCTACACAGCAAGTTCTAGCACAACCAGTGTTAAAACTCTGTCTTGAAAATAAAAGGAACAATAAACACATATTTCTGGCTTGCTTAGTTACTTCTTGTTTTCATTCTTTGCAACTCAGATGGCAGCCTATAAAATAATGCACCCACAATGGGTTGGGCCCTGTCAGATATCCCCATAGGCCAAGCTGACCTAGATAATTTCCCAAGTAAAGTTTTTTTTTCCCAGTTAACTTTAGATTGTGTCAAGTTTACAATAAAAACTACTTAACACAGTCCATCTCATCACTTAACACACACACATAACTTTGAGATATAACTTTCTATCCCTTGTCACATATATTTCATGTTAATATCAGAATATAAAATATAGTTCAATTCCAGTATCACAAAATTTCCAAGACTTCAAAGTTCAAGGTCTTTTAACTGTAAGCTCTTGTAGAATAAAAAGTTACATATATAAACATTGTTCTTCTGAGAGAGAAGAAATGGGGTAAAAACAACCATGTTAAAACAAACAAACAAATAAAAACAACCATCAGGCTGTATTTAGGAATGTATCAACAATTATTTTTAAAAAAAATAAGAGTCTGAAAAAGACTAAGAGGTATGAGTTTAGAGTTTGGAGAAAAAAATATAAGGGGAAATGTTGTAATTTTAGTACAATCTCAAGAACCAACAGAAAAATTAAAAAAATCATCAGTGCATATACCAAATCTTGTAGCTCCAGTGTCTAGAGGCTGGGCCTTGTATTCTGGGCTCCAAACAATTTGGAGAGTTCCACACCTCCAGTTATGTTGTTGGTAGCAATACATATTTTCTCCTGGAAGCAAGCCAGTTGCACTCTACAGTTGTAGTCTTCCTTGGTAATGTTCACATTTCCAGTGTCTGGGTTCTCCATTGTAACTGAGGTATCAACTACATTAGTGGCTTCTTAGTGCCTCTCTGTAGAAAATCTGACCTACCACAAAGTTCCAATATTCAGTTGCTCTACATAACTTCTTTATGCTTTCAAAATTAGTGCCACAGGAATGACTGTTACATTTCCAGATTCTGGCAAGCTCAAGATGTAGCTTTTCCTATTGGTCCAAAGCATATTGCTTCTGTGTAATTGACTCCTATGAAACACAAGGAGTTCACTTCAGTGGCACTGATCTCTTTGACAATGAGAGCTGCTTTTTTCAGTCCCTGAATGAACAGTACACATGGAATGGTACACATAGTACAAAGGACAAAATATCACATTGAAGAAAAAGGCCCCTATCTCTATTGTATCAACCCAGTGAAACACGGAAGGCTTACTTTAATTGTGCCAATCTCCAATAAATCAGCTTTCTTCTGCTACAGCATGAACACCACACACAGATTCTTGGCCCAAATGTCACATGAATATTCTCTAGCCCAGTTAATGACTAAGTCCATGATCTGAAACTCCACTGTTAGTACCCTTTCAACAATCCACAAGAATAGTCCACTAAGCTCTATTTACACCTCTCCATGGGACTTTCCAGATCAAAGTTTCACCATCTTCCTTATTTCCCCAAAAAAGAAAAAAAAATAACATCACCAGATTCATCACAGCAACAGTCCCATTTCCTTCGTACGAATTTCTGATTTTGTTTTCTTTCTGTTGCTGTGATAAAATACCTGGAAAAAGAGATACTTAAAAGAGAAAGGCATTTGTTTGACTTCAATAGTACAAGGAGTGTAGCTCATTATTGCACGAATGTTAAAATAGGAACTTAAAGCATTGCATCTTCACTCAAGATGAGATAGAGAACAAATGCATGACTACTTGATTACTTGCTGTGTGTTCTCACGTAGCTTTCTTTATTCTTACACAGTTCAGGGTCCAGGTCATAAAATGGTGCTACCAACAGTCAGGATTTATCTTCTCACTTTCATTAACAATTAAAACAGTCCCCCACAGACATGCACACAGATCAACCTAATCTAGATTGTTCCTCAATTTACTGAGAAATTGCTGGTTGATTCTAGATTGTTAAGTTGATAATTAAAGCTAACCATAATAGCATTTATCAGCCTAGATTTTATAAACTGATACTAGTTTGTTTCTCACTGGGATCCCTAGGTTATGCAGAAGATATTATTTATCTGTTATATCCATTTTACACTATCATAATGACCCTTGTCATCGTCATGTCCTTTCACAGCATGTATTTTTCCTTCCTGCCTAAATTCTCATGTAAGAACACCCTTAAGATCTGACACATAGTAATTAACTGATAAAAAAAATCAGTATGTTCTTCCAAACATAGTGACCTTCCCTAATGATATAGAACTTGTTCTTAATTCATGCGCAAAGTAGCCTTCATAGTAGGAATGGCCCAATTTAGGTAAGAACCTTGTCTGAAGTCTTTGAATACTAAAAATGGAAGAGATTTGCAGCAGTTCTCTGTCAAATAACCACCCTGGGGAGTACTGTCAAGCTTAGATTTTGTCTAATGTAATAGGAGTAAAAATGATGCATCTTTCCAAGTGTACTAAGGGCAGAGGTTGGTATAACAATGCTTCCATTCTTATGTGAAACCATCTTGGTTATCTCTTAAGTCATATAATCAATTTTCTCCTGTAGATCAACACTAGAGCCAAGATCAATAATAATAATAATAATAATAATAATGTTTTTAGTATCAAATAGTTCTCAGATAGATAGCAAACAACAAAAGACATCAGAGGCAGGATAAATGATTTAAGCAGTCAAAATTGGTGTTTAAGTTTATTAAAAAGATGAAGAACAAATGAAATTGTGAAAGTTTTGTGTGTATAAATGTCATGCAGGGATTAAATTGCAAATTTTGAGACAAAAAATGACTTACGACTATGATTAGGGTCCTTCTTTCCTTCTATACAGATGTTCTCCCAAGCTTCACTCATTATCTACCCTCTTTCTTAAGCTAGACTTCATCTGACATATGGGACCAGGACCTGAACTCATTGGACTCATGCATTAGTTTTCTGTTTTTGTTTTGTTTGTTTGTTTTTGCTCAACTGCTTCACTAGGAAGATGCTAAAACATTGATTCAACAATGTAGAGAAAAGTTAGAGAATAGCCTATTTTTCTGTTAGAGTCCAGCTGTAGTAAAAGAATACATCTCCCTCATAAAACAAGAGAGGACTTAGGAAGTTGTGAGGAGGCAGGTACATGAGTGTGTGTGAATATGCGTGTATGCATATGCACACATGTGTAGACATGTTTGCTCCACAGACAGACAGACAGACAGACAGAGGGAGAGGGAGAGAGAGAGAGAAAAAAAGAGAGAGAGGTGTATCAGAAATGGAATCAATATTTTGATCATTTCTCTGCTTTGTCACAGTTCTTTGTTCTGCTGATGATTATTCTCCTTGCTGAGGTGATCATAGCCATCCTGCTTTTTGTGTATGAACAAAAGGTAAGTTATGAAGAACATGGCCTGTTCTCTTATTGTTGAGATGGAGAACACACAGTGGATAAATAGTAAAACAAAACAAAATTAGTATTAAGTTATGCAAATGAAATGGGAGGATGAGAGATTAATTGCAGTTGAGAGAAAAAATGTTATAAATATTGTATTTAAATGATGCCTTGAAAAATAAATGGAGAGAAAATGAAGAAAGTTTGTGTTCCTCCTGCCTACTTTTCTCTGTGCAGCTGGCAGTCTCCTCAGTAAGATACGACCTTGTCTTTGGTTGAACTTTTTTTTTTCTTTGTGAAACTATAATCTTGGAAGGATAAAAGTCCATTTCTGTATATCTTCCTTTGATACCATAAAACCTTCAGCTTGTCTTCCTATATAGCCTCCCTTACTTTACTTTCCTAGTTTTGACTCCTTGAGAGGGGGGATCTATATAGTTCACTAGAAATCTCTTATTTCTTGAATCTATCTTGTTTTTCTATGTCTTCTTTGGTTAAATATGATTTTACCAGCTGAACAAGTATGTAGCTGAGGGACTGAATGACAGCATTCAACATTATCACACAGACAACAGCACCATGAAGGCATGGGACTTCATCCAGTCAAACGTAAGTATATAAAAATTCTTGCTCAGATGAGTCATACTGAAATCCCAGGCTTGGTCCTCAGAAACCAGTGTCCCTTTCCTAAAGACTTCAGACTCAAAGATCTTCAGTTCTGAAGTCAAAAGTAATGTCTTTGCTCTCACAGGCTGGGGAGTTTAGGAGTTAATCCAGTTGGTACAAATTTTCCTACATTCTATTTCATTCTTTACCAACTCACATAAGGTCCTTACTTTAGGCCTAATAAGATGAAAAGAAGACCTGAATGAATCGTATTGGATTAGTCAACATATTTTTCAAAATTTTATTAAAATAGCAGTAAAATAAACCTCTTTTAAATTCCCAAGTGTATTTTTTAACCTAGTGCTCTAATGTCACATTCTCTATGCTTCTTCGCTATCCATGAACATATATCACTCTGCATTCTTGCCTTAGAAAGTTAGGGGACACCAGCACTAAGGGAGTCTGAGGCAGGTGGATCTCGATGAGTTCAAGGTCAGTATGGTCTACAAAGTCCAGGACAGTGAATCCAGGACATTCAAGGCTACACAGAGAAACCCTGCCTTTAAAAAAACAAAATGAAAAAAAGAAAAAACATTAGGGGACAAATATGGGCTAGAGAACCTTGCAAAGGCATGACGTAGGTCTCAAAAAGTATCATCATCACCCATGATGGGTTAATATGGAGTAGCCAATAAAAACATAGGAAATTATAACATAAAAACAAGAATGGGAGGACTTGTTTCATGCAAAATCAAAACCTCTCTAGATTTTAAATTACTTGTTTGTTTAAATTTAGATTAGACGTCCTGTTTAATGTTCAGACACACAACAAAGTGAAAAACAAAACAAAGGAAAAGAAATCTCTTGATACAAGTAACCAGCTTCATATTGAGCTTTGTCACTATCACCTCATTTAATCCACTAAACATTTTTTTCTAGAATATTCTAAAGCAAATAAAATGAACCTTATATCATCTCAGCCACTAAATATCACTACAGAGTTTGGCTCAGGGGTTAACAGCATTTTTTGCTTTGCCAAAGGTTCTGTGTTTTGCTATAGAATATATATGGCTGCCCACAACTTCCCAGAGCTGCAATTCCAAAGGGTCTGAAGCCTTTTTATGGCTTCTACATGTTTTTGCATAAATTTAGGGAACATAGAGTCTCTCACATACATATATACACAAACACAAATAAATAAATCATCAAATGTCATTAATGGTCTATATTCCAATTATTCTAATTTTCTCAAAAAATTTCAACTGATTTGAACAAATCAGACCTGAAAAAGATGCCTCAAAATTTCCTTTACTCTGTAAGGCTCCCACTTTTTTTACGTTATATGTGAACAACAATTTTTATTGCGAAATAAAAATTATTGTCCTATAGATTCCACCACTTTCTGTATCTATCTGGTTTATTCCCATGGGTATTTTGATGTCAAGAACCCTGTTTCCCAGTACTGTGAATCTAGAAAGTTGATGAAGTCTAACTTTCTCCTCTTTTTTAAAATAATATTTTGTTGAGAATTTCATACAATGTATTCTGATCATATTCATCCCTCAACTCTTCCCAGACATGCCCTCAATTCACTAATCAACCAAATTTGTGTCCTCATTTTGTTTATAAGCCCGCTGAGTTCAGGTAGTGCTACCTATAGTTTGGGTGGGGCATCCCCTGTGGTGCAGCTCACCTGCCAGTGGTTATACAGTCAGGGAAAACTTCTTCCAGCAACAATCAGTTACCAATAACCCCAGCTCGGGATGGGATCTTCTGCCCAATCTACCCTTCATGCTTGTTTTGGTTTTGTGAATGCTGACACAATCACTGTGAGTTTCTATGTGAGACAGCACTGTTGTGTCCAGGAACTACTGCTTCCATATAGCCATCCACCACCTCCGCCTCTTTCTGCCCATTCTTCCACACATATCTACTTTGGGGCTGAGTACCCCATACTTTCTTATTCTTTACATATTGACCAGTTGTGGGTCTCTGTATTAATCACCATCTACTAAAAATAGAAGCTTCCTTGGTGATGATTCAGTGAGGTAATCATCTATAGGTATAGTAATACATCACTAAAATTGATTCAATATTATATCCATTTAGCAAAATAATACTAGTAGGTTCTCCTCAAAGGCTTCTAACCACCTCATCACAGATAACTGGCCCCCAAAATGCCAGGTGTCCCATTCAAATAATATGCTTTAAATCCATGCAGAAAGTTATTGGTTAGACCACTGACATTTGTATCATGATAGCTCTAGTAGTAAGATCTTGCTAGGATGATCATTATTATTGCTCTCACGCTCACAACTCTAATATTTATGATTACTTTTTCTCTTCTGTGCACACACTCTTCCAATACTATAAAATCTATCCAGTAGGGATCAGGCTTCCAAATCAATACAGCTTGATCTCTCCATTATTTTATGATTCATATATGTGGTGGCTCCGGCAATAGGGTATTATTGCCACATGCTCTGAAGGGTAACCAAGGGCATTAGCAATAGCTTGTAAAATTTATGTGGCTATAGGAACTCAGTGGCCAACAACTTCAACAAAGGCTTATTTGTTAGTCTGTGGGATCTAGTCAGGACATAATTGTCCAGTTATAGGGCAACTCCATTTACATTTGTATATATATATATATGGAAATTTTTATAGTAGTATGTTTCTATATGGCTCTTTTAAAAGCTCTTTAGTATTAGTTAGCTCTACCATTATTACATTACTTATCCCGCTCTTCTATCTCCAATCCCACTTAAATATCTCGATTCTATTTATCTCCTGAGAGTATCTCCATTTCCTTTTACTAATTTCCTGGCCTCTATCAATACTCTAATTTATACAAATAATCTAAACATTCAAAGCTAGCACTCACATATAAGAGAAAATATGTGATGTTTGTTTTTAATGAGTCTAGGTTACTTTACTCAGGATGATTGTTTCTACCTCCATTCATTTACCTGAGAATTTAATTTAACTTTTCTTAAGAACTAAATGATATTCTATTGAATAAATATACTACATTTTCAATATCCATTCATCAGTTGATGGGTATTTTGACTATTTCCATTTTCTGGCTACTGTGAATAGTGCAGAAAAAAATGGATGAGCAACTGTTTCTTTAGTAGGACATAGAGTCCTTTGGCTGTATGTCCAAGAATGGTATAGCTAGATCATAAGCTTCTATATTTAAAACAATAGCTGCTACGTTCTGTTTTCTCATCTAGGCAGGTTTCTAATTATGGCTTCTACATGTTCTTGCATAAACATAGGGAACATAGAGTCTCTCACATACATATACACACACAAATAAATAAAATAAATATTGTATCCAGTTTTATGTTGTGGTCTTTGATCCACTTGGACTTAAGTTTTGTGTAGCATGATAAATGATCTGTTTTTCTATATGGACACACCCAGTTAGACCAACACCATTTATTAAATATGCTTTGCTTTCAGAGATTGAGTAAATTAAATTTCCAAACAATGATTGGTCCAATTTGTGGCCAGTATAAACCAGTATAGGAAGATATACATAAATGGAAGAGAATAGTTTTCATACACTCCCCATCTTAAGCAGAAGACAATCATTCACCAACTGATAGCAGTAGCCATATCCCTTAAAGATGGTGAAACCTACCTGTTTTTTTTTTTTTTGTTGTTGTTGTTGTTTAACACAAAGAGACAAAGATAATCTGTAGTACCAGTGGCCTGAGATCAGAGTATAAACCAACCCAGAAGTGCTACTATCAGTTATTCTTAGATCTGGTTCATGTTTTCAATAATGTCAAGAATCAATGTGGTTAGACTTAGTTCTATGTTATAAGGTCTCTGGGCACAAAGTACTTGATAGGTAAACTATATAAATCAAATATGTGCTCTATACTTTGTAGAAGTCTCCTGTGAATAAAATGGTATAACATTCACGTGAACATTTAATTCCAAAGAGTCTGTAGCAGTAGACCAATTCTGATTTTTCTTCTCTGGAGTTAGATTTGAATGATAAGCATATACTTTTGTATAATGTCTAGTTTCCGTTTCATTTTTCTGTTGAAATTTTAATCGTTATGTTTGTGGGGACTTGGCTTTCAGCTGCACTGTTGTGGAGTAAATGGTTCAAGTGACTGGGCCAGTCCACCATCTTCCTGCCCACCAGGTGCAGACATTCAGGTAATTTTGTTGGCAATTTTCCTACGTGGCTTCCTTGTTCAAACTTTTAATTATTTCAGAAACAATGCCAGAAAGAACTTCAACCTTCCACCAAGAAACAGGGAACTTTGAACAATATCAACAACAATAACAACAAAGAGTGGGGAAACAACCCCCAATAGAAGCTTCCAAAATCTTGACACAAGCTAATCTAGCTAAGAGATGGTGAAGAACATTTGTTACAGTATTAACTGAGTGTGCATGTGTGTGTGGTAGTTTGTGTAAAAATAGCCCAGAGATACATCTATCTTGAACAAAAGGTAGTCCTTCTCGTTTTTAAAGTGTAATTTACAGGATTAGGGTAGAATGGCTTTTTTAGGTAACTGCTTATCTTCTCTTTTGGAGATGGCCGATCTGTTCCCTTTATGAGATGAGTTAAACATAAGCAGAGGAATGAGAGCTTGAGAAGAAGAGTTTTTAGAAGCCACCTTCCCTCTTAATTTTGGGTCTCACTCTTCATCTTTTCATGATGAAAAGAATCATCATCCAGTAAAACAAGTAAACTAAGTACACTAAGATCTTGACCCCATTTTAACTTTTCCTGAGTTTGGAAATCTACAGAGATGTTAGGTCCATAGGGGGGAGGGGGGAAAAACCATGGCAACTACCAGTCAACAGCTCTGGAATTTTATAGGGTTATAATAGTGGTTATTGGGGCAGATATTGATATGTACCTTGATTCAAAGTTTCCAACACCTATAGTTCCATATGTTAATCTTAGATCAGCACTGACTGTTGCTGAACATAACACAGAATATAAGGACATGTGCTTCTGAATTACTTCTTGGGAGATAGTTTAACTCAGGAGCTAAGACTTCTGTCTTACATGCCAGTATACTGATACTATTAGTAGAAATGTTGCTTAGTTAATGTTCTCTGGTTATGCCTGTTTCTTTAAACATGCAATGAAATTAAAGCATAATATTTGGTGTAAGTCACTGTATTAAATAAATACAAATTACCATCCCAGATAACCTTGATAAAGTTTACATAATGAATGGTGTCATTAATGCCTATATTTTTCCCCCTAGGGTTGCTTTAATAAAGCAAAATCGTGGTTTCACACCAATTTCTTGTATATTGGAATCATTACCATCTGTGTATGTGTGATACAGGTAAGACTTGATCTCAGGATCCCTGTAAGGATTAAATGAGTTAAATCTTGCAGTCTTAGAACAGTACTAGAGAAGTAGAATCAGGCAATAAATGTCATACTATTCATTAGTTCATCTAGTCAAGGAAAAAAGGATTATATTAATAATTCAATTTAAAGCACCTAGAAAATTTGTTATAGGAGTATATATTGTCAACACATCCCTTAGAGATATGTATGAGTAACAGTTAAATTAAAAGTGCTAAGCAGAATCCACTTTAGTCACTAACTTAACTAGTCTGGAAATAAGTATGACAGTTCACTTGAAAAATTGAGCTTTTATGTTAAGAATGAAAGGATGATGGAAAGTATAATTATTTTTGCTTTGTGCTAGCACTTGGCTGTGTGATATTCGTGACAGTATTTTCTACCCAAGTATTGGGCGTATTATGCATTATTTAAGACTAGGTCAAGAAATAAAAGGAAGAAGAAAGCAAAGGAAACACAAGGCTTGGGCAGAGTTGACTTCTTTTTCCTATACTGTTCAATAAGGATAACTTGACTATATTAACTAAGCTTCTGTGACTTAAGAATATAAGAATGTTTTTAAGAGCTTCTAATTTTCTATCATATTTTATTGTCCCTATTTCCTCTCTAATGCTATTCTTAAGCTTAAAGAGAAACATTCCTTAGGTGGGAGTGATGCTTAGAGAGCTGTCACAATATGATGGAAATCTTGCTTTTCTGTGTTACCAATCTCCGGAACTGTGGGAGAAACGTTTCCTCTTACGAAGATTTCACATTTTCTCAATTCTCTTCTCAGGTGCTGGGGATGTCTTTTGCACTGACACTGAATTGCCAGATTGACAAAACCAGTCAGGCCTTAGGGCTGTGACCTGCAACTGCTGTCTGCTTAAGAGACTTATTTCACTCTGAAAATCCAAAGCACCCATAGCATGAGGCCCTAAACAGTTACCTGCCTGACTGGCATTTTGGCCTCCTCTTAAATCTTCCTTGATTGGGTCTCTGTTTTATACACATCCAGGGAAGAGAATAGTTTTCATACACTTCCCATCTCAAGCAGAAGACAATCATTCACCAACTGATAGCAGTAGCCATATCCCTTAAAGATGGTGAAACCTACCTGTTTTTTGTTTCGGTTTTTTTGTTTGTTTGTTTGTTTTTTAACACAAGAGACAAAGAGAATATGTAGTACCAGTGGCCTGAGATCAGAGTACTGGCCCAGCCCCTGAAGTTAGCCATGAGTTCTCAAAAGATAGGTGTAAGTTTAAATGTTATATTGTTAACAATTGTTAAATCACCCCTTAGCCTCTAAATCATGTTATTTTCACATAGGAGACAAGATGAAGAAAATTCAAGAGTCAGATTCATTGGATAATTGACATACCCTGTTTTCTTTTGAACATAGGCCTTGGTAATAGGAATGATACAGTGATATTTCATCAAAGGGAAATATTTCAATTTTTTGTTAAAATGTCTTATTGTTTTTTGTTACATCCATCCATCAATCCATCCATCCATATCCATACATCTATCAAAGACTAATTAATTATTCCTATCCTATCTTCATCCAGTCTTAAACATTTGAATAATATAGTCATAGAACCCAGAAGTACTAATATCTCCAGTGTGTTAACTGATAATCATATTCATGTTTATTTTGTTATTTCACTATCAAATAAGGTTCTTTTAATGTACTATTTTAATCTGAATAAACAAGTTTATAATCACTATTCATCACACCTTTGACTCATTTCTGATAATTGTTAGCAAGCCAAATGTATTAGTTAGCTATTGCTGTGTAACAAATTAGTTCAACATGTAGTAGCTAAGAACCTACATGCATTTATTTATTGACTGATTTAATGAGAAGAATTTGCTATGCAGCCCAAGTCTTGGAACTTGCTATATAGCCCAAATTGGCACTAAACTCATGATCATCCTGTTTCTACCTTCTGAATATTAGAATTACAAGCATATGTCGCCATGCTTACTCAGAACAAACATTTATTATCTGATGGGCTTAGGTAATCAGGAATGCGGAAGCAGCTTGACTATAGATTTTTGTTTCTTCTGTAATGTGCTTAAGTGGTTAGCCATATCTTCAGTCATCTCAAGTCTCAGTGGAAAAGGAATCCACTGTCATATTCTCATATGGTTGTAACATGACCCCACATATGTTTACATGGATAGTTTTCTGAATAATGAGACAGTTAAGGCATAAAATGAGATATAACATCCAAAAATAGAAGCCACAGAACTTGTATAAACCAACCCAGAAGTGCTACCATCAGTTATTCTTAGATCTGGTTCAAAAATTTCCATTTAGGAGACGATCACAAAAGATAATGACTACTAGGAAGGTGAGATCGCTGCTGGCCATATGAGAGATACCTAACCATCTCCTCATGTTTGCTGTGTGAAGAAAAGAAGACTGTATACTTGTTTATATAACTATAAAGTAGAAAATTAGAACATATATAATGCTTAATGTACAGAACTCAGAAGAATAGAAAACAATTGGTTTCTCTTTTGTAAATTTTCTGTAGGATCTCCCACCTAACCTTAAGAAAAATTGGTTATTTTAGTGAGGTTCTATAGGAAAATACCCATTGCATTTTCTGAGGCATATAAACAAAAGACATGTATTCCTCTTCTTTGCTCAAACTCTTAGTGGTGCTGTCACCTGGTGAGTTTTCCTACTTAGTACCTGAACTTCGTTCTTAGCTCTAATTTGTTCTTCACTCCAAATAACCTGTCATGAAGCTGTAAGGATTCAACTACCAACTGTTACCGACATCCTATATCTCATCTTAGTCCTTGACACATTCTTTCAATAGTCCATTTTTTTGTGGTCTTAGTAGCCAGAAATGCCCCCATCTTCAGTATTTCCTACACAGAAGCTCAAATTATATATCTAAAGCATAATTTCAATCATACATTTTTATAAGAGAAGACTCTTCATTAACTTGTTTTAAAAATAAAATTCAGATACTTTGTCACATCCTACAAAAAATGTCCCATTCTTAACCTCAGACCTCATCTCATTACAGTTTCACTCTTATATTCTGTGATTTTGTTACAATGATGTTTATTAAGTTTTATTAGACTTTATTAGACCTTTTCTAAACCAGTTACATTTTTAACAGTTCCCTTTGTTTGAATAACTTCTAACCTTTCCCTAATGTAAAGATTTCTCTAATCTCTCAAGGTTTATAATTGCTAAGTCTTTCCAATTATAAGCTACCACCCTCATCTGTTTGAGTGAGAGCTGAACTTTGTTTTGTTGAGAACAACTAAATTCAGGGCCTCCTCATGCTGATTCAATGTTCTGTAGCTATGCTACTTTCCTAGAATTTGGAGCTGAACATTTTAATCACTTTTTAAAAAATAAGAATACAGCAGAATGCAGACATGTTTCCATTTAAATTTTGACACAATTTTTCTGAAATGTACTTATGTAATAGGCTCATAAAAATTCACAGTTATTATCATATCTCAGTCTTATCTTGGTAGATCTTATCACCTTTTTAAAAGAGACATTCCTACTGTGTAGCCCAGACTATTCTTGAACTCAGTTTGTAGTCCAGGCTGGCCTTGAACTCAAAGTTGTCAAAGTTGGCCCTAACTCAGTATGTAGCCTATCTTAACTTTGAACTCAGTATGCAGATAAAGCTGCCTTATATTTCAGTAGTGATTCTCCTACTTTAGCTTTCCAAAGGCTAAGATTACAGGCATGTGCCCTCATTACTAACACATTATCACATTTTAATTATTTATTTTTGTTTTATTATCATCTTGATCAAATCAGAAAAGGAGATAAAAATACAAATTAACTATAAATAAAAATTAGAACAGATCCAATGCATTATCAGGAATTGTTGAGAGAGAGAAAAAAATAGTCCTCATAAAAGAGAGAAAGTAGTGTTTGTTTTTTGCTGCCAAATTAAGATTTGGACTGAGAAAGAAGAGAAAGTGAAGGTAAGGGAGAGAAAGTTAATAAGAGAAGATTTGGTGGTGACATGTTCAAACAAAATTTATTCCCAGCTTTTATACTCCAATTTTAATTCCCAGCACCCACATGGCAGCTCACAACTATCTGCAATTCTAGTCCCATGAGATCTAACACCTTCACACAGACATACATGTAGACAGAACAGCAATATACATTAAATAAATAAATACTTTATGTGAAAAGAAAGAAATGGAAAAGTGTCTATAAAGCAAAGGACACTGTTAATAGAACAAAGCAAGAGCCTACAGATTGGGAAAATATCTTCACCGACTTTACATCTGAAAAACAGCTAATGTTTAAAATATATAAAAAACTAAAAACATTAAACACCAACAAACCAAAATATCCAATTAAAAATGGGGCATAAGGGAGTGGGTTCAGAGATACACAGGCAGACATTATGTGGAGAAATGTCTAAACTGAAGGTTTCCATTGGTTCCCTCCCCATCTGAGATGAGGAAACTCAGCAGAAGAGGGGAAGAAAAGAATGTAAAGTCAAAGGGGATATCAGGAGTACATAGCCCATTGAACTCTGCAGGGCTCATATAGACCGAAGCAGCAAGCATAGGCCTGCAATGGTCTGCTCCAGGTCCTGTTTATAGTTTCTAGCTTAGCGTGCTATTGAGACTCATACCAGTGGGGGCAGGTGTATTTCTGACTCTTTTACTGCCTCTTAAATTTATTTTCATCCTGTTGAATTTCTTTGTGCAGCCTTGATATGATGGCTTTTGGTTTTTCATATTGTATCTTGTTTTGTCCTGTCTGGCTGTGTTTCTTGGAGACTTGCTCTTTTCTGAAGAGCAAATGGAAAAAGAATGGATCTGGGAGGAGACAGGGAGTGGACAGAGAGGAAACTGTAGCTGAGATATATTGTATGAGAAAAGAATCTATTTTCAATAAAAAAGTTTATATAAATAATTTAAATTAAATTTAAAAAATCAAAATTAAAGTCAATGGCAAACACATCTCTAATAAGTACACAAATCCACGGAAATTAAACATCCCATTACTGAATGGTGAGTGGATCAAAGAAGAAATAAATAAAATTAATGGAACTAGATGGAAACAAATCCAAATACAACAATATACCTAGAACACACTCAAATAACCAAGGGTCTACATTAAAAAAAGAAAATCAGAAAAAGCACAAAGAAATGACCTCATGATAAAACTTAAGATTTTGGAAGAACAAGAACAAACCAAAACCAAATCCAATGGATCTGATCAGAAATCAATGAAAGAGGAATAAAGAAAACAATGAAAATATTCAACAGATCTAAGAGCTGGTTCTTGGAAAAGATGAACAAGATTGACAGACCCTTGGCTTAATCAACCAAAAGAAAGAGATGGTCCAAATGAACAGAATCAGGAATGAACAGCAGCAAAAATTAAAAGACATAAATTCAGGATCTTATCAGGGAATACTTAAAGGACCCATTCTCCATTATGTTGAAAGTAAAAATAAATGGATGAATTCCCTTAAATTACCAAAGTTAAACTAAGAAGAGATCAAAAACTTAGGCCTATAATACATAAGGAGAATGAAATACCTCCAACTTAAAAGCCCAGGTCTACACAGCAGAATTCTACCAGACTTTCTTTTCTCCCCATTAATTTATTTATTCGCTTTATATCCTGATCACATCCCCTTCCCTCTACTCTTCTGGTACCCACATACTCCGTAACAACCTGCCCCAGTACATCTAGTCACATCAGGGCTAATTGTATCCTCTTCCACTGAAGCCAGACAAGGTAGCACACTTAGGAGAAAGTGATCCAAAATCAAGCAACACAATCCATGTCAGAGACAGCCCCCACTTCATTTGCTAGGTCACCCTTCTCAAGACCAAGCTGCTCATCAGCTACATATGTGTAGGGGATCTAGGTCCAGTCCATGCATTCTATTTGGTTAATGGTTCAGTCTCTTTGACCCCCCCCCATGGCCATAGGTTAGTTGACTCTATTGGTCTTCCTGTAGTGTTCTCGACCTCTCTGGGTTCCTCTATCCTTCCTCCTACTCTTCCATAAGACTTCTCAAGCTCCATCTAATGTTTGGCTGTAGGTCTCCTCATTTGTTTCAATCCACTGTTGGGTGGAGCCTCTCAGAGGACAGTTATGTTAGGCTCCTGTCTGCAAGCATAGCAAAGTATCATTAATAGTGTCAGTGATTGGTTCTCTCCCATGGGGAGGGCTTCAAGTTGGGACAGTCATTGTTTGGATATTTACTCAATCTCGGAAAGGAAAGCATATTTAATAAATGGTGTTGGTCTAGCTGGGTACGTCCATATAGAACAACACAGAAAGATCCACATTTATCACGCTACATAAAACTTAAGTCCAAGTGGATCAAAGACCACAACATAAAAGTGGATACACTAAATCTAACAGAAGAAAAATTGGGGAATAGCCTTGAACTCATTAGTATAGAAAAGACAACTTCCTGAACAGAACACCAACATCTCAGGCTCTAAGAGCAACAATTAATAAACAGGACCTGGTGAAACTGAAAAGCTTCTGTAAAGCAAAGGACATTGTCGATAGAACAAAATGGCGGTCTACAGATTGGGAAAAGATCTTCACCAACGCTACATCAGACAGAGGACTAATACCCAAAATATATATAGAACTCAAGAAATTAAACACCAAGAAATCAAATAATCCAATTAAAAATGGGGTACAGAGCTAACCAAGAATTCTCAAGAGAGGAATCTCAAATGGCTAAGAAGCACTTAAAGGCTCAATATCCTCAGTCATCAGGGAAATGTAAATCAAAACGACTCTGAGATTCCATCTTACACGAGTCAGAATGGCTAAATAAAAAACTCAAGTGACAGCACATGGTGGTGAGGATGTGGAGTAAGAGGAACACTGCTCCGCTGCTGGTGGGAGTAAAAACTTGTACAACCACTTTGGAAATCAATCTGGTGTGTTTTTGTTTTGTTTTGTTTTGTTTTGTTTTAATTGGAAATTATTCTACCTTAAAACTTAGTGATATCACTCCTGGGCATATATCCAAAAGATGCGCCATCATACGACAGGGACACTTGCTGAATTATATTCAGAGCAGCCTTTTTTAATATTAATTTTATTTTTTATATTAATCACAGGTTATTTACTTTGAATCCCAGTCACTGATAGGGGAAGTCCTATTCGTGAAGTCCACTGATAGGAGAGGTCCTGTTCCTCTTCCATCTGACCCCAGCTTATCAGGTATCCTCAGGACTGGCTGCAGTATCCTCCTCTGTGGCTTAGCAAGGCTGTTCCTCCCTTGGGGCAGGGGGAGGTAAGGGAGCCAGCCGTTCATGGCAGAAATAGTTCCTGTTCCCTTTACTAGAGAAACCCACTTGGATACTGAGCTACCATGGGCTACGTCCGATAAGGGGTTCATGAAATTTGCAGGCAAATGGTGGGATCTAGAAAAAATCATCCTGAGTGAGGTATCCCAGGAGCAGAAAGACACACATGGTATATACTAACTTATATAGACCTATGAGATAGGATGAAAATACCAAAATCTGTGCACCTAAAGAAGATAAAAAAGGAGGACACAGAGTAAGATGATCAATCCTCACTAAGACAGACAGATGGTCATGGGAAGTAGGAGAAGACAGGTAACAGGACTAGAGCCCAACACAGAGGACCTCTGAAAGGCTCTACCTAGCAGTATGTCAAACAGAAGCTGAGACTCATGACCAAGCCTTCTATAGAGTGCAGGGAATCATATGAAAAAAGGGGGAGTTAGTGGGACCTGGAGAGGGCAGGAGCTCCACAATGACTAAATATATCAGGGCACAGGGGTTTTCTATGAGACTGTTTCTCCAACCAAGGACCATGCATGTATATAACTCAGAGCAACTTTATTCATAGTATCAAGAAACGGGAAACAACCTATATGTTCCTTGACTGGAGGGAGAAATAAAGAAAATGTGGTCCATTTACACAATGAAATACAACTCAGCTATTATCTCCCTAGATACAGAAAAGGCCTTTGACATAATCCAACATGCTTTATGATAAAAGTTTTACAGAAAGTAGTACTTGGAACATAACAGCATAATAAGGCAATATATGACAAATTCATGTTAAACATCATCCTCAATGAAAACAAAACAAAACCTCAAAGCAATTCCATTAAAACCCAAAGCAAGATCCGTTGTTCCTACTCCCTTTTCAACAAAAAAAGGAAATCTGAGGGGATATGATCTTCTGAGCTGCTTGCTGAAGAAACAGGAAATACAGGATGAATAGGTGAAGGTAGTTATGGCTATGAAATCAGTTTCAACATCAGTTTCAGTTTCAACTGTAACTTAAAAAATTATTTATTTGTATGGGTATTTTTGCCTCCTGTATGTCTGTGCGCCAGACACAGGGCTGATGCCAAAGAAGACCAGACGAGGGTATCAGATCATCTGGGACGGGAGTTACAAATGGTTTTGAGCTGACAGTGCCTTTAAATGCAAGGGCATTTGCTCAATCATGTTCATAGCAGCTTTATTCGTAATTGCCAGAACCTGAAAACCACTCAGATGTCCCTCAACAGATGAATACAGAAATTGTGGTACATTTACACGATGGAATAGTACACAGCAATTACAAACAAGAAAATCACGAAATTTGCAGGCAAATGGTGGGATCTAGAAAAGATCATCCTGTGTGAGGTATCCCAGAAGCAGAAAGAGACTCCTGGTATGTACTCAATTGTAAGTGGATATTAGACATTTAAGATAAACATACTAAAATTTGTACAGCTAAAGAAGCTAAGCAAGGAGAACCCTGGGTAAGGTGATCAGTTCTCATTCAGAAAGACAAACAGGATGGACATTGAAAGAAGCAGAAAACAGGAAACAGGACAGGAGCCTGCCGCAGAGGGCCTCTGAAAGACTCTACCCAGCAGCGCATCAAAGCAGTTGCTGAGACTTATAATCAAATTTTGGGTAGAATGCAGGGAATCTTAGGAAAGAAGGGGGAGATAGTAAGACCTGGAGAGGACAGGAGCTCCACAAGGAGAGCTACAAAACCAAAAAATCTGGGTACAGGGGTCTTTTCTGAAACTGATACGCCAACCAAGGGCCATGCATGGAGATAACATAGAACCCCTGCTCAGATGTACCCCATGGCAGCTCAGTCTCCAAATGGGTACTCTAGTAAGGGGAACAGGGTCTGTGTCTGACATGAACTCAGTGGCTGGCTCTTTTATCACCTCCCCCTAAGGGGGAAGCAGTCTTCCCAGGCCACAGAGGACAATGCAATCAGTCCTGATGAGACCTGATAAGCTAGGGTCAGATGGAAGAGGAGGAGGTCCTCTCCTATCAGTGGACTTGGAGAGGGGCATGGGAGGAGATGAAGGACTGAGGGTGGGATTGGGAGGGAGGGGGATACAGCTGGGATACAAACTGAATAAGGTGTAATTAATACAAAAACAAAAATAAAAAAAATCAAGAATATATGAAAAAAATGCTGTGCAATCTCCCCAGGGCCATATTTATCACAGTTCCATTCACTAAATCAGTGAAGGAACCAACCTAGTTTTCAACAACATATGACTGGGTAACAAAAAACCTGGTTCATATATATATTGTATATTTATAAAGGAACCAGTGAAATGATAAAAATTTCAGGAAAATGGATGAACTTAGAATGTATCATATTAAGCAAGGTCACACTAGTGTCAGAAAAACAAAAACAAAAAATTTCCAAAAACATACTGTCTGTCATATGTGGATCATAGCCTCCATGTGGTTCCCCTAGAAAAAGGATCAGGGCTGTCTCTGACAGGGTCTCTGAAGCACTTTTTGATCACTTCACTCTGGCGTGGCTGCCTTGCTAGGATCCTGTGAAAGAGAAAGCACACAGTCCTCAGGAGATTGGACGCGCTGGGGTGGGTTTGTGGGAAGGCAGTTCTCCCTTTTCTTAGGGGCAGAGGATGAAACTAGGGGAATGAGGGAGGAACAGAGGGGAGGGAGTGGGAAAAGAGGAGGGAGCTATGACTGAGATGTAAAGTGAGTAACTAAATAAAAATAAAATAATTGTATCACTGTTGATTAATAAATACTTTTTAAATTTAAAAATTTTAAATGATTGAATGTGTCAAATATTGCTGATAGGTTAAGAAAATGATGAAGACTAATTAGCCATCACATTGAGCAATATGACCACTACTGAAGATGGAGTGCTTTAGAATGCTTTTGTGTTAACAATGAAATCTTAATAGGAGTTCAGTTGAGAGTGTTGTAGTTTAAGGTCAGAAACATAATACTGTGATTATTTTTGTTATTCCTGGCAATGTGTATAACACATTGACCGGAGCCAGAAGATAACTGTGGGATGATCCCCAGAAATGATTTCATTCCTTTGATATGGGATCTCATTGGCCTAGAAATCTTCCTGATTCTGGACTCCCCAGCCTGTCTCAGAGATGCCCTTAGGCCATAGTTTCTCTTCTCTCTGCATAAGAGAGATTCCATATTACACCTGTCAGAATGGCTAACATCAAAAATTCAAGTAACAACACATGCTGGAGAGGATGTGGATAAAGGGGGACACTCCTCCATTGCTGGTAGAAGTGAAAACTTGTACCTCTAGGGAAATCGATCTGAAAGTTTCTCATAAAACTGGAAATAGTTTTACATCAAGATATAGCTATACAACTCCTGGGTATATACCAAAAAGATGCTCCACCATGCCACAGGAACTCTAGCTCAAACTGTTCATTGCACCTTTATTCATCATAGCCAGAATCTGGAAAACCTAGATGTCTCTCAACCAAAGAATGGGAAAAAAAAAATCTGTGGTCATTTCAGAGACAGCCCCTGCTCCCCCACCAGGGGGTGCAGCCTTGTCAGGCTACAAAGACAATGCAGCCACTCCTAATGAAACCTGATAGGCTATGGTCAGATAGAAGGGTAGGAGGACCTAGCCTATCAGTGGGCTAGGGGAGAAGAGGGGGGAAGTTTGGGACTGGGAGGAGATGAGGGGGGGCTACAACCAGGTTACCAAGTAAATAAACTGTAATAAAAAAATAAATGAATTTTTAAAAAAAAATCTGTGGTCAATTTACACAATGGAACACTACTCAGCTATTAAAAACAAGGAAATCATGAAATTTGCAGAGATATAGATGAAGTTAGAAAAGACCACCCTAAGCATGGTAATCCAGACCCAGAAAGACACACAAGCTATGTATTCACTTCTAAGTGGATATTAACCACTTAGAATAGGATTATCCATGCTACAATTCACAGACCCAAAGAAGCTAAGTAGCAAGGGCCCAAGGAAGGACACATGAATCTCACTGAGAAGGGTGAATAAAGTAGACAGAGGAAACAGGATTGGAGAGGGAGAACTGAGGAAAATGAGAGTGTTGACGTGATGTGGGGAGAGTTAGGGAGAGGGGAAGGAGGACAGAGGGCAGGAAGACAGAACAAAAACTGTGGTCTACCATGATTTTTGTTGCATTTATTTAGCAAACACTGTTAAAATAGTGTAACTGTGTCAGGCTCTTGTGTAGCCTTTTTCTCAGTATGAATCTATCTTTTAGGGAAATACTTTAGGACAAGGATGTTTTAAAGGGAAGTCAATGTTCCATACTGTAGAGAAGCTCAGTTTGAAACATAAATTCAAAATAACTTCAGAAGTCCCTGAAAATGACCTGACTCAATAGTCCCTTCCCTCCTCCAGCATGAGTAAATTTTAAGAACTGTTGAAAGCTCTTCTGCTGCCCAGAAGTAAAGAGCAGCTACACAGCCTGGAAGAAGCAGAGACCAGGCCAGATGTGTAGAATAAGCACAGACTACCTGAGCTACCTGGAGAAGACATTCTCTAACCTATTGGGCTACCTGAAGTTTGCCTGTTCTAATAATGTCATCCATGATTGAGTGGAGTTGGTGATATTGCTTTGAGGTATTTCTGTTCCTCTAATTAATTTCCATATATAGTCTTGCTAATACCACTAATAAAATTCATTGTTATACCAAACTGGACTTTAATGGTA
Organism: Pachyuromys duprasi; assembly: GCA_028658305.1. NCBI lineage: Eukaryota > Metazoa > Chordata > Mammalia > Rodentia > Muridae > Pachyuromys > Pachyuromys duprasi. Next base: position 87,930,963 of record CM053744.1, read on the forward strand.
TTCATATTTTGGTCTGCCATCAGTTCCCTATCTGGTGTGAACAGATATTTGAACCTGAATGAAGTCAACAAGAAAACGAATAGGCAGAAGCAGAGAAGCAAACAAAGAGACTGAGGGAGGCCTGGGACACATACAATATTAGATTAGGAAGAGAAGAAATTTGCAAGAAAAGAGAATCAGTCATGTACTGAGGCAGTATTGTCTTCTAGAGGTGAAATATGTATTACACATTAAAGGAAAAAAGGCCAGAATTGCTCTATCTTCATACCAAATCAAAATGTATACTGAATTAAAAGAACACTATAGGGTTTAAAAGCTAGATGAAATGCACAGTCCCAGATTTGATACTACTTTGAATCAATAGCTATAAATGATAGTCTAGGGCCAAAGAATTGAGTTTGGCATATTCACTAGAATCTACTGAAAATCTGAAAATTCTCAAGCACGGTGGTAGGTGCATAGCATTTGGGACCATGAGGCAGAAGTACCTCATTTGAGACCTGGATTACACAGCAATATCCTGTCTCAAAAAATAAACAGAAAGCTTGACATTAAAAACATGATATAGCCAAGCAGTGGTGGTACAGCCTTTAATCCCTGTACTTGGGAGGCAATGGCAGGTGGATCTTTGTAAGCTGGAGGCGAGCTTGGTTTACAGACCAAGCTCCAGGACAGCCAAAGATACACAGAGAATCCCTGCATAGAAAACAAAAACAAACAAACAAAGGATGAAAAGAAAAAGAAAAAGGAAAAAGGTATAATCTACATACACAAGGACACTATTCTGGTAAAAACATGCATATATGGGGGGCAGTAAAAGAGCAAAAAAGTTAGGTTTGTGGTGAACTCTCAATGGGAGTAAATTGCTGTATTTTCCACAACCTATATGCATTACACTTTAACAAAATGTGTGAAAACATCAATCAAAGAACAATAATGAGTCACTAAATTAAATTTTGCTGGTTTTAAAGACTGACAGTTGACTCCAGAATGGATAAAAATGTTACTGGTGGCCTTAACAAGACCTGTTTAGATGTGAGTAGGAAGAATAAAACTCAAGGAGAAGAAATTGATAGGTTCTCAAAATGCTAACCAGTTACTGCTGTGGCTCAGAACTTACACAACTAAGAACACTAAAGAAAATTACAACTTATGTTCACAGAAAAGCGTGTATGCACCAAAAGTAACACTTTTAGTAATCCATAATGGAAATAATCCAAATGTGCACATCTGATGGATAAACAAGAACTAGTTCATTTTAATCTGTAAATTCTCTAATCAACTATGGTAAAATGTTGGAAATGTCTGTATTAAGACTTTTTCTTATATTCTAAACAAAACAACTCAATACAACCTACATTAAGTAGTTTATCTAGAAATATTTAAGACATAGAAGAGGTTGTAGTGAGCTATGAATATATCATTTTATGTATAAGATTTAGGTATATATGATTTTGATATCCTTGGTGTGTTTGAGAACATATCTTCCAGATACTGAGATTCTATACAATGCAGTATTGTTGAGCAATAAAAAGCAATACATGTTATAATATAAATAAAGCTTGTATATATTTGACCAAGTGTAAACCAGTTACAAAAGGAAATACAATCTATAATCCCTATGTACAGGAAATGCTAAAAAATGGCAATTTCCAAGGAAGCATAGGTGAAGATAAAGAATGGAGTGACAGCTAATGGTTATAGGACTTATATGGGGGATGCGGTAAACGCTCTGAAATTATTGATGCTTTTACTCTTCTGAGTATAACAGGGTGAATTTTATGGTACACAAATTATCCTTCAATAAAATTATTACTACAAAAAGCAGAAGACACTTTTTGATGTACTTGTTTTTGCTCCTATTTAAATCTTCTATTTATAGTTTTCTCTTGTCTTTACAGCTTTTGAATCTTATTTCCAGAAATTTGGTAATAATTTTTAACTTGTTAGTCTTGCTTTTTTTCTTCTCCATTTGTTCACCACACTCTCAAACGATCCCAAATCAAAGGTTAATGAGAAGAAAGGGATTCTTCTAAAGAAATACTATAGTTTGAGATATGTCTTACATAGAACTATGATACAGATCTACTATTTAGATAATCTCTGAAACACATGTACGCACATATACCAAAAGAGTAAAGCAGCTATTAAAGTAACATATAATTTAAAAATATAGTTCTACTTATGTGTATGTGTGTCTAAGTGAGTTCATGACATATGTATGTAGGTGCTACAGGTCAGAAGAAGGCGTTGGTTCCTCTGGAACTCTAGTTACAGGTGTTTATGAGCCACCTGACATAGGAGCTGGAAAATGAACTTAGGCCCTCTTAACTGCTGAGTCATCTCTCCATAAACTACATCTTTAAAAGACATAATTTGTAGGCCAAAAATAAAATATATTATTTGAAACTTTTTTTTAGGACTACATTGATATTGTAGACATGCAAAAAAAAAGGCACATGCCCTTCATTTGACAAATATTTGAATACATTTTCATAATAAATTTTCTTGATGAAATAAAAATATCAACAACAGCAAATAGGTTGTATAATTTTTTATGGTTAAGAATACCAAGACAGTCCACATAGAAACTCAATGGTAAAGTTATGCTTACAGCTTAGTATCTTGAACTGTAGAATTTTAGTATACAATAATCTTAAGAGTAAGACCTGAGTAATTTATTTGAAGTAATTTATTAAAAGAAACCTTGTACAAAATACTCAAACATCAGGAATTTCATTTCACAGAAAAATACCAAAACTTTTTTTCCAAAACAGTCAAAAGGTTTCATGTAAATTATTGACAAGTCTTATGACTTAACCTTTTGGTACTCTTGAAATTTCTTTGACAAAGGTATGTTCAGAGTGCCTTTAACAAGAAACATAGCAGTCTCTTATAACCTTCCGTTGCCTTTTCTGTTTTCAGCTATCCATAAAAAAAGCTGTTATCTAAAAATCAATGAGAAACTCCAGAAAGAAGGAATTCATAACTTTTAAATTATATGTCATTCTGAGTAGTATGACAAAAATTTCATAGTGTCCTGTTGAGGATATCAGTTATCCTCTTTGAATCATTGTATCCACACTGCATATAGTACTTGCATGTTGAATTCATCTAAGTAGACATTGTTTAGTTGTCAACAAAAGTCATGACCTTACAGGGGTTGTATACAAGATTTGGTATCATGTCCAGTTTCAGGCATCCACTGGGCATCTTGACCCTATCCATGGCAGGTAAAATAGAACTACTGTAGTATTAAAAGTCTTTAAATCCTAGACATTTTATTTTTTTTGGTGCATCTTCTTACGCATTTCTTCAAGAGCTGCTTCTTTCTCTCTTAAAATCTGCTTAAGTCTTCTTATTTTTTCATCTCTGATGGTTTCTTCTAATTCTGGTGGTGTCATTGGAAAAAAATCTTCAGTATAGGTTTTATTAAAATAATTACTTTGTTCAAAAGATAGACTTGAATTTAATGTCCCTTTTTCCAGCTTCTCATGGGAGCAGTATTCTGCCTCAGTTCTCTTGTCTTCCCTGGTTGTACTATGGCTTGTGACCACGTTATGTTGCAATACATCCGATGTTGGTAAAATACTACTAAGAACTTGGGAACTAGCAACATCAGTTCCATTCATGACGGTGGCGCTAGCACTTCCAATTTTTCTCCTTTTTGTGTAATTCATCTTCTTAGTGGCTTCTGCTTTTCTTTTCTTAGAAAAACTCTGTTGCAGTGTTGAGAAAGAAAAAAAAATATTGCTATCCCACATACTAACAAAGTTGGCAGACAAATAACAGCAATTAAATTAAGATTCCACAAATTTTACTGGAGACAACTATAGTAAAAACTGAAGCCTGTTAAGTATTATCAAAATGAAAGGTTAATCATAGTCCTGGAGAACAAGCTGTTTTATTTATACTTATTATTACTATTTGCTTAAATCAAGTATTAAGAGGCAATGCTGAACTATCACCGAAAAAAAAACAATACCAGAGAAGTACTTAGATATATAATTGATTTAAGTTTTTCATTTGCTTTGCAGAGTAGGCACATGTAGAAACTCTTCCTTAGGAAAGTTTATCTGAAAGGGTGAAGTTGAGAATACTAGATTATAATGTTCATAAGTATAATTATATTCATGTGCATATTGACTATATATGCTGCTTAAAATGTATTAAGTGTTAATACTTTAATGAATATCAGCATGCTCACACTGTCCCCTAAAACTTATCTCCTTTAGGTAATTCTTTAAAATAAGATAACTAGTTGAAATCTTTTGATTACTTTCTTACATTACAAAAGGAAACAAAACAACAACAACAAAAACAAAAACAAGGCGAGTGAACATACTTAGAACAACTCAAATTAACTGAGGATATTTTTTTTTTATTTCTGTGTGTAAAACTCATCATTGTATAGTATGAGATGTTTGCAAATTTGGCAAAAGTCACCACTCAATCCAACAAAAGCCAAGTAAAATATAAATATAACCGTGTATCTTTGTCATACCTACAAAAATGGTATACACTTACAAAAAACCATTACCTGTTTTCTTTCTTCTTTCTTTATCAGAAACTTTGCATCTTTGTTAGAACTACTCAGCTCCAAACTGTTAAAGGAATCAAAATCTTTTCTAGAGCCCAGGTGGTCAGGAATTCGAGTAAGACATACTCTCAAATCTTTAGTGAGACCAAATAACTTTTTAAATTCAGCATCGTTCTTCAGATGTGATGCCTTAGTGTTGCTTTCTTGAGAATATTTCTTTTTACTTCTTTCTTGAGTACCTTTTTTTAATATTGATGCCATCTCATTCTGGGTCTGAAATCAAGAGAACAAAACACAAACAATATTGCTAATTTCTTGGGTTACAATGTCAGACTAGCAATTAAACAATTATTTAATCTTCCACAAAATAAATCATGATTTAAAAGATTTGTATTACATTATTTTTACCATGCATTCAAAAACTGAACTTAAAACAATACAAACTTAAAATATCCACACAATTTCTCTTTTATTCATTGTACAGAAAAGGAACAAAGGGTCTATCCTCAAGCAAATGAGGTGAGACTAGATATGACAACTTTAAAATAATCGAGGCTGGGCATGGTACCCTATAAACCAGGCACTCAGTAGGCAAAGGCAGGAGGATGGTGAATTCAAGGACAGCTTAGTTACACATTAAGACACTAAAAAACAAAGTAAAAGAAGCAGAAATTTACAGAGCAGTATCTAAAGACTAGTCTTCTAGAAAAGTCTAATGTCTTCAATCCATCTTGCTTTTATTAGAATTTACCTTGTCTTTAAAATTCAATGCTTTCTGTGCTGAAGGGGACAGCCACTAAACAGACAAGAAAAGCAGACATCTAAGCAGGCAAGAAAAAAAGTAGCTACACCTGTATTTTAAGAAGAGAATTGTAGCTGATAAATATGTTATACAATCAGAGAAGCCAGAAGGGCTGAAAAGAAAGTCACCTGTCTTAAAAACAAACAAACAAACAAACAAAAACAAAAAAACCACAAAAATTCTACTAACCTCCCATGTAAGTTTAAACCCTGAACAGTCAACAACATGAATAAAAATCCTATTTGACCGAAAGGTTCTGAAGACTTCTATTTCACCCTTTTCATGGTACTTAAAAAAACAAAAACAAAAACTGGATTCTTTTTTCTCAAGACCATCACCAAAAACAAAACATGAAAAAAATTTAAAGGCCCACCCTAAAGTCTTTAAACTGTCTCTTATATACATAAAAATTCTTTTCATATACAAATAATTAAATGTATATGCAATACATACATATGTGAATATTCACACAATATTACTAATCTTTGAAAACCAAACCGGTAACTCTCCAACTCTTCTGAACATTGTTCTGTGATTTTGTCTTACAGATTTGGCAAGCTAAATAATGAAAGATCATTGAACTCTTCATATATTTATTCAGGTGAGAGCTTTAAGTATGTGAGATGGGTATGTGTGTAGGAGACAGGTATCAGACAATTTTGAGAATTAAAATATTTTCCACATAGATTTATAAATGAGCACCCTGACATGGGAAAATTACCTGTGATTCTTGGTCTCTGAAAACACACTGTTGAGAAGTAACAGTTGCTGCATCAACAGAGGAACACATTTTCTCTACGCTCTGGATGACATTTCCTTTTCTGGGGGCATTGTGTCCTGTCCTAAATCCAGCTGGAAAAACTGGGTATGTAAATCCAGTATTAATCTGTTTAAGGCAATTAGTGAATTGGTTCATAGTATGTAGGTTTGTGATAGAAAAAGATGCTTTCTCCACTTTTTCATTCTTCTCTGCTCTTAAATTGGCCACGGAAGAAAGCTGGGAATTTGAAAGTGATTTTGTCTCCAACTGGAAAGATTTAGTTTTAACAGAAACACTATTTACAACCTCTCTGGGTATTTCTGGGTCTGGACTTGAACCTACTACCTGTGATGAATCTTTTCTTAGTAGAGAATCAGAAGAAACAGAATTCTTTTGGTCATTTTGTGATGGCAGACCACGTGTCCCCTTTTTAGTCAATAGATAGACTTTCCTTTTCAACATTATCAAAGCATTTTCTTTAATAGGCACACTAATGGAGGGTGTCCCGCTAGAAGTGACAGTATTCAAGAGAGGAGTATCTATAGTATTATATCCCAAATCCTTTCCACCCACAAAAGTATTTACAATCTTTGATGCCACATTATTTGAAGACTTAACAGGAACAAGAGATGGAAGATGTAGATTCTTTTGAAAAATCCATTTCACTGGAGCAGCTTGAGACTGCTGAGCGTCTTTTAACTGTGTCTCTGTAGCAACATTTGGTGGAATTTGCGAGGTATTTAATATCACTGGTTTGGGGTAAATGTTCTGATAGTTCTTGGTAACTCTGTTTTTCACTGCATTTACAGGAGAAACATAAGTAACCGTTGGTATTTGAACTGTGGTTGAGGTACTTGTGGTTCCTGTGGTACTTGTGGTTGCAGTCCCAAGTATCTTTTGTTGAACTGAAGGAGGCAAGGATGATACACGTACAGATTTCACTTGAGCATGGGCTGGAATCTGTGAATGATGCCCAGAAGGCAAAATTGAAGAATTCACATTCACCTGGAGACTTGGGGTTTTAACCATAAAATAAGATGAATCATTTTGTGTTGAAGGAGGAATAGCAAATGTTTGCACGGTGAGTCCATCGATTTTCGCACCATGACTCTCAACTTTAGAAACTGGTGGCAAAGAAGTAACTCTACCTTTTCCTGATGTATCTACTGCAGGAAAATATTTTGTAGTACTGGCTGGCTGAAAAACGGGCAATTGAACTGATGCACTTGTGGAAGAGTTGGAAATCTGAGTTTGAAAAGTAACTTGAACTGGTTTTTCTGCATTCCCTTTCAAAACATGAGATATGACTTGAGATTGGACTAACGGGTTAAGATTTCCAGAAGATTTAGGAATTGGAAGTAAATGCAGAAGATTTTTTCCATCTGTGCCAATCGTAGGAACTACTTGGTACATGCAGCCTGAAACACTTAAAAGAACATTTTGAGTAAATAAATACAACATACTACAAGGTATATACATTTTATTTTAAAACAAGTATTTGCAATTACTTTAGATACTAAAATTTGTTAACAGTATGTAATTTTGAGTTTGTTAAGACATCATGGAATAGACTTTCAGGGAAGATAAAGATATAATTATCTTTGGTTAAGCTCTCACAAGTAGATTATGACATCTTAACATTTATTCCAAAATGAAAATAACATTTATTCCAAAATTTGTATTCAAACATAATGCTTTTAGAAAAGACTCTACACATTATCATTCTCTTCTTTAAAAAAAATTGTTCATTTATTTATTACAATTTACTTGCTTTGTATGTCCACTGCAGCCCCCTCTCTCATCTCCTCACAGTCCCACCTACCCCTACTCTTCTCCCCCTATTCCCTTTCCCTAGTCCTGTGACAGGGGAGGACCTCTTCCTCTTCTATCTGACCCTAGTCTATCACGTCTCATCAAGGCTGGCTGTACCCCCAGGAAAAGGTGGTCAAAGAGCCAACCACTGAGTTCATATCAGAGACAGCCCCTGTACTCCTTAGTAGGGAATCTACTTGGAAACTGAGTAGCCTACGAGCTTCCTCTGAACAGGGAGTCTAGGTCCTCTCCATGAATGGTCATTGGTTGGAATATTGATCTCTGCAGGGGTCCTTGGGTCCAGGCATTTTGGCTGTTGTTCCCATTCTTATCTCCTTTAATTCCCTTTATTAACTTCCTTTACTTTTCTAGAACAGTTCTTTTACTCCAACTCTAATTATGCTACTCTAACATTCTCCCTGCCTCCAATTTGTTCTATCTTCTTCCCATGACAATTTCTACTGCCAACTTTTTTTCTCCTGTTTGAGATCTCTCATGTGGTGATATTTCAATTTGCCATGTTTTTATACTGTGGACTTAAAAGAGATGCTCACGTAGCAACAATTTCCTTTTTTGATTATTGTTTCCAAGTACGTGAGGTTTCATGTTCCACAAGTCTTTGATACAGCAATTGTTTCTAATGACTTACTATCAAACTTATGAAGGGGCAGAAAGAAAACGAGAAGGGGACAGGAGCTCTACAAAGAAACCAATGGAGCCAATAAATCTTGGTCCAGGGGTCCCTACAGAGACTGATGCATCAATCAAGGACCATGCATGAAGAAGACCTAGATCCCCTGCTCAGATGTTGCCCATGGGCAGCTCAGTCTCCGTTGGACTTCCCTAGTAAGGGGAGATGGGGCAGTCACTGGCATGACATTGGCTTCCTGCTCTTTGATCACCACCCCCTGGTGAGGTGGCCTAACTAGGCCACAGAGAAAGAGGATCCAGATAGTCCTGATGAGACCTGAAAGGCTAGGGACAGATAATAGGGGAGGAGGACCTCTCCTATCAGTGGACTAGGGGAGGGACATAGGAAGGGAAGGTGGGAGGGGGAGGAGATGAAGGAATGGGCTACAGCTGGCATACAAAGTGAATAAATTTTAATAAATAATAATAATAAAGAAAAAATCATACCACCACACACGCAAAAAAACCCCTCATACTTACTACCATAGAAATTTTGATTGAGAGGTTTTCCATAAAGATGGAACATACCAGAGAAAAATAATTTTTAAACTAGTCCACTGCAATTTCCATTATAATGAGCTATTTTTTAATACAAAATTGACAGTTTTACAAAAGTCAAAATACATTAGTCTCTGTGAAATTTATTTTTGTAGGTTACTTTGTACAGATTTATCAAATTATTTATACTTAAAACCACCTTTCAGAACCTTGAAAGTATAGTGCTGTCAAGGAATACAGGGCAATAACATCCCTCTATTTGGTTGTTTCTCTCCTACATAACACTATTTGGAGCTTAAGTCTCAGCAGAAATGATACCTCCTAAAATATGCATTCTTTAGCCTCCTTAACTATTGCTCTTTCCCTCATAATAAAATTATACCAGTTAATTTCCTTCATGCCACATATTCTTATTATATATCTATGTTTATGTGTCTACAGAGTTTCCTTCAAGCCTAAAAACATAACTGTGGACTCCATGTTCTATTGACTCAGTATGTTCTTTGATGACTATAAGAATAGATGAAGAAAAACTTAAAAGACAAACATTAATTCTAAGCATGTAGTTCTGTTTTACAAACTACAGGTGTAATTTTAAAATTAATTACAATGAAAAAAAATCACACCAAAATTCTATGTATCCTTATTACAACCTGATTAACATTATCTTCAGAAATTTTGAATTACTCATCTATGTATGAAAATGGACACTAAATTTTAGTGAATTTAAAGAGAAGTCTCTTAGAAAAATCTTAATTCTTGCTTTCAGCTGTGAAGACCCACCTACAGTACCTCCCCACAAAGTACACTGAAAACTCAACATCAATTTATTCAGCATTAAATGAAAATGTACTCAGTGTGAATCAAGCATGGTACCACCTGCATATAATTTTAGCACTTGGAAGGTGGAAGCAAATTGGAGGTGAATCTGAGCAACACCACAATACCAAGTCTCAAAACCAGCCAAGTACTGAGTTTTATGGTTCAAACACTTTTGTTATGGCTTTGTTAGGGGAAAAGTGTCAACAAATTATAGCCTGTAGGTTAAATCTAATTCATTCTGTTTTTATGTTAACCTACAGCTATACATAGTTTTCATACTTTAAATGGATTTAAAAAAAAACACATTTCCAAAAGTTTTATCATTACACAGTGGCTGCAGAAGGAACAGAGCTGAATAGTTACAAGAGAGATTGAATGGTTCTCAAAGTCTAAGTATTTGCTATCAGAACCCATAAACACATTTGCTAAATCCCCCACTAAAACTAGGGACATTAACACAGACAGGTAATTATTATGAAAACAAATGATGTATTTAAAGTGATTTTTACAAAATGCTTGCACCTGCACCTTTTCCTAAAATATTTTCATTCCAAGACTTTCAATCATCTTTGACAACTCATCCTAGCAAAATGGATAGAAATCTTCATTTTGAACTTTTCCTTAAGCAGTTTAAGCACTACCTGATTCTATTTCACCAATAGAGTATCTCTGTGCTTTTTTGGGGGATACAACATATATATGTTACCTCTCCTCTGACACTTTACTCAGAGTCATGTGAGCTCCTGAAATTGTTAAAATTATTTCCAAATTGTTTGTCACCTTTTTGGTTCAAAGAAACATTATCTCTGCTTTAGACTACAACTCTTTAATTGATCTCCTCTTCCACTTCAGGCATATATATTCTTTGTCTTTCAGTTCAATGGGCACATTAGTCTTAATTATGCCTAAGACATTTCAGTGGTTTCAAACAACAAAAAGAAAATAATTACTTTTAATACAATGGAAGCCAAAGACAAAATTATATTAAAAGTGGAATCAAGTAACATGATGACTAAATATCTACACTGGAAATAAATGTTATTAATAACTTTAGTAGGGGTGATTTTGTGGAGAAAATTGCTGAACTGTGAACATAAACACAGTAAATATGTGTAGCATCTATGAACTTTGCTTGTGAAGAGGAAAATCTTGGGAAGTAGCTAAAGGAGAAATGGAGTCAGAGTGAATTTTTCCTTTTTCTTAAACTGAGATGAACCATTAAATGTGCTTTAATTTTCTTTTCTTTCTTGGTTTTCTTTTCCTTTTTCCCCCCTTCTATTTCCTTTTTCATTGATTTTAAGGGAAATAAAGTTTTTAAAAAGGCTGGAGTCACATAGAAATGTAAAAAATTATAAGACGTAGATACAAATCCAATGAGAGGAAATTGGTACCTACTATTAATAAAATACAATGAAGTAATATTCTAGAAAGTTGTCTTGACATTCTCTTTTGTGGTTTAATTTCTTTCCTATAATTCCACTAAAACTTCATTCTCAAAGACTGCCAAGTCATACTTATGTCATTCTCTCACCCCTTCTCTACGTGTTCTTTTGCAAATAACAACTCTTACTATTCCTTCTTTATAAAGCTCTTCTCTTTCATGCTTTCTATTATGTACAATGAGTTTCTCTTGACTTTCTTAATATCTCATTAAATTTTCTGCATTTTAAGTATTGATCCTTGATTATTCTTCCAAATATAGTTCTTGCCCAGTTCATTTTAACACTGTTTTTCTCCATCACGATATTTTCCCCTTACAGATTGAACTCGTTTTCACGGCTTTTTCAACTTTTTCCTCAATTATCTCCCTTGCAACAAAGACCATTATAGTCACACCTTTTTACTCTTTTCCTCATTATGAATCCCCACTTCCATATTCGTGGTCTTTTATCAAGCATTTTAATTTAAATACCATTAATTTAAAATTCAACAAGATAAAATTCATCTCTAGTAAAACTAGAACTATATTCTACTTTGCAACCATGTAACAGCACTGATTTCTAGCTCACATAGATTAATCATCCAATTAGCTTTGACTTATCATCCTTCTTGGTATTTTTACATTTATCTACAGCACTATCAATACATACTTATAAAACTTAAACAGCTGAGAATTATATCCCGAATGAATAAAATATTCAGACTATAAAGTTTTAGTTCACATTTTTAAATTAGGTCTTCCCTATCTTGTTTTCTTTATCCATTACATAGATTAAGTCCCACCTACCTGTGTCTGGTACTCTTCATCTCATACCCATATATTACTCTTGTATTTAGCTTTTCTGACTGTAATTTCTGGCGACTAGCATCAATCTATGAAAGACTAATACTGATTTCATAATGTTGCTTCATACTCAGTTTTGAAATTAATATACATCATTGGCAATCCAGCTTGAACTCCCAAACATAACAAAACCATCCATAATCAATAGCTATACAACCATAACCTACTTCTCTACATTAAAATCTGTGCTCTTACCAGAGAAACTCCTTTATACCATGTGCATTGTTTAACTAAATGTTCTAAGGGTTCCTAGGTTGCTACCCAACAACATAAAATGAAGTTCTAATTCTACCTTCTCCATAGTATACCTGCCAGTCATACTCAACTTTTATCAACTTTGGAATTAAAGCATTATTGCTATTACTTCAGCTAATACTAGAATACAATGCCTTTACTATATCTACTTTTTAAGAAAGAAGTCAATAGTTTTCCATAGTAACACTGAAATTCTTTAAGATGAGAAACTCAATAATTGTACAATTATTTTTCAAGTATAAAGAATAGTAAACCCTCAAAAATATTACATAAAAAACAATGCAGATCTTTCCAATTGCCAGTTCAAAAAAAGTTCAATATTCTTGTTTAGTCCCCTTTGATATAAATGTATTTTATTTTATTAGAAAAATCTGTCTAACAAACCATAAACTTCAACAGAAATAATCTATTTTTACAATTATTTGTGTAAAAGCAAGTATATTTCAAATGACATATAAATGAATAAGTTACAGATTTTTTAATACCTCACAGTATATGTTAAAAGGTTTCCTTAGTTTAGCTTTACAAAAATTTTTACTATAGAATATAATTTATATCTATCTATCTTTTATAACTATCAATTGCCCACCAAAGACAGTTTATAAAAATGCAGCTTCATCCAAGTCTACATATCAATCTCTATTGATACAATCTACCACACACCATAAATTCTTTTAAGAATAGCTTATTCTATCCATATCTCCTCTGTGTTTAATAGAACAAATTAACATGTTAGCTAAATTGATTACTACAGTGATTTAAAATTATTTGATCTACTGAAAACAAAATTAAATGAGTTCCATAAACTAAAATGCAAACTTCTAAAGAGAAAAGTGATAAATCAGAATAAAATTCATACATTCTCTTTCAACCAATTACAAACTTTTCAGATTTAGTAAGAATATTTAATAGTTTAACCAAAATCACACAAAGACCCCACTTTCTTAAATATATTCCATTTTCTTAGAAATCACATTTTGTGGCCAAATGTCATCAACAGATGACACTAGAATTAATATGCTTCATCCCATAGTCCAGTTTGGTCACTTCGAATTACTGGTGCACTAACTGCATTAAACCACTTGGTATTTGAACTGAGAAACCACACTGAAAAAACTAAAGCTGAAGACTTGAAAAGAAAAAGGGGAGTACATTAGAAAGATTACAGGTTTCTAATTCTGTCTCTTACACTTACTGGCTAACTAAGGCTAGAAAATCTACTTAACCACAGTGGCATATTTAGCTACAGCTACTTAGAAGACCGAAGTAGGAGTAGGGGGAATCACTTGAGTCTTGGTGTTCAACACAATCTGATTATTACAGTGACAGTCCATCTTAAAATTAAAAGTCTTGCTAAAAGTACTAACACAATTATATAATTTCTGACGTTTTTACTACTCTAATATGGATAGGCATCACTCATGCATTAGAAATGGAATAATGAAAACCTTGGAGGCTAATAAGCATTTTATCGTCTTGAAAATAATGTATTTTCAGCTGTTAGAAGACCATTTCCCTTCTTACTAGTTATAAAAATAAGTAAGAACCTAATGTTACAACATATACAATAATAAACACTGCATATTATTTATGTAATAATATTATAGTTAGCTCTAATACTAAAATCCAAGCAAGATAGCCCTACATTGTTATTAACATTTATAGCTAAAAAAATTACAGGGTTTTAAATATTTTTCAATAACTTAGACAGAACTGCATGCTTTCCTTAAACAGATTTATCCATATTTTATACGATTTGTGAGTAACAAAAAATCTCTTCATAGCACGATCCCACAATTCAATTGCATAAACAAGATTAGTGACAGAGTCCAGTTACATGTTTTTCCAGCTCCACTCTATAAAGTTATAAAGATAAAACTTCACAACCAGCAGTGAAATATTTTCTTTCCAAGCAAACCAAACCACATGCTGAGAACAGCAATTTTAACTGGGCATTTGAATTTGTCTCATCTAATTCACAAATATTGACCAGAAAACTGGCATAACATCTTCCCAAGAAACAGTAATTTCCTAATCAGGTCTGCCCATTTTCCATTAGATTTAAATCTAATCTATGTTCTATATCACCTAATCCAATCCCTCAGGATTTCTCAGAAGTTATCTAAAATATAATCTTCATCCTAAATCACCTGTCTTTAGAAGCAATTATCCTATCTCTGGTACACAATAAGTAAATAAGAACTCAATGCAAACCTGAATAAGTTATGGGTAACACAGTACAAACATGCAGATTTTGTACTGCACTTATAAAACTGAGTTTCCTATTTTATGCCTGATTAAATCAAATAAATTAAATAAAAACATCATTTATCACAATACTGAATTTTCTTTAAAAGAACTCAAGGAAAGTTTAACCATCTACAGAAAGAAAATCCTATTAATTTTACAAACAAAACAAATGACAATGCCATTCCAAGAAAAAAAAACCTTTCAATAAAACAAAGAAGTGACAATAATCAAATTATTTACATCACTACATTTCAACATTAGGCATGTTGTTATTAAAAGGAAGTATATCTAAATATGTAACCAGTAATTAAAGTGACAAACATCCCAGGTAACCATCTGGTGGTAAATGCGCCAAACATGTTATAATAATATCAGAGAATTTAAAGAAATAAGAGCATGTAAGTATAACAAAGCACCAACACATAAACCAATGCATCAATGACTTTGTAATGAATTACGAAGGTAAACAAAACATAACTGAATCTAAAATATTTTTCAGAGTTCAAAATTTGTCAAAATTATTAGAAAAGAGAGCCAAATGCATAACAAAAAACTTTTATGTATCACTTAATCTTACTTCTGGGATTGAAAAAGAACGCTATTTTAAACATCTACTATAAATTATATAGTCCATAATATATCATAAACATACAGGTAATATATAAAAAAATTATTGAAAAGCAGTTCTTCTACGTTAGCCTCTCTATATAAGACAAAATCTCCTTCTTAAATTTCTACAAAACACAAACATACTACCAAATAACTGATATAATAAGTTCTTTCAACATCTCAGGTATTTACTATTGATGACCTTTTTTTTTTTTTTTGGTTTGTTTTTTCCCACTTGCACGGTGGCAACTCTACAGATCCAGTTACTGGGAAGGCTGACCAAGGATGCTCACTTGTTTTTGTCAGACCAGGCTTTTAAGGAAAAAGTAATTTAAAAAAAATTACCATTATTTTTCATTCGAATTGAGGTTTGTATGTACTTGTAATTAAAACAAAGCTACCTAAGGCTAAAAACGAAACTCAAAGTTGTATTCTCAAACTTGTAGCAAATACCTAAATAATCCTTTATTTCTTTCTTACACTATTTCTTGCTCATGTTTTTAAAACAAAATATTCCTAGGTGCCATTTTTATTAGAAAGTGCAGCTTTAGTTTCATATATACTAGCAAATATACTAGCAAAATAATCACCAAGTAGTCTGTTTTTCTTCACCTGAAACGCCCTCTCATGCTGTTCATTAACCTTCTACAGACTTACTATTCCTTGCTTCTCAGCAAATATACTAACTATAGAAGGCATAAATTAAAACATTTTTCCTAAATGAAAATTTGTTTTTGGCTTTTTATTTCATCTGGGTTGACAAAAAATTCTTTAAAAAGTTACTGGTGATGTATTTTTTAAACCTAAGGCTGTCACAGGCAGCTCGGGCTGGACCTCACCTATATATAGCAAGTTTCCTAACCAGCCAGAACCACAGTGTTCGAAATTATCAGCAAAAGCTGTTCTTTGTAGAGGCAACCAATGAGATTCACCGCCTTCAGACCCGTTTCAAATGCTCTGCCTGGAAGAGCTGATTTTACATTTAACGTTTTTACTTTCCTCCGTATCAGTTGAAATTTTCAAATACTCAAGTTCCTTGTTCTAGAACATGCTTTCTGAATATATTGAATTGTGACTATTTTCGCTTGAAGGTCCAGCGCCCCGGGGCTGCATTTAATAATCCAGGATTCGGTGCTTTAGGCTGTGCTTGAGATTCTTCCTGCAGGATCTGCACACCAAGAGCGTCGCCATGTTCTTCCGTGGGCATCTACTTGGTCAGCCTATGAAATTCCAGCGGACGGTGTCTGGCGCGCCTGAGTCCCGGAGTGGCTTAAATGCGTCACGAGCTGGGGACGGTTTGCGTTGGGGAGGAAAGTGCGCCAGGGGCTCTCCAGCGCCAAAGGCCCGGCGAGCGAGCCCTGGCGGCGCAGCTGAACGGCAGCTGACGCGGCCCTCTGACATCCTAAGACACAGGGTAGGGATGGGCACGTGAAGGGCTGAGAACTGGTACTTACCAATGCGAGCCTGAATTTTCCTCAGCGGTTCTCAGAAAGGCGTTCTGGAGACTATTAGACATTTTAGAGGGGTGGGAGGGGACAGGGCAGTGGGTACTGTGGGGACGGCGTCCCCAGCCAGGCGCGAATCAGAGCGAGGGTGTGGAGCCGCGGCTCCTGGGGGGAAGTGAAACACGGTCCGTGACAGAAAGCACGCGAAAGGGCGGCTGCCCTGGCGACAGAGGAAAGTGGCTGTAGACGCGAGAAGACGCAATCCGCGACCGCACCCTCCCAGCTTCCGGGGGCTCGGAGGATTTGGGGGCCGAGCACGAGCCATGTGACATGCCATAGCCAGTCAGCGCGGGCGCAGGGGCGTGGCCATGGATGGCCCCGCCCTCGGCTCTGTAGATCCCGTAGAGGGGAGCAAGACTCTGGCACCAGCGACCCCGCCCACCAGAGCGAGCCGCTCCAGTGAGCAAACCTCTGCCTTGGCGTACTGCTACATCACGTCCGGTTAGCAAGGAGAATGGGTCGGCATGGCCCCGCCCTTGTGGCGCAGTCCAATCGCCAGCGCAGCCTGATCTCTCTTTTTCCGGATCAAAGGAGGAATCAAAAGAGAAAGTTCTCTAGCCGCCTACGCGAAATAAAATATTTCCGGTGCCAATCGTGTATAGTTATGCATGTGCTTTTGCACGCCGATGGCATAATGTCTTCATTGGCCTCTTACTTCAGTAGACATGGTAGTTGCAAAAGAATCTTTATAATTCCTTCCGTGGCTACAATTTATGGTCTTTGGGGTCTTTTGTTTCTTGAAGTTTTGCCTCTACATTAATCGATTAACCATTTCCTCCATTCCTACACTCATGCTTCAGATAAGATTGAATCTTATTGTCATAGATTCGATTCCTTGAGTCTCTCTGTGTGTAACCTCCTGTATAAAAGTTTTGAAATGCTTGTTTAAATTTTCAGAGACCAGCTCTCAGAAATATCCAGAATCATGCAGTTAAGTCACTATTTGAGAATTGGGATCATACTGATGAACAGGTTAAATCTTCAATAGCCTTCAAAGTGTTTCCCATGGAGGAAGGAGGCATGAGGCTTTATGCTTGATAGTAATCAATCACTACATCTATGCTGTGACCAAAAGGAAAATGGGGTTTCATATCTATGTGTAAGAATTTCAGAGTCACATTAATTATGGAAAGAGGCTGATAGCTGAGGCATGTCTAATGGCATGGGTACAAGCAGGATAATACTATGACCATACCTAAAAAAAATGGGAGTTGGATCACAAAATCCTATGTGCTAATTAAACAACATCTGCAGCTGTTTATTACAATTAATGCTGTTATCTCACACTTAAAATCTTTAGTCATCAAAACTATTAATTTTGTTACTCTTGGCAATATACTTTAGTGTGTTTCTCTCTATCTTTTGATCTACAGTGTGCTATAAAGGTCCATTCCTGTTCTCATTCACTGTTTCTCTTAGTTTCTTAAACTGTTTCTCTCTGTCTGATTATATCCCTGCCCAAGATTTTAATTATTAACCTCTAACCTATTATTACACTACTAAATATACATAATAACACATTCCAGGCATGGTTAAGTGCTTTATAGACACATGTTTGCTTTTGAAACTAGTAAATTTTTATAAGGAAATGAAGAAACTAGCCATAGACAGGGCAAATAACTCTCTTGAAGTCACACAGTTGGTGATTGGTGGAGCTAAGTTCCAAATTCAGGTTGTTCGTCTGAAGATTCTATGTAACTTACTTCTAACTCACAAATCTATCTTAAGATTTTACTTCTTATCAGACTTGTGTGTACCTGGATCTTCACACGAATTGTTGAGATTTACTGAGTGTTTTCAAATCACCTTCAAATGAAATATGTTAAAAATAAGACACGTTTTACTACATTTTCCATTTTGGTATCATGTCAAGATAGAAGAAATCATTGAAAAACAATGAAATAAAACAGAATAACATTATATTTGAAAATAGTACAGATACTTCTGCACCCAAGAAATAGACCTTAACATTAAGGATACACATTACTTTAGGGCAAAAGGATGGGAAAAAATATTCCAAGCAAACCAAAAAGCAAACTGGTGCACAATTTTAATACCTGACAAAAATAGATGTTAAACCAAAACTAGTCAGAAGAGATGGGGAAGGATACTACACACTCATCAAGAAAATTGTCCACCAAGAGGACATTGCAATTCTAAACAATTAATTATGCACCAAACACAAGGGCAGCAGAATCCTTAAAAGAAACACCACTATAGCTAAAATCATATATTGATTCTCATGTACTGACAGTGAGTGATTTCATTGCCCATGGTAAATAGGCAAGTGTCCTGGAGGTGCTACCTGACAAAGTTCCAGTGCCTGGATGTCCTAGAGTGACATTTCTTGCTATTAAAGGCCTCTCTCTCTCTGTCTCTCTGAAAGCTAGAGCTGGGATAATGTAACTAAAGCTGGTGTCAATAAAAATAAAGATAATGGAAATTCTCTGGGAAAAACAGGTAGAAAATTGAGTCTTCCATAGAATCTATTATTTAGCTATATATTTAGATCGTGAATAAATGATATTGATAAATAGGAGACAGAGGATTTGAATAAAATTATTAAGGAAGGAAAACAGGGAAAATTTAGAAGCTGATAAAAAGTTTTCATGTTCAGGGTCAGAAACAAGGAACTAGTATGGACAGGAAGAGATTTGGTACTGGTATTATTAACAGACCTTCCTGAAGGTAAGCAAGTTTAGAAATCCTGATGTTCTATCTTTTATAGGACTGTAATAAAGACAGGAATTGTATTGAAACAAGGATTCATGAGATAAACATTTTGGCTCAGTGAACTGCCTGCTTTCTTGAACAGACTTGTCAGAACAGGACTTTTCTGATATTAAAGAAGAAAGGACAGATCAACTTTGCTTAAGCAAAAAAGCTGTGCAGTATTTTAAAAATCTTATGGTCTTATGAAAATATAAAACTAAAACAGATAAAGAAAAGAATTAAACTATGGTCAAAAAGATTAAGCTTCTGTAGAAAGATAAGTTTAACTTAAAGATAATTTCAAAGTCATTCTTTCTAACAGTTCTGTAACCACAAGGCTTTATGATACCAACCTTGAGGAAAAAAATGGAGTTTAAAGAAAATTGATTTGACATTGTATTGTATTGGATTCTTTGTCAAAAATCAAGTATCCGCAGGTGTGGGGGTTTACTTCTGGGTCTTGTATTAGATTCCACTGATCTACCATGAGCACAGGAGATCTTTCCATCTTCCAATATCTTCTTCAATTTCTTTCTTCAGAGACTTGAAGGTTTTTTTAAATTATTATTCATACCAGTCTTTCACATGGATCAGAAGGATTAACCTAGTTAAAATGGCCATCCTGCCAAAAGTAATCTACAGATCCAATGCAATTCCCACCAAAATACCAATACAATTCTTTATAGACCTTGAAAGAACAATTCTAAATTTCACATGGAAAAACAAACAAAATTAGTATTGCTAAAACAAACCTGTACAAGAATACATCTTCTGGAGGTATCTCCATCCGTGATGTCAAGCTGTACTACAGAACACCTGTAATAAAAACTGCATGGTACTGGCATAGAAACAGAATGGTGGATCAATGGAATAGAATAGAAGCCCCAGAAATAAACTCACACAGCTACTGATAATTGATTTTTGACAAAGAAGTCAAAATCATTCAGTGGAATAAAAGATAGCATCTTCAACAAATAGTACTGGTCAAACTGAATGTCTACATGTAGAAAAATGCAAATAGATCCACATTTAATCACCCTGCACAAAAATAAAGTCAAAGTGGATCAAAGGCCTCAATATAAAACCAGAAATACTAGACCTGTGAGAAGAAAAAGAAGGGAAGAGCCTTGAACTCTTTGGCACAGGAGACAACTTCCTGAACAGAACACCAACAGCACAGGCTCTAAGATCAACAATCAATAAATGGGACCTCATGAAACTGAAAATCTTCTGTAAAGCTTAGGGCATTGTCAATAGAACAAAACAACAGACTACATATTGGGAAAGGATCGTCACTAACCCTTTATCTGACAGAGGGCTAATATCCAGAATATATAAAGAACTTAAGAAGTTAAACACCAACAAAACAAGTAATCCAGTTAAAATGGGGTACAGAGCTAAACAGAGAATTCTCACTAGAAGAATACTAAATGGCAGAGAAACACGTAAAGAAATGTTCAACACCCTTAGTCATCAAGGAAATGCAAATTAAACAACCCTGCGATTTCACCTTACACCCATCAGAATGGCTAAGTTCAAAAACTCAAGTGACAACACACGCTGGAGAGGTTGTGGAGAGAAGGAAACCCTCCTCCATTGCTGGTAGGAATGTAACCTTATACAACCACTTTGGAAATCAATCTGGCACTTTCTCAGAAAGTTGGGAATAGTGCTACCTCAAAATCCAGCTATACTACTCCTAGGCATATATCCAAAATATGCTCAACTATACAACAAAGACATTTGCTCAACCATATTTGCAGCAGCTTTATTTGTATTAGCCAGAACCTGGAAACAACCCAGATGACACTCAACGGAGGAATGGATACAAAAATTGTGGTATATTTACACAATAGAATACTATTCAGCTTTTAAAAACAAGGAAATCATGTAATTTGCAGGCAAATGGTGGGAAAAAGAAAAGATCAACGTGAGTGAGGTAACGCAGAAGCAGAAAGACACACATGGTATATCCTCACTAATAAGTGGATGTTAGCCATATAACAGGATAAACATACTAAAATCTATACTTCTAAAGAAGCTAAACAACAAAGAACACCCTAGGAAAGATGCTCAATTCTCATTCAGAAGGACAAATGCGATGGGCATTGGAATCAGGAGAAGACAGGGAACAGGACAGGGGCCTACCACAGCCAGTCTTTGAAAGACTCTACTGATCAAGGTTTCCAAGCAGAGGCTGAGACTCATAGCCAAAATTTGGGCAGAGTGCAGGTAATCTTAGGAAAGAATGGGGAGATAGAAAGACCTGGAGGGGATGGGAGCTCCAAAAGGAGAGCAACAGAGCCAATAAAACTGAGCCTTGGGGGCACTGCAGAGACTGATACCCTAACCAAGGACAATGCATGGAGAGAACCTAAAACCCAGGCTCAGCTGTAGCTCATAGACTCAGTCTACAAGTGGCTTCCCTAAAAAGGGGAGCAGAGGCTTTCTCTGGCATGAACTCAATGACAGGCTCTCTAATCACCTCCCCTGGGGGGAGGGGGTGCAGCCTTACCAGGCCACAGAAAAAGGCAATGCAGTCATGATGAGACCTGATAGGCTAGGGTCAGATGGAAGGGGTTAGGGAGGGGGAGACCTCACCTATTAGTGGACTAGGGGAGGGGCATAGGAGGAGAGGAGGGAGGGTAGGTGGGGTTGGGAGGAGATGAGGGAGGGGGCCACAGCCAGGATACAAAGTGAATAAATTGTAATAAATAAGAATAAAAAATTTTAAAAAGAAAATTGATTTTATCATAATGTTAATTTTTAGTTCTCATAAAATTTGCTGTTTGCTCGCTTTGCTTATTTTGTTTCTGTCAAGGAAGACTTAAAGTTTTGTAATCCATGGTTAAATTTTTTTGAGGAAATAATTTTGTGTATACATAAAGCTTGCAAGAGACACAGGTTGTCAGAACAGGTAAAGCTACTATGAATTGTGCTTCGTCTACATCCCTCGCTCATGAAAAGCAACAGAATGGTGTCCTATGTCTGATTCCTCCCTCATTGCTCCTGCATCCACCCTTCTTTCAGCCCTTCCCTTCCCAAGCGCTGAACCTCTGCAGGTAAAGAAAATGTGGTACTTCTACACAGTGAAATATTAGTCAGATGTTGAATAATAAAATTTACAGGTAAATAAATGGAGCTAGAAATATATCATCCTGAAGTAACCCATATCTAAAAATACAAAATCACCATTTTGTCTTTGCTTCTATGTTGATGTTGGCTCTTAACTCTTTAGCAAGCGAGCTACAATCTGTAGGACTGCAGAGGTTAGGTATAAAAATGGAACACATAGTTTATGAATGGATGAGAAAAGGGAGGAACCTGAACAGGAGTTCATTGGAAGGAGAGTAGACATGAAGAAGAAAGAGGAAGTATGGGGAGGGACAGGTAAAAGTCAGGACCATTTAAAGGCACAAAATAGTATTAATACATAAAAGTAGTAGATTTCAGTACCCCAGTTTCTAGGAAAACAGGTTATCAGACAAAAATTAATAGAAATATTAGAATTACTTGATATCATTAATCAAATAGATTCAACAGATATTTACAGAATAAGCTCTTTGAATACCAATGAACACACATTTTACTCAGCAGAACATGGAAGATTTTCTAATGTAGACCACATTTTGGGATACAAAACAAATCTTGAAAAATTAAAAGAAATAACTCCTATATTCCATCCGACCAGAGGTAATAAAACTTAAAATTGACTGCAAACAAATCTCCAGTAAATTCCCTGAAGTAAATGAAAATAAAAAACAACACAGCAATACTTGTAGAACACAGAAAAAACACTCTGGTGACAAAATTTTATAGTTCTAAGTAGTTACAATAAAAACTCAGAAAGAGGAAAAATAAATGATTTAATGACACAACTCAAAAATTTAAATACCAGAAACAAACCAAATCTAAACACAGTAGACAGCAAGAGATAATAAAATTTGGAGCAAAAAGGAATAAACTGAAACAACAAAAACAATATCAAGAATTGACAAAACTAATATCTGGTATCTTAATGAGATAAATAAGTAACTAATATGGACATAAATGTATGAAAATATAAAATAAAATAACCTGCCATAAGCTAAATTGGAGAGTTAGGGATTAGTAGTTTTGGTAAGGGAGATTTCAACACAGCTTACTTTTGACTGTATTGTATGGTTTTTAGTGAGTACTCTTATGCAGTTTTGTAATAATGTGGCCCTACTCATAAAAATAGAGGAACTAAATTTATGGAATCAAAAATGAAGAGGAAAACATTAGAACAAACAATGACATTCAGAATATTATAATGTAATATTTAAAGTGTTGTATTACATTAAATCAGAAAACCTAAAACAAATGGACACATTTCTAGATTCATGCAAACCAACAAAATTAAACCAGGAAGAAATAAACAACCTAAACAGACTCATCACAAATGAGAAGTTTCCAGCTCAAAAACAAAACAAAACAAAAACAAAAAACATCCAGGTCCAGATGATGCAGAGTAGAACTCTACTAGACTTTCAAAGATGTCTACATCCAATTCTTTTTAAGATATTTTTTAAAAAGCAGAAAAAGAAGAAACCTTCTCAAACTCCTTCTTCAAAGTCAGTATCATTCTAATAGTAAAACCAGGTAAAGACTCAACAACAGCAAAAATAAAACTATAGGCTAATATCCCAAATGAACATATACTCAAAAATATTCAATAAATTTTTGCAAGAATGCAGACATACATCAGATTATCTACAATTACCAAGTTGGCTTTACCCCTGAAGTGCAAGATCATTTCAATCAAAGAAAGTCAATTAATGTAGTTAACCACATAAAATGCACCTTAAGATATATCACAGTGAAATAATAATAGAAGCAATATAATCAACACAAAACAATAATTTTTGATTGCTGAGTAGTATCAGAATTGAAAGATCTCCATGCTTATGGATCGGTAGGATTAACATAGTGAAAACTGCCATCCTGCCAAAAGCAATTTACACAGATTCAATGCAATTCCCATCAAAATACCAACACAATTCTTACAGACCTTGAAAGGACAATTCTCAATTTCATAGGGAAAAACAAAAAGCCCAGAATTACTAAAAAAAATCCTGTACAACAACAGATCATCTAGAGGTATCTCCATCTCTGATCTCCATCTCTGATGTAGACCAACTGAACAAACTTAAAGCCCCAAACATTGAGTACACATTACTTCAGCCATTTAACATTTGACAAAGATGCCAAAAACATAAGCTGGGTGAGAGTATCTTTAACATATGGTGCTTGGAAACTAGATATCCAAACACAGACTATCTAATTAGGCATTATCTATTTTCATTCTTAGCACAAAAGACAGGAGCTCCACAAGGACCAAATATAACTGGGCACAGGGGTCTTTTGTGAGACTGTATCTCCAACCAAGGACAATCTATGGATATAACCTAGAACCCCTGTTCGGATGTAGTCCATGGTAGCTCAGTATCCAAGTGGGTACCTTAGTAAGGGGAACAGGGACTATTTCTGACATGAACTCAATGGCTGGCTCTTTTAACTCCCCTGACCACCTGAGGGAGGAGCAGCCCTGCTAGTCCACAGAGAAGGACTTTGCAGCCAGGCCTGAAGATACCTGATAAGCAAGGGTCAGATGAAAGGGGAAGAGGTCCTCCATTATCAGTGGACTTGGAAAGGAGTAGTGAGAAGATGAGGGAGGGTGGAAATGGGAGGGAATGAGGGAACAGATACAGCTGGGGTACAGAGTTAATAAACTGTAACTAATATTTAAAAAATGAAAATTTAATTAAACTAACTCCAAATAGATAAAAAAGTTACACATAAAACCTGATTCACTGACACTGCTAGAAGCAAACACAGGAAGTTCTCTATGTGATATAGTTTAGGAAAGGACTTTTGAACTAGAATTTCATTTTTCAAAGAATTAAGGCCAACAATTGACAAATAAAACTGAAAGTCTGTATCACAAAAGAAAC
This sequence comes from Pachyuromys duprasi, assembly GCA_028658305.1. Taxonomy (NCBI): domain Eukaryota; kingdom Metazoa; phylum Chordata; class Mammalia; order Rodentia; family Muridae; genus Pachyuromys; species Pachyuromys duprasi. The sequence continues at coordinate 87,956,477 of CM053744.1, forward strand.
AATCACTCAGGTGAAGAATAAGCCCATAAAATGGAAGAACATCATTGTCAACTATAGGATTAACATCCATAAATAACTCAAAAGACAAAGATTAAAATAACTAATTCAAATAAAATGGGCCTGGTATCTGATTAGAAGGTTCTCAAAAGAAGCTTAAAAAGTCTTTAAAAAAATCTCAAAGTTGACTAAGGGCTTTGAACATTTCTTTAAGTGTTTCTCTGCCATTCGATATTCCTCTATTGAGAATTCTCTGTTTAGCTCTGTACCCCATTTTAAAAATTGTATTACTTGATTTGTTGCTGTTTAACTTCTTGAGTTCTTTATATATACTGGATATTAGCCCTCTGTCAGATACAGGGTTGGTGAATATCCAGGGAAATGCGAATTAAAACGACCCTGAGATTCCACCTTACACCCATCAGAATGGCTAAGATGAAAATCTCAAGTGACAACACATGCTGGAGAGGTTGTGGAGAAAGGGGAAGCCTCCTGCACTGATGGTGGAAATGTAAACTTGTACAACTTTGGAAATCAATCTGGCGCTTTCTCAGAGAATTAGGAATAGTGCTTCCTCAAGATCCAGCTATACTACTCCTAGGCATATATCCAAAAGATGCTCAAATACACAGTAAGGACATCTGCTCAAGCATGGTTTGTTGCAGCTTTATTTGTAATAGCCAGAAGCTGGAAACATCCCAGATGCCCCTGAGTTGAGGAATGGATACAGAAATTGTGGTACATCTAATGGAATATTACTCAGTGATTTAAAAAAAAAAAACAAAAACAAGGAAATCATGAAATTTACAGGTAAACGGTGAGAACTGGAAAAGATCATCCTGAGTGAGGTATCCCAGAAGCAGAAAGACACACAGGGTATATATTCACACACAGAGTATATACGCACAAGTGGATTTTAGACATATAGGATAAACATACTAAAATTTGTACACCTAAGGAACGTAATCAAGGAGGACTCTGGCTAAGATGCTCAATCCCCATTCAGAAAGGCAAAGAGGATGGACATCAGAGGAGGGAGAAAACAGGGAACACGACAAAACCCTACCACAGAGGACCTCTGAAAGGCTCTAACCTGCAGGATATTGAGGCAGATGCTGAGACTCAGCCAAACTTTGGGTAGAGTGCAGGTAATCTTAGGAAAGAAGAGGAAGATAGTAAGACCTGGAGAGGACAGGAGCTCCACAAGGACAGCAACAGATCCAAAAAGTCTGGGCACAGGGGTCTTTTCTGAGACGGATACTCCAGCCAAGGACCACTCATGGAGATGGCCTGGAAACCCTGCACAGATGTAGCCCATGGCAGTTCAGTGTCCAAGTGGGTTCCGCAGTAACGGGGACAGGGGTTGTCTCTGACAGGAACTGATTGTTCTGCTCCTTGATTACCTCCCCTGAGGGAGGAGCAGCCTTACCAGGCCACAGAGGAAGACAATGCAGCCACTCCTGATGAGACCTGATAGACTACAATCAGTGGGACAGGGAGGAGGACCTCCCTTATCAGTGAACTGAGGAAGGGGTACAGGTGGGGAAGAGCGAGGGTGGGTAGGGTTCAGAGGGGAGGAGGGAGGGAGGTACTGGAGGGATACAAAGTGAATAAACTGTAACTAATAAAACTAAAAAGAATTTTAAAAATCTCAGTTGTTTTGATTCCCGTTTCCCTGATGGCTAAGGATGTTGAGCATTTCTTTAAGTGTTTCTCTGCCATTCGATATGACTCTGTTGATAATTCTCCACTTAGCTTTGTAACTCTTGTTTAAAATGGATTATTTGGTTTGTTAGTGTCTAATTTCTTGAATTCTTTATAAGTTCTGGACATTAGCACTCAATTGGATGTAGGTTTGGTGAAGATCCATTCCCAATTTGTAGGCTGTTGTTTTGTCCTGTTGACAGGGTCCTTTGCTTTATAGAAGCTTTTCAGTTTCATGAAACCCCATTTATTGTTGATCTTAGAGCCTGTGCTGTTGGTGGTCTCTTCAGGAAGTTTTCTCCTGTGCCAAAGAGTTCAAGTTTCTTACCTACTATTTCTTCTGGACTAACCCCTTGAAATAATAGTAAGATGTCTGAAACAGTTACAAGGAATCCTACTATTAAAAGCTACCAACCCCCCCATACTTTATAATACTCATATGTCCTGTGTATAAATAAACATATATAGTTTAAATGAATTTTTTTCAACTGGGTTGACAATATTACCCCCAAAAGCCAAGGATCATCTAATAAAAACCTCACCACCAAGAATGAGAAACCTTCTTTTGATTTATTACTGTTGTCCTTGGTTGCCCCACAGTGTTTGACAGTAAATACCTATTTCTGAAGATACCAAGACAGACACATGGTCCAGAGACCACTGAAAGAGTACTCCTTAGGGTTTAGTTTTCATGGTATCAGAAGGTACAATGCAAACTTTTAAAGAAGGTAAGCCATCAATAGTTTCACCCAACAATGACAAGAGCAATGACCAGCATGATAAACCTAAGGGTTCAGTAGTGGCATGCATACTTTGTTGGTAACCAACAGCTCTAAATGAATTAAAAAAGAACTCAACAAGAGATTACTCATGCTTGGTACTAGATACCTAGACAGCTTTTGGATTGTAAGCTCAGGATCTTGGAAAGAAACCTACAACAACCATTTTACTAAACTAGTATAATCCCTAAACACAATCTATAAACATTTTTTGTTATGGCCACAGATAAATGCAGTGTTCACCCCTCATCAAGGGAATTTCTATTTACAAAAGATGGAGAGAACCACATTCAATCAATATGCAGACCTGTGGAGTCCAGTCCTAATGGATATATCTATAAAACACTCCTTCACCTAAGTAAGGCTCATAGAACATTGAGGAAGAGGGCTTAGAAAGATTTCAAAGGCTAGAGCATTAGGAAATTTGCCATGACAGTGTCTACCAGTAATGTCAGAAGCTATACCCATAAAGTCTCACCAATGACACTGCCTAAGCATGACTAGAACACGAACAAAAATAGACACACTAAAGCTGATGGTGGAAATCCTAGGAGGTATGAACTCTTTACAAAAACTATAGGCAACTATTGAATGCTGAGGGTGGGAAAATTAGTCCTCCCCATAAAAGAGCATGCCAGTGTGTTATCCAGGACCAAATGGCCAACACTGAAAAGAAAATACATACACATATGCATATATATACAAGTAATATTATTTATGTATTTAAGAACATATATGTATGTAACAATAATTTAAAAATGAGAAATAATAATTTAAATTAGAAACAATTTTAAAAAGAAATAATTTTAAAAAGTTGAAGGAAATCTGGGAAGAGTTCATGGGAGGCCTTGGAGGTAGGAAAGGGAATGGGGGTGAGAGGTAAAGATACTATAATCTCAAAAAAATAATTAAAAAAGAAATACTAAGAGGAAAATGAGCGGCTACCAGAAAAATATGGCTACATCTAGATATGCCAAATAGCTCAATGATGAATATCAATGTCTTATAAATAGAGAATAGAAGCAATTACAAATCTGAAGAACACAAAAACCAAGCAGAAACATAAGGAATAGAGATAAGATGATGATACAAATGATCAAGTAAAATCGAGGTGATTTTTTGAATGTGAGAAATCTTAAATCTGTAATGCAAACCAACAACCCCCCCCCCAAAAAAAAAACCAAAGATGAAAGTATAAGTGAAAAATAAAAGATATCACAGCTGCGGAGTCCCAGATGGTGGCAAACAGCACGCACCTTTTCTGAGGGACAGAGGATCTGAAACTCTGAAATGGTGAGTGGAAGGGCAGCTGAAGCCAGAAGGAGAATTCTTGGGCGAGAGGGGACAATTTGTGGGCTGGGACAGTTCGGATCCAAACCACCCGTGGACATCTCTGGGGTCTGAGAGTGATGGACATTCAGCTCCTTACATTTTCCCTTGCACCAACCACGGGCCTCCCTGATTGGTGGAGGTGGCAGTGGTTGCCACAATCCATGCTCGGTGACTGAGCCCCAAGCACAGGCCTACCTGCCCGGTGGCCAAACAGGGGACAACACTGACATATGTCCTACACTTTTATTTGCCCCTGCAGGTCCAAATTTGAAAGTAGAGAATGTGGGTGGGGGAAGGACCTCTGTGCTTTCTGTATAGGCCTGGAAGCAGGCATTGCACCTTCAAGTGAGTCCTTGCAAAGCCCCAGACCCAGGGTCCCTCTATGCTCACAGCCAGACATAAGATCTCTCCCACCTACACCCTCACTGTGGGTAACATAGGGATCCTTGGGACAGCATTCTGAACACTGAAGCCCCTGTTCTGTGGGTCTCTTAGTGGAGTCCTGGCAAACAATCCCTGGAGCCAAGATGGTGAAACCCAGACAGATCTGAATGCCTAGACAACAGTACGACAGGACTGTGGGCCACTGAGGCATTCAGGGCACCTGCACGTGCATCGAAGCCTATGCGTGTGTCTGTGCCTGCACCTGTGAACTGCACAAGACCTCTCACCTCGCTTCTGCTCCACCCTTACAAGAATCTACATGTTGTAGCACCCAGTCCTAGACTAACCAGACTAACATTCATTTGTCTCTATTCTCTATCAAGAGACTTAACTCTCCAATAAAAAGACACAGATTAATAGAATGGTTGCAGAACCATGATCCAAAATTCTGCTGCATCCAAGAAAAACACCTCTGCAACAAAGATAAATACTACCACAGAATAAAGGGCTGTAAAAAGGCTTTTTAAGCAAATAGACCCAGAAAACAAGCTGGATTAACCATCTTAGTATCTAATAAAATAGACTTTGACCAAAATTAATCAAAAAGATGAGGAGGAACACTTCCTTCTCATTAAAGGAAAAATCCACCATGAGGACATCACAATCCTGAGGCATCTATGGCCCCCAAAAGAAGAGGATATGCATTGGTAAATGAAACATTATTAAAGCTCAAATCACACATTGATCCCACCACCTTAATAGTGGGAGACTTAAACATTCCCTACTCTCGCCAAGGGACAAATCATCTAGACAGAAACTAAATAAGGAAATAATGACATTTACAGAGGTCTTGAATCAAATGGACCTAACAGATGTCTACAGAACTTTTCACCCAAACTAAAAAGAATATACCTTTTTCTCAGTACCATATGGAACAAGCAAAGCAAGCCTCAACAAATACAAGATTGCAATAATCCCTTGTATCCTAACAGACAACCATGGCCTAAAACTAGACCTCAAAAAGAACAGAAATAAAAACAATCCTTCATACACATGGAAACTAAACAACTCTCTACTCAATGATACCTGGGTTAGGGAAGAAAAAAAAAAGAAATTAAAGATGTTCTAAAATTCAATGAGAATGAAGGCACAACTTACCCAACCTTATGGGACACAATGAAAGCTGTGCTAAGGGAAAAGTTCATGGCACTAAGTGCCATCAGAAAGAAGTTTGAGATACCTCACACAAGCAACTTAACAGCACACTTAAAAATCCTAGAAAAAAAAAGTAGATACATCCAAGAGGAGTAGAGTATTGGAAATAACCAAATTCAGAGATAAAATCTATGAATTAGGAACAAGGAGAACAATTCAAAGAATGAATAAAAGCAAGTGCTGTCCCTTTGAGAAAATCAACAAGATAGACAAATCCTTAGCCAAACTAACTAAAAGGCAGAGATAAACTATTCAAATCAGAAAAAAAAAATCAGAAAGGAAAAGGGGACATAACAACAGACACTGAGGAAATCCAACCAATCATTATGTCTTACTATAAAAGCCTATATGTTACAATATTTGGAAATCTAAATGAAATTGACAATTTTCTTGATAGATTCCATTTACCAAAATTAAATCAAGGTCAGTCAAATAAATTAAATAGTCCTGTATCCCCCAAGGAAATAGAAGCAGTCATCAAAAGTCTCTCTTCCAAACAACAACAAAAACAAAACAAAAAACAACAAAAAACAACCCCAGGGCCAAATGGCTTCAGTGCAGAACTGTACCAGACCTTCAAAGAAGAGCTAACTCCAATGCTCTTCAAACTCCTCCACAAAATAAAAATAGAAAGAACATTACCAAACTATACAATGAGGCCACAGTAACATTGATACCTAAACATCACAAAGACTGAACAAAAAAGAGAACTTCAGACCGATCTCTCTTATGAACACTGATGAGAAAACACTCAATTAAATACTTGCAGACTGAATCCAAGAACACATAAACAATGTCATCCACCATGACCAAATAGGCTTCATCCCAGTCATGCAAGAGTGGTTCAATATATGGAAATCCATCAATGTGATCCACCATAAAAAACAAAACAACAACAACAACAACAAAAACTGAAGTGAAAAACCACATAATCATCTCCTTAGATGCCAAAAAAGCATTTGACAAAATTCAACCCCTAATCCTGTTTAAAGTCTTAGAGAGATCAGGGATACAAGGCACATACCTAAACATAGTAACGACATACATCAAGCCTATGGCCAACATCAATCTAAATGGAGAGAAACTTAAATCAATTCCATGGAAATTAGGGACAAGACAAGGCTGCCCAATCTTTCCTTATCTCTTCAACATAGTACTTCAAGTCCTAGCTAGAGCAATAAGACAACTAAAGGACATCAAGGGGAAACAAATTGGAAAGGAATAAGTCAAAGTATCATTATTCACAGATGATATGATAGTATTCATGAGTGACCCTAAAAATTCTACCAGAAATCTGCTTCAGCTGATAAACGCCCTCAACAAAGTGGCTGGATACAAAATTAACTTTAAAAAAATCATTAGCCTCCATGTATACAAAAGACAAAAGGGCTGAGAAAGAAATTAGGGAAACAAAACCCTTCACAATAGCCACAAATAACAAAAAGTACCTTGGTGTAACCCTAACCAAGTAAGTGAAAGACCTGTCTGAAAAGCAAAAAACAAAAAACAAAACAAAAAACCCTTCAAGTCTCTGAAGAAAGAAATTGAAGAAGATACCAGAAGATGGAAAGATCTCTCATGATCATGGATCGGTAGGATTAACATAGTGAAAATAGCCATCCTGCCAAAAGCAATCTACAGATTCAATGCAATTCCCATCAAAATACCAACACAATTCTTTACAGACTTTGAAAGAACAATTCTAAATTTCATATGGAAACAAACAAACAAAAACACAGAGTAACTAAAACAATCCTGTACAATAACAGATCTTCTGGAGTTATCACTATCCCTGATCTCAAGCTGTACTACAGAACAACTATAATAAAAACTGCATGGTATTGGCATAGAAAAAAAATGGTGGATCAGTGGAATCAAATAGAAGACCCAGAAATAAACCCACACACCTATGGATACTTATTTTTGACAAAGATGCCAAAACCATTCAATGGAAAAAAGATAGCATCTTCAACAAATGGTACTGGTCTAACTGGATGTCTACATGTAGAAAAATGCAAATAGATCATATTTTTCACAATGCACAAAACTAAAATACAAGTGGATGAAAGACAAGTTGATAAAACTAGACACACTACACGTATTAGAAGAAAATGTAGGGAAGATTGTTGAACTCTTTGGCACAGGAGACAACTTCCTGAACAGATCACTAACAGCACAGGCTCTAAGATCAATAAATAGGACATCATGAAACTTAAAACTCAGTTTCTATAAAGCAAAGGGCACTGTAATCAGAACAAATAGACAGCCTAAAGAATGGGAAAAGGATCTTTACCAATCCTATATCTGACAGAAGGCAAATATCTGGAGTATATAAAGAACTCAAGAAGCTAAACACCAACAAATCAAGTAATCTATTTAAAAAATGGGGTAAAGATCTAAACAGAATTAATTCTCAGCAGAGTAATATTGAATGGCAAAGAAACACTTAAATGCTCAATGCCTTAGTCATCAGGGAAATGCAAAATCAAAACGACCCTGAGATTTTACTTCACACCAATCAAAGTGGCTAGGATCAAAAAGTCAAGTGACAATAGATGCTGAAGAAGATGTGGAGAAAAGGGAACCCTCCTCCATTGCTGGTGGGAATGTAAACTTGTATTAGCACTTTGGAAATCGATCTGGCACTTACTCAGAAAATTAGGAATAGTGCTATGTCAAGATCCAGCTATACCACTCCTAGGCATATATCCAAAATATGCTCAAGTATATAACAAGGACATTTGCTCAACCATATTGGTAGCAGCGTTCTGGCTATTCCTGATAGCCAGAATCTGGAAACAAGCCAGATGTCCATCAATAGAGGAATGGATACAAAAATTGTGGTACATTTACAAAATGGAATACTACTAAGTAATCAAAAATGAGGAAATCATGAAATTTTCAGGGAAATGGTGGGAACTAGAAAAGATCAACTTGAATGAGGTAACCCAGAAGCAGAGAGACACACATGGTGTATACTCACTCATAATTGGTTATTAGACATATAATAAAGGATAAACATACTAAAATCTGTACACCTAAAGAAGTTAAGCAATAAGGTGGACCTTGGGGAAGATGTTCAATCTTCATTCAGAAACGCAAACAGGATAGAAATCAAACAGGAAGAAAACAGGGAATAGGACAGAAGCCTACCAAAGAGGGACTCTGAAAGACTCTACCTGCAGTGTATCAAAGCAGTGGCTGAGACTCATAGACAAATTTTGGGCAGAGTGCAGAGAATCTTATGAAAGAAGCAGGAGTTATAAAGACCTGGAAGGGATAGGAGCTCCACAAGGAGAGCAACAGAACCCAAAAATCTGTGCCCAGGGGTCTTTTCTGAGACCAATACTCCAACCAAGGACCATGCATGGAGATAACCTAGAATCCCTGCACAGATGTAGCCCATGGCAGTCTTCAGTCTCCAAGGGTGTTCCCTAGTAAGGGGAACAGGTACTGTCTCTGACATGAACTCAATAGCTGGCTCTTTGATCACCTTCCTGAGGTGGGGCAGCCCTACCAGGCCACAGAGGAAGACAATGCAGCCAGTCCTGATGAGACCTGATAGGCTAGGGTCAGATGGAAGGGGAGGAGGACCTCCCCTATAAGTGGACTTTGGGAGGGGCATGGGAGGAGAAGAGGGAAGGAGGGTAGAATTGGGAGGGGATGAGAGGGGGCTACAGCTGGGACTCAAAGTGAATACATTAAAATAAATAGGAAAAAAGGTATGGCAGATGTTATGCAGAATTTCAAATGATAATTCTGAAATAATTTAAAGTATGCATTAATAAACTTGACAATCTAGAAGTGACAAATTCTTTAATACACATGACTTACAAAAACAAAACAATAAAATAGACTGTACAAAACCTAAACAGTTTAACTATGTGCACTGAAGTTGAGTAAAGGATAGTATTTCAATCAAAAATCAACACCTAATCCAGTTTTTACTATACCTTTAAAGAACTAATATAAATACTTTCTAAGCCATTCTATAAACTATCATTTTGTGGAGAACCCTGGCAATACCATGAGCTGTTTGGGGGTTTTCATGTGGCTCCTTTGGCCAGCAACAGTGAGGAAAGCTATAGCTTTCACCACAAAGTGAAAGTATTAGTGCCAAAAAATGGGTTCTACAGTCAAAGGAGCTTCAAGCAGGCACCCAAACAACTCAGGCTATTGACAAATGATGGAAAGTCTTTAATACAAAAGACAACATTTAGACATCGCAGTGAACTTAGAGAAGTTAAGCTAGTGTATACTACAGCATTCACTCCTACTGACTGGTGTTCATGGTAATGGAATATATTCTGAATGCTACCAGAAAAGAAAGGTCACTCCCAACCCAGCTACAAACCCTGTGATCTACAAAGATGACCTACCTGAAAGCTGTATTGGTATAATAGAGGCACTAAAGTAGCGAAAGTAACTAACCACTATCTGATTGGATTTTATGGCCACTCTGTGAGCTGGAACTCATGTCTGACACTGGCTGTGTGGCCAAGAATCTAAGACTAGATTAGCTATGCGCCTAGAGGAAAACAAAATACTACCATTCTACTAAAGAGCAGGCTCGAAATGACATTCTGTTGTACCCATATATCAGTATCTTGATCATCTACCATCAGAGAAGGTCCCTCCTATGCTCAAGACACACAACAAGACAATGTGGAAAGAGTAGGAGACTTGGATCTAAATTGGATGTCTTTGTCTAACTCTGCCTTTCATAACTCAGGAAGAAGAGTCAGAAAGAATATAAGAACTGGAAGGGGCAGGTGACACTAGAAATATAGTCTTCTATACACAACAGGACCAGCACAGATATGAATTCACAGAGACTTGCAAAATGCATAGTCTTACAGTGCCTACATGCACAACAGATGGGTTCCTTGCAGGCTTCAATTTTTCAACAAACCTACTTTATTTGGGGTTCTTAAACACTTCAATCCCCTTGCAACTCACTGACCAGAAGTACAGAAGAAAGAATGTTATTAGAAAAGGATGGTGTGGACCTTTTTAGACATAGTTCCTTGGGGCGAGTCAACTGTTCATTATCCGGATACCAACAGTCCAGCCCAAATGTCAACACCAAAAAGAAACACAAATCATTAGGATTCAGCAGAAACAGTAAGACTCTAATGAATCTGAATAAGTCATCAAATTCCACAAATATCAGTCAGATTGCAGTCAGAATTCTCTACTCTGGAGCATTGCTCTCTGAGGAGTAAAGTGTAGAAAAAGGAAGACGAGCAAAGTGATGTGCGCCTTACAAAGAATAAGGCAACAACCATTTTCTCACTGTCTGTGGGCTTCTATATATCTCCTCTCCCCAGAGTCCACCAATGGATGTTTCCAGTTGGTAAAAATCATACCCCTTGCTTGGAGACAGCTCACAGCAAAACATCATGCGCCATCTCACAGGACAGGCAAAGGCGACCTGCCTGTCAAAACATCACATGTCAAAACTGAGTCTTCAGGTCCCAGCACTAAGAGGACTAATAGGAAAGAACTTCCATCTCTAACCAGGACATGGTATCCAACTGATAACAGCTTGCAAAGAAAAAATTTATTTTCTCTTATGAAGTCTCACTGGGTATAAAAACTATACTTAAGAATAAACAATCAGGGATCCAAGATGGCTGCCACGAGAGAACACTGTGTCTGAGGAGTAGGAGAGCAGAAACAACGCAGCGACCAGGAGACTGAACTCTGGGACCTAAAACGCCAGCATTGTGAGTGCCAGGTGAGCAGAACTCCTACGGTGAGAAAATCAAGTGGGAAAACCCTAGGGACACCCAGTTATTACCTGGAGAAATTTCCCTGT
>CM053744.1:87968208-87984170 GCA_028658305.1 Pachyuromys duprasi
GTTTCCTCTCTGTCTATCTTTGATTGTTCCTCTATGCGGGCAGTTAATTTCTTCTCCATTTCTTTGAGGGCCTTATTCATTTCCTCTTTTTGTCTCTCCTCTTGTTCCTCCAATATCTGCATAATCAACGCTTTCAGATAATTTTCCTGTGTCTCCGCTGAATTAAAATCTCCACTGCTTTTGGGTGTTTCTGGTGGGGCCATGGTGTCCTGATTTTTGTTGGGTGAGTTCTTTCGCCGATTTCTGGGCATTTGTTTATATATAATCAGGGAGCTGTTTGTGCTTTAAGGCTGTACTTCACTCTGAAATTGTCAGTCTCTTGTGTCAGGAGTATTCTTCAAGAAGATCAGGGATTTCCGGTGGTTTGTTATTGTTTGTTGTTGTCTCAGTTGAACTCTATTGTGGGCTCTGTGTGCCCGGCTTCGTGCTCTCTGCTAGAAGCTGTGAGGACTACAGGCTGGTCACCCCTCTGGTCTGGAGGTCTAGCTCCTCAGTCTTTTGAGATGTCAGCTGGTGACTTTGCACTCATCCCTGGGCTTGTTGCTAAGGGCTCTCCCCTGGAATGGAGATTTGGCGCCCCCTTCTGGGCCAGGGCTGTGCACCAGGGTCTAAGATGATATTTGGGGCACACACAATGGGTTTAAGTTGGTGTACCTCAGCTGAATGCAGGCCTGTCTGAAATGGTGCCCAAGGCCTTCTCTGTCTGTCCTGTGGACACACACAGGGACTGAGGTTTTTGCTGGCGGATGCATGCAGTGTTTGCCCTCAGTGTGCGGTCTGGTCAAGATGGTCCCCGGACCTTCTCAGTCTGGGGTGGCTCCGGCGATTGGTGCATGCCTGCCGCACACCCGTGGGTTGAAGCAGAACTCAGGTCCCTCCCAGACTTGCCTGTGGACTGGCACACGGACTGAGGTTTTGCTGGCGGAAGCGTGCGTCGCGTGCCGGCAGAGTGCATACTGGTCAAAACGGTCCCCCGATCCTCTCAGACTGGGGTGGTTCCGGCGATTGGTGTGTGCCCGCCACACACCCGTGGGTTGAAGCAGAACCCGGGTGCAGTGTGCGCTCATAGTGTGTGGGTCAGTGAAAATGGTACCCGGTTCCTCCTCAGACTGCCCTCGAGACTCTGTGATCCAGTCTATTATGGCCGGTGCGGGCGCCCAGCGTGGCTGCTCGGTCAGATCAGAGCTGTGTGCCTCTGGTCACCCAGAGATTTTTTCGGGGAATAACTGGGTGTCCCTAGGGTTTTCCCACTTGATTTTCTCACCATGCGATTCTGCTCACCTGGCAATCACGAATGCTGGCGTTTTAGGTCCCAGAGTTCAGTCTCCTGGTCGCTGCGTTGTTTCTGCTGTCCTACTCCTCAGACACAGTGTCCTCTCCTGGCAGCAATCTTGGATCTCTCTTCTGTTTCTTTCAGTGACTTATTTCCTCTCTGAAGGCCTCAAATTGTTTGGCTGCATCTTCCTGTATTTCTTTATGGAAGGCCATAATCTACTTGACTTTATCGTCCTCTAATTCTTTACGCATTTAATTTGCTTCCTCTATTATTCTCTTCATTAGCATTGATATAAGGTCATCTTCTTGAATTTCACTTATGTGAGGGTGTCCAGGGCTACTTGCCTGTGGATGACTGTGTTCTGGAGATGCCATATTGCTTTGCCTTTTGTTGGTTGTGCTTTTATGCTGGCCTCTACCCATCTGGCTTTGTCAGGTGTTGGCTGTTAATTTCTAGTGCCTACTAGAATCCTGGGGTGGGGAGAATGCCCTTGCCAGGGTTCTGAAGGAGGCCTCCTCAACCTTTTGAGTATGGTCAACCAAATGGTGGTGCTTCTCAGGAATTGCCACCGTTCTCCTCAGGCGTTTGGAACTGTGTGGAAACTGTGGTAGTCAGGAAGGCTCTCCTCTTGTCAGGAGCCATTCTGGCAATGTCTGCCTTGCTGCTGGGTTTCTTGCTCTGAATTTAGGGAGCTCCTGCTGCTGCACATATGCTGTGTTTACTGGGCGCAGCCCTCTTGAAGGACCAGGGAGCCCCATGGTTTTGTCAGTTTAGCCAGGGATAACTGGTCATACCTTGGAGCAGTATCTAGGGGCTGCTCCAGTGGTTCTCTGGCTTCTGTAGGTCTCAGGCAGGAGCTGTGTGCCCCAATACCTAAGTGGTAATCAGAGGCAGGTAAGCACAGTGCTCATGCATTCAGCCAAAGGCCAGAGCAGAGTCTGCAGGAACCCAGAAACTTTTCTGGTGCTGGGTGTCCTGTGGTCAGACCTGATGTTTCCCCGACTGTGGGGTTTCCTCCCAACAGAGAAACCTAGTCTTTGGTGCCCTGGGGCCCACAGTTCTGTCTGGGATGGTGAGTCAGGAGTACAGCAAGTCACTGGGCTGGTGGTTGAGCACCCCACTCTGGGATGTTGGCTGAGCACCTGCCAGACCCCAGGTCACTTTCCAGGGATTGTCTGGGTGACCTCACGTTGGTCCTGATTGCATCCTGCACTGTGGGATTTTCTCTTGACTGCAAATACCAGTCTCTGGTGTTGTGGGACTCACAGTTCAGTCCAGGATGGTGATGAGAGCATGCAAGCCTGTGGCTCTGGGCTGGCGACCAAGTGCCTGGTAGGACTGGGAACTCTTCCACAGTTTAGCTGAGTGACCTGAACCTGATTGATTCCCACATTGTGTGGTTTCCTCTCACTTGTGAAACACAATCTCTGGTGTTTTGGGGCCCAGGGTTCTGTCTGTTGGTCACTATGCAGACCATGATGTGCTGCTGGTCAGAGACAGTGTCCTCTCGGTAACGCCATCTTGGATTCCTCTTCCCCCCAATCTTTCTTTTAACCTCAAATTGCAGCCTGCCAATAAAGAAAAAGCTGACTGAGAAATTACCTTTATGCTCATGCTCCTAATATCATCTATAACAAGTTACTTTGTTACAAATGTATATGGGTTCTTGAGCATAACTTGTTTTTCATATTTGTTTTTTATCCCTAATTCGTAAAACATTTGATCAAGTGAGGGCATAGAGGAACATGTTTTTCTTACATACACTCATTGTAATTGTTTACTTAATGAAAGATAGAATGTAACCACATTGTCATTTTTGTACTGCTTAAAAAATCTTGCTAGTATAAACAAATATGGGAAAAATAATAAAGATGTTGGAACTTGTGCTTCAGAGTTTGTTCCATTTACCAAATGTGTGTGTGTGTGTGTGTGTGTGTGTGTGTGTGTACAGTAGGAGGCTGTTGGAACTCACTCTTTGGAGTTTGTTCCATCCACCATATATATGTGTGTGTGTGCGCGCGTGTGTGTGTATGTGTGTGTGTACAATAGCAGGTTGTTGTTTGAATATTTTTCCATCTACCAAGATGTATGTATGTGTATGTGTGCAAGGTTAGCTTGGATTACATTTTAATCCACCCAATGTGTGAATGTCTGTGTATGTATGTATGTATGTGTATATATATATATATGTGTGTGTGTGTGTAAAGTAAGAGAAGCTTGAAAGAAAAAGCTTGTTGGAACCTACCTGCTGGAGTCTCTCTTACTTCTTCATCAAGTGTAAGTGTGTGTTCATGTATTGTCTTTTCTCTCTACTTTCCTTTCTTTTCTAGATGCTAGCCACCAGTGGAAGCACCCACTAGAGCCAATAGCCCTAGCTTCTGCTTACTGTAATAGGTGTAAGCCCATGTTAGAACACTACCAGTACTGGCCTGCCATTGGCAATTTAATTTTGGTCCCTCAGTTTGCCACTATCAGTGGAAGCCACAATCTATAACTATCAGGTCCTGCTTGGAAAGTTGCCCTCAGAAAAAGTCTGATAGGTGACCAGCCAACCTCCAGATCTATGCCCTACCTCACTTTCTCCTGTTGATTTCGAAGCTGGTCTTCAATAACAACCAGATATGGCAAAATAAAATATAAGAAGATGAAGCAAAAAACTATCATATTGAAGTTGGATATGGCAACCCAACAGTTGGAAAAAAGAGTCCCAAGAATAGTCACAAGAGTCAGAGACCCACTCCTTCTCATAGTCAGGACTCCCATAAAAATAATAAACTAATAGCTATAACACATACACAGAGGACCTGGTGTAGAGCCTGTATTATTCATTTATAGGTAGATATTAGCCATTAAGTATATGATAGCTAAGCTACAAACCATAGACCCAGAGAAATTAGGTAAGGAGGTCTCTGTGGTGAGGTGGCCCATCTTTCTCTCCGAAATGGGGAAACAGAATAGATTTTATAGATTGAGGGCAAGTGGAGTTCAGAGTCAGAGCATCAGTTGCCAGGAGTGAGATGGGGTTGAAGAAGAAAATGCAGGGATGGTTGGACCTGTCTCATTTTTGTGAGGTTATGAAAACCAAGTGCTGTAGAATTTTTTTGGAATGTAAATGTTATCTATTGAGAAATCCCAGTAATGGTGGATATGAAGTCTCCATTGGCCATCTCTTGTAGCAAGGTGAGGCATCCAGTTGTAGGACTGGGTTGCATTCAATTGAGATGCTGTCCAATGGATCCTATGGAGATCCTCAAACAACCCAGGCTGTGGCTAAGAAAATAATTTCTCCCCACAGACTGACAACAGGATTCCATTGCCAAGGATAACACCCCCACACTCACTGAACATGGAGAAGTTGAGTTGGTGCCTGCATTAGCCTTCACCCTTACATTGTAGTGTCTGTGGTTCAGGAAGCTACCAAAGAATTTAGACATTTCAATTTTCTTTCTGGCTACACTTATTTTCTGATCCATTTAAGAGATAAATGCAGAAACTGGAAAATGGCAGATTAAAATAATCCAGTACCTTTCTGCACACATGGAATTGCAGAGAGCAGCTGTATGGCTACAGAGAGCTAGAATTTCTTGGAAAGGCACTGGAGGCAACTATTGACAGTCAACATTCTAGAATGGAAGGGAGGAAGCTCATGAATCCTCACTCATAACTAAAGAGCTATATTGAAAGCTGCTGGCTTCTGGAAGAGGGAGTATTTTTTCTTTAAGGCTGATTCCTCTCCAATGGATGTTCCCACATCCCATATGGGCAGCACAAATTGGACTTAGTGTGTTAGGATTTTTTAAAAAAAGACATCAAGTTGAAAGTGGAGTGGATAGGTGGGAGTGGTTGTGGAAAAGTTATATGAAGTTAACATAGTCAATATACATAGTAATATATTTCCAAAGAACTAATAAAATTACTTAGATTAAATATCATAGTACACTATCCCTGCCCTATTCTTACATTGCAACCTCTCAAATTAGAAGCCTGAGGGGCTGGGTGGGAAGCAAGAAACATCCCAATTTCTTCAGCAAATCTGATTTTAAACATTTTGGTTTCTTATGGATTTTTCTTTTCCTTATTGTTTAATCGTGTTTATTTTTACTTTTTCTTCTTTTATTTTTAAATTACATTATCATTGTAATTGCATACCACCAAGAACTCATAGTAGGAGAAAGTGACTTAAGCTTTTGAACTGTCACATGTAAATGCCGTAACATACACATTAAACACACAAAATAATAATAAATATAGCTTAATTTTAAAATAAAATAAATAAAAGATGCATAAACTACAATATAAACACAAGAAATATGAAAATAGCAACACACTTCTATAAGTTTATAACTCTTCAACAACTGAATCCAAAGATCTAAATGCATATGAAATGAAAAACAAAGAATCAAAATTACAATTGTAAAAATCACCAGTGACTTCGAGTAGGACATCAAAATATTGTTGAATGAGGCAACATGGGTTATGGACAAGAAAAAATTTTTATAATAAGGAGATATGAAAAAAATGCAATCTTGGAAATAAGTAGTTGAATAAATCAGTAAAAATATCAGCGGAACTCATCACCTATAGACTCTTTTAGCTAGAAGAAAGACTATTAGGATTTGAATGTGAAGAGTAGTAAATTACATTTAGACAGCAATAATGAGAAATTAAGAAATTTTGACTACAATAATCAAGACCCCAGGTAATGATTTTTTTTCTTCAACTATTTATTTGTTCATTTTATGCCCTAATAGCAACCCCACTCTCTCCTTTCCTCCCAGTCCCACCCTTTCACCCACTTCCCCCATACCCGTACCTTCATCCTGATGGGTCTGTGCCCATTGTCATCCTGCCTGGATTAGGCTGTTCTAGTTTCCCATTGACAACAATCACAACACATGCTAGCACCAAGACATGCCTTAAAGGATATCTTGCACTCCAGACATATCTTTCTTACCTCTATTGTGGAGAAGCAATACATTTTTCCCATGGTAATCTAGATTAATCATCCCTCCTAACACTGTTCTTTATTTCTTAGCTTTTTGACCTACAAGCACCAAAAACTCAAAGTGGCTAGGGGGAAGCCTGAGATTCCCAATCAAGCAAATGTTTTGTGTGGCCTCTGGTAGGCATGCTCTCCTCTCTGGAACCAAAATTTCTAGGTCAGCAGAACTTAAGGTTGCTATAACAGAATAAAAACATTCTAAGTGGAAGGCTAGGGGTGATAGTAAGTAGGACTATTCTTTTTCCATCCCTTGATTCCAAGACCCATGGGTTATGTCTATAAGAGAAACTATACCATATATTGGCTGTTGATTCAAAGAATATACTGCCTTCTAGAGAACCCTGACAGAGCCCTTCAGGCTGCTGCCACCTAACTGATGTTGTTATTACATCTTCAAAAGGCCATTCCATCTATCAGGCCAGTTGCTTCAGGATGGTGGAGAACATGGCAAGACCAGTGGATTGCATGATTGTAGGCCCACAGTCACACTTCTCTGGCTGTGAAGTGATTTCCTTAGTGAAAAGCAATACTGTGTTGAATAACATGACAGTGGATAAGGCATTCTACAATTTACAGACAGTGGTTTTGGGCACAATCATTACATGAAGAAAAAGCAAATCCATAACCAGAGTAAGTATTACTCCAGTAAAGACAAAGCATTGTCCTTTCCGTGGAGGAAGTTATCCAACACAGCCAACCTGCCACTAGGTCACTGGCTGGTCACACTGGAGAACGTTGCCATATCTGGGGCTTAGTGTTGGTCTCTTCTGTTTCAACATCTGGCACTCAGCAGCAGCTGAAGCAGTCTCAGCCTTGGTGGGTGGAAGTCCATATTGTTGAGCCCATGCATAATTTCCATTTCTTCTACCATGACATCTTTGTTCATGAGCCCAATTGGACAATTACCAGAATGGCTGGGGAAAGAAGCTGACTGTCCTCAGAACAAGTTATCCTTGATTATTGAACTCCTCCTTTTGATGAGCAGGTTTACCTGATAAGCAAGTATTCTCACATTGTTTGATTTGGAGAGGTCTAGCCACATCTAACCCAGATGTTGTCTTTCTTACAATTTTCTCTCTTCTCTTCTCTTCTCTTCTCTTCTCTTCTCTTCTCTTCTCTTCTCTTCTCTTCTCTTCTCTTCTCTTCTCTTCTCTTCTCTTCTCTTTCCTTCTTTCTTTCTCTTTCCTTCTCTCTTTTAATTTTTTTCTTTATTAATTAATTCAATTTACATCTTGTTCATAGGTTCCTCCATCCTCTCCTCCCAGTCCCACCCTCCATCCCACATCCTCTCTCCCCTATTATTTTAAATAGGGAGCCTCACTACCCAGATACTCCAGCTCTTCTATTCACAAGGACTGAATTCATCTTCCTCCTCTGTGGCCTTGTAGAGAAGACCCATCATGGGGAAGTGGTCAGAAAGCAGGCAAAATAGTCTGTGTCAGAGATATTCCCAATCCACTAACTAGTGGGCTGACATGCAGCATAAGATGCCTATCAGACTTATCTCTTTGGGGTCTGTGCACTGTAGTATGTCTATCCTATATTATATGATTATATGATTAAGTGAGTATAAAATCCACTTGTAAGTAAGTATATACCATTTGTGACTTTCTGGGTCTGTGTTACCTCATTCAGGATGATCTTTTTCTAGTTCCATACATTTGTCTGCAAATTTCATGATATCCTTCTTTTTAATGGATGAGTACTATACAATTGTGTAAATGTACCACAGTTTCTTTATCCATTCATCAGTTGAAGGATGTATAGGTTGTTTCCAGATTCTGGCTATTATGAATAAAGCTGCTATGAACATAGTTGAGCAAATGTCCTTGTTGTATGGTGGAGCATTCTTTGGGTGTATGCCCAGGAATGGTATATCTGGGTCTTGAGTTATGGCTATTCCCAGGTTTCTGAGAAAGCTCCAGATTGATTTCCAAAGTGGTTGTTCAAGTTTGTACTCCCACCAACAGTGGAAGAGGGTTTTCTTTTCTCCACATCCTCATCAGAATGTGTTGTCACCTGAATTTTTAATCTTAACCATTCTGACAGGTGTAAGATGGAATTTCAGAATCATTTTGATTTGCATTTCTCTGATGACTAAGGACCTTGAGCATTTCTTTAAGTACTTCTCTGCCATTAGCAATTACTCTGTTAAGAATTTTCTGTTTAGCTCTGCATCCCATTTTCTAATTGGATTATTTGTTTTGGGGGTGTTTAATTTCTTGAGTTATTTTTGTATTCTCAATATTAGCCCTTGGTTGGGCATAGGATTAGTGAAGATCTTTTCCCAGTCTGTAGGCTACCATCTCATTCTATTGATAGTGTCCTTTGATTTACAGAAGCTTTTGAATTTCAAGAGGTCCCATTTATTAATTTTAGACCTTAGAGCCTGAGCTGTCAGTGTTCTATTCAGGAAATTGTCTTTTGTGCCAATGAGATCAAGGCTCTTATCTACTTTCTCTTCTATTAGATTTAGTGTGTCTGGTTTTATGTTGATGTCTTTGATTCATTTGGACTTTAGTGATAAATATGTATCAATTTGTATTTTTCTACATGAAGACATCCAGTTATACTAGCACCATTTGTTGAAGATGCTGTCTTTTTCCCATTAAATGGTTTTGACTCCTTTGTCAAAAATCAGGTGTCCTTAGGTATGTAGGTTTATTTCTGTGTCTTTGATTCAATTCCATTGATCACCAAGCCTTTTCCTATGCTAGTACCATACAGTTTTTATTACTGTTACTCTATAGTAGAGCTTGAGAGCAAGGATATAGATAACTCCAAAAGATCTTTTATTATACAGGATTGTTTTAATTCTTGGTTTTTTCCCATATGAATTTGAGAATTGTTATTTTAAGGTCTGTAAAGAATTTTGTTGGTATTTAGATGGGAACTGCACTAAATCTGTAGATTGCCTTTGGTAAGATGGCCATTTTTACTATGTTAATCCTACCGATCCATGAGTGTAGGAGATATTTCCATCTTCTGGTATCTTCTAAAAATTTCTTTCTTCAGAGACTTGAAATTCTTGTCATACAGATCTTTGACTTCTTTGGTTAAAATTACCCCTAGATACTCTATATTATTTGTGGCTATTGTGAAGGGTGTAGTTTCCCTAATTTCTTTCTTAGCCCATTTATCATTTGTATACATGAGGGCTACTGAATTTTTTTAAAATTAGTCTTATATCCAGCCACCTTGCTGAAGGAATTTATCATCTGCAGGAGTTCCTTGGTGGAAATTTTGGGGGTCATTTATGTATACTATCATATCATCTGTGAACAGCAATACTTCAACTTTTTTCCTTTCTGATTTGTATCCCTTTGATCTCCTTTAGTTGTCTTACTGCTCTAGCTAGAACTTCTAGTACTGTATTGAAGACATATGGAGACAGTGGACATTCTTGTCTTGTCCCTGATTTAGTAGGATTTATTTTAGTTTCTCTCCATTTAGTCTGATGTTGGCAATTGACTTGCTGTATATAGCTTTTATTATGTTTAGATGTGCGCCTTGTATTCCTGATCTCTCCAAGACTTCTATTATTAAAGGGTGTTGTACTTTATCAAAGGCTTTTTCTGCATCTAAGGAGATGGTCACATAATGTTTTCTTTCAGTTTGTTTATATTGTAGATTACATTGATGGGTTTTCATATGTTGAACCATCCCTGCACCCCTAGGATGAAGCCTACTTGACATGGTGGATGATGTGTTTCATGTGTTCTTGAATTGTTTGCCAGTAACTTAATTGAATATTTTTGCATCAATGTTTATAAAAGAGATTGTTCTGAAATTTCTTTCTCTGTTGAGTTTTTGTGTAGTTTAGGGATCAGAGTGAATTTGGCTTTATAGAATGATTTGGTAATGTTACTTCTGTGTCTATTTTGTGGAATAGTTTTGAGTATTAGTGTTAGCTCTTCTTTGAAAATCAAGCAGAATTCTGTGGTAAAACCCTCTGGCCCTGGGCTTATTTTAGGTGGAAGACCCTTGATGGCTGCTTCCATTTCCTTTATGGCTATAGGGCTGTTTATACTGTTTACCTGCTCTTGATTTAATTTTGTACATGAAATATATCAAGGAAATAACCCATTTCCTTTAGATTTTCCAATTTTGTAGAATACAAAATTGTATTCTAGGCTTTTGTAATAAGACCTAATAATTCTTTGGATTTCCTGAGTGTCTGTGGTTATATATCCCTTTTCATTTCTGATTTTGTTAATTTGGGTATTGTCTCTCTTTCTTTTAGTTAGTTTGCTTAGGGATTTGTCTATTTTGTTGATTTCCTTAAAGAACCAACTCTTGATTTTGTTGGTTCTTTTTTTAATGTATTTTATTTATTTTTATATTAATCACAGGTTGGATACTTGTTGGTTCTTTGTATTGATATCTTTGTTCCTAATTTATTGTTTTCGGCCCTGAGTTTGATTATTTTCTGCCATCTACTCCTCTTGGGTGTGTTTGCTTCTTATTTTCTAAAGCTTTCAGGTTATCTGTTAAGTAGCCAATGTGGGATCTCTCCACTTTCTTTACAAAGGCACTTTGTGCTATGAACTGCTTTCATGGTGTCCCATAACTTTGGGGAAGTTGTGAACTCACTTTCATTGAATTCTAGGAAGTCTTTGTTTCTTTATTTCTTCCTTCACCCAGTGATCCTTGAGCAGGTAGTTGTTCAGTTTCCAAAAATGTGCAGGCTTTTGTTGTTTCTGTTGTTGTTGCAGTCTGGCTTTGATCCACGATGATCTGATAAAGGACAATGAGTTAATTAAATTTTCATGTATCTGTTGAGGTTTGCTTTGTGACTGACTATATGGATAGTTTTGGAGAAGGTTCCATGTGGTGCTGAGAAAAAAGTATATTCTTTTGTGTTTGGGTGAAAAGTTATTTAGACATCTATTAAGTCCATTTGATTCATGACCTCTGTTACCCTATTCCTCTATTTAGCTTTTATGTCAATAATCTGTCCATTGGTGAGAGTGGGGTGTTGAAATCTTCTACTATTAATGTGGTGGGATCAATGTGTGTTTCAAGCTTTAAAAATATTTCTTTTATTAATGCAGGTGCCCTTGTATTTGGGGCATAGATGTTCATGATTGAGAGGTCCTCTTGGTGTATTTTTCCTTTGATGAGCATGAAGTGTTCTTTTGATTAATTTTGGTTGAAAGTCTATTTTACTATATATTACAACAGCCACTCCAGCTTGCTTCTTGGGTCCGTTTGTTTAGAAACCTTTTTCTAGTCCTTTACTCTGAGGTAGTGTCTATCTTTGCTTCTTAGGAGTTTTTCTTTTTTTTAATTTTTTTTATAAATTACACTTTATTCACTCTGTATCCCCCCTGTAGCTCCCTCCCTCTTACCCTCCCAACCCCTCCCTCCTTCTCCATGCATGCCCCTCCCCAAGTCCACTGATAGGGGAGGTCTTCCTTTCCTTCCTTCTGATCCTAGTCTATTATGTTTCATCAGGGGTTTTCCTTTAATGCAATAGAATGTAGGATCCTATTTGCACAACCATTCTTTTAGCCTGTGTCTTTTTATTAAAGTCCATTGTTGTCCATAGATATTAGTGACCAATGATTGTTAGTTCCTTTTTATGAGGAGTTGGTGGTAAGAGTGTGTTTATGTGCTTGTTTTCTCTTGGTATTGCTTTTGTGAAGTTTCTATATCCTGTGTTTTCTGGTGTATAGTTGACCTTGTTGGGTTGGAGTTTTTTTCTATTATGTTCTGTATGGCTGGGTTGGTGCATATATATTGTATAAAATAGTTTTTTTCATGGAATATCTTGTTTTCTCTGTCTATGGTGATTGAAAATTTTGCTGTGTATGATAGTCTGAGTTGGCATCTGTGGTCTCTTAGTGTCTGCACTACATCTGCCCAGGTCCTTCTGGCTTTCATAGTCTCTGCTGAGAAGTCAGATGGGATTCTGATAGGTCTACCTTTATATGTTACTTGGAGTATTTCCCTTGCTGATTTTAATATTTTTTATTTATTCTGCAGAGTTGGTGTTATGATTATTATGTAAGAGGAAGAATTTCTCTATGGTCTAGTCTATTTGGTGTTCTGTAAGTCTCTTGTACTTTTAAAGGCATCTCTTTCTTTAGGTGGAGGAAATTTTCTTCTATGATTTTCTGAAAAATATTTTCTGGGCCTTTGAATATGGAATCTTCTTTTACCACCTATTCCTGTTATTCTTAGGTTTTATCTTTTCATGGTGTCCTTGATTTCTTGGACGTTTTGTGTCAAGGACTTTTGCATTTTTATGTTTTCTTAGAGAGATGTATCGATTTCTTTAATTGTACCTTCAACGCTAGAGATTCTCTCCTCCATCTCTTTTATTCTGTTGGTGATGCTTACCTCTGTGGTTCCCGATCTCCTCTAAGTTTTCCATCTCCACAGTTTTCTGTTTGTGTTTTCTTTATTCATTTCTTCTGTTTTCAGATCTTGAACAGTTTTATTTGTTCCTTCACCTGTTTGCTCATGGTTTCCTGTCTGTCCTTGGCTGCCTCTATTTGGTTGTATTTTCCTGTATTTCTTTGAGAGATTTGTTTGTTTCCTCTTCTTATACCTTTAATTACTGCGTTAGCAAAGATTTAAGGTTATTTTCCTGTGTTGTAGATGCATTAGAACATCATTGTTTAGGAGATTTCTGGTGGAGCCATGATGTCCTGGCTTTTACTGATTGTGTTCTTTAGCCATGTGGTTGTCCATAGCCCTGGTTGTTTGGTCCTTGAACCTGCACTGAAGACTAGATGCATCAGTCTCTGGTGTCTGGAGGATCTTCAAAATGAAAAGAGAGGTCCATTACCTCAATCATCATCTTTATCCGTACACTTCTTTTAAGCAAGACAAATTTGGGTTGATGGCTTTATAGATAAGTTAGTGTCACTCTCCCTATACTGGAAGTCCTACCTGGCTACAGGAAGTAGTGACTTCAGGTTCCATATCTGCTGCCAAGGGGTGGAGGACCAATAGAGAGAATGGAAAGCAGTGTGGGGAGGGGGCATCTCTGGTATTGTGGATGCTCCCAGAGTCTGTGGGGTGACCCTAGCTGAAACTCCTATCCACTTCATCTTTAAGCACAGATATTCTATTGCTTCTTTGATCCATTTTACTGTTGAATTTTCATATAATTTTTATTTGATTTGCTCTTTTAATTTTCAGTGGTCCAGTTTGATTTTTCTTCAAGATTTCTGTCTCTGGTTTAAATTCCTCTTTTATATCATATATCTATTTCCTATTTAGTCAGCTGTTTTGTGTGTGTGTGTGTTAATAATTGGGAATTTTTTTCTCCTTGAGTTACTTGAAATATTTTTATCATCCTTTAAAGGTCCCTTTTCTGGATTTCATCTAACTTTCAATGGAGGTCATTATTAAATAATTAATAATTTTAAAAAATTCTTCTCTCATAAAATACATCCAGTTTTCCATCCCTCTACTACTCACAGCCCTCCTCTTCACTTCCCCTCTCTCCCAGATTCACTCCTCCTCCATTTCCCTTTAGAAAAGATAAAGCCTCCAGGGATATTAACCAAACACAGCGTGACAATTTACAATAAGACTAGGGGCAAACCCTCATATCAATTCTGGTTAAGACAACCCAGTAGGAAAAATGGGTGCTAAGGGCAGTCAAAAGAGTCAGAGATATCTCTACTCCCACTGTTAAGGAGTCTAACAAAAACCATTAAGCTACACAACCATAACATATATGCAGAAGACCCACACCAGACCCATGTAGCTCCTATTATTGTTGCTTCAGTGTTTGTGAGCCAATGCTTAGTTGATATTGTGGGCCATGTTCCCCTGGTGTTTTGAATCCATCTGGCTCTTACAATCATTTGTCCACATCTTCCATGAGGTTCCCTGAGTTCTGCCTAATGTTTGGCTATGGGGCCCTGCATGTGTCCCCATAAGCAGTGCTCTGTTAATGATTGATGCTAGGCATCAGTCTATGGTTATAGCAGATAACCAGTGGGAATCATTTCATTAATTTTTTTTCAGTACTATTTGGTTCTATCCTAGGTCAATAGGCTATCCAAACTCCAGTTCCTGGCTATTCGGGCAGTGTTGGGAATGAACTTTCTCTGTCTGTCTGTCTGTCTGTCTGTCTGTCTGTCTGTCTGTCTGTCTCTCTCTCTCTCTCTCTCTCTCTCTGTGTGTGTGTGTGTGTGTGTGTGTGTCTGTGTCTGTGTCTCTGTCTCTCTGAAAAATACCTCAAATTAAAGCATTCGTTAGCAGGCAACTCCCACAAGATCTATGCAACCCGGTAACTTTCAGGCAGGACAAATTTTAGGTGGAAGGTTTTGTGGCTGGGTTGATGTCCCAGTCCCACCACAGGAAGCCTTGTCTAATTACAAATGATGGCTGGTTCAAGCTCTGTATTCCCCATACTAGGATTCCTCACTCAGGTCACCCTTAGAGACTCCAGGCAGCTTCCACAGCACTCAGTTTCCATAACATTGCTAAAATGACCCCACAATTCCAGTTGTCTATCTCCATATTCTCATCCTCCAACTGTCTGCCTGCTTGATTGTTCCTGTACCCATCCTCACATACCCCTAGTCTATCCACAAATTCTATAGTATTTCCCCTTTCCATGCTTCCCACTTTTAGCCCCCACCCCCACCTCTTGTTACTTACCCTTTCTATATCTATGGGTTGTACCATGTTTATCTTTACTTACCAGCTAATATTCACTTAAAAGTGAGTACATACATTGTTTCTCTTTCTGGGTGTGGGTTACCTCACATAAGATGTTGTTTTTTTTCTATTCCATCCCTTTGCCTGCAACTTTCATGATATTTTTTAACAGTTTAGTAATATAACATTTCATAAATGTACCAAATATTAAAATCCATTCTTTTCTTGAGAAACATCTAGGTTGTTTCTAGTTGCTGGCCATTATGAATAATGATGCTATGAATATAGTTGAGCAAGCATCCTTGTAGTAGCATGGAGTATTCTTTGGGTATATGTCCAAAGTGGTATAGCTGCATCTTGAGGCAGATCTATTCCTAATTTTCTGAGAACCTACCATATTGATTTCCATAGTAGATATACAAATTTGCACTCCAACCAGAAATGAAGGAATGCTCTTCTTGCTCCACAGCCTCACTGGTATGAGCTGTCCCCCCCCCCTTTTTTTTTAACTTAGTCATTCATATAGATATAATATGGAATCTTGAGGCAGTTTTGATTTACATTTCTCTTACTTCTAAGGATGTTGAGTATTTTTTAAGTATTTCTCATCATTGGGGATTCTTCTATTGAAAATTCTTTGTTTAGATCTGTCCCCAATTTTTAATTGATTTTTTTTTTGTTTTTGATGACTAATTTCTTGGGTTCTTCATATATTTTGGATATTAGACATCTGTCAGATGTGGAGTTAGTGAAAAATTTCCCATTCTGTGGGTTGCCATTTTGTCTTATTAATGGTGTTCTCTGCGTAATGGACTCTTTTCAGTTTCAGGAGGTCTCACTTTATTGTTAATTTTTAAAATATTTTTGGTTTAATTTTTATCAATTACTTTATTCGCTTTGAATCCCCCTGTAGCCCCTTCCCTCTGCCCTTCCCAATCCCACCCTCCCTCCCCCTTCTCCACCCATGCCCCTCCCCAAGTCCACTGATAGGGAAGGTCCTCCTCCCCTTCCTTCTGACCCTAGCCTATCAGGTCTCATCAGGAGTGGCTGCATTGT
>CM053744.1:87984670-88002682 GCA_028658305.1 Pachyuromys duprasi
AAGACCAAATTGAGCAGGGCACAGGGGTCTTATATGAGACAGTTTCTGCAATCAAGGACCCTGTATGGATATGGCCTAGAACCCCCACTCAGATGTGGCCCATGGTAGCTCGGTGTCCAACTGAAGACCCTAGTAAGGGGAACAGGGACTGTTTCAGTCATGAACTCGATGGCTGGCTCTTTGACCCTCACCCATACACGCCAGGCAGTAACAGCCTGGCTAGATCCCAGGGGAGGACATTGCAGCCAGCCCTGGGGAGACAAGATGAACTGGGGTTGGATGGAAGGGGAGGAGATCCTTCCCTGTTGGTGGACTTGGAGGGGGCGGGGAGGAGATGAGGGAGGGTTGGGGAGAGTGGGAGAGAATGAGGGAGGGGGCTATGCCTGGGATGCAAAGTACGTAACCTTTGACTGGTATAAAAATAAATAAATAAATAAATAAATAAATAAATAAATAAATAATTTCCATTTATTTATGGCCCCCATAGGTCCATCAGGAATGACACTATCAGGAGGTGTGGCCTTGTTGGATTCAGTATGGCCTTGCTGAAAGAAGTATGTCACTGTGGGGGTGAGTTTTGGGGTCTCAGTCAGTTCACTTCCTGCTGCCTGATGATCATGTAGAACTTTTAGCTCCTTATCCAGCACAGTGTCTGCCTGAATGCCACCATGCTTTCTGCCATGACAATAATGGACTAAACCTCTGAACAGTAATCCAACCCCAATTAAATGTTTTCCTTTAAAAAAAAGTTTTTTGTTTTTGTGTTGTTTTGTTTTGTTTTCATACAGCTCGTTCACTTGCTTGGTTAGAGTTACACCAAATTACTTTATGTTATTTGGAGCTGCTGTGAAGGTAATTTCTTTCTCAGTGTATTTGTTGCATACAGGAGGGCTAATGATTTGTTGAGTTAGTTGTGTATCCAGCCAGTTTGCTAAAGGTGTTTATCAGATATACATTGGGGCCACTCATGTATACTAACATATCATCTGTGAATAGTAACACTTTGTCTTCTTTCTTTCTAGTTTGTGTCTTCTTGATCTCCTTTAGTTGTCTTACTGCTCTAGCTAGGACTTCAAGTACTATGTTGACATATGGAGAGAGTGGAGAGCCTTGCTTTGTCCTTGAGTTCAGTTGAATTGATTTAAGCTTCTCTCTGTTTAATTTGATGTTGGCTATAGACTTGCTGGATATTGCATTTACTGTGTTTAGGTATGTGCTTTGTATCCCTGATCTCTCCAAGACTTTAAACATGAATGTATGCTAGATTTTGTCAATTTTTTTGGCATCTAAGATGTTCATGTGTTTGTTTTATTCTTTCAGTTTGTTTATATGATGGATTACACTGATGGATTTACATCTATTGAACCACCCCTGCATGCCTGGGATGAAGCCTACTTTGTCATGGTGGATGATATCTTTGATGTGTTCCTGGATTCAAATTGTAAGTATTTTATTGTGTGGTTTTGGGTCAATATTCATTGTAGGCTTAGATTTTTCACCAAACCTACTTTATTTAGGTTCTTAACACCGGTATCTCCCTTCCAACCCCCTAAACTTAGGTAGGAAATTAGTAGGGAAAAGGGCTATAGACTTTTATATATTTCCTGCTGATTAGGGTTGATGGGTCTTTAGGGGATTGCCATACTCAGTCTTCAGGATACAAGCAGTCCAGTCCAAATGCCAACACCAAGCAGCAACACATCAGTGAAAGCAGTATGGCTCAGTTGGATTGCTCAAGAAGTTTTCTGGAACATTTCTGTCTGCAAAGTCAAGTTTTGAAGCAAGAAGATCAGCATGGGGATATCACTCCAAAAAGTGATGTCTCAGTCTCTGTGGGCCTCTGCAGATCTCAGCTCCTCAGACTCCACCCACAGATGTTCTCAGCTGGCCAAATTCATGCCTGTGGAAAGAGAAAGCTCACAGCAAAACATCATGTGCCCTCTCTCCAGCCAACCTCCAGAAAAACATCATATTCTCAAGTTGCAGCAAAACATCACATGACAAAAATGAGTCTTCAAGGAAACCAGAATTTTCCACTTTAGTTCATAAGAGAAATTGGTCTGAAATTCTCTTTCTTTGTTGGGTATTGTGCAGTCTAAGTATCAAGGTGACTATGGCTTCATAGAGTGTGCTTGGTAATGTTCTTTCTGTTTCTATTTTGTGAAATAGTTTGAAGAGTATTGGAGTTACCTCTTCCTTGAAGGACTGGTAGAATTATGCACTGAAACCATCTGGTTCTGGGCTTTTTTGCGGTGGGGGGGGGTGACTTTTGATGGCTGCTCCTATTTCATTAGGGCATATTAGTGATATTTGATTTATTTCCCTGATCTTGATTACACTTTGGTAAGTGGAATCTATCAAGAAAATAGACCATTTCATTTAGATTTTCAAATTTTGTTGTTTTTGATGTAAGACTTAATGATGTAAGACTTAATTCTTTGAATTTCTTTGGTGTTTGTTGTTATGTCCTCATTTCATTTCTGATTTTATTGATTCAGATGGTGTCTCTGCTTTTTAGTTAGTTTCATGGTTTGTCGATCTTTTTGATTGTTTTCAGAGAACCAGCTTGTGGTTTCATTGATTCTTTGAGTTGTTTCTTTGTTTCTAATTTATTGATTCAGCTCTGAATTTGATTATTTCTAGCAATCTACTCCTCTAGGATGTGTCTGCTTCTCCTTTTTTCTTGAGCTTTCAGTTGTGCTGTTAAGTTGCTTGTATAAGATGTCTCAAAATTTCTTTATGATGACAATTAGTGCTATGAACTTTCCTCTTAGCAGTATTTTCATCGTGTCCCATAAATCTGGGTATGTTGTGCATTCATTTTCATTGAATTCTAGGATATCTTCAGTTTCTTTATTTCTTACCTAACCCATTTGTCTTTGAGTAGAGAGTTGTTCAGTTTCTATCTGTATACTGACTGGCTTTTTGTTGTTTCTGTTGTTGTTTTGGTTCAGCTTTAGTCCATGATGGTCTGATATGATACAAGAGATTATTTCAGTCTTGTATATGTTGAGGTTTGTTTTGTGCCTGACTATATGGCCAATTTTGGAGAAGGTTCCATGAGGTACTGAGAAGAAGGTATATTCTTTTGTGTTTTGGTGAAAAGTTCTGTTGATGTCTGTTAGGTCCCTTTGCTTCATGACATCTGTTAATGCCATTATTTTTCTGTTTCATTGATCTGTCCTTTGGTGAAAGTGAGGTGGTAAAGCCTCCCAGTATTAACATGTTGGAATCTATGTGTGGTTTAAGCTTTCTTTTTTAAGATTTATTTATTTAATGTGTCTTTGTGTTTTGCTTCTATGTATGTCTGTGTGATGGTTCAGATCCCCTGGAACTAGAGGTACAGACTGTTGTAAGCTGCCATGTGGGTACTGGGAGCTGAAACCATGTAGGCTTAGATTCTCTACCAAACCTACTTTATTTAGGGTCCTTAAGTACCTTTACCTCCTTTCCCTCATCCCAAAACCTTTGGTAGGATAATAGTAGGAAAAGGGGCTTAGTCATCTTTATGTACTTCCTGCTGATTAGAGTTGATGGATAATTAGGGGATTACCATACTCAGTCTTGAGGATACCAGGAGTCCAGTCCAAAGGCTAACACCAAGCAGCAACATAAAGTCAGCCAAAGCCATAAGACCTAGTTGGATTGCCTGAAAAAGCTCTCTGGAATGTTTCTCTCTGTGAGATCAAGTATTGAAGCACAAAGATCAGCACAGCTATGTCAATGCAAACAGCAATGTCTCACTTTGCCTGGGCCTCTATATATGTCCTCTCCTCAAAGTCCACACAAGGATATTCTCAGCTGGCCAAAGTCAAGCTTCTTGTACATGAGGGGTCACAGTAAAACTTCATGTGCCCTCTCACAAACTAACCTAGGCAAAACATCATGTACCCAGCTTGCCCCAAACATCACATGACAAAAATTCATTCTTCAAAGAAACCAGAAATTTCCACTTCAAACCCAGATTCTCTGGAAGAATAGCCAGTGCCCTTAACCACCTCATCAGTGGTTTAAGCTTTATGAATGTTTCTTTTACAAATGTAGGTGCCCTTGTATTTGGAAAGTAATATTCAGAATTGAGACCTCTTTTTTCCTTTGATGAGTATGAGGTGTCCTTCCTCATCTCTTTTGATTAATTTTGGTTGAGAGTTTATTTTATTAGATATTAGAATGGCTACTCCAGCTTGCTTCTTGGATCCATTTCCTTGGAAAATCTTTTTCAAGCCCTTTACTCTCAAGTAATGGGTATCTTTGTGGCTGAGTGTGTTTCTTGTATGTAGCAGTATGATGGGTCCTATTTATACATCCATTTTGTTAGTTTGTGTTTTTTTTTATTATAGAGATGAGTCCATTGATATTGAGAGATATTAATGACCAATGACTGTCAGTTCCTTTTATTTTGATTTTTGTTGTGGGAGTGTGTTTATGCACTAGTCTACTTTTGGTTTTGCTGTAGTGAAGTTATTTGCTACATTTGGGGGGGGGGTAACTTCCTTGGGTGGAAGTTTTCCTTCTAGTATATTTTGTAGGTTTGGGTTTGCTAATAGCTATTATTTAAAGTTGGTTCTGTCCTGAAATGTGTTTGTTTTCTCCATCTGTGGTTATTGAAAGTTTTGCTGAGTATACTGAATGGACTGGCATCTGTGGTCTCTTAGGGTTTGTAAGATGTCTGTCCAGTCCCTTCTGGCTCTATGGTCTCTGCTGAGAAGTCAGGTGTGATTCTGACAGGTTTGCCCTTATATGTTACTTGGACTTTTGCCCTTGCAGTTTTTAATATTTTTTCTGTACATTTTGTGTTTTGATTATTGTGTGGCAAGAAGATTTTCTCTTCTTGTCTAATCTATTTGGTGTTCTGTAGGCCTCTTATATGCTTATCGGCATCTCTTCCTTAAAATTGGGGAAATTTTCTTCCATGATTTTGTTGAAAATATTTTCTGTTTCTTGGAGCCAGGAATCTTCTCTTTTTTCTATTCCTATTATTCTTAGGTTTCTTCTTCTCATGCTGTCCTTGATTCCTTGAATGTTTTGTGCCAGAAATTTTTTTGGATTTAATATTTTCTTTGATGGATGCATTGAGTTCTTCCATTGCATCTTCCATACCTGAAATTCTTTTTTCCTTTTTTATTTTAATTTTTTTAAAAATTAAAATTTATTTATTTATTAAAATTTATTCACTTTGTATCCTCTCTGCAGCCTCCTCTCTCATCTCATTCCAATCCCACTCATCCTTCCTCTCCTCCCTGTATGCTCTTTCCCTAGTCCCCTGATAGGAGAGGACCTCCTCCCCTTCTATCTGACCTTAGCTTGAGATTCTTTTCTCCATCTCTTATATTATGTTGGTAAGGATTATCTTTATAGTTCATGTTTTCTTCCCCCTCTCCAGGATTTCTTCAGTTTGTGCTTTCTTTAATATTTCTATTTCCATCTTTAGACTTTGAACCATTTGCTGATTTCCTTCCCCTTCTTGTTTGTATTTTCCTACCTTTCATTATATGATTTGTCTAATTCCTTCACCTGTTTGTTTGAACTTTCCTTTCTTTCTTTCAGTGATTTAATTATTTCCTCTCTAAAAGCCTCAATTTTTTGACTGTGTCTTATTCTATTACTTTTATAAGCATTGATTTAAGGCCATTTTCTTATGTTTCAATTGTGTTAGGGTTTCCTGGGTTGCTTGCCTGTAAATAACTGGGTTCTGGGGATGCCGTGTTGCTTTGGCTTTTGTTGATTTTGTTTTTATGCTGACCTTTATCCATCTGGCTGTTTCTGTTGTTGCATGTTAGATCCTGTTGCCTACAGGAGTTCTCAGGTATGTGGAAAGATCCCTGGGCAGGAAGCTAGATGTCCCCGCAGGAGCCCTTCTTGGATTGGTAGGAATGGTCTTCAACTGGCAGATGGTTTTCAGGGAATTGCCTGTGGGTTTCCTCAGATGCTTGATCCTGAGGAACATGTGGATTCCTCAGTTGCTTAAGGATTCTCCTTTCTCAGAGGCAAGTCCTGGAGTCAGCTGCCCCACCACTGATTTTGTTGCTCTGAGGTTAGTAATCCCAGGCTCTGTGCTCACTGTGCTTGCTGGGTGCAGCCTTTTTAGAGAACCTGTGGGTTCAGAGATCCTGTTGGTCTCCTTATGGAGAGGGGTTGAGCCTTGCGGTAGCATCTGTAGTTGCTTCCATGGATCCAGAGCATGAGGAAGTCCTCGATTCGAGCTGTGTTTCTGGAATGTTGAGAGTGGGCCCCAAGTTTGGAGCTTCATGTTCCAGATATTAGAAAGTATCCTCTCCAAGGGCAGGTGAGAGTGGGTGCCTGAGTTTGGAAGCTGGAGCTACAGGTACCAGAAGATGTCTGAGGGATGTTGAGAGCGGGCCCCTAGTTTGGAACCTTGTGCCCCCAGGTACCAAAAGGTACCTACTTCATGGGCAGTAAGAATGGGCACCTGAGGTTAGCACCTGGAGCTGACAGTACCGGGAAGGTATCCACTGGTGGTGGGCATTGGAGGGTGGCCTAAGGCTTTGGCCATGCAAGGCAGGAACCTGGGAGTTTTTCCCAGTATTAGGTATTGGGTAGCTAGAAGATGGATCCTCACATGTTCCTGTGGGTTCTCTTCTTACCTGAGAAACACAGATGTCAGGGTTTTGGGGTCCACAGTACAGTCTTCCTATCATTCTACTCTCACTCCTGAACTGATATTCAGATAGCCTATGGGTAGATGCTGCCACCTTGTATCCTCTCCCATCAGTTTAACTTTAAAAGTCCCTCTCTGAGGTCTGTTATGGACTCCACACTCTTTTTTAAAAGTCTAAAGTTCAAAGTCTTTTCTGAGACTCATGTCAAAGTCGTAACTGTAACCCAATGTAAAATCAAAAGGATAAGTAGATCACATCCGTTCAACGTATATATACTTTACAATTCCAAAAAAGAAGAAAGGGAGCATAGTAGGGCAATACTGGACCAAAGCAAGACTGAACTTCATAGGGAAAAATTTTAAATTCTTCATCTCTCTGTCTCGGGTCAAAGCACTCTTCAGGTCTCCAACTCCAACTGCCATTATACTTCTCTTTCATGAGCCGTTTCCACTTCCTGTTAGCAGCTTTCCTTGTCATGTAATCCCACAACTCTGGCATGTCCAACATCTAGATGTCTCCAGTGCAATCCAGGCTTCTGTTTCACAGCTTCTCACAATAGCCTCCTTAGGCCTCCACGCAGGAACACACCTGGCATATGCCTGACCTCAGCATCTTTCCTTAGTTGATTCCATTCTGTATCCTTCGCTCTTCTAAAGCCAGATCCATGTGGTGGAAACTACCAAGTTCTGCTGTATGCAGGGGCTGGAAAATGACCCTTCTCATTGAAATATATTTTTACCAGCTTTTTATTTTCCATGGTTTCCTTCATTGCCCAACCTTGGCTTTCCTGAACTCCCTCTGTAGACCAGGTTGGCATTGAACTCAGAGATCATCAGCCTCTTCCTTCTGAGTTCTGGGATTAAATATATGCACCCCGACCCCATGCCCATACTTAAGATATTCTTAAAATCCTTTTCACTTTTAAAAAGTTCCTCTTCGTATTGGATGCATTGCTGGGTGGGGTCTTGCTCTGGGGTCACCACACCCTTTATTCCACTTAGCAGTAAGCTTTTGTTTTTTTGTCTATTTCCACATCCTGGTCCTGGTGACCCCTTTCTCCTTAAACTGATCTTTTTTTTCACTTTTGCTTGCCCAAGTTGCTCCTTTTCATTATATATCTCTATTAAGACTGGCCACTAATAACCAAGCATCACAGTCAATACTCCTCTGTCAAAGATATTAATCTGTAACTCCTCAATTTAGCCTCAGACATATTTTTTTTTTAGACAGAGAGGAAACTAGCCACATTATTTGTCAAAAGATCATAAGAATAACCTCTAGGCCACAAACTAATATTCTTTTTTCTCCTAAACCCCTTGAGCTTGACCCCCACAATTCAAATCACCCCCCAGCAACAGTACCTTCCATGCTCCTATTAGTATGGTCCATTAATCCCCACTTAAAGCATTGAAATACTTTACTAATCCAAAATCCCAAAGTGCATATTCCTCAAAAAAATAAAAAATAAATAAATAAATAAATAAATAATACCTAATTCTGTATTAGGGTTTTAATGCTGTGAAGGGACACCAGGACCACAACAACTCTTAGGGAAAACAAGCCACTGGGGCTGGCTACAGTTCAGATATTAGTCCACTGTCACCATGGTAGGACAGATAGCAGCATGTAGGAAAACATAGCCCTGAAGAGGTAGTTTAGAGTTGTACATCTCGATTGGCAGGCATCAGGAAGAGCAAGTGAGCAACTGGGCTTGGCTTGAATTTCTAAAACCTCAAAGCCTACCTCCAATGACATGCTTCCCTCAACAAGGCCACACCTCCTCCAACAAGGCTGCACCTCCTAAAAGTGCCACTCCATATGAGTCTATGAGGGCCACTTTACCACATGACATACTCAGTACTAGACTGTATTAAAATCTTCTGTGTATATCATTAATCTAAAACTCTTCAATTTAGCTTCAAGCGTATTTTATGACAAGGGCAGAAAACAGCCTAATTATTCACCAAATATCACTAGAATGGTTTCTAGGCCATATTCTACTCCTCTGAAACCTCTTGAGTTGGGATATTATAATCTGCATTTCTCCAGCACCAATGTCTTCCATAATTTTACTGGCATGGCATGGTAATGGCTTTAAGCCATTAGTTACTGCTTAAAGCATTTAACTGCTTTCCTAATCCAAAAGCCAAATTCTGCCAGTAGGCTGCATAGTTAGGCCTGTCACTGAAACACCTGACTCCCGGTACCAAGTTCTGTCTTTTTTTCATCATCATTATTATTAATATTATTATTAGTTACAATTTATTCACTTTATATCCAAGTTCTATCTTAGTCAGTGTTCTATTGCTGTGAAGAGGTTCCATGACCAAGGTAACTCTTTGAAAAGAAAACATATAATTGGGGCTTGCTTACAGTTTCAGATGTTTAGTCCATTGTCATCATGATGGGGAACACAGATGCACACATGTGAACAAAATACTGAAGTTTCTGAGAGTTATGCCTACAGAGGCAGCAAAAAGAGACCCTGGGCTTGGCATGGGCTTTTGAAACCTCAATGTTTACCTCCAGTGACAAACTTCTTCCAATAAGGCCCCATCTCCTAAGCCTTTCAAATAGTGCCAGTCCCTTGGTGATCAAGTACTCAAATCTATGAACCTATGGAGGCCATTCTCATTCAAACCACCATACAATCCCACTCAAAAAATTCTTTAAAATGATAAAACACTGTGGAGTAAACCTAGTCAAGGAAAGTGAATTATTGCTATAATGAAAACTTTTAAACACTCAGAAACTGAAGAAGACACTTGAAGATGAAAAGAGGTTGTAATGATACTAAAGGTCACTGGGCCATTCACTTAGCTTCTCATCCAAAGATAACAAAATAAGGAGAGTCCTGGTAGGTGAAAGCTGAGTGTGGAAATCATAAGCAGCTATCTGGTTTGTGAGAAGAAAACAAAACAAAAGAAAAAGAGAGTCCTGTATTAGCATTCTCTAAAGAAGCAGAACTGATAGAATAAATATCCCTCTCTCCTTCTAACCACTTCTCTTTTTCTTTTTCTCTCTAGACTGGCATACAGGCTGTTATCTAGGTAGTCCAACAACGGCTATCAAATGAGGGACAGCCCAGGAATCTTGTTCTATGTACAAAATGATGTCTCAGCAGTCCCAATGTGGCACTGGAGTTCTGAAGAATTCCAGGAAATCTAGTGAGCTTCAGACTATGTTGTTATTCCAAAGAAGTTGGTTCTAATATCAATGAAGAAATGATTCACCAGATAAATAAAGTTGCCATCAAGAGTAATGGCAAGCACGCAAAAGGCAAGGTTTCCTTCATTCATATCATTTTATTTGAACTGCTACCCAGATT
Organism: Pachyuromys duprasi; assembly: GCA_028658305.1. NCBI lineage: Eukaryota > Metazoa > Chordata > Mammalia > Rodentia > Muridae > Pachyuromys > Pachyuromys duprasi. Next base: position 87,994,619 of record CM053744.1, read on the forward strand.
CAAATAGCCTTCAACATTTTTAAAAATTCCTCACAGAAGTACCCAATGGCATGGGTTTTAGTTGATTTTAGATGTAGATAGGTCAATAACCAAGATTAGCCATTCCAAACTCCTTGTGAACTTATAAATTTGGGATATGTTATGAAACTTTTATTTTTCCCTTTTTTATTTTTATTTTTCCCTTTTCCTTATACTTTCTCTTAAAGCTATTCATGTACATTAAGGTTGGAACTTTCCTGAATGGCATAAATTCATCCTTTTGCTTTCCTTGGTTAGCAAATAGTGGTCTTCCTCTCTAAAGTGCAGTTTTATGTTCTTATAAAATTTATTTCCATTCATGTATGTAAATATATCTTCATGCAGCATAATTCAACACATGTATGCTGTGTATATAATCAGATCAGGGTAAATAAAGATAAAGAAATTAAAAATGAAAAGTTTGTTGGAGAAAAGGATCACCAGGGAGTATAACAGAGCTAAGTCTAATGCTCAAAGAGATGAAAGTTGTTTAAAAAGGAGGAGGAGGCATGATACTTGCCTAAGACCAGCTTCTACATCAAAGGTAAACTGAGCCATGGTATAGACCAATGACTGGCTGGCCACCCAGCAGACCTTTTCTGAGGTCAACTTTCTAGGCCAGAACTGACAGTTACTGACTGTGGCTTCCACTGATAGTGGCAAACTTAGGGGCCAAAATTAAATTGCTGGGCCTGTGCTGGTAGCTTCCTGACTTGGGCTTACACCTATTATGGTAAGCAGGAGCTAGGCCTGCAAGTTTCTCTTACTTTACACATACACATACATTCATTCACACATACATACATTTATATATACATACACATGCATATATATATATATGTATATACACACACACACACACACACATATACATTTGATGAATGGAACAAACTCCGAAGAGTATAATCTAACCCATGTTTTTATTCTTTTTTCCCACAGCATATATATATCAGCAAAATCTTTCAAGCTGTACAAAAATAAAAATGTGGTTACATTCTATTTTTTTGGTAAGTGAATGATTACAATGAGTATATGTAAGAAAATCATATTCCCTAATACCCTTACATGATCAAATGTGTTACATATTATGGGAGAGAAATAAACATGAAAAACAAGTTATTCCCAATAACCCATATCCATTCGTAGCTAAGCAACTTGACAGAGTATGGACAAGCTTTTCTTTACCAGCAGGCTGCAATTTATGATTACAAAGAAAGAATCAATTATCTTAAAAGGTAATCTTATAAAAATCTTAAAAGAATCACAAACCTAAACGTTTATATATAAAAAAAAATCAGCCATTTCTACTTTAAATCTTCAAGGTGCACATCTGATCATTAATAATCTTTATTAAATCATATCAGGAATTTGAGGACAAAAACAAGCATAAGGAAACCAATTGTTGTCTCAGTCACCTACACAACTTGAGAGTGTCATGTCAGCCAGTGCAACTCTGGCCTATTGTCTTTGTTCACCAACCTCAAAAGTCCCCAGCTTTATTACTAAGAGTATACTTTTTCTTAACTTCAAATTGTTCCCTAAGATTTTCTGCATCAGAGCCAATAGCAAAAACATCTTTACCTAACTGATAAACAATCTATTTTTCCAAATTCTTTCTAAGGGTAGTGGTCATTGTTCATAATCCACATCAAGGGTGGTGGCTGAATCTTTAATCTGCCCTAGCAGCAATGCCTGAAAGAGATCAAGCATTGGAATTTTAAGTGCCAGTTGTACTGTCCAGTGGGGGTCTGAAAGCCCCCTTAGAGTTTTCATACAGCTCATGTGTTATGAGGGATGTGGTGACCACAAAGGCAACAAGAAGAGCAATGTTCTAACAGCATAATATCCTCAGGACACATAGTTTGTGAGGTTATGCCTTTTGAGGCAAACCAATCTTGGGTGTGCTAACCAGTAGAACTGCATTCCATGAGTTCTAGAGCTGTTTCGATGTTCCCCTTGCATGGCTGCCCACAGATGCTAAATGGAATAAAGGGAATAGTGATCTCAGGGCAAAACCCTACCCAGCTAAGCTTCCAACTTGTGAAAAAGAATTAAAGAAAAGCATAAACAGTGAAAGAAATCAACAACGGGAAGCTGATGCAAATGAAACTGAAGAAGGGGCCAAGTACCAGCCCCATCAAGCAGCAGAACTTCAAAAGCTTTGGTCACTTGGTCACATGGTTCTCTAAAGAGTCAAGGAAGCAAGGAAAGGGTTGTGGAATCTCCTTCTGTAGCTAATGAGAGCCACCAAATCCAGGGTTGTGTAGGGGTGTGCTTGCATGGAGGCCCAGAGAGAGCACTTTGTGATTCTCTGAAGGTGAAGCCTAGATTGTTTGGGAAACTCCAAGATGTTGGAGATGCCAGAGTCAGAGTCCTGTGATACCTGCCAAGGAAAGCAACCACCCCAAGAGAGAGAAATGTGCTGCAGTCAACAAAGCTGAACAGTACTTTGAAATCGCACATGGAAATGTAGAATTTGGGGGTTGACCTGCTGATTTCCTGTCTTACTGGTCTGGTATTTCCTTACTAGGTTTGCTTTCCAACCCTTTGGAATAGTAATATATATTCTGTGCTGTAATTTGGAAATAAGTGATCTGCTTTTTCATTTGATTTTATAGGAGGTTGCATTTTAAGAGATTGTCATGAGTTGCAGTGACTTTGAACTTTGGACTTTTTAAACAAGTGTTGAGACTATCATATACTGCAAGGATTTTTTGATATTGGACTGAATGCATTTTTTAATTATAATACAATTTTAAGTATATGGGAGCCAGGGAGTAGAATGTTGTAGTTTAAATAAGAATGGCCCCGATAAGGTCATATATTTGAATACTTGGTCACCAAGCAGTAGAAGGAACTTCAATAGGGTTAGAAAGATTAGGAGGTGTGGGCTTGTTGGAGGAAGGATGTCACTAGAGGTGGGCTTTGAAGTTTCCAAAGCCCATGCTCAGCCTAGCCACTTCCCCTCTCTCTACATGTGTCAGTGTATATTTCTCAGCTGCTGCTTGCCTGCCTGCAATCTGCCCTGCTTCTGTGCTTCCTGCCATGGTGATAATGGACTAAACCTCTAAAACAACAAGCAAGCTCCCATCGAAATTCTTTCTCCTTGGCCATGGCGTTATTGTGTCACAGCAGTAGAACAGTGACGAAACACCTTTCCTATTGTAAGCTAGTTATTGCTTGTACATTTCATGATTTCATTTTCTTCTGGAGCTGAATTCAATTTGATTACATATGTTCATGTACCACATTTTTATTGTCTACTCATCAGCTGTGGAAATGTAGGATGATTGTATTTCCTAGCTGTTGTGAATAGAGCAGCAATGAACATGACTGTACAAGTTTCTCTGTAGATGGATGTGGTTTTCATAGAATGGCCTCCATTGGCTCATATATTTGAATGCCTCATCATCAGGAAGTGGCACCACTTGAGAAGGAATAGGTGGTATGAAATTGTTGGAGTGGGTGTGGCCTTGTTGGAGGAACTATGTCATTGGGGGTTGGCTTTGAGGTTTCAAAAGCCTACACCAGACCCAGTGGCTTACTCTTCCTGCTGCCTGTGGTACCAGATATAGAACTCTTGAGTGCCTTCTCCAATACTATTATCTGCCTGAGAGCTGCCATGCTGCCCATTAGGCAAATAATGGACTAAACCTCTGGAACTGTAGGCTAGCCCCAATTAAATTCTTGCTTTTATAAGGGTTATTATGATCATGGGATCTCTGTACAGCAATAGGACACTGAATAAGACAATGGGGTCTGGAGTCATTTAAAAAGATGGCTAGGAGTGATTGTTAGGTCATTTTGGTAGTTTCATTGTTAATCTTTTGAGAAATCCTTTGAATGCCTTTGATCATGGTTGCATCATTTATACTCCTACCTACAGTATATAATGGTTCTTATTTTGCTGTGTCATCATCATCAGTATTTGTTGCTACTTTTTCTCTTCATTCTGACTGGGGTAAGGTGAAATCTCAAAGTGATTTAAATCTGTTTCCCTGATGGATATAAGTGTTAACTTAAAAAAAAAACTAACATTTTAAATTCTTCTTTTGACACCTATATATTCTATTCACTGACCATTTATTGATTGACAGGCATTTGGTGCTTCATATTTATATTTATGTGTTCTAGGTAGTAACCTCATGTATGATGTAAAGTCAGCAAACACTTATGTAATTCTATAGGTTCATTGTTCACTCTTTGATGCTTTCTTTTCTTGCAAAATTTTTTAAACTTCATTTCATCCTATTTGTTAAATATTAGTACTATTTTTTACATTGCAACCTTTTTCTTTTAATTTTTATTAATTACACTTGGGGAGGAGCATGTGTGGAGAAGGGGGAGGGAGGGTAGGATTGAGAGGGGAGGAGGGAGGGGTTTATGGGGGGATACAAAGTGAATAAAGTGTAATTAATAAAAAAATAGAAAATAAATAAATAAATAAATAGAAATACCTTTAAGTTTTTGAAATGTTCACAGATAAAAAATAAATAAAAATACCTTTAAGTTTTTGAAATGTTCACAGATAAAAAAAAATAAATACAAAATAAATTGACCTAAAAAAGGTAGAAGTACAGAGATAACTGGATATATTAGGCTACTACATAATTGTAAAAACACTAAACATATGGAACAAAGAAAGAATATTAAAAGCTTCAAGAGAAAAAGACCATGTAACATATAAAGGGGTAGCTACTAGAATTGTACTCTAAAAACCTGAAGTACTGGGAGAGATTTTGTACAGACTATGAGACAGTACAGACTGGTATCCCAGCAAAACTTTCAATCACCATAGATGTAGAAAACAAGATATTTCACAATAAAAGTAAATGTAAAATAATACCTATTTACAAATCCAGTACTACAGAAGGTAACAGAAGAAAAACTATAACCCAAGGAGATTAACTACATCCACAAAAACACGGGAAGTAAATAATCTCACATCAGCAAAACCAAAAGAAGAGAAGAACCACCATCACTATCACCACTGCAAACAACAACAAAATAGCAGGTCCTTGGATATTGATATCTCTCAAAATCAGTGGACTCATCTCCTCAATAAAAAGACAGACCAACAGAATGGATCCCAAAACAGGATCCATCCTTCTCTGTAGGCTTACATTTTTCAGCAAACCTACTTAATTTAGGGTTCATAAGCACTTCCTCCACCCCCATCCCAACTTTAGATAGGAGATTAGTAGGAAAAAGGGTTGTAGGCCTCTCTTATCTACTTCCTGTTCAATAGCATTGATGGGTCTTTAGGGGATTACCAAACTCACTCATTACTGGTATTCGTCAGAATACCAGTCTGAAGGCACAACACAAAGTCAGCTAAAGCCTCAAGACTCAGTTGGATTGCCCCAAGAAGTTCTCTGGAATGTTTAGTGGTGAAGTATGATGATCAGAGCAGCAATGTCAATCCAAAAAGAGATGTCTCACTGTGCTTGAGCCTCTGTATATCTTCTCTCCTCAAAGTCCACCCACGGATGTTCTCGGCTGTCCAAAGTCATGCCCCTCACATGTGAGAGCTCAGAGAAAAACATCATGTGCCTTCTTTCCAGCCAACATCCATTAAAATGTCATGTTCCTTGCTTGCAGCAAAATATCACATGACAAAACTTGAGTCTTCAGGGAACCAGAAATTTCCACTTCACTTCTGCTTCATACAAGAAACACATCTCAACATCAAAGATAGACATTACCTCAGAATAAAGGGTTGAAAAAAATTTCCAAGCAAATGCATCCAAGAAGAAAGCTGGTGTAGCCATTCTAATAGCTAACAAAGTAAACTTCCAACCAAAATCAACCAAAAGAGACAGGGAAGAACACATCATACTCATCAAAGAAAAAAAATGTACCAACACAACTTTTCAGTTCTTAACATCTATCCTCCAAAAATGCAAGGACACCCATATTTGTAAAAGAAACATCACTAAAGCTTAAAACACATTTCCCATCACAGATTGAAAATAGAATACATTAATTCTCCACTCCCACATTTTGACAGGTCAAAGTAAACTAATTTAAAAAGTACTAGAGCTAACAGATTTTATAAATCAAATGTACCACAGAATATTTCACCAAACACAAAAGAATATGTCTTCTTCACAGTATCTCATGAAACATTTTCAAAAATTGACCACATACTCATTTGTAAAGCGAGTCTCTACAGATACAAGAAAAATGAAAGAACTCTCCATATTCTATTAGACCACAATGGTTAAAACTGAATTTCTACAATAACAGAAACAACAGAAGGGCCACAAAGTCAGGTAAAGTAAACAACTCTCTACTAAATGATAACTGAGGGAGATGGAAATAAAGCAACTACAGACTTTCTAGAATTCAATGAAAATGAAAACACAACATACCCATACTTATGGGAAACAAGGAAAGAGGTGCTAAGAGGAATGTTCACAACACTACATGCTTACATAAAAAATTGGAGATCTTATTCTAGTATCTTAACAGCACACCTGTAATTTCTAGAACAAAAAGTAGCAAGCAAACTCAAAAGGAGTAGATGGCAGGAAATAATTAAACTGAGAGCTGGTAAAATAGAAATAAAGAGAACAATACAAAGTATAATGAAACAAAGAGTTGGTTCTTTGAGAAAATCAATAAGATAAATAAACCCTAAGTAAAAGACAGAGAATATTTAAATTAACAAAATCAGAAACAAAAATGGGGACATAACAAACTCTGAGGAAACCCAAAGAATCATTAGGTCATATTTTAAAGACCTGCATGTCACAAAATTGTAAAATTAAAAAAAGAATAATTTTCTTGGAGGGGGCTATGGCTGGGATACAAAGTACAGAACCTGTGATTAATATAAAAAATAAATGAAGAAATAAAAATAAATAAATAAGTTAAATCAAAATCAGATAAACAATTTAAATGTGTCTATAACCCCCAAATAATGGAAACAGGTATTATAAAAGAGCCCAGGACACAGAGGTTTAATGCAGAATTCGATCAGACTTTCAAAGAAGAGCTGATACTAATATTCCTTAAATTATTCCACAAAATAGAAAGAGAACAGACACTGCCCAAATAATTTTATGAAGGTAGAGTTTCCTGATACCCAAACCACACAAAGACAATTACAAAACTATTTACTTTTATAAACAGAGATACAAAATATACTCAATAAAAAACAAATTGCATCCAAGAACACACCAAGAAAGATTTTACAACAGTATTAAGTAAGCTTCATACAAGCTTGGTACAACATATAAAAATCAACCAATATAATCCACCATTTATACAAACTGAAAGAAAAAAACCCACACAATAATATCATTAGATGCTGAAAAAGCCTTTGATAAAATCCAACAGCCCTTCATAATGAAACTGTTGGAGAGCTTAGGGATACGAGGGACACACCTAAAAACAGTGAAGTGGCTGGACAGAAAATGAACAACAACAAAAAATCAGTAGCACTGTTATATACAAATGACAATTTTGCTGAGAAATAAATCAAGAAAAAAAACCTACTAAAATCTGTATACCTAAAGAAACTAATCAAGAAGGAGGACTCTGGCTAAAATGCTCACTCTCCATTCAGAAAGGCAAAGACAGTGGACATTAGAAGAAGGAGAAAACAGGGAACAGGACAGGAGCCTGTCACAGAGGGCTCTGAAAGTTTCTACCCTGCAGGGTATCAAAGCAGATGCTGAAACTTATGGCCAACCTTTGGGCAGAGTGCAGGGAATCTTATGGAAGAAGTGGGAAATAGTAAGACCTGGAGAGGCCAGGAGCTCCACAAGGAGAGCAACAGAACCAAAAAAATCTGAGCACAGGGGTCTTTTCTGAGACTGATACTCCAACCAAGGACTATTCATGGAGATAACCTAGAACCCCTGCACAGATGTAGCCCATGGCAGTTCAGTGTCCAAGTGGGTTCCCTAGAAATGGGAACAGGGTCTATCTCTGACATGAACTGATTAGCTTGCTGTTTGATCACCTCCCCCTGTGGGGAGAGCAGCCTTACCAGTACACAGAGGAAGACAATGCAGCCACTCCTGATGAGACCTGATA
>CM053744.1:88003182-88015878 GCA_028658305.1 Pachyuromys duprasi
CGTTGAGCATTTCTTTAAGTGTTTTTCTGACATTCTATAATCCTCTACAGTCAATTCTCTTTTTAGCTCCATACACCATTTTTTAATTTGATTACTTGATTTCTTGCTTTTTAACTCCTTGAGTTCTTTATATATACTAGATATTAGCCCTCTCTCAGAAGTAGGATTGGTCATTACCAGTCTGTAGGCTGTCGTTTTGTGTTGATGACAGTGTCTTTTGCTTTACAGAAGCTTTTCAGTTTCATGAGGTCCCATTTATTTATTGTTGATCTTAGAGCCTGTGATTTTGGTGTTCTATTCAGGAAGTAGTTTCCTGTGCCAATGAGTTCTAAGGTCTTCCCCACTTTTTCTTCTAACCGGTTTAATGTGTCTGGTTTTATGTTGAGGTCATTGATCCACTTGGACTTTAGCTTTGAAGTCTCTGAAGAAGGAAGTTGAAGACTGTATCATAAGATGGAAAAATATCCCAAGTTCCTGGGTTGGTAAGATTAACATAGTAAAAATGGCCATTCTACCAAAAGCAATCTACAGATTTAATGCAATTCCCATCAAAGTACCAACAATTTTTTAACTGACCTGGAAAGAACAATTCTCAAGTTTATATGGAAAAACAAAAAACCCAGAATAACTAAAACACTCCTGTACAATAAAAGACCTTCTGGAGGTATATTCACCTCTGATCTCAAGCTGTAATATATAGCAACAGGAAAAATAACTTCATGGTACTAGCATAGAAACAGACTGGTGGATCAATGAGATCAAATTGAAGAGTCAGGAGTAAACCGTAGGGACACTTGATTTTTAACAAAGAAGCCAAAATCATGCAATGGAAAAAAAGAAAGCATCTTCAAAAAATGTGCTGGTCTAACTGGATGTTTACATGTAGAAAATGTAGATCCGTATTTATCACCCTGCACAAAATTACAGTCCAAGTGGATTAAAGACCTCATCATAAAACCAGACACACTAAATCTAGTAGGAAAAAAGGGAAGAACCTTGAACACAGGAGACAACTTCCTAAAGAGAACACCAACAGCTCAGGCTCTAAGATCAACAATCAATAAATGGGACCTCCTGAAACTGAAAACTTCTATAAAGCAAATGACACTCTCAACAGAACAAAATGACAGCCCACAGACGGGAAAAGATCTTTATCCACCCTACATCTGATAGAGGGTTAATATCCACAATATAAGAGAAATTAAACACCAACAAAGCAAATAATACAGTTTAAAAATGGGGTACAGCACTAAACAGAGAATTCTCAACAGAGGAATATTGGTAGAGATTCTCTTTGGTAGAGAATCACTTAATGAAATGCTCAACATCCTGAGTCATCAGGGAAATGCAAATCAAATCGACTCTGAGATTTCATCTTACACTCAGAAGAATGGCAAAGACCCAAGTGACAACATATGCTTGTGAGGGTGTGGAGAAAGGAGAACCCTTTTCCATTGCTGGTAAGAGTGAAAACTTGTGCAACCACTTTGGAAATCAATCTGATGCTTTCTCAGAAAAATGTTCCACTATACAACAAGGACATTTGTTCAACTGTGTTCATAGCAGCTTAATTTGTAATAGCCAGAATCTGAAAACAACCTAGATGTCCCTCAACTGATGAATGGATACAGTTGTTGTACATTTATGCATGGACTACTATTCAGAAATGAAAAAGAAAGAAGTCATGAAATTTGCAGGCAAATGGATGAAACTGGAAAAGATCATCCTGAATGAGGTCTCCTAGAAGCAAAACGACAAGCATGGTATATATTAACTTATAAGTGAATGTTAGCCATATAATATAGGATGACCATATCAAAATCCACAGACCTAAAGAAGCTAGATAACAAGGAGGACCCTAGGGAGGATTCTTAATTTTCAGCAGAAGGGGAAACAGGATAGACACCAGAAGTGTTGGAAGAAAGGGAACAGGATGGGAGCCTATCATAGATATCCTCTAAAAGACTCTATCTAGCAGGGAATTGACATTGATATGGAGACTCACAGCCAACCTTTCGGCAGAGCACAGGGCATCCTACAAAATAAGGGGGTATAGAAGGACACAGAGGGTACAGGAGCTCACCAAGGAGACCAACAAATCCAAAGTATCTGGCCCCAGAGGACCTGCAAAGGCTGATGACCCACCAAGGTCCATGAATGGAGAGGACCTAGACCCTCTGTGCAGATGTAACCCATAGGCAGCTCAGTCTCCATGTGGACTACCTAGTAAGGGGAGCAGGGGCTGTCTCTGGCATGAACTGGGTTGCTTGCTCTTTGATCACTTCCCCCTGTTGAATCAGCCTTGCCAGGCTACAGAGGAAGGAGATCCAGGCAGTCATGAGGAGAGTTGATAGGCTAGGGTCAGATGGTAGGAAGAAGGAACTCCCCTTTCAGTGGACTAGGAGAGAGAGATGGGGGCAGGGTGGAACTGGGAGGAGATGATGGAGGGGGCTACAATTGGATTATAAAGTAAATAAATTGTAAAAAAAATACAGTTAGACTGAATGCAGTTTTGCTACAAGCCTATGGGGGTCAGAAAGGTGAATGTGCTGGTTTGAATGGAAATGACCCCCATTTTTTCATGGGGGCATAAAAGATGTGTCCTTTTTGGAGAAAGTGTGGCACTGGAGGTAGGTTTCAGAAGCTCAAGCCAAGGTGCAGTGACTCACTTGCTCTTCCTACTTCCTGCCAATATAAATGAAGAAATCTCAGCTACCTCTTCAGCACCATATCTGCCTGCATGTTCTCATGCACCCCACAAAGAAGATGATAGACTAACCTTGAAACTGCAAACAAGCCCCAGTGAAATGTTTTTCTTATAGGAGATGCTGTGGTCATGGTGTCTATTCACAGCAAATAGAAACTAACTAACAACAACAACAAAAATACATTTGGGTATATTAGAGAGGCTTGAACTCTGAAAGATACTTTGGATGTTTAAAAAGCCTGAACTTTCATAGTGCTGTAAGTTTTTTTAGGACTGTGGGACTATTTATTTATTTATTTATTTATTTATTTATTTATTTATTTATTTATGTGATCACTTTACAACCTGATTGCAGCCCCTTCCCTCCTTTCGTTTCAATCCCACCTTATGTCTCCCTCCCCCCACGTCCAACCTCCCCCTATTCTCACAGAAGAGGAGGACCCCAAGGTACCATCCCACTCTGGCACATCAAGACACAGGTGGACTAAAAACATCCTCTCCCACTAAGGCAAAGCAAGGCAGCCCAGATAGGGGAAATAGATCCAAAAGCAGACAACAGACCCCTCTCCAATTGTTAGGGGACCCACTTGAAGAATAAACTGTACATTTGCTTATTGTAGGCGGCCTAAGACCAGCCCATTCATATTCTTTAGTTGGTTGTTCAGACTTTGTAAGCCCTCATGGCCCACATTGACTCTGTAGGTTTTCTTGTGATGCCCTTGACCCTTCTGCCTCCCTTCGTCCTTGGTTCCACTGTTCCACAAAATTCCCTGAGCTCAGCCTACTATTTGGCTGTGAGCCTCTGCATCTGTGTCCCTCAGCTGCTAGATGAAGCCTCTCACATAACAGTTATACTAGGCTCCTATCCTGGCACACCAAGTCACAGCAGGGCTAAGCATATCCTCTCCCACTGAGGCCAGCCAAAGCAGCCCAGATAGAGGACAGAGGTCTAAAGTCAGTACTCCGATTGTGAGGGTACCCACACAATGACCACGCTGCATGTCTGCTACACCTGTGTAGGGGGACCTAGGTCTAACTCATGCATGCTCTTGGTTGTGGTTCAGTCTCTGTGAGCCCCCTGGGGCCCAGGCCAGCTCACTCTATAGGTCTTTCTGTGGTATCCCTAACCCTTCTGGCTTTCTAAGTCTTTCTTCCCATTCTTCCACAAAACTCCCCAAGCTCAGCCTATTGTTTGACTGTTGGTCTCTGCATTTGTTTTTTTCAGCAGCTAGATGAAGCCTCTCATCTATGCTAGGCTTCTGTTTGCAAGCATAGCAGAGTATCATTAATAGTGTCGGGCTTGGTTCTCTCCCATGGGGTGGGTCTCAAGTTGGGCCAGCCAGTCATTCCTTTGCCATTCTCTCAATCTCTGCTCTCTATAACACTGGCACTTTTTGTAGGCAAGACAAATCTTGGGTCAAAGGCTTTATGGGTGTGTTGCTTTCCCCCTCCCTCCACTAGTAGTCCTCCCTGGCTATAGATAGCAACAAGTTCAGGCTCCAAATCCCCCACTGCTATGAGTCTCAGCTAGGGTCACTCCCATAGACTCCCCAGAAAAGAGCCTCCTCTGTCCCAGAGAGGTCTCCCATCAATTCCTGATGTTTTTCCCTGTCACCCCTCTGCTTTCCCAACACCTGATCTCCACCCCTTAGTCCCTCTCCTCCCCATCTCTTCTCCCATCTAGTTCCTCCCTTCATCTACTTCAGACCTGTATTTTTTTTTTCCTTCTCAGATTCAAGCACCCTCCCTTAGGCCCTCTATATTATTTAGTTTCTTTGGGTCTCAGGGTTGTAGCATGGTTATATTGTATATTATAGCAAATGTCAATTTATAAGTGAGTACATGCCATGCTTATCTTTCTGGGTCTGGGTTACCTCACTCAGGATAATCTTTTCAAGTTCAATCCATTTGCCTACAAATTGCATGATGCCTTTGGGTTTTTTGTTTGGTTGGTTTGGTTTTGGTTTTGGTTTTTTGGTTTTGTTTTGGGGTTTTTTTAGAGCTTTTAAAAAATTATTAATTACACTTTATTCACTTTGTATCCCGCTTGTAGCTCCTTCCCTCCTCCCTTCTCAATCCCTCCCTTCCCTCCCCTTCTCCATCATGCCCCTCCCCAAGTCTTTGTTTTTAATAGCTGAGTAGTATTCCATTGTGTAAATGTACTGTGTTTTCTTTATCTGTTCTTCAGCTGAGGGCCATCTAAGTTCTTTCCAATTTCTGGCTATTATGAATAAAGCTGAAAGGAACATAGCTGAGCAAGTCTCTTTGTGGTGTGCTGGAGCATCCTTTGGGTATATGCCCAGAAGCCATATAGTTGGGTCTTGAAGCAAAACTATTACCAGTTTTTGTTTTCTGAGAAACCATCAGATAGATTTCCATGGTGATTGTATAAGTTTGAACTCCCACGTACAATGGAGGAGTGCTCTCTATAGAAGGAACTTTTATTTCCCTGTTTCGATTGTTGTCTCTGAGATGACTGCCTCTGTCTAATGTAGCAGAATACCAACACAGGTCATTTTATTGTTTCTTTTTAAATTTACATGTATTTATAACAATTTTATAAAAATCTGCTTCTGGATTACCTCACTCAGGATGATCTTTTCTAGTTCCCAGCATTTGCCTGCAAATTTATGTATTTATTCACTTTGTATCCCTTCTGCAGCCCCCTCCCTCATCTCCTCCCAATCCCACCCACCCTCCTTCTTCTCTCCCTATGCCCTTTCTCTAGACTCCTGATAGGGAAGGACCTCCTCCCCATCAATCTGACCCTAGCTTATCAGGTCTCATCAGTGCTGGCTGCATTATCTTCCTCTGTGGCCTGGTAAGGCTGCACCCCCTAAAGAGAGGTAATCAAAGAGCAGTCACTGAGTTTATGTCAGAGACAGCCCCTGTGCCCCTTACTAGGAAACCCACTTGGAAAATGAACAGCCAATGGGCTTCCTTTGAACAGGGGGCCTAGGTCCTCAGCATGGTCCTTGGTTGGCATATCAGTCCTTGCAGGACCCCTGGGCCCAGGTGTTTTGGCTCTGTTGTTCTCCTTGTGGAGATTCTGACCCCTCGGTCTTTCTATCTCTCTCTTCTTCCATAAGGATTACTGGCACCCTACCCAAAGTTTGGCTATGAGTCTCAGTATCTTCCTGGAAACCCTAGTGGGTAGAGTCTTTCAGAGGTCCTCTGTGGAAGGCTCCTGTCCTGTTCCTTGTCTTCTCCTACTTCCAATGACTATCCTGATCACCCTTCTGAATGAGAATTAAGCATCTTCCCTAGGGTTATCCTTGTTGTTTAGCTTCTTAGGAGTATAGATTTTAGTATTTTTATGCTATATTATATGGCTAATATCCACTTATGAGTGAGTATGTATCAGGATGATCTTTTATAGTTCCCACCATTAGCCTGCAAATTTCATAATTTCCTTGTTTTTAACTGCTGAGTAGTATTCCATTGTCTACATGTATACTAATATTTCTGTATTCATTCCTCAGTTGAGTGACATCTAGGTTGTTTCCAGATTCTGGCTATTACAAATAAAGTTGCTATGAACATAATTGAGCAAATGTCCTTATCGAATGGTGGGGCATCTTTTGGATATATGCCTAGGAGTGGTATAGCTGGATCTTGAGGTAGCACTATCCCTATTTTTCTGAGAAAGCGCCAGATTGATTCCCAAAGTGGTTGTACAGCAATGGAGGAGGGTTCCCCTTTTTCCACATCCTCTCCAGCATACATCATCCCTTGACTTTTTTATCTTAGCCTTTCTGATGGGTGTAAAGTGAAATCTCAGGGTCGTTTTGATTTGCATTTCCCTGATGGCTAATGACACTGGGCATTTCTTTAAGTGTTTTTCTGCCATTCAATATTCTTCTGTTCAGAATTCTCTCTTTAGCTCTGTAGCCCAATTTCTAATTGGATTACTTGGTTTGTTGGTGTTTAACTTCTTGAGTTATTTATAGATTCTGTATATTAGCCCTCTGTCAAATGTAGGGCTGGTGAAGATCTTTTCCCAGTCTGTAACCTGTCTTTTTTATTTTTTTTAAGAGTAATATTTGGTTTTACCATAGGTCTTTGACACCCAAGCACTGTCATGTGTGTGTGTTTTATATATAAAGTTTGCCTTAAGTCAAATCATGCATTGAATGGTTACTCTAGCAAGCTTTGTGTCACCATTACCCTAGCAATTTTCAGGCATGAAATATTGTAGAGTAAACGTTTGTGGACTGATTTGGTGTTTATATTTTCTTTTGGTAGCGATGCCATTAAGCTGGCAATTCTGGGATATACAATAAAACAGGCTGAGGAAGCCACAGAAAGAAAGCTAGCAAGGAGCACTCTTCCATGGGGTCTGTGTCAGATACTGTCTTCAGGTCCTTGCCTTGAGTTCTTGCTCTGACTTCCATGGATGATGGGCTACAAGATGTAAGATGAAATAAATCCTTTCTTTCCCAGGTCATGGTGTTTTATCACAGTAACAGAAAAACATAAATGAGACAAAAATATTTTTTTAAAATTTTGATTGTGTGTTTGTGTGTGAGCATGTGTGCAACCATGTGCACAAGCCTATCCAGGTTCTTGTGGAAGTCAGAAGATGATGTTGGATACTCTGGAGCTAAAGGTATAAACAGTTGTGTTCCACCAACCATGTGAACGTGGATCTGAAATTAAATACTCTAGAAGAGTAATATGACATCTTAATCACTGAGCCTCTTTCTAGCCAGTATATTCCTTCTACTCTGGGTGTCTTTAGGATTTATTGTAAAGGGATATACAGTTTGGTCACAAGCCTTTTCTGCATCTATAAAAACAATACTGTGACTTTTGCTCCTAAGTCCATCTATGTGATGTATACATTCACATGGGTGAACCCATCCTGCATCCCTGGAATCAAGCGTACCTGGTGGTAAGGGAGTAATCCTCTTGGTGTATTCTTAAGTTCAACTAAGAAGTCCTTTGTTGAGAATTTCGCATTTATATTCATCAGAACATGAAAAACAGCATGGTATTGGCAGAAAACAGTCATAATGGAATAGAAGACTCAGATATAGATCCACACATTCACCTCTTTTTTTTTTTGATAGATGCCAAAAAAAAAAAAAAATACCCAGTAGAAGAAAGGCAATATTTTAAAGAAATAATGCTGAGCAAACTAAATATCTATGTGTAAAGAATTAAATCCTTATCTTGCATCCTGCACAAAACAACTCCAAATGAATCTAAGACATTAATATAACACCTAAAACTATAAAATTTCTAAAAGGAAAATATAGGGGGAATATTTCACAACATAGACATAGGTAAGTACTTTCCGACTCCCATTGAGTGGTGAATTAGGATAATTTTCAACTAATAGAATCTCATGAAATTAAAACGCTTTCTGTATACTGAAAGAAACAGTTAACCAAGTCAGGAGACTGACTACAGAATGAGAGGAAATCCTTGCTAGATACATATCTGAAAGAGAATTATGATTTAGAATATGCAAAAAAACTCAAAAGATAAACACCAGAAAAATATTCAACTCAATCAAAATCTGGGTTAGGAAGCTAATAAGAAAGTTTTCAAAAAAGAAATACAAATATTAAGTATTTATATTTGTAATACATACATGCATATATATCTATACTTATATACATACAAACATACAATGTGCTGACAAACTGCAATGGAAGCATTATGTTTTCATGTACAGCTTCAAAAACACAGAGCTACTATAGACAGGAAAAGATTTTCATTATACAGTTCTAATGGCAAATCTTGGTACCTTCCTGAAGACAAAACAAGCAGTTTCATGAATCCTGATGTTCTTCTACCCTTTACAGAATTGTGATAAAGATAGGAATCATATTGAAGCAAGAATTCATGACAAAGACTCAGAGAAAATATTTTGGCTCAGTGAACTGCCTGACTTCCTGAACAGACTTGGAAAATCAGGACTTTTCTGATACTGTAGTAAAACAAAGAACAGACTGCCTTTCCTTAAGCAAAAAGCTGGACAGTATTTTCAGAATCAAAGAAAAGGATGGTGGTATTATATCAAATATAAAAGAAAAACTGAAGGAGGAAAGGAAGAATTAAACAAGGGACTGAAAGGTTGGACTTCTGTTGAAAGATAAGCTTTATATGATAGGTAGTTGGAAATAACTTCTGATCTATCAGCTCTGTTCCAAATTTGAACAGAACCAAACTCAAATAGAGCCATCCTGTCTAGCATTTTTGTAAGTGCAGGGCTGTAAGACATGGAACAAGGAAAAATACACTGAGTTAAAAGAAAACTGGTTTTATCATAATGTTAATTTTCAGTTCGTGAGAAATTCAGTTCTCACTGTTTCTTTTATTTCAATATACTTATATACTCAAATATACTTATATATTGTTTATAGAACAAACAGTATCCTAAAAAGCTGTGCAATCAAGGATTAAAGTCTCTGAGGAAATGATTTTGTGCATTTTGTGCCTGTAGAGACTGGTTATCAGAGTGGGTCAAGCCATACCAAGAGGTGCTTCCTGTCTGCCCTCCAGTAAAACTCAACCAAATGATGTCTTGCCTTTGATTTTTCCCCAGCTGCTCTTGCATCCACAGGCTCGCCCAGGGCTAGACCCTAACAGGGAGCCAAGGAATACCAAAAGTCACACCCTACAGCAAACCTCTCACAAGAAAGACCCTGGAGGGTGACTGCTCTGCTCAGGTGAGAAACAGCAGGAGATTTAGCAGTCACAGGCATATAGGGTTTCTTGGGTGGGGTTGAGGGGCTTTCCAAGGTGGAGATTTCCAGCATGAGGGACTGATGTGATTTCAAGTCCTGAGCTTCAAGGTGCTCAGGATTGGTGTGTGTTCCTGTTCAGAGATTGGTGGGTTTCTGTGGCAAGCTCAGGGATTGGTGGGTTTTCCTGTTCAGAGAGTGATAGGACTTTTTTATTTTTTTTTTTCTTGGAGGGCCACTCTTCCACTTCAGGGCTGGGAATGATTTTCTAATGATACAGCCACTAGAAAACTTTAGGGAAGTCTGGGTGGGAGGGACCTGGCCCTGGAACTCCTGGGGGTGGGGATGGAGGTAGAGATAGAGGTTGGAAGGGGTTGGGAGGGAAGTGAGGGTGGCCACTTTCCTGCCTTGAGGGTTTACAAAGTTTACAAAGCTTACAAAGAGAGTTCCCTGCCGTCTTGAATTGGGGTGAGTAGCCAACAAAGCCTCCTTCATATCTGAGGAAATTAGACATGTTATAAAAGTGAGAGTATTGTTCTCCAATTGGTATCATGCTGGCCTAACCTGAAGGAAGCTATCCCTGACTAAACCAGAACAGTGGTGCGAAAGCCTTTAGTGCCAGCATTCCAGAAGTAGAAGCAGGAGAATCAGAAGTTCAAGGTCACTCAGCCAGTTCCTGCCCTACCTGGACTTCATGTGACCCTGTCTCAAAACAAACTTTAGATCTTCAATCATGTTTTGTTCTTTTGTTTTTTAAAGATCTTTAAGGTACATGTGTGGAGAAATAAAAGCTAACGATCACAAAGTACGTATATAAGTTAATAATTTATGATCTACTAACAAGATAAATTGTTGGTAATTTCTGTTAGTAAAATATGATCAGTAGATGAGTCTGAAAAAAAAAGCTACTTTGTATTTGCTCACCTCTTACAACTTAAATTTAAGAAACATATTACTCTGTTTTACAAAGTTAGATTGTTCTATGATCACATCTCAAAACGGCCCCACTTGGCTGGCTTACAGCAGCCTGAAGCATCACCTCAGATCCAGATCCTGCTCTCGGGCGGGAAGGTTTGGCAGCAGAGACTTCAAGGATGGCTCCGCCCCCAACCTCAACCAGACTTCTACTTATGCGTGTTTCCAGGACAACAGACGGCGGAGGCGGTCTCGCGAGAGCCGCAGTTTCCGGGCGTGACGTCACAGCCGAAGCTACCGCCGCTGGCTCAGGTGCTAGCTAAGAAACTGTCACTTAGGGACGCAAGCGGTTCTTATGTCCGGAGCTCACTCTCCAGAAACCTTTGCATAGCTTGGCTGTCATGGCTGGTGGGACCCGCGCAAGGCGCCGGGCAAACAAGGCGAGGCCGGTGAGTAATGCTTGCACTGAAGGACCAACTCTGTGCAGCTAAAGCTAGCAGGCGAGGCTCTCAATCTTCGTTGGTTAAGAGAACCTTCAGTAGAAAAGCTTGTGTTCTAATCTGTTGCCAAGGCTTAAAAAAAGGAAAAAAAGAAAAAAGAAAAAAAGAAAGAAGGAAAAAGAAAAAAGTTAATAACCGATTTTTGGAGGTTTACTATAAAAAAACAATGAAAGTCTGAAGTGAACTTATGCCAATTACCCTGATCAGTGCACATTGCATAATGTATTGAATTATCCCACTGCCCCGTGGACATATAATTGCTGTGTCAATTGAAATATATTTGCTGTAAAATAGAACGTGAATAACAACATAAAATGTAAATGCCAATTCATAAGTTGACAAAAGATGTTAACATTTTTCCTCAGAAATTATGTAAATAATAAACATGAAAAATAAACATTTATCTTTAATCACAGCAAAATGCAGATACCACACAGAGAGTCTCGTTTAGTCACAGATGACTATAATTTAAAAATACCATATAACAGCAACTATCAGTAAGCATGGGGAAATTTTTGAACCGTTAACACATTTTAGCTGAGGTCATAAATGATATAGGTAGTATTGGAAGCAGGTTAGCAGGTTTCCAACAAGTAAATGATAAATTTACTATATGACCCAGCAGTTACAGGGACATGGAAACAGGGTTGTTGTTGTTTTTCCCTTGTTTTTCTTTTTCTTTAGAGTCTATAATACAATTACAACATTTTTACCTTCTCTTTCTTCCCTCCAAACCCTTCCATAAACCCCTCCCTAATCTCCTTCAAGTTCATGGTCCCCCTTTCAACTAATTGTTTTGGCATGCATATATGCTAACTTCTGTGTATGTTTTTGAGAAAAACTTTTATGGTGCCCAGGCTGGTCTTGAATTTTCTCTGTACCTAAAGATGACCTCAAACTGCTGATCTTCCTGTCTCCATGTCCCTGTTCTGCAGCTGCAGGCATACATGTCTAGCTAGTTCCCAAACAAAACTTTTCACAAGTCTGTTCATAGAAGCAGCATTTTCAGGGCCCAAAGTGAAAAAATCCAAATGTCCATGAACAGATGAATGCATTAAGAAAGTGTAATATGGAAGAATAAATGATGTATTGGTACATTCTACGGCAGGTCCCGAATTCAGAAGCATAATGCTAAGAAGAGTAGGCAGACACAAGACATAAGACGTCAGTTTCAGTGTATATGCGCTATCTGACACAGCTTTTCCCACTGAAGTAGAATGGAGAAAGTTATCACTAAGAGGTTAGAAGAGGGGCGAAAGGGGATTGCCCATTGGTGAATGTGGTGGATAAATAAAAATGTATGGTCAATAAAAATCTTTCATTGATTTGGTTGCTCTGGGGAACTCTCTTTAATGTAAGCAAGCCAAGGTCATTGACTGAAACCACGTTTTTCAGTGTGGATGTTTACTCTTCTACATTCCTTTATGTACTTTTTGGGAGGTCTTCTGTCACTTTTTAAAATGGCTTGTTTTAAAATAGTTTTAGGGACACAGGAAAAACCAAGTGGAAAGTGGGAACTTTTCATGTACCCCCTCACATCCAGCCCCTTTCGCCTTATTGTTAGCATCACTCCTGTGCTCTACTTGACACAGTAGATACATTATTATTCAGAAAGTTTATTCTTATTGTTATATTTTCTATGTTTTTGACCAATCTAAAAATGTGCATTTATAAATATAAATAATGTGTATTTACTATTACAAAATCATACAGAACACTTGTTTCATTTCCCTAAGAATCTTCTGTCCCCACTTACACACTCTTCCCTTTCCTTTGAGAATGACAACCACAGTTCTTTTCAGGCCTCCATAATGTTGCCTTTATCAGCATACCATATAGTTGGAATTAGGCAGTTCAGAGGTGTTCAGATAGCCTCCAG
>CM053744.1:88015978-88038390 GCA_028658305.1 Pachyuromys duprasi
TACCAGGCCACAGAGGAAGACAATGCAGTCACTCCTGATGAAACCTGATAGACTAGGATCAGAAGGAAGGAGAAGAAGATATCCCCTATCAGTGGACTTGGGGAGGGGCACAAGTGGAGAAGTGGGAAGGAGGATGGGACTGGGAGGGGAGGAGGGAGGAGTTGATGGGGGGATACAAAGTAAATAAACTGTAATTAATAAAAATAAAAATAATATTAAAAAAGATTCCCCGAAGGATAAAACGGTTTACCTCCCCATGGAACATCTTGTTGTTTAAGCTCCTTGTAAATAGTCTGTTTTAAAATATCCTATTATTTAACCTTTCTTTCCACATTCTGTGTCATAAAGGATTTTCCTCCAAGATTAAGGCTTTTAATCTCAGAGGAAACTGCTACACAGCATGTGGACAGAAGTTTTCAATTGTTTATGTAAATGTCCAGAATGGTTTCTGAGTGGTATCTTTAGGTTGGGAAAAAGATGAATTCACCTCATATTTTTATTTCAAAGTGACTATAAATTTTCTATGGTTTCTGCAAAATAAGCTTCTATTCACCTGGTACATTTGTCATGTTGGAGGCTTACTGCCTCCTTCTGCTAACCACAGGCTAGTGCTGGAAGCCTCTAGCCTCCTTATAATCTAATTTAGGCTTAGAATGTTTTCAGCCTTTGAGACTTTCTGCTGAGTAGCTCACCACTTGTATTTCTCTACAAGATCTGGACTGACTGGTTCGATTTAGCTGTTCTAGCTCAGACTCCTCGCACAGCTGACATATTCAATCTGGCTTTTCTCTCTGCTTCTGAATTGTTCTTCTTGGCCTCAAACTAACTTCAGCAATCTTTTCTAATCAACTGTCTCCTCTTTCTCTGGCTAGTTCTGCCTTCACCTGTGTCTAGCTTGATCTCGCTCTCTGCAACCTTTCTATTACTGTCCTTGTAAAACTACCTCCTGTGTCTCTCTCTCATTGCCCCTTAAGTAGCCTCCCTTTCCTCTCTTTCCTCCTGAGAGTTGGGTTACCCTATTATTCCATATCTTTCTCTGATTTGTCACCTTTTCTGCCACTCAATTAGGCATCTCTTTCAAACATGGTTGCTTCCTTCTAAAAGCTAACTTTACCTTCATTGTTTGAGATGAAAACTGTGTACCACCATGCCTGGATCTAAGTTTTTCTTGACCTTAAACTTGCTCTGTATCAGGCTAGCCTTGAGCTCATATCTGCTTGCCTCTGCCTCCTGGATTAAAGAATTGTTTGTATTCCAACTGGATCACACGGACCTTGAAGGTCTTTGGATATGACCTCTTGCCAGAACAGTCATATTCTGAACTAACATTCCTCTACAGCTCCCTACTAATACTTATCCACATTTGCACTATCATTTATATTGGCCTTTTGATTTTGGCCATTGTAAAAGGTTTGAAATGGTTTATAATTTTTGCCTTAATTTATTAATTATCCAGATGCAATGATCTGAATTTTGCATTCCCTCACAATTTATATCTGGAAAACTAAGACCCAGTGTGATGCTATTAAGAAATAGAGGCTGAAGAATGGGATGGGATTGTGAGCTCTCTGTCCTCAGAAAACACTTGCTCTTCCACCACCTTCATGTTTGAGCACAATAACAAAATTCCACTTTAGAGTTAGTTGGCAGCCCTTATCAGGTAGGTAATTTATTTTTAGCCACATTGAACTTCCTAGTTTTAGGAATTACAGGAAATTTTAGTCTTTATAAATTATCCAGTCTCAATTCTGACTGATTCAGAAATAGACAAAAGCATGGTCTATGTATCGTCTTTAATGATACTTCTGTTCATTATCTTTCCATTTTTTACATTAATTTATATTTATGGTCATTCTGGTATCCCTATCCATGTACCTCTTCCTTTGATGTTTTGTCATAAATTTTCCAATCCCATTTCTTCCCAGTATATGACAATGAAGTTGAATAATTGGATGTAATCCATGAATTCTTATATAATTACATATCTTTCCATTTCTACGTCTAAACAAAGTGCACAGTCAGGTAGATTGTTCGAAGTTCCGCCCATTTACTCCTGTCTTTCAGGAATATCCTATGAAGAGATTATAAAGTTATATCTTATATCTTTCTATCTTAGGTGGTGCCTGCAGATCCATTCTCTCTTCCTCTGTCCATGAGATTGTAGGCAGCATTTCTGATTGCCACTGAAACCTCAAGCATATTATTTGTTCGTTTTTCTGTTTATGTACCATAGCTTCACCACTGTGAAAGAAGTTTGCACAGCAGTTTGCACAGCAACCTGCAACTGCTAAAAATTGCCATGGTACAGACCCATCCCAAAATGTATTTAAATCCATTGTTAACATTGTTTGAAGTGTAATTTGGGGAAGGTGACTAGTTAATGAGTGCAGAACATTCATAATTAGGATCTGTGCTCTTCTAGAAGAGATTTCAGAGCCATAGTTAGTCCTCATTTGCTAATTAAGGTTGTAATGAAAAAACAAAACAGTAATTATAACAACGTTTTGATGCCTGTTTACCAGGAAGTGCACTTAACATTAAGAGTTTTTCTTAGATTTCTAAGTTTCCAGCACTAAAATGAATTTCTGTTGTTATATCAACCTGAGTGTACTAAATCAAAGAACAATTCAAGCACTGCTAAAAGCTAGCAGCTATGTTAGTCCCCACAGTAATGTACTAAATGAGAATATATTGTCTTCCCAATCTTAAAAAGTATATTAAAATTATAGTATCTCTTTATTGGTTGTGTGGAGGACAATATTAAATGATTTATTCACCAGAGCTCCAGAAATATATAGAAATTTTATTATGTTACAAAACTTCAGGAATTAAAATGTCTCACTAGTACATCTAGAGCAGCCATTACTTCTTGCCCATTAGATCCAGTCAGAATAATACTATCAATGTAACAGACCATTGTGATATCTTGTAGAAGGTGAAGGGTTTTTTATCACCTGTCCGCCTTTGACTGGTTAGATGGTTCACATGACTAAGCAGATAAATTAGCTGCCACCAAGCATTAGAACTCTGACTAACATAAGTTGCCCTCACACCTCCACATACGTACTGCTGAGACATGGAAATATCCCCACTTCTCACAGGTAGGTAGGTAAGTAGGTAGATAGATAGATGGATGGATAGATAGATCCAAACTAAATTATAACATGGGGCTGAAGGACAGTGAAAGTGTATTGCTGTCCTTGCTATCTGAAAGCAAATTTCTTCTGGAAAGTATTATGTATAGAAATTATTTTGAACATCTGTTTTATGCTCTTTGCCAAGAATTATTTTCCTTCATCTATAATGATATTTAAAGATATATTCTTTGATTGTATCTTATAGTTCCTGCATTTGTATTTGTAATATGTAATATTTTTGTTTGTGTGACCCAAATTCTTTACTTCAAGTTATGATATTCTGGAATGGAAGATTTGGTTTCTTTGTAAACTCAGTAATGTTATATAAACATGATTTTGTTTTAAACCCAAATATGGACATTTTTCAGAAATGTCTTTCCATTTACAGAAAGAGGCTTCTATAAATGTTTTGAAGTCCAAGGTAATACATAGGTGTGTTAAGTCTGTTTTGCATCACTGTCACAAAATACTTAAGGTATATTAACATTGCAAAAACCCCTAAAATTTAGTTATTTAGCCCAAGTTTTGGAGACTCAAGGACATTGTGCCAGAATTGCCTTAACATAGTAGTAGAACATGTTTAGAGGAGTAGATAATGTAATCAGACAAAAATCCAGAGAGCAAATGAGTAGTTCTATCATTTTTTTTGCATCTAAAAAACACTTTGTCTCTATCTTTTTCTAACATTGACTAAAGCAATTGTGGGTATTTAAGAATTCCTACTATATGCTATTTACCAACTGAAGAATCAGAAAAGTCAGTAGTCTGATTCACTGACTCCAAAAGACTGAGTCCAAAAGGCATACTTGTTTGAGGACCAGAAAATCTAAGCTGAACTGTGGAAGACAAATTGCCTTTCTTGTACCTTTTTGTCTTGTAAGAATGCTATTCTTCATTTAATCTTCAAATTTGAATGTTCATCTCTTCCTGAAATAACCTTCCAGACACTCCCAGAAATGTTTTGCCATCTATTTGGAAATCCCTTTACTCAATCAAGCTAGCCCCTAAAAGTGGGCAAAAGGGTTATGCCAATATTTCTAACATAATCATTGATTTGCCTCATTATCTTTTTAGTTGTGAATGTCTGTTTATAATCCAAATATGTTATTAATTTCATATATAAAATTTTAAATCTTTTTATGTGATTTAGATGTAGTTTGTTGTCCAAAGGCTTGTGTACAAGAAACCTGACCACTCCAATGTAGTGGTGAGAGGTGATTAATCCTCCAGTGGTGGAGAATTGAGTGGGAAATGAATGTCTTGAAGAATTATTAACACCTTTCAAAACTTTATAGATTAAAAATACCCAGAACTTTATGAATCTGCCTGAGACTGAAACTAAACATCAGGTACAAGATGCTTAGTTACAAGATTAAATCAGATACAAGATTAAAGGGAAAGATGGTGACCTTGAAAGGTACAGGAACATAAATGTTAAACAGTAAATATTGACAGATCAGAAATATTCATCTGTGCATTTATAATAGAAATATTGTGCAGTAATATTCAGAGAAAAGCAAAATGATAAATAATGCAAATCTTTCAGAGGACATTAGTTTTGCCACATTGCACAGACACATAATTTGACACTGAAAATGTAATTTAATATAGAAACTTTGCAATCCGAGCATCAAGAAAACACCAGAGAAAGCACACCATACCCCTTTATATTTCAAAGCTTATTTATGATTTTTCCTAAATGCATTAAGAGAAGTATTATTGTTAATCCTTTCTGCTGAGAGTAGCACAAGCTTTTGCTTTTTTGTTTCTAAGCACCAACGATCTAGAGTGGCCATGCTGAGTATCAGTGTAAGCTCCAGAAAGAATCCATGATAAGGACACATACTCAGGGACACAGAGCCACTTGGTGGAAGGTACTGGCTTCCCTACATAGTAAAACAGGTGGCACAGGCATTTGGTGTTTTCAGCTAAGCCAAAGTTTCACCCATCTGAGACCAGCTGTACATGAGTGCAAGTGGATGACTAAGACAGACTGGAATGGCCAGGACACCCGTATCTCACTGCAGATTGTCTAGTTTGTTTGCTTTCCACATTCCTAGATGTGTACAGACATTTGGTGGAAACAGTTCTTACTTGGACATTCCTTTATATCCATGCACACACTGGCAAAGTGCCTCTGACATCAGAGGACAGTTAACTGATGGGTCTTGGGTTCAGCTGTTGGGAGTAGCATAAGGGCATCTTTCAGACTTCCTGTATTGATGGTTCTGTGTATGAAAACTATTAGGATTCATCCCACCAACAGTTATGATAGTGTATGTGATTCCATGGGAAAGCCAGGACAGAGAGCAGCCTGCACATAGCTCTTTCTACACTAATGTCTTTACCATGTTTGAACTTCACAGAAAAGAGAAAATGAGTTACCATTGGACCCACACTTGGTTGGAAATAAAAGCCATCTCCATTTTTTTTTATCAAGAAAGAAATGCCACTGGTCCTTTTTATTGACACTGGTTCTGGTTTGCTTTGAAATTATTATACTGTTTTTTCCTCTTTACTGTTATTTCTCATATTTTCATCCCATTGTGCTTGCCTCTGTCTTTTTTCTTTTCTAAATCCTTTTATACTACTTATTAACATCTTATATTACCCAATTAGAAAAATTAGTTAACATTATATGTCCCCAGCTTCTTTGTTTTAGATTTTTATTAGATTAATAACTGTTGATCCCATTTTCTTTATTATATTTAAATATGTTTTATATTTAAATTATATTATTGTTTATTAAACTTATATTATATTTATTATATTTTAAACATTTTAATGTTGCCACTGTATGCTTTTTTGCCATTGAGGGTTAATGGAGACTGAGACTTCAAGAGAAAACCCCCTATAAAGTGAAGGAGTTATCCGTCTCAACACGCGTATAAATAATATTGAAACATCAAAAAGAAAAAAGAAAAGCATTTTGACTCTTCTAAACTTTTCATAGTTTCTCTATAAATGATTGAAAAGGTATTAATATATTTGAATTTTTGGACAAAGAATTCAAAAGATCAATTTGAAAATAATCAGTGTCCTCAAATGGGATTCAAACAGGAAAAAAATGTCAATATAAAGTTTGCATGAGAAATTCATCAGAGATACAGATTGAGAAGAAGAAAAAGACTACTCAAACAGACATCTTGGAAAGGAAAAAGATGAAGAAATTATTCATTATTAATATACTAAATCAGGGGGAAAGCATCAATTAGAGAAAAGGGCAGTGAATTATTTAATTCTGATAACAACAAAGACAGTAAAATCATTACCACAGAATTTTCTATAACTCCAGAAAACATAAAGAGACCAGATACAAGAATCCTTGATATGGCTAGGTGAGGTACTGCATGCCTGTAATACCAGCACTCAAAGAGGCAGAGGTAGGTGGATCTCTGTGAGCTCAAGGCCAGCCTGGCCTATGAAGTGAGTCCTGGACAGCCAAGGATACACACAGAGAGACCTTCTCCTGAAAAAATTCAAAGAAGAAAGAAGGAAAGGAAAGGAAAGAAACAAAGAAAGAAACAAAGAATCCTTCGTGTGGAACAAAGAGCTAAAACAGAAACTGAAGTCATAGAGAAATTTGTTCAGTGAAACTACAGAAGAAAATTCAAGTCTAGAGAACTATATGGATACCTTAGTATATAAACCAATTATAACACCAACTAGACATGACTTGAAAAATAACCTGTCCACACCAAACTATAGTTAAAATATATAAGTACAGAGATAAGAAAGAATATTGAAAGCTATAAGACAAGGATATCTACTTACCTACAAAGGCAAACTCATCAGACCTCTCAGCAGAAACCTCCAAAAGTCATGGAAGGAGGTATTTCAGTGTGTTAAGGTAATCAACTGCCAGCCAAGATCACTATATCCAGAAAAATCAGGTTTTAAAACTAAAAGGAGGTGTAAACACTTCATAAGCTATAAGCACTAACTAAAGATATGGCAAATAAACCAACATGGAACAAGATACTTAAAGGAATTCTACAAACAGATTGGGGCATGGATATAGGCTTAAAAGAGCCTAGTAAAAAGTTAATTTTATGAAATTCATATAACTATTAAGAACTAGGAAATAATCAAAAATATTCAACTCAGCAAACTAGTTGAGCTCTTAAGTGAATAGGGAAAGAAGACTAGAGAGTACTTGAATCAACAAGCAGAAAAGACCAAAAAAAGGCATAATATAAAAAAGCATGAATTAACAGATGATTCTTAATAATACTAAGTGTAAATCATTTTTTGCACTCCAGCTAAAAGACACAGACTAGCCAGCTATATTAAAATACAAGGTCCAACTGTTTGCTCTCTACAAGAAACTACATGTCACTAACGAAGACACAGAGCCTAAAAAATCCCTGAGAAACACATTCTAAATAAATACTTTGACAAATTTTGGAGTAGATACAACTTTGTAGTGGTTAATCTTCTTTGTCAACTTGCCTGGATCTAGAATTACCAAGGATACATTTGTAGGCTTGTCTGTGAGAACATTGATAGAATACATTCACTGAGGAGGGGAGACCCAACCTGAATGTGAGTGGCACCATCCCATGGTCTGGAAGCCCAGAATGAATAAAACAGAAAGAAGAAATCCAGTATTCTTCTATGTCTGCTTTATTGTCTACTGAAATATGAAGAAATAGCCTCAAGCTCTACTTCTACAAGACTTAATCACTGCTACCCATGTCTTCTGTACCATAAGACGCTGTAGCCTCAAATAAACTCCTCTACCTCAAGGCTTCTTCTTATGAGTCTTTTTGCCTCAGCAATGAGAAAACTAGCATAATTTAATATCAACCAGCAATTAATAAAATGCCCTCACAAGCATGTCCACAAGACAACATGATGGATGCAGTTCTTAAGTTGAGGTTTGCTCTTCTCAAGGTTGTTCATGTTTTGATCAAGCTGACAAAACTTAATCAGCAGAGTGCAGAGCACACATTTTTTTTTACTAGCATATGAAACTTTTACCAAAATAGATAACATTTTAGCTGATAAAACATGTCTTAACAACTTTAAAATAAGGTACCATTAACAGTGGGGCGATATCTACCTGTAATTCTATGGAAACCAGTAAGCTATATGCTTCTGCAGTACAATGTTGGGACGTACATAGGATAGATGTTCCCATTCCCAAAAGGAGAAATCATGGATTCTCTCTTCCGCTTCTCAGCTCTTAAGACATAGTATGTATCTTAGGTCACACGCATTGGAAGACTGGTGCAATGTCATCTGATGTAGTGACTGAGGATTTGCATATTTATTTTTACAAATGGAGGAAATCATTGAAAAGAACTTAGGTAACAAAACAGGAACTAAAGAGGTAAGCATATCCAACAGACTACAAGAGATGGAAGAAAGGATCTCAGGCATGGAAAACACAATGGAAGAAATTGTTGTATCTATCAAAGAAAATGTTGAACCTAATAAAATCCTAACACAAACCATCCAAGAAGTCCAAGACAACATGAAAATACAAAGCCTAAGATAATAGGAATAGAGGAAAAAGAATATTTCCTGTCTCTAACGCCCAGAAAATATTTTCAACAAAATAATAGAAGAAAATTTCCCCAATTTAAAGAGGCCTATAAGCATACCAGAGGCTTACAGAACACCCAATAGATTAGACCAGAAAGGAAAATCCTCCCACCACATAATAAAACATAATACAGAACAAAGAAAAAATGATAAAAGCTACAAGGGGAAAAGGCCAAGTAATATACAATGGCAAAACCATCAGAATCACACCTGAGTTCTCAAAAGAGACTATGAAAGCCAGAGGGGCCTGGAGAGATAATATGCAGACCTAAGAGAACACAGATGTCAGCCCAGGCTACTATACCCAGCAAAACACTCAATCATCACAGATAGAGAAAACAAGATATCCATTGGGGGGAGGGGCAAATTTAAACAATACCTACCCACAAATTCAGCCTTACAGTAGATACTAGAAGGGAAAATACAACCCAGGAAAGCAAACTACATCCAGAAAAACACAGGAAATAAATAACCTCACTACAGCAAAACTAAAAGTAACCAAGCATACAAACACACTATGACAACCAACATCAAAATAGAAGTTTCTAACAGCCAATGGTCTCTCAACATCAGTGGACTCAACTCTGCAATAAAAAGACACAGACTAACGGAATGTATGTGTAAACAAAACCCAACAATCTGTTCCATACACTCAACATGCCTAAGTCACAAAGGTAGAAATTACCTGAGAGTAAAGAGTTGGAAGCTCAATTTTCCAAGAAAATGGACCCAAGAAGCAAGCAGGAGTAGCCATTCTAATATCTAATAAAATAAACTTTCAACCAAAATTAATCAGAAGAGATGGGGAGGGTCACTTTATTCTCATCAAAGGAAAAATCCAGCAGGAGGACATCTCAGTTCTGAATATCTGTGCCCCCAATACAAGTGCACCCATGTTTGTAAAAAACATTAACAAAACTGAAACCGCACATAGATCCCCATACATTAATAGTGGGAGACTTCAACACCACACTCTCAACAAAGGACAGGTCAACAAAACAGAAACTAAAGTAAGACATGGACAGGACAGGAGTTCCACAAGGACCAAATATATCTGGGCACAGGTGTCTTTTCTGAGACTGTTTCTCCAATCAAGGACCATGCATGGATATAACCTAGAACCCCTGCTCAGAGGTAGCCCATGGTAGCTCAGTATCCAAGTGGGTCCTTTGGTAAGAAGAACAGGGACTATTTCTGACATGAACTCAGTGGCTGGCTCGTTGACCTCCCCACCCCTGAGGGAGGAGCCTGGCTAGGCAAGAGAGGAAGACATTGCAGCCAGTCCTGAAGAGACCTGATAAGCTAGGGTTAGCTAGGAAGGGGAGGAGGACCTCCCCTATATGTGGACTTAGAGAGGGGCAGGGAGGAGATCGAGGAGGGAGGATAGGATTGGGAGGGAATGAGGGATGGGGCTACAGCTGGGATACAGAGTAAGTGAACAGTAATTAATATAAAAAATAAAAATTTAATTAAAAAAGAAAAAATGACACTAACAGATGCATGAAGCAAATGGGACTAAATGATATCTATAGAACTTTTCATCTGAACACAAAGGAATTTACCTTCTTCTCAGCAGCTCCTGGAACCTCCAAAATAGATCATATAGTTGGTCACAAAGCAAGCCTCAACAGATACAAGAAGATTGAAATAATCTCCTGTATCCTATCTGACCACCATGGACTAAAGCTGGACCTCAACAACAACAGAAATAGCAAAAAGCCTACACACACAGGGAGACTGAACAACTCTATCCTAAATGGCAGATGAGTCAGGGAAAAAATAAAGAAAGCCATTAAACACTTCTGAAAATTCAATGAAAACAAAGGCACAATATACCCAAACTTATGGGTTGAAAGCAGTGCTAAGAGGAAAGTTCATAGGACTAAGTACCTTCATAAAGAAATTTGAAACATCTCATACAAGCAACTTAATGGCTCACATGAAATCCCTAGGGGAGGAGGGAAAGTAGACATACCCAAAAGGAGTAGATGGCAGGAAATAATTACACTCAGGGCTGAAATCAATTAAATTAGAATCAAAGAGAAAAATTCAAAGATTCAATGAAACCAAGAACAAGTTCTTTGAGAAAATCAGCAAGATAGATAAATCCTTAGCCAAACTAAAGGCAGAGAAACACTGTCAATATCAACAAAATCATTAATGAAAATGGGGACATAACAACAGATGCTGAGGTAATCTAAACAATTATTAGGTGTTACTTCAAATGCCTATATAATACAAAATTTGAAAATCTAAATGAAAAATATTCTTGATCGATTCCACTTACTAAAGTTGAATCAAGATCAGGTACATAAATTAAGTAGTCCTATAGCAGCTGAGAAAATAGAAGCAGTCATCAAAAGTCTCCCATCCAAAACAAAACAAAACAAAAAAGCCCAGGGCAAAATGGTTTCAGTGCAGAATTTTACTAGACCTTCAAAGGAGAGCTAACACCAATACTCTTCAAACTACTCCACAAAATAGAAATAGAGGGAACCTGACCCTAAACCACACGAAGACACAACAAAAAAAGAGAATGTTAGTCCTATCTCTCTTATGAACATTGATGCAAAAATACTCAATTAAATACTCAAAAACTCAATCTAAGAACACATAAAAGATATCATAACCAAACAGGCTTCATCCCAGAAATGCAAGGGTGGTTCAATATACAGAAATCCATCAGTGTAATCCACCATAAAAAAACTGAAGAAGGAAAACAACATGATCATCTCCTTAGGTGTTGTAAAAGAATTTGGCAAACTTCAACACTCATTCATATTTAAAGGGGTTTTTTTTTTGAGAGATCAGGGATACAGGGCACATACCTAAACATGGTAAAGTCATACATGAAGCCTGTAGCCAAAATCAAAGTGAATGGAGAGAAACTTAAATAAATCCTATTGAAATCAGGGACAAGATAAGGCTGCCCACTCTCTCCTTATCTCTTCAACATAGTACTTGAATTCCTAGCTAGAGCAATAAAAAAAAAATACTAAAGGAGACCAAGGGGGATACAAATCAGAAAAAGGAAGAAGTCAAAGTATCACTATTCACAGATGATATGATAGTATACATAGGTGATCCTAAAAATGCAACCAGAAAACTACTTCTGGTGAGAAATGCCTTCAGCAAAGTGGTTGAATACAAAATTAACTCAAAAAAAAAATCATTAGCCCTCCTGTATGCAAAAGACAAAAGGGTTGAAAAAAGAAGTTAAGGAAGCAGCACCTTTCACAATAGGAACAAATAACATAAAGTACCTTGGTGTGACTCTAACCAATCAACTGCAAGACCTCTTTGAAAAAAAATCAAGTTTCTGAAAAAAGAAATTGAAGAGGATATCAGAAGATGGAAATTCCCATGCTCATAGATCGGTGGGATTAATACAGTGAAAATGGCCATCCTGCCAAAAGCAATCTACAGATTCTGTGCAATTCCCATCAGAATACCAACACAATTTTTTACAGGCC
Source organism: Pachyuromys duprasi (assembly GCA_028658305.1). NCBI lineage: Eukaryota > Metazoa > Chordata > Mammalia > Rodentia > Muridae > Pachyuromys > Pachyuromys duprasi. The sequence continues at coordinate 88,028,139 of CM053744.1, forward strand.
TTGAAAGAACAATTCTCAGTTTCATATGGACAAACAAAAAACCCAGAATTGCAGTACAGTAAAAGGACTGCTGTACAGTAAAATCCTGTACAATAAAAGGACTTCTGGGGGCACCTCCATCCATGATCTCAAGTTGTACTACAAAGCAATAGCAATTAAATCTGCATGGTACTGGCATAGAAACAGAATGGTGGATCAATGGAATAGAATAGAAGACCCAGAAATAAACCCACACACATATGGATACTTGCTTTTTGACAAAGAAGCCAAAACCATACAATGGAAAAAAGACAGCATCTTCAACAAATTGTGCTGGTATAACTGGATGTCTACATGGAGAAAAATGGAAATATATCCATATTTATCACCCTGCTCAAAACTAAAGTCAAAGTGGATCAAAGAACTCAACATAAAATCAGACACACTAAACCTGTTAGAAGAAAAGTTGGGGAAGAGATTTGAACTCATTGGCACAGAAGACAACTTCCTGAACAGAACATCAACAGCACAGGCTCTAAGATCAACAATCAATAAAATAGGACCTCATGAAACTGAAAAGCTTCTGTATAGAAAAGGCCACTGTTGTCAGAACAAATTGACAGCCTACAAATGGGGAATGGATCTTCACCAACCCTATATCTGACAGAGGGGTAATATCCAGAATATATAAAGGACTCAAGAAGTTACATACCAACAAATCAAGTAATCCAGTTAACAAATGGGGTACAGAGCTAAACAGAGAATTCTCACTAGAAGAATACTAAATGGCAGAGAAACAAACAAATGCTAAAACAAATGCTTAACATCCTTAGTCACCAGAGAAATGAAGGCAAAACAACCCTGAGATTTCACCTTACACCCATCAGAATGGCTTAGATCAAAAACTCAAGTGACAACACATGCTGAATAGGATGTGGAGAAAAGGGAACCCTCCATTGCTTGTGGGAATGTAAACTTGGACAACCACTTTGGAAATCAATGTGGCACTTTCTCAGATAATTAGGAACAGTGCTTCTTCAGGATGCAGCTATACCACTCCTAGACATATATCCAAAACATGCTCAAGTGTACATCAAGGACATTTGCTCAGCCATGTTCGTAGCAGCTTTATTTGTAATAGCCGGAATCTGGAAACAACCCAGATGTCCCTCAACTGAGGAATGGATACAGAAATTGTGGTGCATTTACTCAATGGAATACTACTAAGTAATCAAAAACAAGGAAATCATGAAATTTGCAGGCAAATGGTGGGAACTAGAAAAGATCATCCTGAGTAAGATATCCCAGAAGCAGAAATACAAACATGGTATATACTCATAAGTGGATATTAGCCTTATAATATAGGATAAACATACTGATATCTCTATGCGTAAAGAAGCTAAGCAAAAACAGAGACTGTGGGTAATATGAGCAATCCTCTCTCAGAAAGGCAAACAGGATGGAAATCTGAAGAGGGAAAAAACATGAAACAGGACAGGAAGGTACCACAGAGGGACTCAGAAAGAATACCCTGCAGTGTATCAAAGCAGTGGCTGAGGCTCATACCAAACTTGGGCATTGTGCAGGGCATCTAGTGAGGTGGGAGGAGGGTGGTAGTAAGTAAGACCTGGAGAGAACTGGAGCTCCACAAGGAGAGCGACAGAACAAAAAAATCTGGGCTCATGGGTGTTTTCTGAGACTGATACTCCAGCCAAGGACCATGCATGGAGATAACCTAAAACCCCTGTTCAGATCAAGCCCATGGCAGCTCAGTGTCCAAGTGTGTTCCCTACTAAGGGGAACAGGGACTGTCTCTGACATGAACTCAGTGGCTGGCTCTTTGAACACCTCTCCCTGAAGGCGGATCAGCCTTCCCAGGCCACAAAGGAAGACCATGCAGCCAGTCCTGATGAGATCTGATAGGCCAGGGTCAGATGGAAGGGGAGAAGGACCTCCCCTATAAGTGGACTTGGGGAGGTGTATGGGAGGATATGTGGAGTGAGAGTGGGATTGACAGGGCATGAGGGGGAGCTACCGCCAGGATACAAAGGGAATAATTTTTAATTTATAAAAAAATAAATTAAAAAAATCACTCACTATGACCAAGTAGGCTTCATCCCAGGTATGCAGGGATGAATGTTCAATATATGGAAATCTATCAGTGTAATCCACCGTATAAACAAAGAAAATGAAGAGCCTCATAAAAATGTGAGAAGTCGTTACTTGCACCAAGGCACATGGAGAAAATTTCAGAAATTAAAGGGGTGAAAGCTGCAGAAGAATACAATCATTTTTGTGTGGATATTACACCACACGTGTATCTTTAGCGTTCATGAAGGTAGATAAGAGGACTGTAAGTTCATGGCTGTCCTATGATTCTTGGTTTATCAGAGTTATTCTGATGTTTTTGTGTGTGTGTTCAAGTAAACTTTTTAGTTTACATTTTAGTCATGGCCCTAAAATGCAAGAAAGGTGATGCTGGCATTTTCAATATGCCATAGAGAAACTGCAATGTGCTGCTTTAAAAAAAATGATACTAAAATTAAACATGCACTCACACATGTGATATCTGAAAACTAAGTTAGAAAAATCCACCCTATAGAAAAGAAAGCAGTGATGGAAAGATGGAATATCAAAAACATCTGATGCGTATAAAAAACAAAATGAAAATGGGAGTTATAAAACCAACTACATAGCTAAAATTAAATGTGACTGCTTAGCAAGCTATTTAAAGAAGAAATCCCATGCTAGTAAATAATCCAACTGTTTGTGTTTATATTCTAAAGCACAAAAACGTTGAAAGTTAAAGAACTGAAAATAACCCCATGCAACTGACAATTAATAAAGTTTGTGGCTATAATATCATACAGTAAAGACCTGAAATTGCGCTGCTGGAGGTAAAGAATATTTTCCACTTACAGAAGTCTTTCTTACTGAAATCCAGCAAACTTTCTTTTCTTATTAAAAATAAAATACTCCTCTCCCGCCGTCAGCCCGCAACGGATTCCTCCTGTTTCCACCACAGCTGCACCCAGTCCACCCTTGAAATCTTTGTATTCGCCCTTCCCAGCTGAGCTGCGAATCACCCTTCAAGCCCTACTTGTTATTTAGGCTCTCTAGTTCATGATCGTAGCATAATTATCCTTTACTTTTCAATTAATACCCACTTATAACCATGCTTGTCTTTCTGGATATGGGTTACCTACCTCAGGATATATATTTTTTTCCTAGTTCTATCTCTTTGCCTGTAAATTTAATGACATCAATGTTTTTTATTTATTTCTATTAATTAGTTTGTTCACGTTGTTTCCCAGTTGTAGCTCCCTCCCTTTTACCCTCCCAATCATACCCTTCCTCCCTCTTCTCCACCCATGTCCCTCCCCAATTCACTGATAGGGGAGGTCCTCCACCCCTTCCACCTGTTCCTAATCTATCAAGTCTCATCAGGAGTGCCTGCACTGTCATCCTTTGCAGTCTTATCAGGGGGAGTTGATCAAAGAGGAGGCCAATCAGTTCATGTCAGAAACAGTCCCTGTTCCATTAGTAGGGAACACACTTGGACACTGAGCTGCAATCTGTGCAGGGGTGCTAGGTTATCTCCATGAATGTTCCTTGGTTGGAGAATTAGTGGAGAAAACACCACTGTGTCCATATTTTTGGGTTCTCTTGCTCTCATTGTGGAGCTCCTTTCCCCTCCAGGTATTTCTATCTCCCCCTTCTTTTATAAGATTCTCTGCACTCTGCCCAAAGTTTTGGCTGAATCTCAGTATCTGCTTTGATACTCTGCAGGGTAGAGTCTTTCAGAAGCCCTCTGTGGTAGGCTCCTGTCCTGTTCCCTGTTTTCTCTCTTCTTTGCCTTTCTGAATGAGGATTGAGATTCTTACTCAGAGTCCTGCTTCTTGATTAGCTGCTTTAGGTGTACCGATTTTAGTATGTTTATCCTATATTATATGTCTAATATCCACTTATAAGTGAGTATATACCCTGTGTGTGTCTCTGCTTCTGGGATACTTTACTCAAGATGATCTTTTCTAGTTCCCACCATTTGCCTGCAAATTGCATTATTTCCCTGTTTTTGATTGCTTAGTATTATTCCATTGAGTAAATGTACCACAATTTCTGTATCCATTCCTCAACTGACAGGCATCTGGGTTGTTTCCAGCTTCTGGCTATTACAAATAAAGCTGCAATGAACATGGTTGAGCAAATGTCTTTGTATACTTGAGAATCTTTTGGATATATGTCTAGGAGTGGTATAGCTGGATCTTGAGGTAGCACTGTTCCTAATTTTCTGAGAAAGCACCACATTGATTTCCAAAGTGGTTGTATAAGTTTATATTCCCATCAGCAATGAAGGTTTCCATTTTCTCCCCATCCTATCCAGCATGTGTTGTCACTTGAGTTTTTGATCTTAGCTATTCTGATGGTTGTAAAGTGAAATCTCAGGGTCGTTTTGATTTGCATTTCCCTGATGACTAAGGAAGTTGAGCATTTCAAGTGTTACTCTGCCATTTGATATCCCTGTATTGATAATTCTCTGTTTAGCTCTGTACCCCATTTTTAATTGGATTACCTGATTTGTTGATGTTTAACTTCTTGAGTTCTTTATATATTCTGGATATTAGCCCTATATTAACCTATATTAGCCTTATAGGTTTGGTGAAGATCCTTTCCCAATCTGTATGCTGTTGTTTTGTTCTGATGACAGTGTCGTTTGCTTTACAGAAGCCTTTCAATTTCATGAGGTCCCATTTATTGATTGTTGATCTTAGAGCCTGTGCTGTTGATGTTCTGTTCAGGAAGTTGTCTCCTGTGCCAATTAGTTCAAGGCACTTCCTCACTTTTTCTTCTAACAGGTTTAGTGTGTCTGGATTTTTAACAACTGAATAATATTCAATTGTGTAAGGGTACCACATTTTAAACCATTCTCTGCTTGAGGAGCATGTAGGTTGTTTCCAGTTTCTGAGAATCATGACTAAAGCTTCTATGAATATAGTTGAGCAAAGGTAATTTGAAGTAGGATGGAGTGTCCTTTGGGTATATGCTCGGGAGTGGTATAGCTGGGCATTGAGATAACTTGAGTCGCAGGTTTTCTGAGTAGTTGTACAAGTTTTCATCCCCCCCCCCTCCCAGCAATGGCAGAGTGTTCCCTGTACCCCACATCCTCTCATGTGTTGGCACTTGAGTTTTTGATCTTAGCCATTCTGGCAGCTATCAGATGAAATCACAGAGTCATTTTGATTTGCATTTCCTTGATGACTAAGGATATTGAACATTTAAGTGCTTCATGGCCATTAGAGAATACTCTGTTGAGAATTCTCTGATAAGATCTGTCCCCCATTTTTAATTATCTTATTTGGTTTGTGTGTATGGTGTGTGTATGTGTGTGTGTGTGTGTAGTGCCTTGAGCTCTTTATATATTTTGGATATGTGGAATTGGTGAAAATCTTTTCCCATTCTGTATCTTGTCATTTTGTCCTTTTGACAGTGTCCTTTGCCTTATAGAAGATTTTCAGGTTTATGACATCTTTTTATTGACTTTTGATCTTATTTCCCACATTATTGGTGTTTTGTTTGGGGAGCTGACGCCTATACCAATGCCTTCAATTTTATTCCCCACTTTCTCTTCTATTAGATTTAGGTTATCTGGTTTTATGTTGAGATCTTTCATCTACTTGGACTTGAGTCTTGTGCAAGGCGGTAGATGTGGATCTATTTATATCCTTCTAAATGACAACATCTAATAAGACCAGCACCATTTGTTATAGATGCTGTCTTTTTTCCATTTTATATTTCACAATTCCTTATCAAAAATCAGCTATCCATAGGTGTATGAATTTATTTCTGTGTCTTCAGTTGGCTTCCATTGATCAACCTGTCTACTCTTATGCCAATACCATGTGGTTTTTATTACTATTGCTCTATAGTACAGTTTGAAATCGGGGATATTGATACCTTCACAAATTCTTTTATTGTACAGGATAGTTTTAGCTATTTTGGGTTTTTAATTTTTCCATATGAAGTTGAGGATTGCTTTTTCCAGGTCTGTAAAGAAGTGTGTTGGAATTTTGATGGGTATTGATTTGAATCTGTAGATTGCTTTTAGCAAAATGGCCATTTTTACTATGTTAATCTTACCAATCCATCAGTATGGAGGATCTTTGCATCTTCTGGTATCTTTTCATTTTCCTTCCTCAAAGACTCAAAGTTCTGATTATATAAGTCTTTCACTCCTTTAGTTAGAGTTACTCCCCAAGGTATTTTATAATATTTGTGGCTATTGAAAACAGTGTTGTTTTCCTGACTTATTTTTCAGTCCATTTGTCATTTTTACATTAGAAGGTTGCTGAATTTTTTTTGAGGGAACCTTTTATCCAGCCACTTTGCTCAAAATCTTTATCAGCTCTAAGAGTTTCCGAATAGAATCTGGGGGGTCACTTATGTATATACTATCATATCATCTGTGAATAGCAATACTTTGACTTCATACTTTCCAATTTATATCTCTTTGATATCCTTTACTTCCCTAGCACTTTCAGAACTATATTGAATAGATATGGAGAGAGTGGATAGGCTTATCTTGTTAAGATTTTAGAAGAAATTGTATTGAGTTTCTCTCAGTTTAATTTAATGCTAACTACAGGCCTTAATTTTAAAATTTAGGTATGTCCATTGTATCCCTGATCTTTCCAAGACTTTTATCATGAAGGGCCGTTTACTTTGCCAAAGGCTTTTTCAGCAACTAATAGAATGAGTATGTGGGTTTTTTTTTTTTCTGTCAGTTTATATATGTGGTGGATTACTTTGAATGATTTTATATGTTGAACTATCCCTGCATCTCTGGGATAAAGACTACTTGATCATGATGAATGATCTTGATGTCTTTGTGAGTCTGTTTTGCAAGTACCTTATTCTGCATTTTTTGCATCAATGTTTATGGAAGAAATTGGTCTCTAATTTTCTTTGTTTTTGAATCGCTGTGTGGTTATCAGAGTGAGTGTAACCTCATAAAAAGAACTTGGCAGTGTTCATTCTGTTTATATTTTGTGGAATAATTTGAGGAGTATTGGCTTTAGCTCTTTTTGAAAAATCTGGCAGAACTCTGCATTAAAAGATTCTTGTCTGTTTTTCATGGTTTGGAGACTTTTGATGACTGCTTCTATTTTTATTTTATTGAAACTATTTATCTGGTCTTGATTTAATTTTGGTAAGTGGTATCTATTGAAAACATTGTCCTCTTTTAGTTTTTCCAGTTTTGTGGAGTATAAGCTTTTGAAGACCTAACAATTTTTTTGGATTTCCTCAGTGTCTGTTGTTAGTTACCCTTTTGTTTTTTACTTTGTTAATATGGATATTTTCTCTCTGCTTTTACTTAGTTTGTTTAAAGGTTTGTCTATCTTGTTGATTTTTGTCAAAGAACCAACCCCCTGTTTCATTTATTCTTTGTATTGTTCTCTTTGTTTCTAATTTATTGATTTAAGCTCTCAGTTTGAGTATTTCCTGAAGTCCATCTTCTTAGGTTTACCTTGCTTCTTTTTGTTCCAGAGCTTTCAGGTTGCTGTCAAGTTTCTGGTATTGGGTCTCTTCAGTTTCTTTTGTTTGGTTTGTTGGTTTTTAAATTAAATTTTTATTTTTTATATTAATTACAGTTTATTTACTTTGTATCCTACCTGTAGCCTCCTCCCTCATTCCCTCCTAATCCCATTCTCCCTCCCTCATCTCCTCCTGCCCCTCTCTAAGTCCACTGCTAGGGGAGGTCCTCCTCCCCTTCCCTCTGACTCTAGCCTATCATGTCTCCAGTTTCTTTTGGAAGGCACTGAATATTATGAACTTTCCTTTTACCACCACTTCTGTTGCGTTCTATAAATTTGAGTATGTTATGCATTAAATTTTTACTGAATTCTAGGCTTTCTTTAATTTCTTTCTTTATTTCTGCCTTGACCTAGTAGTTATTTAGTATAGTTGTTCATTTTCCATGAGTTTGCAGGTTTTCTGTAGTTTCCATTGTTGAAATGCAGTTTTAATCCATGGTGGTCTGATAAGATATAGGAGGTTAGTTCAGTTTTATTCTATCTGCTGAGAATTGCATTGTGATTGATTATGTGGTTAGTGTTGGAGAAAGTTTTATGAGGTGTTCATAAGACAGTATATTCTTTTGTGTTCTGTTTGGTTCATTTGACTCAATGTCTGCTAGATCCATTACTTCTCTGTTTAGTTTTTGTCTGGATGATCTGTCCATTGGTGAGAGTGGGGTATTGCCATCTCCCACTATTAATGTGTGAGGCTTGATGATTTATGCGTCCATAAAATTATTTTACAAATGTAGATGCCCTTGTGTTTGGGGCATGGATGTTAAGAATTAAAATATCATCTTGGTAAATCTTTCCTTTTATAAGTATGTAGTGTCTTATCCCATATTTTTTGATTAATTTTAGCTTGAAGTCTATTTCGTTAGATATTAGAATAGCAATACCAACTTGCTTTTTTTGGTCCTTTGGCTTAGAAAACTTTTCCAATCCTTTACTCTGAGGTAATGTCTGTCTTTGATGTTGAGATATGTTTTTTCTATGCAGCAGAAGAATGGATACTGTTTTTCATACCCATTCTATTAGCCTGTGTCTTTTTTATTATGGAATTAAGCCCGTTGATATCGAGGGATATTAATGATCAATGGTTGTTGATTCCTCTTATTTTGTTGTTGGTTGTGGCAGTGTGTGTGTGTGTGTGTGTGCGTGTGTGATACCTTGGAACTGGAGATAAAGTGGGTATTAGCCACTTGATGTTGGTATTGAGAACTAACCTCAGAAGACATGGAAGAACAGATAGCATCTGAGCTATCTTTCCAGCCCCACTTTTATGATTCAAGCTTGTTTCTTTTTCTCTGAAAAAGTTGTTCAATATTGATATCAATGTGTCTATCTTTAATTTTGCTTTTTGCCCTTTGGAGTCATACTTTGAAAATTGCTTTCTGTATTAGTATCTTGAAGTGCTTCCTCTACATTCCCATAGTAATCTCAGAGGTTCATGTATTATGTCAGGGTCTTGGATAAGTTTTGAGTTGATAATCATACAGGGCGAGAGATACAGGATTGTTTTTAATTTTCTACATGTAGATATCCAATGTTTGTAGCAGCATTCATTAGAGAGTCTGTCCTTCCAGCAAGGTGTAGATTTTGCAACTTTGCTACAATTAATTGATTGTAGTTGTTTGTGTTTTGGTGAGTCTTGTATTCTATTTCATTGTTTGCATGTCTGTTTTTATACTAGTCCATGATGTTCTTGTTACTATAGCTCCACAGTATATTTTGAATTAATTTTTGTGTTAATGCCAGCATTATTCCTTTTGTCTAGGATTGCTTTAGCTGTTCAAGATCTTTTGTGCTTCCATATAATTTTTTAACATTGCTTTTCAATTGTGATGAAGCATGTCATTACTGTTTTGATGAGGCTGAAATGAATTTGTTAATCACTTTCAGCATTATGCCCTTTTCCTCAATAAAAGTCTGCAGATCAGTGGTTGTTGACAATTGGACGGCTCCATAATTTAGTAATTTCAATATATTTTCCATACTTTTATAATTTTCATTGTAAAGTTCTTTCAGCTCTGTAGGTAGGTTTATTCCTACGGATTTCATACTATTATCATTGGTATATTTTCTTTGATTTCTATTTCATTGGTACATAGAAAAGCTAATTTTTATATTAATTTCTTATCCAGCAACAAGATTTTTAAATAGACTTCTAAAGGTTTCCAGTTATAGTATAGCCATTAAAAGAGGGTAATGTTAATTTATTCTGTTTATATTTGAATCCTTATTATTGATCTCTTTTTCCTTGGTCTTGTTGATCAAATTTCGAGAACCATGTTGAATGAGAGCGGTATAAGTAGATATATTTGTTTTTAGCTGCAAATAATTTTTCACATTATATATTCTAACCACGGTTTCATGTCCTTCATCTCCTCCCAAACTCTCCCAGTTTCCCCACCCATTTAACTCTATGCCTTGCCTTCTTCTTTCTCTTTCTCCTTAAAAACAAGCAGAAACAAGCAAATCAGAAAAAAACTGAAGAAAGCATAGCAACTACACAACAAACACACACAAACACAAAAATAGAAACCATATATATATGGAGGGCTTCTGATTTTTTTGAGTTGATTTTGTATCCAGCCACTTTACTGAAGGTGTTTATCAGTTGAAGGAGTTCTCTGCTTGAATTTTTGGGGTCATTCATGTATATTTTCATATCGTCTGCAAATAGTGATACTTTGACT
>CM053744.1:88038890-88071330 GCA_028658305.1 Pachyuromys duprasi
TACGCAAATCCATCAATGTGATCCACCATATAAACAAAGTGAAGGAGAAAAACCACATGATCATCTCCCTAGATGCTGAAAAAGCATTTGACAAAATCCAACATTCATTCATGTTTAAAGTCTTGGAGAGACTAGGGATACAGGGTACATACCTAAACATAGTAAAGGCAATATATTCCTCCCTTTCTATATTCTCAGTGAAGAGGAAGCCATTAAGAAGTATCAACCCATCCTGGAACCTCAAGTCACAGCAGGACTAAGCATTTCTTTCACTGAGGCCAAGCAAGGCAGCTTAGGTAGCAGAAAGGGATCCACAGGTAGGTAACAGAGTCAAAGATAGCCCCTACTCCCATTGTTAGGAGACCCACATGGTGTCTGTGCTGCACATCTGCTATATGTGTATGGGGTCTAGGTACAAGCCACGCAAGGTCTTCGTTTGGTGGTTCGGTCTCTGTATGTCTCCATGGGCTCAGGTTAGTTTACTCTGTAGGCCTTCTTGTAGTGTCTCTCCTTGACCCCTCTGACTCCTTCAGTCCTTGCTTCCACACTTCCACAAAACTCCTCAATCTCGGTTTGTGATTTGACTATGGGACTCTATCAGGGTCCATCAGCTTCTGGATTAAGCTTCTCAAAAAACAGTTATGCTAGGTTCCTGTCTGTAAGCATAGTAGAGTATCATGAATAGTGTCAAGGGTTGGCCCTCTCCCATGGGGTGGGTCTCAATTCCTGCCAGTTATTGATTTGCTATTTCCTCACTCTCTGTTCCATCTTTATCCCAACACTACTTGAAGGCAACACAAATTTTGGGTCAAAGGTTTATGGGTGGGTTGGTGTCCCCATCCCACTACTGGAAGTCCCACCTGGCTACATATACCCCGCTGTTAGGGATCTCAGCAAAGGTCACCCTAATACGCCTTTGTCCCAGAGGTGCTCCCCCACCAATTTTCATTCTGTTTCCAGTTCCTTCTTCTCTACCCCCACTGCTCATTGTTGCTCTACCCACACCTAATATCTGTCCCCATTATGCTCCCCACCCCCTCTCCCACACATTCCCTCCCTTCATCTACTTCAGATGTCTATTTTATTTCTTTTTATGTGTGAGATTCAAGCATCCTCTCTTGAGCCCCCTTTGGCTTCTTCAGGTTATCCTGTTTTTTATTGCAAATGTCAACTTATAAGTGAATAAATAAAATGCATATCTTTCTGAGTCTCGGTTACTTTACTCAGTATGATCTTTTTTAGTTCCATCCATTTGCCTGCTAATTGCATGATGTCTTTATTTTTAATAGCTGAGTAATATTCCATTGTGTAAATGTATGACCTTTCCCTATCCAGTTTTTGTTTGAAGGACATCTAGGTTGCTTCCAGTTTGGGGCTATTATGAATAAAGCTGCTATGAACATAGTTGAACAAATGTCCTTGTGGTATGATGTAGCATCTTTAGGTATATGCCCAGGAGTGGCATAGCTGGGTCTTGAGGAATCACTAATTGTCTAAGAAAGCGCCAAATTGATTTCCAAAGTGGTTGTACAAGTTAGCACTCCCACCAGCAATGGAAGAGGGTTCCTCTTTCTCCACATCCTTACCAGCAGGTGTTGTCGCTTGCATTTGGATGAGTGTCAGATAGAATCTCAGAGTAATTTTGATTTTCATTTTTCTGATGACTAAGGACTTTGAACATTTCTTCATGTGTTTCTCAACCATTATAGATTTCTCTGTTAACTTGTCTGTTAAGCTCTGTACCCTGTTTATTAATTGGGTTATTTGATTTGTTGTTGTTTAGTTTCTTGAGTTCTTTATAAATTTTAGATGTTAGCTCTCTTTATAAATTTTAGATGTTAGCTCTATTTATAAATTTTAGATGTAGGGTTGGTGAGGATCTTTGTCCATTCTCTAAGCTGTTGTTTTGTCCTATGGACAGATCTTCCATTTCATGTGGTCCCACTTATTAATTGTTGATCTTAGTGCTTGAGCTGTTGGAAGAACCAAAATTTTAAGACCTGGAGAGGACAGGATCTCCACAAGGACAGCAACAGATCCAAAAAGTCTGGGCACAGGGGTCTTTTCTGAAACTGATACTCCAGCTAAGGACCACTCATGGAGATGGCCTGGAAACCCTGCACAGAGGTAGCCTATGGCAGTTCAGTATCCAAGTGGGCTCCACAGTAATGGGAACAGGGGCTGTCTCTGACAGGAACTTATTGGCCTGCTCTTTGCTCACCTCCCCCTGAGGGGGTAGCAGCCTTTCCAGGCCACAGAAGAAGACAATGCAGCCACTCCTGATGAGATTAGGATCAGAGGGAAGGGGAGGAGGACCTCCCTTACTAGTTGACTGGGAGAGGGACACAGGTGGGGAAGAGGGAGGGTGGGATTGGGAGGGGAGGAGGGATGCAGGTACAGGGGGGATACAAAGTTAATAAACTGTAATTAATAAAAATAAAAATATTTAAATAATAAAGAAGAAAAATAAAAACCAAAAAAATTTTAAATACAAAAATATCACTTAAATGGAGAGCTTGTTCTTTGAGAAAAAAAGATTGACATTTAAAATCGATAAATGGGACCTCATGAAACTGAAAAGCTTCTGTAAAGCTAAGGACACTGTCAGCAGAACAAAACAACAGCCTACAGACTGAGAAAGGATCTTCACCAACCCTATATCTGACAGAGGGATAATATCCGGAATATATAAAGAACTCAAGAAGTAAACACCAACAAACCAAGTAATCCAATTAAAAAATGGGGTACAGAGCTAAACAGATAATTCTCAACAGAGGAATATCAAATGTCAGAGAAACACTTAAAGAAATGTTCAATGTTCAATGTCCTTAGTCATCAGGGAAATGCAAATTAAAACAACCCTGAGATTTAACCGTACACCCATCAGAATGGCTAAGAACAAAAACTCAAGTGACAGCACATGCAGTAGAAGATGTGGAAAAGGGGGAACCCTTCTTAATTGCTGGTGGAACTACAAACTTATACAACCGTTTTGGAAATCACTCTGGCACTTTCTCAGAAAATTAGGAATAGGGCTACCTCAAGATCCAGCTATAGCATATAGCATATATCTGAAAGACGCTCCCTCATACAACAAGAACATTTGCTCAACCATGTCCATAGCAGTTTTATTCATAATAGCCAGGATCTGGAAACAACCTAGATGTCCCTCAACCTAGGAATGGATACAGAAATTGTGGTACATTTACACAATGGAACACTACTCAGCCATTACAAACAAGGAAATCATGAAGTTAGCAGACAAATGGATAGAACTATAAAAGATCATCCTGAGTGTGGTAACCCAGAAGCAGAAAGAAACACGTGGTATATACTCACTTATAAGTGTATATTAGGCATATAATATAGGATAAACATACTAAAATCCACAGACCTAAGGAAGCTAAACAACAAGTAGGACCCTAAGGAAGATGCTTAATCCTTATTCAGAAGGGCAAACAATATAGACATTAGAAGGGGGAGAAGACAGGGAACAGGACAGGAGCCTACCCTGAAAGATTTTAGTGATCAGGGTATCAAAGCAGATGCGCAGACTCATAGCCAGACTTTGGTCAGAGTGCAGGGAATCTAATGGAAAAAAAGGAAAGCTAGAAAGATCTGGGGAGATCCACAGATCTCCACAAGGAGAACAACAGATCCAAAAACACCTGGGCCCATTGGGTACTGCAAAGGCCAATGTACCAACCAAGGACCATGCATGGAGAGTACCTAGACCCTCTGCTCAGATGTAGCTCATAGAGAGCTCAGGCTCCATGTTGTTTCCCTAGTAAGGGCAGCAGGGGCTGTCTCTGACATGGACTCAGTGGCTCTTTGTTCACCTTTTCCTGGGTGGAGGCAGCCTTGCCAGGCTACAGAGGAAGAAAATGCAGCCAGTCCTGATGAGATTTGATAAGCTAGTGTCAGATAGTAGAGGAGGGTGACATTCACCATCAATGGACTAGGGGAGAGGAATAGGGAGAGAAGAGGGAGAAAGGGTGGGACTGGGAGGAGATGAGGGAGGGAGGCAACAGCCAGGATACACAGTGAATAAATTGTAACAAATAACAAATCAATAAAAAGATTGATATTTAGCCAAATTAACTAAAAGACACAGAGAAGATCCAATTAATTAAACTAAGATGAAAAACTGGAGTATTAGAAGGACATACATTGAAAAATCTCTCCACCAAACTGGAGAATCTAAAAGTAATGAATTTCTTGATTTATATACGTATGTGTGTGTGTGTGTGTGTGTGTGTACACACACGTTATCGGACAAAGTCAAATTGAGGACACATAAATAATGTAAACAAAACCATAACTCCTAGTGACATAAAAGCAGTAACTGAAAATCTCACAAGCCCTCCCTGAAAAAAAAAAAAAAGCCTTGGGCCAGATGCATTCAGTGCATAATTCTATTATGAAAGAAAAATTAACACCAATGTTCTTCAATTTTTTTCATAAAATTAAAACCAAAGGAACATTTTCTAATTCTTTTTATGAGGTCAAAGTAAGCAAATATTTAAACCACACAAAGATACAACAAAAAGTAATAAAATTACAAACCAGTATTCCCTATGAACAGAGATGCAAACATTCTCAATAAAATACTTGCAAACTAAATCCAAGAAAGTATAAAAGAGATTATATACCATGATCTTGTCGGATTCAGCTAAGAGATGTGGTGATGTTTTAATGTATGTAACACAATAAAAACAATCCACATAAACAGACTGAAAGACATAAACCAAAGGATCAACTCTTTAGATTCAGAAAAGGCCTTTTACAATATCCAAGACTTCATGATAAGATCCCTGGTGTGATTGTGGATACATGAACACACCTTAACCTAATAAAGGCAGTTTAGAGCAAGCCACAGCCAACACTAACCTAAATGGAGATGGCGACAAATTCAATGCATTTCCACTGAAATCAAGAAGAAGACAAGGAGATAAAAATAGAAAAGAGTAGTCAAAGTGCCTTTATTTGCAAATGATAAAGATAAATACACAAAGGACCCTAAAAAGTCCATCAGGAAACCTCTACAGCCAGAGCAGCAGGATACAAAATTAACGCACAAATTAAGCAGCCTTCCTATATACAACAGTTAAACAGCCTAAGAAATAAGAGAGATTGTCTCCCATCGCTGGTACGCACGGCTTGGAGCTCTCTCTCCCTGCTTCCAGTCTGCTGGCCCACCATGAACAGAGACAGCGAACCCAGCAGAGGTGAGCTGGGCACTGGCCACAAACCTCATTGTTCCCTCTCCCAAGGAGGCCTGTTGTGCAGCATGGATCTTGGCTCTTTCTCTGCTTGCGCCATATCTGCCTGGTCCACCTGGGATACAGACAGCAAACCCAGTGTCGGGACCTCTAGGCCTGCTAACACCAGAGACAGCCAAATAGCTAGAGGCCATGGTAAAAACACAAGCAACAAAACTCAAGGACCTATGACACCCCTGGAAAACAGCGGTACTTCCACAGCAAACAGTGGAGATACTATCACACCTGAAGCACAACAAAAAGGAGGAAAATACATCTCTCCAAGAAATAAGGGGGAATGTCCAAGATGGTGGCACCAATCATGCAGGGTATCGGAACAGCCGCTCAACAGTGAGAGCAGAGTGATAGATAGGCCATACTGTGGACCCCCAAACCCCGACATCTGTGTTTCTCAGGTGGGAGGTGAATCCACGGGAATTCACAAGGATCCATCTACAGGGCACCTAGCTAATACCGGGATACATTCCTGGGCTCCCACCTGGTATTACCACAATCCTAGGCCACCCACCGAAACCCACCATCTGTGGATATCTTCCTGGTATCTACCAGGAGCTTATGGTGTGTTCACTCTCACAGTCCTGTGGACATACTAGTGGCTCCTGGTTCGAAACCTGGGAGCCTACTCTCACAGTCCTATGGACACCTTTCTGGTTGCAATGTCCAGTGGCACTCACTGTTACAATTCTGTGGCTCACTTGGGTCAGAATCAGCAAGAGCAGCACAGACAGTGAGGACAGCAAGCTGAGATAGGTGCAGGACCCAAGTCCCATTCTCTGCCATCTTGAGGAAGCCTGTGATGTACTGGAGCAGCTCCAGGCTTGGAGATCTCTCCACCTTTGCCACAGCTGCCTGGCCCACCTGGGCCAGAAACAATCCCAGGAGAGCCACTGAACCCAGAGGAGCCGAGATGGGAACAGGGACCCTAATCGCATTCTCCACCATCTCAAGGAAACCTTTTGGGCACTGGACCAGCTTTAGGCTTGGGCATCTTTTTGTCTGTACCCCAGTTACCTGGCATACCCGGGTCACAAACAATGAGTTAGCAGTGAGAGTGAATCCAGGAAAGGTGAGCTGGCCAAGGGATTAAGGTCCCATTGCCCTCCATCCTCAGGAGGCTGGTGGAGTCCTGGAGTAGCTCTAGGCTTGGTGACATTTCTGCCTGTTCCCAGCAGCCTGGCCCAGCTGGATCAGAAAGAGTGAGCCCAGCAGCAGTGAAAAAAGTGGAGCTGAGTTAGGTGTGGAACCCAACTGCCATTGTCCTCCATCTGGAAGAAGCCTGTGCTGCACCAGAGCAGCTCTGGGCTTGGAGATCTGTCCACCTGCACCCCAGCTGCCTGGACTACCTGAGTCACAAACAGAGCCACGTTCAATAAGATGAAGGAAATGGTGCAAAGCATGAAAACAGAATTAGAATCTATAAAGAAAACACAAACAGAGAAAACCTTGGAGCTGGAGAACTTAGAGAAAAGATCAGGAAACACAAAGGTAAGAATCACCAGTAGAATAAAAGAGATGGATGAGAGAATCAGTTAAAGGATTTCTCTGGTTGAATTTTTGGGGTCACTCATGTATATTATCATATCATCTGCAAATAATGATACTTTGACTTCTTCCTTTCCAGTTTGTATCCCCTTGATCTCCTTTAGTTGTCTTATTGCTCTAGCTAGGACTTCAAGCACTATGTTGAAGGGATATGGAGACAATGGGTAACCTTGCCTTCTCCGTGATTTCAGTGGGATTGATTTAAGTTTCTCTCCATTGAGTTTGATGTTGGCTATAGGCTTGCTGTATATTGCCTTTACTATGTTTAGGTATGTGCCCTGTATCCCTGATCTCTCCAAGACTTTAAACATGAAGGATGTTGAATTTGTCGAATGCTATTTCGGCATCTAGGGAGATGATCATGTGGTTTTTCCTCCTTCAATTTGTTTATATGGTTGGTCACATTGATGGATTTCCACATTTGAACCACCCTTGCATGTCTGGGATGAAGCCTACTTGGTCATGGTGGATGATATCTTTTATGTGTTCTTGGATTCGGTTTGCAAGTATTTTATTGAGTATTTTTGCATCAATGTTCATAAGAGAGATAGGTCTGAAGTTCTCTTTTGTTGATGGGTCTTTGTGTGGCTTAGGTATCAAGGTGACTGTGGCTTCATAGAAAGAGTTTGGTAATGTTCCTTCTATTTCTATTTTCTTTTTTTTTAGTAATTTATTTATTTTTATATTAATCACAGGTTATGTACTTTGTATCCCAGCCATAGCCCCTTCCCTCATTCCCTCCCACTCTCCCCATCCTTCCCTCATCTTCTCCCTGCCCCCCTCCGAGTCCACTGATAGGGGAGGACCTCCCCCCTTCCCTTTGATCCTAGTTTATCATGTCTCTTCAGGTCTGGCTGCAATGTCCTCTTCTGGGATCTAGTTAGGCTGCTGAGGGCCTCTGTAAGACTCTAACTAACAATGTATAAAAGCAGATATTAAGACTCACAACCAAGCCATCGCCAGAGTGCATGGAATCATATGAAAAAAGGGGAGTTAGTAAGACTTGGCAAGGACAAGAGCTCCACAATGACCAAATATATCAGGGCACAGGGGTCTTCTATGAGACTGTTTCTCCAACCAAGGACCATGTATGGATACGAACTATAACCCCTGCTTGGGTGTGGCCCATGGTATCTCAGTACCCAACTGGGTACCCTAGTAAGGGAAACAGGGACTATTTCGGGCAATTTTCTTGATAGAATCCATCTACCTAAATGAAGTCAAGATCAGGTAGAAAGATTGAATAGACCTATATCCCCCAAGGAAATAGAAGCAGTCATCAACAGCCTATCTACCAAAAAAAGCACTGGGCCAGATGGTTTTGGTGCAGAATTCTATCAGACCTTCAAAAAGTGCTAACTCCAATTCTCTCTAAACACCTTCTGCAAAGTGGCTGGATACAAAATCAACTAAAAAAATATCAGAAGCCCTCCTGTACACCAAAGACAAAAGGGCTGAGAAAGAAATCAGGGAAACAGCACCCTTCACAATAGCCACTAATAATATAAAGTACCTTGGTATGATTTTAATCAATCAAGTGAAAGACCTGCTTGAGAAAAACTTCAAGTCTCTGAAGAAAGAAATTCAAGAAGATATCAGAAGATGGAAAGTTCCCCCATGCTCGTGGATTGGTAGGATTAACATAGTGAAAATGGCCATTCTGCCAAAAGCAGTCTATAGATTCAATGCAATTCCCATCAAAATAGCAACACAATTCTTCACAGACCTTGAAAGAAAAATTCTCAACTTCATATGGAGAAACAAAAATCCAGATTTTCCAAAATGATCCTGTACAACAACAGATCATCTGGGGGTATCTCCATCCCTGACCTCAAGCTGTACTACAGAGCAATAGTTATAAAAACTGCATGGTATTGGCATAGAAACAGAATAGTAGATCAATGGAACCAGATAGAAGACACAGAAATAAACCCACACACCTATAGAAACTTGATTTTTGACAAAGAAGCCAAAACCATTCGATGGAAAAAAACATCTTCAACAAATGGTGCTGGTCCAACTGGATATCTGTATGCAGAAAAATGAATAGATCCATATTTTTCACCCTGCACAATACTAAAGTGCAAGTGGATTAAAGACCTCAACATAAAATCAGACACACTAAACCAGTTAGAAGAAAAAGTGGGGAAGACCCTAGAACTCATTGGCACAGGAGACTACTTTCTGAACAGAATACCAACAGCACAGGCTCTAAGATCAACAATAAATAAATGGGATCTCATGAAACTGAAAAGTTTCTGTAAAGCGAAAGACACTGTCATCAGGACAAAACGACAGCCTACAGACTGGGAAAGGATCTTTACCAATCCTACTTCTGACAGAGGGCTAATATCCAGTATATATAAAGAACTCAAGAAGTTAAAAAGCAAGAAATCAAGTAATCCAATTAAAAGATGGGGTATGGAGCTAAAAAGAGAACTCTCTGTAGAGGATTGTAGAATGGCAGAAAAACACTTAAAGAAATGCTCAACGTCCTTAACCATCAGGGAGATGCAAATCAAATGACTCTGAGATTTCACCTTACACCCACCAGAATGGCTAAGATCAAAAACTCTAGTGACAACTCATGCTGGAGAGGTTGTGGAGAAAAGGGAACCCTCCTCCATTGCTGGTGGGGATGCAAACTTGAACAACCACTATGGAAATCAATTTGGCACTTTCTTAGACAATTAGGAATAGTGATTCCTCAAGACCCAGCTATACCACTCTTAGGCATATATCCAAAAGATGCTCAAGTACACAACAAGGACATTTGCTCATCTATGTTCGTAGCTGCCTTATTTGTAATAGCCAGAAACTGGAAACAACCCAGATATCCTTCTGTTGAGGAATGGATACAGAAATTATGGTACTTTTGCACAATGGAATACTATTCAGCAATTAAAAAATGAGGAAATCACGAAATTCGAAGGCAAATGGTGGGACCTAGAAACAATTATCCTAAGTGAAGTATCCCAAAAGCAGAAACACTTTGTATATACTCACTTATATAGACCTAAAGGATAGGATTGACATGCTGAAATCTATATGCCTAGGGAAGATAAGCAAGAAGGAGGACCCATGGTGGGATGATCAATCCTCACTTAGATGGACAAATGGGATGGACATTGAATGTAGGAGAAAACAAGCAGCAGGACAGGAGCCTACCACAGAGGGCCTCTGAAGGGCTCTAACTATCAGTGTATCAAAGCAGATATTAAAGACTCACAACCAAGCCTCTGGCAGAGTGCAGGGAATCATATGAAAGAAGGGAGAGTTAGTAACACTTGGCAAGGACAAGAGCTCCACAAAGACCAAATAGATCAGGGCACAGGGGTCTTTTATGAGACTGTTTCTCCAATCAAGGACCATGTATGGATATAACCTAGAACCCCTGCTCAGATGTGGTCCATGGTAGCTCAGTATCCAACTGAGTACCCTAGTAAGGGGAACAGGGACTATTTCTGTCATGAACTCAATGGCTGGCTTTTCAAATCCCCCCCTCCCCGAGGGAGGAGCAGCCTAGCTAGATCCCAGAAGAGAACATTCCAGCCAGCCCTGAAGAGATATGATAAGCTCGGGTCAGATGGAAGGGGAGGAGGTCCTCCCCTATCAGTGGACTTGGAGGGGGGTAGGGAGGAGATGAGGGAGGGATGGGAAGAGTGGGAGGGAATGAGGGAAGGGGCTATGGCTGGGATACAAAGTACATAACCTGTGACTAATATAAAAATAAATAAATTACTTAAAAAAAGATTCCAGGCTCCAAGGACCCAAATTTTTTTCATGAAAATCATAGAAAAAATATTCCGCAACCTTAAGAAAGAGATGCCCTTAAACATACAAGAGGCTTATGAAACAACAAATAGACTAAAATAGAAAAAAATTCCTTATGTCACAAAATAATTAAAATACTAAATCTACAGAACAAAAAATATTAAAAGCAGCAAGGAAAAATGCCAAGTAGCATATAAAGGGAAACTTATCAAAATCACACCAGACTTCTCAACAGAGATCATTAAAGCCAGAATGGCCTGGGCAGATATCATGCAGACCCTAAGAGACCAACCCAGTCTACTATACCCAGCAAAACTTTCAATCAACATAGATGAAAAAACAAAATATTCCATGACATAAATAAATTTACACAATATGTAAGCAGCAAACCAACTGTACAGAAGATAGAAGAAAACTCCAATGCAATGAGATCAACTACACCAAAAAAACATAGGATGAAGATATCTTTACAACAATAAAGCCAAAGAAAGCAAGCATACAAACACACAATTACCACCAACTCCATAATAAAAGGAACAATTATTGATCACTATATCTATCAACATCAATGGAATCAACTGTCAAATGAAAAGACACAAACAAACAGAATGATTGTGGAAACAGAATCCAAGACCCTAATGCATTCAAGAAACACACCTCTATAACAAAGAAAAACATTGCCTCAGAGTAAAGGGCTGGAAACAGTTTTTCAAGCAAATGGACCCAGAAAGCAAGCTGGAATGGCCATCCTAATATCTAATAAAATAGGCTTTCAAACAAAATTAATCAAAGGACATAGAGAGGGACACTTCATTCTTATCAAAGGAAAAATCCACAAGGTGTACATCACAATTCTAAGCCCCAAATACAAGGGCTCCTACATTTGTCCAGGAAACATTATTAAAGCTTAAGTTACACATTGATCCCAAAACCTTAATAGTGGGAGACTTCAACATCCCACTCTCACTAAGGGACAGATCATCAAGACATGTACTAAAAAAAGAAATAATGGCACTGAGATCTTAAATCAAATATACCCAATAGATGTTTACAGACTTTTTCACCCAAACACAAAAGAATATACCCTCTTCTCAGCACCTCATCAAACCTTCTCCAAAATTGACCATGTAGTCAGATAAAAGCAAGCCTTAACAGAAAAAAAAGATTGAAATAATCACTTGCCTCCTATCAGTCCACTGTGGTCTAAACAATAATGAAAATAGCAAAACCCAACACATGCACGGAAACTGAATAACTATACTGAACGACAGCTGGGCAGGGAAGAAATAAAAAAAAGAAATTAAAAATGTCATAGAATTCAGTGAAAACAAAGGCACAACTTACCCAAACTTACGGAACACAATGAAATCAGTGCTAAGATGAAAGTTCATAGCACTAAGTGCCTTAATAAAGAAATTTGACACATCTCATACAAGTAACTTAGCAGCACACCCGAAAGCACTAGGGGCAAAAAAGAAGCAGGCACATCCAAGAGGAGTAGATGATTGGAAATAATCAAAATCAGAGCTGAAATCAATAAATTAGAAACAAAAAGAACAAGTCAAATAATCAATAACACCAAGAGCTAGTTCTTTGATAAAATCAAAAGGATAGACAAACTAACAAAAGGCAGAGAGATTATCCAAATTAACAGAATCAGAAAGGAAAAGGATGACATAGCAGTAGACACTGAAGAAATCCAAAGAAGCACTAGGTCTTACTCCAAAAGCCTATAT
Organism: Pachyuromys duprasi; assembly: GCA_028658305.1. Lineage (NCBI taxonomy): Eukaryota > Metazoa > Chordata > Mammalia > Rodentia > Muridae > Pachyuromys > Pachyuromys duprasi. The sequence continues at coordinate 88,051,225 of CM053744.1, forward strand.
GCCACAAAATTTAAAAATCTAAATGAAATGGACAATTTTCTTTTTTTCTGAAATGATTGATATTTTATTTTTTAAAACTCACTTTCTATTTGTCTTTAGTCATGGCACCAGCTTCTCTGCTGTTTCTTTTCTTTTCTTTCTGCAGTGTCCAATGTTTTTAATTTATTCTTTTTAATTTTTAATTTTTATGAATTACAATTTATTCACTTTGTATCCCACCTGTAGCTCCCTCCCTCTTCCACTCCCAATCCCACCTTCCATCCCTCTTCTACACCAATGCTCCTCCCCAGTCCACTGATAGGGGAGATGCTCCTTCCCTTCCTTCTGATCGTAATCTAGCAGGTCTCATCAGGAGTGGCTGCATTCTCTTCTTTTGTGGCCTGGTAAGGCTGCACCACCTCCCTCCCCCTGAAGAGGGGTGATCAAAGAGCAGGCCAATCAGTTCCTGTCAGAGACAGTTCCTGTTCCCATTACTAGGGAACCCACTCGAACACTGAACTGCCATGGGCTACATCTATGCAGAGGTTCTAGGTTATCTCCATGAATGGTCCTTGGTTGGAAAATCGATCTCAGAAAACACCCCTGTGTCCAAAATTTTCGTTCAGTTGCTCTACTTGTGGGGCTTCTGTCCCCTCCAGGTATTTCTTTCTTTTCTTTTCTTTTTTTTGTAGGTATATATATATGAAAAATAGAAAATCTTATGGAAACTTGCTAAATTTTCATTGCATATAATATTACAGAATAAATCAATGTATTTGTATATATTTACCCTCCAGGTATTTCTATCTTCTTTAATAAGATTCCCTGCACTACACCCAAAGTTTGGCTCTAAGTCTCAGCAAAGGCTTTGATACCCTGCAGGGTAGAATTTTTCAGAGGCCTTCTGTGGTAGGCTCCTGTCCTGTTCCCTGTTTTCTCCCTCTTCTGATGTCCATCCAATTGCCTTTCTAAATGAGGATTGAACATCTTACCCAGGGTCCTCCTCCTTGATTAGCTTCTTTAGGTGTACAGATTTTAGTATGTTTATCCTATATTATATGTCTAATATCCACTTATGAGGGAGTACATATCCTGTATGTCTTTCTGCTTCTGGGATACCTCACTCAGAATGATCTTTTCAAGATCCCACCATTTGCCTACAAATTGCATGATTTCCTTGTTTTTAATAGCTGAGTACTATTCCATTTGTAAATGTACAACAATTTCTTTATCCATTCCTCAACTGAGGGGCATCTGGGTTGTTTTCAGCTTCTGACTATTAAATATAAAGCAGATACAGTTGAGCAACTGTCCATATTGTATACTTGAGCATCTTTTGGATATATGCCTAGGAGTGGTATAGCTGGATACTGAGGAAGCACTATTCCTAATTGTTTGAGAAAGCACCACATTGATATCTAAAGTGGTTGTACAAGTTCCCACCAGCAATGGAGGAGGGTTCCCCTTTATCTACATCCTCTCCAGTATATATTGTCTCTTGAGTTTTTAGATCTTAACCTTTCTGATGGATGTAAGACGAAATCTCAGGGTTGTTTTGATTTGCATTTCTATGATGGCTAAGGATGTTGAGCATTTCTTTAAGTGTTTCTCTGCCATTTAATATTCCTCTGTAGAAAATTCTCTGTTTAGTTCTGTACCCCATTTTTTTAATTGGATTACTTGATTTGTTGATTTTTAACTTCTTGAGTTCTTTATATGTTCTGGATATTAGACTTCTGTGAGATATCGGTTGGTGAAGATCCTTTCTCAATCTGAAGTCCGTTCTTTTGTTCTGACAACAGTGTCCTTTGCATTACAGAAGCTTTTCAATTTCGTGAGGTCCCGTTTTTTTGGTTATTGATCTTAGAGCCTGTGATGTTGGAGTTCTTTTCAGGAAGTTGTCTTCTATGCCAATGAATTCAAGGCTCTTCCCCACTTTTTCTTCTAACAGGCTTGGTGTCTGGTTTTATATTGAGGTCTTTGATCCACTTGGACTTTAGTTTTGTGCAGGGTGATATGTATGGATATATTTGCATTTTTCTACATGTAGACATCCAGTTAAACCAATACCATTTGTTAAAGATACTATCTTTTTCCATTCTATGGTGTTGGAATCTTTGTCAAAAATTAGGTGTCCATAAGTGTGTGGGTTTATGCCTGGGTCTTCTATTCGATTCCATTGATCCACCAGTCAGTTTCTATGCCAGTACCATGCAGGTTTTACTACTGTTGCCCTATAGTACAGCTTGAGATCAGGGATGGAAATACCTCCAGAAGATCTTTTATTGTAGAGGATTGTTTTAGTGATTCTGGGTTTATTGTTATTCCATATGAAGTTAAAATTTTTTCTTTCAATATCTGTAGAGATTTGTATTGGTAATTTGATGGTAATTACATTAAATCTGTAGGTTGCTTTTGGTAAGATGCCCATTTTTACTGTGTTTATACTTCCAAGCCATGCGCATGGGAGATCTTTCCATCGTCTGATATCTTCTTCTAATTCTTTCTTCAGAGACTGGAAATTGTTTTCGTACAAGTCTTTGACTTGCTTGGTTAGGTTCACACCAAGGTACTTTATGTCCTTTGTGGCTATTGTGAAGGGTGTTGTTTCCCTAATTTCTTTCTTAGCTCTTCGGTCTTTTGTATACAGGAGGGCTACTGATTTTTTTTTTTTTAGTTAATTTTGTATTCAGCTACTTTGTTGAAGGTGTTTATCAGCTGTAGGAGTTTCCTGGTAGAAGTTTTTGTCACTCATGTATATTATCATATCATCTGCAAATACTTTGACTTCTTCCTTTCTGATTTGTTTCCCCTTGATCTCCTTTAGTTGTCTTATTGCTCTAGCTAGGACTTCAATTACTATGTTGAAGAGATATGGAGAGTGTGGGCAGCCTTGCCTTGTCCCTGATTTTGGTGGATTTAAGTTTCTCTCCGTTTAGTTCATGTTGGCTATAGACTTGCTGTATACTGTGTTTACTATGTTTAGGTATGTACCTTTTATCCATGATCTCTCCAAGACTTTACACATAAATGGATGTTGGATTTTGTCAAATGCTTTTTCAGCACCTAAGTATATTATCATGGTTTTTTTTGTTTTAGTTTGCTTATACAGTGAATTATTTTGATGGATTTCGGTATGTTGTACCACCCCTGCATACCTGGGATGAAGCCTACTTGGTCATAGCAGATGATATCTTTGATGTATTCTTGGATTCGGTGTGCAAGTATTTTATTGAGTATTTTTGCATCAATGTTCATAAGAGAGATAGGTCTGAAATTCTCTTTTGGGGGGGAGTTTCTATCATTTATGTATCAAGGTGACTGTGGCTTCATAGAATGAGTTTGCTAATGTTCCTTTTGTTTCTATTTTATGGAATAGTTTGAAGAGAATTAGAGTTACCTCTTTTTTGAAGGTCTAGTATAATTCTATGCTGAAACCATTTGGCCCAGGGCTTTTTAAGGAAGGGAGATTTTGATGAGTGCTTCTATTTCCCTGGGGGATATAGGACTATTTAATCTATTAACTTGATTTTTATTTTAGAATGCTTAATCAATGGAATCAAATAGAAGATGCAGAAATAAACCCACACACTTACAGATACTTGATTTTTTACAAAAAAGCCAACATGATTCAAGGGGAAAATAACAGCATCTTCAATAAATGGTGTTGGTCTAACTGGATGTTTACATGTAAAAAAAAAAGGAAAGTAGATCCATGTTTATCACCCTGCACAAAACTACAGTCCAAGTAGATCAAAGACATCAACATAAAACCAGACACAGTAAGTCTGTTAGGATATAAAGTGGGGAAAATGCTTGAACTCATTGGCACAGGAGACAACTTCCTGAAAAGAACACCAACAGGACAGGCTCTAAAATTAACATTCAATAAATGGGACCTCATGAAACTGAAAACTTCTGTAAAGCCAAGGACACTGTCATCAAAACAAAATGACAGCCTATAGACTGGGAAAGGATCTTCACCAACCCTATTTCTGAAAAAGGAGAATTGCAGGGGGGGTTGAATGTTCACCATTTTCCGTCTCCAGAGAAGTCCATGGGTGACCTGGATCTAAATAGTCTCAGCTCACATATTGTCTCCTCTGGAAAGGAAGCCTCAATGTTGAAGTTCTGGATTCAGCTGCCCCTATACTCACCGATTTCAGAGTTTCAGATCCTCTGCTTCTCAAATACAGTACATGCTGGTGGCCACCATCTTGTATCCCCCCCCCCCATTTCCTTGTTTGTTTGTTTTTTTAACCAGTTTTTTAATAATTATTTTCATTTTCATTAATTACAGTTTATTTACTTTGTATCCCCTTGTACCTCCCTCACTCCTCCCCTCCCAATCCCACCCTCCCTTTTCTCCACCCCTGTTCCTCTCCCAGTCCACTGATAAGGGAGGTCCTCCTTCCCTTCCCTCTGATCCTAGTCTATCAGGCCTCATCAAGAGTGGCTGCATTGTCTTCTTCTGTGGCATGGTAAGGCTGCTCGGCCCTCATGGGGCGGTAATCAAAGAGCAGGCCAGTCAGTTCATGACAGAGACAGTCCCTGTCCCCATTACTATGGAACCCACTTGGATACTGAACTGCCATAGGCTATCTCTGTGAAGGGGTTCCAGGCCATATCTATGAATGGTCCTTGGTTGGAGTATGTCTCAGAAAAGACCCCTGTTCCCAAACTTTTGGCATCTGTTGCTGTCCTAGCAGAGATCCTGTCCTCTCCAGGTCTATCTCCCACTTCTTTCATAAGATTCCATGCACTGTGTCCAAAGTTTGACTATGGGTTTCAGCATCTGCATTGATATTCTGCAGGGCAGAGCCTTTCAGAGGCCCTCTGTGGTAGACACCTGTCATGTTCCCTGTTTTCTCCTTCTCCAATGTCCATCCCATTTGTCTTTCTGAGTGAGGAGTCATACCATGTGTGTCTTTCTGCTTTTGGGATACCTCACTCAGGAAGATCTTTTCTAATTCCCACCATTTGCCTGCATATTTCATGATTTCCTTGTTTTTAATTGCTGAGTAAATATACCTCAGTTTTTGCATCCATTCCTCAGTTGAAGGACATCTGGGTTGTTTCCAGCTTCTGACAATTACAAATAAAGCTGCTACAAGCATGGTTGAGCAAATGTCCTTGTTGTATAATTGAGCATATTTTGGATATATGCCTAGGAGTGGTATAGACTGAGGTAGCACTTTTCCTAATTGTATGAGAAAGTGCCAGATTGATTTCCAAAGTGGTTGTACAAGTTTACATTCCCACTAGCAATGGAGGAGTGTTCCCCTTTCTACATAACCTCTACAGCATATGCTGTCACTTGAGTTTTATATTTTAACCTTTCTGATGGATGTAAGGTGAAATCTCAGGGTTGTTATGATTTTCATTTCTATGATGACTAAGGATGTTGAGCATTTCAAGTGTTTCTCTGCCATTCAATATTCCTCTGTAGAAATTTTTTTTGTTTGGCTCTGTACCCCATTTTTAATTGGATTACTTGATTTGTTGTTTTTTAACTTCTTGAGTTCTTTATATATTCTGGGTATTAGCCCTCTGTCAGATATATGGTTAGTGAAGATCATTTCCCAGCCTATAGGCTATCATATTGTTTTGATGACAGTTTCCTTGGCTTTACAGAAGTTTTCAGTTTCATGAGGTCCCATATTGATTGTTAATTTTAGAGCCTGTCCTGTTGGTGTTCTTTTCAGGAAGTTGTCTTCTGTGCCAATTAGTTCAAGGATCTTCCCCACTTTATAACCTAACAAACTCCAGGAACAGTGAAGGTTCCAGATACGCAGATGGACAGAGCTTGGCTTAAGAACACACCCAACAAAAATCAAGACATTATGGCTTCACCAGCAATCCCAAAATCAATGGATATTGCAATTCATCATAAGCACAGGAAAATGATGTTAAAGTTATGCTTATCCAGTTTTTAGAGGCACATAAGGAGGAAATGAAAAAAAAACTCTCAAAGAAATAGCTACACAAATGGAGGCAACTAAAGAGGAAATGAACAAAGCTCTCAAAGAAATACAATCAAACATAGACACACAAATAGAGGCACAAGTAGAGGCACAATTAGTGGCAAATAGAGAGGAAATGAACAAAAACATAGAGACCATCATAGAAAGACAGGAATCCTCTTTCAAACAGATGAGGAAATGGTCCACGGTATGAAACCAGAATTAAAATCAATTCATAAAATACAGAGGAAACCCTGGAGCTGGAGAACATAGAGAAAAGATCAGGGACCACAAAGGTAATCATCACCAATAGAATAAAGAGACAGAAGAGAGAATCTTGGGAACTGAAGGTACACTTGCAGAAATTGGTATTTCTCTTAAAGAAAAAGTAAAATCAGAAAAGTTCCAAACACAAAACATCCAAGAAATCAAAGACACCATGAAAAGACAAAAATCTAAGAATATGAGGAATAGATGAAAAAGAAGATTCCAGGCGCCAAGATCCAGAAAAAATTTTCAAGAAAATCATAGAAAGATATTTTCCCAACCTAAAGAAAGAGATGTCCATAAACATACAAGAGGCCTAGAGAACAACAATTAGAATAGACCAGAAAAGAAACTCCTCACATCACATCATAGTCAAAACACTAAATCTATAGAACAAAGAAAAATATTAAAAGCAGCAAGGGAAAAAGGCCAAGAGCCATATAAAGGTAGACCTATCAGAATCACACCAGACTTCTCAATAGACACTATGAAAACCAGAAGGGCCTGGGTAGATGTCATTCATACCTTAAGGGACCACAGTTGCCAATCCAGACTACTATACCCAGCAACGCTTTCAATCAACATAGATGGAGAAAACAAACTATTCTATGACAAAACTAAATTTAAACAATATCTATACAGCAACCCATCCCTACAGAAAATACTAGAAGGAAAAACCCAATCCAATGAAAACAACTCTACCCAAGAAAACATAGGATATAGAGAACTTAACAACAACAAAATAATAAACCAAAACAAGCATTGAAATACACACCACTAACTCCAAAAGAAAAGGAACTAAAATTCATTGGTCACTATTATCTATTAACATCAATGGACTCAACTCTCCAATCAAAAGACACAGACTAACAGAATGGTTGCAGAAACAGTATCCAACATTCTGCTGCATTCAACAACAAAGATAAACACTACCTCGGAGTAAAGGGCTGGAAAATGTTTTTCAAGCAAATGGACCCAGAAAAGAAGCTGGGGTAGCTATCTTAATATCTAGTAAAATAGACTTTGAAACAAAATTAATCAAAAAAGATGAGGAAGGTCACTTCATTCACATTAAAGGAAAAATCCACCAGGAGGACATCACAATTTTGAAATTTATGCCCCAAATAAGAGAGCACCTACATTTGTAAATGAAACATTATTAAAGCTGAAATCACACATTAATCCCAACACTTAAAAGTGGGAGACTTCAACACTCAGCTCTCACCAAGGGACATATCATCAAGACAGAATAGGGAAATAAAGGCACTTACAGAGGTCCTAAATCAAATGGACCTAATAGATGTCTACAGAACTTTTCACCCAAAAGAGTATGCCTTCTTTTCAGCACCTACTTTCTCCAAAATAGACCATACAGTTGGTCACAAAGCAAACCTCAAAAGATAGAAGAAGATTGAAATAATCCCTTGTATCCTATCTGACAACCATAGACTAAAGCTGGACCCCAACAACAACAGAAATATTGAAAAGCTTACACACACAGGGAAACTGAACAACTCTCTACTGAATGGTAGCTGAGTCGGAGAAGAAATAAAGAAAGACATTAAAATCTTCCTAGAATTCATTGAAAATGAAGGCACAACATACCAAAATTTATGGGACACAATGAAAGCAGTGCTACTATGAAAATTCATACCACTAATTTCCTTCAAGAAGAACCTTGAAACATTTCATACAGGCAACGTAATGGCTCACCTGAAAACACTAAAAGAAGAAGAAGAAGAAGAAAAAGAAGAAGAAGAAGAAGAAGAAGAAGAAGAAGACACATCCAAGAGTAGTAGACAGCTGGAAATCTTCAAATTCAGGGCTGAAATCCATAAACTAGAAACAAATAGAACAACTCAAAGAATCAATGAAACCAAGAGCTGGTTCTTTGAGAAAATCAACAAGATAGACAAACCCATAGCCAAACTAACTAAAAGGCAGAGAGAAAAATCTCCAAATCAGCAAAATCAGAAACAAAAAGGGGGCATAACAACAGACACTGAAGAAATCCAAACAATCAGTAGTCTTCCTACAAAAGCCTATATGCCACAAAATTTGAAAATCTAAATAAAATGGACAATTTTCTTGATAGATTCCATTTACCAAAAATAAATCAAGATCAGGTAAATATATTGACTAGTCCTATATCCCCCAAGGAAATAGAAGCAGTCATCAAAAGTCTACCTTCCAAAAAAATCCCAGGGTCAGATTGTTTCAGTTGAGAATTATACCACACTTCAAAGAAGAGCTAACTCCAATTCTCCTCAAAGTATTCCACAAAACGGAAACAGAGGAATCATTATCAAATGTATATGAAGCCACAGTCACCTTGATACCTAAATCACACAAAGACCCCCCTCAAAAAAAGAAAACTTCAGACCTATCTCTCTTATGAACATTGATTCAAAATACTTGCAAACTGAATCCAAGAACACATAAAAGATATCCTCCAAAATGACCAAATAGGCTTCATTCCAGGTATGCAGGGGTGGTTTAATAAACAAAAAATATTAATTTAATCCACCGTATAAATAAACTGAAGGAGAAAAACTATATGATCATCTCCTCAGATGAAAAAAAAACATTAGACAAAATCCAACACCCATTCATATTTAAAGTCTTGGAGAGATCAGGCATACAAGGCACATACCTAAACATAGTAAAGAAATATACAGCAAGCCTATTGCCAATATCAAACTAAATCGAGAGAAACTTACATCAATCCCACTGAAATCAGGGAGAAGGCAAGGCTTCCCACTGTCTCCATATCTCTTCAACATAGTAATTGAAGTTCTAGCTAGAGCAGTAAGACAACTAAAGGAGATCAAAGGGATACAAATCAGAAAGGAAGAAGTCAAAGTTCATATACGATATGATATTATATATGAGCGACCCCAAAAATTCAACCAGAGAATTTCTTCAGCTGGTAAAATCTTCAGCAAAGTGACTGAATACAAAATTAATTCAAAAAAAATCAATAGCCCTCTTGTATACTAAAGAAAAAAAGGGCTGAGAAAGAAATTAGGGAAACAACACCCTTCATAATAGCCACAAAAGACATAAAGTACCTTGGTGTGACTACCAAGCAAGTGAAAGACCTGTTCGCAAAGAACTTCAAGTCTCTAAAGAAAGAAATTGAAGAAGATATCAGAAGATAGAAAGATCTCCCATGCTCATGGATTGGAAGGATTAGCATAGCAAAAATGCCCTTCCTGCCAAAAGCAATCTACAGAGTCAATGCAATTCCCATCAAAATATTAACACAATTCTTTAAAGACCTTGAAAGAACAATTCTCAAATTCATATTGAAAAACCAAATATCCAGAATTGCCAAAATAATCTTGTACAACAACAGATCATCTGGACATATCTCCATTCCTGATCTCAAGGTATAGTACAGAGCAATATTAATATATTGGCATAGAGACAAAATGGTGAGAATTCTCTGTTTAGCTCTGTACCCCATTTTTTAATTGGACTACTTGATTTATTGCTTTTAACTTCTTGAGTTCTTTATATGTACTGGATATTAGACTTCTGTCAGATATAGGGTTGGTGAAGATCCTTTCCCAATCTGTAGGCAATCGTTCTGTTCTGATGATAGTGTCCTTTACTTTACAGAAGTCCCACTTTAAGAAGGTCCCACTTATTGATTGTTGCTCTTAGAGCCTGTGCTGTTGGTGTTCTGTTCAGGAAGTTGTCTCCTATGCCCATGAGTTCCAGGCTCTTCCCCACTTTTTCTTCTGACAGGTTTAGTGGGTCTTGTTTTGTATTGAGGTCTTTGATCCACTTGGGCTTTAGTTTTGCACAGGGTGATATGTATGGATCTATTTTCATTTTTTTTACTTGTAGACATCCAGTTAGACAAGCACCATTTGTTAAAGTTACTATTTTTTTCCATTGTATGGTTTTAGCATCTTTGTCAAAAATCAGGTGTCCATAAGTATGTGGGTTTATTTCTGGGTCTTCTATTTGGTTCTATTGATCCACTGGTCAGTTTCTATGCCAGTACCATGCAGTTTTTAGTATTGTAGCTCTGTAGTACAGCTTGAGATCAGGGGTGGAGATAGCTCCAGAAGATCTTTTATTGTAGAGGATTATTTTAGTGATTGTGGGTTTATTGTTATTACATATGAAGTTGAATTTTTTTCTTTAAAGTTCTGTGAAGAATTGTGTTAGTATTTTGATGGGAATTGCATTAAATCTGTAGATAGATTTTGGATAGCATTTTTACTATGCTAATCCTGCCAAGGCATGAGCATGAGAGATCTTCCCATCTTCTGATATCTTCTTCTAATTCTTTCTTCAGAGACTGGAAAATTTTTTCATAGAAGTATTTGACCTTCTTTGTTAGGGTCACACCAAGGTACTTTATGTCTTTTGTAGCTATTGTGAAGGGTGTTGTTTCCCTAATTTCTTTCTCAGCCCTTTGGTCTTTTGTATACAGAAGGGCTATTTTTTTAATTAATTTTTTTATCCAGCCACTTTGCTGAAGGTGTTTATCAGCTGTAGGAGCTCTTTGGTAGAATTTTTGAGGTCACTCAGGTATACTATCATATCATCTGTAAATAGTGATACTTTGACTTCTTCCTTTCCAATTTGTAGCCCCTCGATCTCCTTGAATTTTCTTATTGCTCTAGCTAGTACTTCAAGAACTATGTTGAAGAGATAGAGAGAGAGTGGGCAGCCTTGCCTTGTCCTTGATTTCAGTGGGGTTGCTCTAAGTTTCTCTCTGTTTAGTTTGATGGTGGCTATAGGCTTGCTGCATATTGACTTTACTATGTTCAGGTATGTGCCTTGTATCCCTGATCTCTCCAATACTTTATACGTAAATGGATGTTGGATTTTGTCAAATGCTTTTTCAGCATCTAAGGAGATTATCATGTGGTTTTTTTCTTTCATTTTGTTTATATGGTGGATGACATTGATGGATTTTCGTATATTAAACCACTCCTGCATACCTGGGATGAAGTCTATTTGGTTATAGTGGATGATGTATTTTAAATTATTTATTTTTTTCATGTGCATCATCACATTGGTATTTTGACTGCATGTATTTCTGGGTGAGGCTACCAGATCTCTGAGAACTGGAGCTACGCACAGTTTTGAGTTGCCATGTGGATGCTTGAAATTGAACCCAGGACTTCTAGAATTGCAGCCAGTGTTCGTAAGCACTGAACCATCTCACCAGACCCTGGATGATAACTTTAATGTGTTCTTGGATTCGATTTGCAAGTATTTTGCTGAATATTTTCACATCAAAGTTCATAAAGGAGATTGGCCTGGAATTCTCTTTCTTTGTTGGGTCTTTGTGAGGTTTAGGTACCAAGGTGAGTGTGACTTCATAGAATGAGTTTGGTAGTATTCCTCTTGTTTCCATTTTGTGGAATATTTGAAGAGTATCAATGTTAGCTCTTCTTTGAAGGTGTGGTAGAATTCTGCACTCAAACTTTATGGCCCTGGGTTTTTTTTTTTTTTTTTTTTGGATGGGAGAATTTTGATGACCACTTCTATTTTCTTAGGGGATACAGGAGTTACACATTTACACAATAGAACACTCCTCAGCAATTAAAAACAAGGAAATAATGAAATTTTCAAGCAATGGTAGGATCTAGAAAAGATTATCCTGAGTGAGGTATCCCAGAAGTAGAAAGACATACACGGTATATACTCACTTACAAGTGGATACTAGATCTGTAGTATAGGATAAACCTACTAAAATCTGTACACGTAAAGAAGCTAAGCAAGAAGGATGTCCCTGGGTAAAATGGTCAATCCTCATTCAGAAAGACAAAAAGATGGATATTGGAAGAAGGAGAAAACAGGAAACAGGGCTGGAACCTACCCAGAGATCCTCTGAAAGACTCTATCCCAGCAGTGTATCAAAGCAGATGCTGAGACTCTTAACCAAATTTTAGGCAGAATGAAGGGAATCATATGAAAGAAGGGGGAGATTGTTGGACCTGGAGATGTCAGGAGCTCCACAAGTAGAGCAACAGAACCAAAATATCTGAGCCCAGGTGTCTTTTCTGAAACTGATACTCGAACCAAGGACCATTCATTAATATAACCTAGAATCCCCACTCAGATGTAGCCAATGGCAGCTCAGTATCCAAGTGGCTACCCTAGCAAGGGTAACAGGGACTGTCTATGACATGAACTCAATGGCTGGGTCTTTGACCACCACCCCTAGGGTGGAGCAGCCTTGTCAGGGCACAGAGGAGGACAATGCATTCAGTCCTGATAAGACCTGATATACTAGGGTCAGATGGAAGGGGAGGAAGTCCTCCCCTATCAGTGGACTTGGAGAGGGGAAGGGGAGAAGATGAAGGAGGGAGTGTGAGATTGGGAGGGAGGGAGGGGCTACAGCTGGGATACAAAGTGAATAAATTATAATTAGTATAAAAAATAAAAAATTAATTAAAAAATAAAACAAGGAAATCATGAAACTTGGAGGCAAATGGTGGGACTAGAAAAAAATCATCCTAAGTGGGTTATCCCAGAAGCAGAAAGACACACATGGCATATACTCACTTATAAGTGAACAATAGACATATAATATAGGATAATCATACTCAAATCTGTACACCTAAAGAAGCCAAGCAAGCATGAAGGCCTTGAGTATGATGATCAATCCTCACTCAGAAAGGCAAATGGGATGGACTTGGAAGAGGAAGAAAACAGGGAACAGAACAAGAGCCTACCACAGAGGAACTCTGAAAGACTCTACCCAGCAGGGTATCAAAGGAGATGGTGAGATTCATAGCCAAACTTTGGGCAGAGTACAGGGAATCATATTATTGAATGGGGGGGTGGGGATAGAAAGAACTGTAGGGGACAGAACTCCACAGAGAGAGCAGTAGAACCAAATTATCTGGGCCCAGGGGTCTTTTCTGAGACTGATACTCCAACCAAGGACAATGCATGGAGATAACTTAGAACTCCTGAACAGATGTAGCCCATGACAATTCAGTCTCCAAGTGGCTACCCTAGTAAGGGGAACACAGACTGTCTCTCACATGGCAGGCTCTTTTATCACCTCCCTCTGATGGGAGAGCAGCCTTACCAGGCTACAGAGGAAGACAATGCAGCTAGTCCTGATGAGACCTGCTAGGCTAGGATCAGTTGACTTGCAGAAGGGCCTACGAGGATATCAGGGAGGGAAGGTGGGACTGGGAAGGGATGATGGAAGGGGCTACAGATGGAATACAAAGTGTATAAACTGTAATTAATGAAAAATAAATTAATCAAAAAAAGGAAATGCTCAGTGTTCTTAGTCATGAGGCAAATGCAAATCAAAATGACTCTGAGATTCCATCCTCTACCCATTTGAATGGGTAAGATAAAAAACTCAAGTGACAACACATGTTGAAGAGGATGTGGATAATGGGGAACCCTTCTCCTTTGCTGGTGGGAATGTAAACTTGTACAACCACTTTGAAAATCAATCTGGTACTTTCTCAGAAAACTGGGAATATTAATACCTCAAGACCCAGCTATAGCACTCCTGGACATATATCTGAAAGGTGCTCAAACATACAATAAGGACATTTTTTCAACTATGTTCCTAGTAGCTTTATTCATAATAACCAGAATCTGGAAACAACCTAAATGTCCCTCAACTGAAGAATGGATACAGAAATTGGGATATGTTTACCCAATGGAATACTATGCAGCTATTAAATACAATGAAATCATGAAATTTGCAGGCCAATGAATGGGACTAGAAAGATCATCATGAGTGAGGTATCCCAGAAGCAGAGAGACATGCTGGTATCTGCTCACTGATAAGTGGATATTAGCCTATCACAGATGTCATCTAAATGTCTCCAACCAGCATGGGAGTGAAGTAGATGCAGAGACTCACAGCCAAACTTTGGACTGAGAGCTTGGAGTCTAATGGAAGAAGGGGAATACAAAAAAGACCCAGAGGGGACAGAATCCACACAAGGAGAACAACAAAGCCAAAAAAAAGAGCAGGGCCCTGTGGGTACTGCAGAGACTGATGCATCAGCCGAGGACAATATATAGAAAGGACCTATAACTCCTGCTCAGATGTAGCTCATAGACAGCTCTGTCTCCATGTGAGTTCCCCAGTAAGATGAAGATAGACAGTCTCTGACATGAACTTAGTTGCCTGCTTCTTGATCACATCTCCCTGGTGGGGTGACCTAGCCAGTCCACAGAAGAAGAGGATCCAGTCAGTCTTGATGGGACCTGTTAGGAGAGTAAGACAGTAGGGAAGGAGGACTTACCCTACCAGTGAACTAGGGAAGAGGGACAGTGGAGAAAGAATGAATAGAGGGTGGGACTAGGTGGAGATGAGGAATGGGGCTACAAATAGAATACAAAGTTAATAAATTGTAAGTAATACTAATACTAACACAACTAATAATAATATAATAGAAAAAGGAAAAAATAAAAAAAAAGAAATACAGGAAAATACAATCAAACAGGAGAAGGAAATGAATAAAACTGTTAAGACCTAAAAATGGGACAAGTAACAATAAAGAAATCCCAATCAGAGGCAATCCTTGACACGGAAAACCTAGGAATGTAGTTAGATACTGCAGACACAAGCATCACCAACAGAATACAAGAGATGGAAGAGAGAATATCAGGTGTAGAAGATACGATTGAAGAAACTGATACAGCAGTCAAAGAAAATGTTAAATATAAAAAGTTCCTGACATAGAACATCCAAGAAATCTGGGACACTATGAAAAGATACAACCTAAGATTAATAAGAATAGAAGGAGGAGAAGACTCTCAGCTCCAAGGCCCAGAAATATTTTCAACAAAATCGTAGAAGAAAACTTCCCCAACCTAAAGAAAGAGATGCCTATAAACATACAAGAAGCTTAAAGAACACCAAGTAAATTGGATGAGAAAAGAAAACCACCCTGTCACATAATCAAAATAGTAAATGTACATAACAAAGAGAGAATATTAAGAAGTGCAAGGGGAAAAGGCTAAGTCACATATAAAGGCACACCTATCAGAATTATACCTAACTTCTCATCAGAAACTCTAAAAGACAGAGGGCCTGGACAGACAATGAGAGTCCACACATGTCAGCCCAGACATGTGCTTACTCAGCATAGCTTTTAATCACCATAGAGGGAGAAAACCAGACATTCCACCACAAGAACAAATTTAAACAGCAACTATCAATAAATCTATCCCTATAGAAGATACTAAAAGAAAAACTCCACCCAAGGAGGCCAACTACACCCAGAAAAACACAGAAAGCAAATAACCCCACATCAGCAAAACCAAAACGGTATGGGATATCGAGGAAGCGTGTGTGCGCGCATGCACACACACACACACACTACCACTAACAACAACATCAAACTAAAATAACAGGAAGTAACAAGCACTGGTCATTAATATATCTTAACATCAATGGCATCAACTCCCCAATAAAAAGACAGAGGTTAACAGAATAGATACAAAAGTAGGACTCATCATTCAACTGCATATAAAAAACACACCCCAGCAATAAATATAGAATTAGCTCAAAGTAAAGGGCTAAAAAAAAGGTTTTCCAAGAAAACAGACCCCCAAGAAGCAAACTAGAGTAACTATTTAATATCTAATAAAACAGACTTTCAACCAAAATTAATCAAAACGGATGAGGACGAATACTTCATACTCATCAAAAGAAAAAATCCACCAAGACAACTTCTCAATTTTCAACATCTGTGCCCCAAATGCAAGGGTACCTACATTCATATAACAAACATTACTAAAGCTTAAATTACACATCTAACCCCAAACATTAATAGTGGGAGACTTCAAAACCATACTCTCTCCAGTGGACAGATCATCAATACAGAAACTAAACATGAAAATAAAGAAACTAATAGATGTCACTAATCAAACCTAACAAATATCCACAGAACATTTCACCCAAACATGAAAGAATATACCTTCCTCATGGAACATTCTCAGATATTGACCATATACTGAGTCACAAAGCAAGCCTCAGCAGATATAAGAAGACTGAATGAACCCCTTTTAGCTTATCAGACCACCATGAATTAAGGCTGGAACTCAACAACAACAGAAACAACAGAAAGCCTACAAACTCATGGAAACTGAAAAACTTCCTGTTCAATGACCACTGGGTCAGGGAGGAAATAAAGAAAGAAATTAAAGACTTTTTAGTGTTTAATGAAAACATATAACATGTGGATGTGGCCTGGAACCCCCCGCACAGATGGGGCCCATGATAGCTCGGTGTAGGACTGAAGACCCTAGTGAGGGTAACAGGGACTGTTTCAGTCATGATCTTGATGGCTGACTCTTTGACCCTCCCCCATACAAGCTAGGGAGTGACAGACTGGCTAGATCCCAGGGGAGGACATTGCAGCCAGCCCTGAGGAGACAGGATGAGCTGGGGTTGGATGGAAGGGGAGGAGGTCCTCCCCTCTTGGTGGACTTGGAGGGGGCGGGGAGCAGGGAGATGAGGGAGAGAGTGGGAGGGTAGGAGGGAATGAGGGAGAGGGCTATGCCTGGGATTCAAAGTACTTAACCTGTGATTGAGATAAAAATAAATAAATTAACAAAAAAGAAAACATACAACATACCCAAACATACCACAGTGAAAGCAGTGCTAAGAGGAAACTTCATAGCGATAAGTGTTTTCATAAAGTCATTGGTGAGATCTCATACTAGTAACTTAATAGCACACCTGAAACTCTAGAACAGACAGAGGCAAACACACAAAAAAGGAGTAGATGACAGGAAATAATGAAACTCAGGTCTGAAATCAAATAAATTTGAAACTAAAAGAACAATACAAAGAATCAATCAAACCAAGAGCTGGTTCTTTGAGAAAATCAACAAGATAGGCAAACTCTTAGCCAAACGATTTAAAATTAACAAATTAACAAAATCAGAAATGAAAGGGGGCACATAACAACAGACACTGAAGAAATTCAACAAATACTAGGTCTTACTTCAAAAGCCTGTATTTCACAGAATTGGAAAATCTAAATGGACAATTTTCTTGATAGAGTTCACCTACTAAAGTTAAAGCAAAATCATGTAAAACTTTTTAAACAGTCCTACAGACCCCTAACGAAATAGAAGCAGTCATCAAAAGTGTCCCATCCAAAAAAAGCCCAGGGCCATATGGTTTTAGTGCAGAGTTCTCTACCACACATTCAAAGAAGAGTCAATACCAATACTCCTCAAACTTTTCCACAAAATAGAAACAGAAAGAACATTTTCAAACTCACTCTATGAGGTGAGGACGATGGAACTACAACCAGGATGTAAAGTAAATTTAAAAGAGAAGTTTTAAAAAGAAATAAGATAAACAAAACCTTTCACAATAGCCCCCAAAATACAAAAACTGAAATCACTACTTGTATTCTACCTGACCACAATTCAATAAAATCTAAAATTCATAGTAAACAAAAAAGTCTGTAGTAAGTACACGAACTCATGAAGGTTAAACATCCTGTTATTAAATGATGATTGAGTGAAAGAGGAAATCAAAAGACAAAAACAAAAAAACACAAACAAACAAACAAACAAAACCTTCCTGGAACTATGCAAGTGAGAACACAACACAGCAAAGCTTCAGGGACAACTTGAAAGTAGAAGTACAAAAAAAAAAAAAAGCATAGTTCTAGGTTCCTACTTTAATAATTTAAAAAAAGGAAGCACAAATAATTGGCTTAACTGTACAATCAAAGAGCTTAAAAATTCAAAACAAATCCAATCCAGTCTATAGCAAGAAATAATAAAAAATTAGTGCAGAAATCAATAAAATAGAAACAAAGAAAACAATGTAAAAATCAATAATCTTAAGTGCTGGTTATTTAAAAAGATAATGTATGTATGTATGTATGTATGTATTGTATTGTATTGTATGTATATCCCCTATCCTATAATTCCTATAGAAACTCCAAGGATTCCCAATAGCCAAAACAATCCTGAATAAAAAGAACAACACTGGAGGATTATCATTCTAAATCTTAAGGTATATTACAGAGCCATACTAATAAAAAATAATAACATACTGGTACAAACCCAGACATGTAGAAAAATGGAATAAAATTGAACAAATTTCAGCTTCCCCGTATTTCTTTCATTGATTTAATTATTTTCTCTTTAAAGGCCTTAATCTGTTTGACTGTATCTTCCTGCATTTCTTGATGGATTTTGTTTCCTCTGTTAACATCTTTATAAGCATAGATTTAAGGATATTGTCTTGTGTTTCAGTTGTGTTAAGGCATCCAGGGTTGCTTGCCTTTGGACAACTGGGTTCTTGGGATGCTATATTGCTTTGGATTTTGTTAACTGTGTTTTTATGCTGACCTTTAGCTATTTGGTTGTCTCTGATATTGGATGTTAGATCCTGTTGCATACTGGAGTTATCATAGATGCAGGAAGAGCCCTGGGCACGAAGCTGGATGTTGCTGCAGGAGTCCTTATTGGATTGGTGGTAATAATCTGGGACTAGAAGATGATTCTCAGGGAATTTCCCGTGGGTCTCCTCAGATGTTTGATACTGGGGGGTGGGGCAGCACATGTGTATTCCTCAGGAGCTCAGGGATCCTCTTTTCACAGAATGAATTCCTGGAGTCAGCGGCCCTTCCACTGGTTTTTTTGTTCTGAGGTTAGTAAGCCCCGGCACTGTGCTCAGACACTGTGCTTTTAGAGATCAGCCATTTTAGAGAATGAGCTCAGAGGTCCTGTTGGTCTCCTTATGGAGATGAGTGGAGCCTTGAATCAGTGTCTAGGGTTGCTTCTGTGGGTTGCAAGCATCAGAAGGCCAGCGGCTTTAGCCACTCACATGGGATGGTGAGAGTGGGCCTGGAGTTTGGAGTCCTGCACCCCAGGTGCTAGAAGGTATCCTCTCCAAGGGACAATGAGAGTGGGTGCCAGGAGTCTAGAACTTGGAGTCACTGGTACCTGAAGATGGTGAGAGTGGGCCCTGAAGGTTTCCATTCCATGGGCAGTAAGAGTGAGCCCCCAAGAATTAGAGAGAGCTCTGAGTAGAATTAAACATATGGCAGGCTAGACCCTAGGGAGAGTCTCTAGGCTAGACACTAGGGAAGATGCTGAATCCTCATTCAGAAGGGAAAACATGATAGACATTGGAAGCATGATAAGACAGGGAACAGGACAGGAGCCTGCCACAGAGGGCCTCTGAAATACTCTACTCATGGACTCATCAAGGCAGAGGCTGAGACTCATAGCCAAACTTTGTGCAGAGTGCATGGAATTTTATGAAATAGAAAGACCTGGAGGGGACTGGAGCTCCAAAGGGAAACAAAAGGAACAACAACAAACCCTGTGCCCTGGTGGTCCTGCAGAAACTGATACCCTAACCAAGAACCATGCATGGAGAGGACCTGTAACCCTTGCTCAGATGTGGCCCATAGACTCAGTCTCCAAATGGGTTGCCTAGTATGGGGAACAAGGGCTGTCTCTGGCATGAACTCAGTGGCAGGCTTTCTGATCACCTCACCCTGGAGGGTACAGAGGAAGACAATGCAGCCAGTCCTGATGAGACCTGATAGGCTAGGGTCAAATGAAAAGGGAGGAGGACCTCTCCTATCAGTGGACTGGTGGAGGAGAAGGGGGAGGAGGATGGAATTGGGAGGGGATGAGAGAAGGGGCTACAGCTGGGATACAAAATGAATAAATTGTAATAAATAAAAATTAAAAAATTTAAAAGTAGTATTCATGCACCTGTTATACAACCTTGATGATAAAGACTGGTATATTGTCTAACCCAACACTCATTGGACCTTTCCAAAGCATAGGAATTCCAATGTTTTAGCTATTTCTCCAGGTCATTCTGTTCCAAATAGAAAGTGCATTCATACTTAGAAATAAAGTATAAGTAGTAGTTTAAGTAAGCTATTAA
>CM053744.1:88071830-88113462 GCA_028658305.1 Pachyuromys duprasi
CTCTTCTGGACTGGAGCCTTGGTGCCTCCTTCTGGGTCAGGGGCTGTGCACCAAGGTCTGAGATGGTATTTGGGGGTGATGGCTGGGTGTGCCTAGGGGTGTGGGTCTGACCGGTGTAGCCCGCAGTATCTGAGTGAAACTCAGTATGTCTGAGGTGCTGTGTGCCCCAGCCCAAAGTGGCGGCTGCTGGCACAGAGGATTGTGGGCCAGCGGTATCTGGGTGAAACTCAGTCCGTCTGGGGTACTGTGTGGCGGCTTAGGCGCCCAGCCTGGCTGTGTGCAGCCTGTCACCCTCCGGAGTTTTTCCTGGGAGTAGCTGGGTGTCCCTTGGACTTTTCCACTTGATTTCCCCACTGTAGGAATTCCACTCACCTGGCAGTTGCAAATGCTGGTGTTTTAGGTCCGAGATCTCAGTCTTCCGGTCGCTGTGCCTACACTACTGTCCTGTTCCTCAAACACAGTGTCCTCCTCGGGCAGCCATCTTGGATCTCTCCCACGTTCGTATATTTGAATGTGTGTTTCCCAGTTGGTGGACTATTGGTGGACTATTTGGGAATGATTAGAATGTGTAGAAGGTGTGGCTTTTGTTTGTTTGTTTGTTGTTTTCTCTTTCTTTTGAAAAATTGTGGCAACCTAAGCTTCTCTTTCTATCTGCCTCTATCTTGAGATTTGCTATAAGCTCTGAGCCACTGCTTCAGAACCATGCCTGTCTACCACCATGCTTCCCACCAGGATGTTAATTGGACTAACCTCTGAAACTCTAAGCAAATCCCAACTCAAACCGTATGCTTCCTTCTATAAGTTGTCTTGGTCATGGTGTTTCTTCACAGCAGTAGAACAGTAACCGGGATAGGCACACTGAGTGGGAATTCTCAATTTAATATAGAAGTTCAAAGAGTCAAAACAGATTTGGTCCTAAGTTTATTGAATTGTGTTGTTGTAAACAAAATTAGTGTTGCGCTGAATAGTGTTTATTATTTGTCCTATAATTATCATGGTGATTTTTTAAACCTGCTATTAAAACTAATAAGACAAAGACACCTGAGATCCAAGATGGCAGCACCAAGGGGACACTATGTCTGATGAGCAGGACATCAGTGACTCCACAGTGACCAACAGACCAAACTCTGGACCCTAAAATACCAGTGATTTTGTTTCCCAGGTGAGAGGAAATCCTACAGTGTGGGAAGCAATTGGGTCCATTCTCAGGTCACCCAGCTAAATCTCAGAAGAATTACCAGGTCTGGGCAGGCACTCGGTTGCCAGCCCAGAGTCACCCCCCTGTTGCTCTGATCACTACCCCAAACTGAACTGTGAGCCCCACAACATCAGTGACTGGGCTCTCCAGTCGAGTGAAAACCCCATGGAAAAGGTTCCGGGTTCCAGAGCCCAGAGCCATGTGCCTGTGTGCCCTACTCACTGTCCCCAACAGAACTGTGCATCCCCAAACGCCAGAAACTGGGTTTCCCTATCGAGAAGAAACCCCACAAGGAAGGAAATATGAGGTTCGACCTCAGGCACCCCGCTGAACCCCACCACCACCAAGAAAAGTCCCCAGGAGAAGTTTCTGGGTTCCTGCAAGTGTCCAGTCACCAGCATGGAGCCACTGGCCTGTGCCCTGCTTACTCTACTCACCATCCCAGACTGAACTATGGTCCCCCAAACACCACAGACTGAGTCTCCCTGTCAGGAGAAAAACATCAGGTCTAATCTCAGGACACCCAGCTAATCCCAGGAAAAGTTCCTGGGTTCACACAGGCTCGCCACACACCTGAGTGCTACACTCACCTGCAACTTATCAAAGATTGGGTACTGGGGCACAGAGCTCCAACTTCTGCCCTACAGCAGCCTGGGATCTTGGGGATCAGCCTCTAGACACTGATCCAAGGTGCAACCTATCTCCCTAGTTAAACCTACCAAACTGTGGGGCTCCCTGGTTCTTCAAGAGGGCTACACCCAGCAAACACAGTGTAAGAGCAGCAGCAGCAGCTCACTAAATTCAGAACAAGAAAGCCAGTGGCAGGGCTGCTGTCTCCAGGACTTCTCCTGGTGAGAGGAGAGCTCCCCTGACTACCAACGAACACAGTCCATACACCTGAGGTGAGCTATCACAGTTCCCTAAGAAACACCAGCCATTTGGTGACCATGCTCAATAAGTTAAGGAGGCCTCCTTCAGGAATAACCACCTTCCTGCCAAGGGGATGCTCCCCACCCCAGGATTCCAGCAAGCACTAGAAACTAACAGCAAACACCTGAGATGACCAGATGGGTAGAGGCCAGCATAAAAGCAAAACCAACAAAAGCCAAAGCAATATGGCATCTCCAGAACCCAGTTATCCAGGGGCAAGTAGCCCTGGACAGTCTAACATAAGTGAAATTCAAGAAGATGACCTTACATCTGTGCTTAGGAAGAGGAAATGGAGGAAACAAAATGCGTAAAGAAATAGAGAAAGGTAAAGTCAAACAGATTATGGCCATCCATAAAGCCATACAGGAAGATGCAGCCAAACAGTTTGAGGCCTTCACAGAGGAAATAATTAAATCACTGAAAGAAATAGAAGAAACAGAGGAATGTTCAAACAAACAGGTGAAGAAATTGAAGGAAAAGCAGGAAAATACAATCATACAGGTGAAGGAAATCAATAAAACAGTTCAAGATCTGAATATAGAATTGGAAAAATTAAAGAAAACACAAATGGAAGAAAGCATGGACAGGAAGAACTTAGGAATGAAAACAGGAACTACAGAGGTAAGCATAACCAACAGACTACAAGAGATGGAAGAAAGGATCTCAGGTGTGGTAGAAATTGATGTACCTGTCAAAGAAAATGTTAAGTCTAAAAAATTCCTGACACAAACCATCGAAGAAATCTAAGACAACATGAAAAAACAAAACCTAAGAACAATAGGAATAGAGGAAAAGGAAGATTCCCATCTTCAAGGCCCAGAAAATATTTTTAACAAAATCATAGAAGATTTCCCCAATTTAAAGGAGAGGCCTATAAGCATACAAAAGGACTACAGAACACCTAATAAGTTAGACCATAATATAATAATAATCAAAACATGATAATAATAATCACATAATAATAATAATAATCAAAACAGTAAGTATACAGAACAAAGAAAAATACTAAAAATTGCAAAGGAAAAAGGCCAAGAAACATATAAAGGCAAACTCACCACAATCATACCTGACTTCTCAAAAGAGACTGAAAGCTAGAAGGGCCTGAACAGATATTATGCAGACACTAAAAGATCACAGATGTCAGTCAGCCCAGGCTACTATACCCAGCAAAACGCTCACTCATCATAGATGGAGAAAACAAAATATTCAAGGACAAAAAACAAATTTCAACAATACCTACCCACAAATCCAGCCGTACAGAAGATACTAGAAGAAAAAATACAACCGAAGAAGGCTAACTACATTCAGAAAAACACAGAAAATGAATAACTTCACTACAGCAAAACTAAAAGTAGCTAAGAAAACACACTACAACCAACATCAAAATCAAAGGAAATAACAGCCACTGGTCATTAATCATTCTCAACATTAATGGACTAAGCTCTCCAATAAAAAGTCACAGACTAACAGAATGAATGCATAAACAAAACCCAACAGTCTGTTGCATGCAAGTAACACACCTAAGTCACAAAGATAGACATTACCTGAGATTACCTGAGAGTAAGGGCCGGAAGACAGTTTTCCAAGCAAATGGACCCAAGAAGCAAGCAGGAGTAGCCATTCTAATATCTAATAAAATAGACTTTCAACCAAAATTAATAAAAAGAGATGGGAAAGGTCACTTCATACTCTTCAAAGTAAAATTCCACCAAGAAGCCACAATTCTCAACATCTATGCCCCAAATACAATGGCACTCACATTCGTAAAAGAAAAGTTAACAAATCTTAGACCACACATAGACCCCCCACACATTAAGAGTGGGAGACTACAACACCCCACTCTCAACAAAAGACAGGTCAACAAAACAGAAATTAAACAAAGAAACAATGACTCTAATGGGTATCATAAGTCAAAAGATGTCTAAAAGATGTCTACAGAGCCTTTTACCCAAACACAAAAGAATTTACCTTCTTCTTAGCACCCCATGGAACCTTTTCCAAAATAGACCATATAGTTGGTCAGAAAGCAAGCCTCAACAGATACAAGAAGATTGAAATAATAACTTGTATCCCATCTGACCACCATGGACTAAAGCTCGACCTCAACAACGATAGAAATAGCAAAAAGCCTACACACACATGGAAACTGAACAACTCGCTACTGAACAATAGCTGGGTCAGGAAAGAAATAAAGAAAGAAATTAAAGACTTCCTATAACTCAATGAAAATGAAGGTGCAACATAACCAAACTTATGGAATACAATGAAAGCAGTGCTAAGAGGAAAGTTCATAACATAGAGTGCCTTCATAAAGTAAATTGAAACATGTCATAAAAGCAACTTAGAAGCTCATCTGAAAGCCCTAGGAAGAAAAGAAGCAGACACACCCAAGAGGAGTAGATGATTGGAAATAATCAAACTCAGGGCTGAAAACAATAAACTAGAAACAAAGAGAACAATTCAAAGAATCAATGAAAACAAGAGCTGGTTCTTTGAAAAAAATCAACAAGATAGACAAACCCTTAGCCAAACTAACCACAAAGCAGAGAGACACTATCCAAATCAACAAAATCATAAATGAAAAGGAGGACAACAACAGACACTGAGGAAATCCCAATAATCACTAGGTCTTACTTCAAAAGCATAAACACCAGAAAATTTGAAAATTTAAATGAAATGGACAATTTTCTTGATTGATTCCACTTACCAAAGCTGAATCAAGACCAGGCAAACAGATTAAATATTCTTATATCCCCTTAAGAAATAGAAGCTATCATCAAAAGTCTCCCACTCAAAAAAATCCCAAGGCCAGATGGTTTCAGTGCAGAATTCTAACAGACCTTCAAAGAAGACCTAACACCAATACTCTGCAAACTACTCCACAAATAGAAACAGACGGAACATTACCAACCTCATTCTATGAAGCCACAGTCACCTTGATACTGAAACCTCAAAAAGACCAAAGAAAGTGAATTTCAGACCAACCTTCCTTATGAACATTGATGTAAAAATATTCAACAAAATACTCACAAAATGAATCCAAGAACACATCAAAGATATCATCCCCTATGACCAAGCAGGCTTCATCCCAGGCATGCAAGGGTGGTTCAACATAGGGAAATCAGTCAATGTAATCCACCATATAAACAAAGTGAAAGAAAAAAAAACAATAACACATGGTTATCTCCTTAGATGGCAAAAAGCATTTGATAAAATCCAACACTAGTTCATGTTTAAATACCTGAAGAGATCCAGGATCCAAGGCACTTACCTAAACATAGTAAAGACAATATATAGCAAGCCTATAGCCATCATCAAATAATTGGAGACAAACTTAAAATCAATCCCAATGAAATCAGGGGCAAGGCAAGGACACCCACTCTCTCCATATCTCATCAATATAGTCCTTGAAGTCATTTTTAGAGCAATAAGAAAATTATAGGAGATCAAAGGGTTACAAATCAGAAAGGAAGAAGTCAAAGTATCACTATTTGCAGATGATATGATAGTATGCATGAGTGACTGCAAAACTTCTACCAGGGTACTCCTACAGCTGATAAACACCTTCAGCGAAGTAGCTGGATACAAATAAATTTTTAAAAAAATGAGTAGCCCTCCAGTACAAAAGAAAAATGGGCTGAGAAAGAAATTAGTGAACAAACACTCTTCACAATAGCCACAAAAGACATAAAGTCTTTTAGTGTAACTCTAACCAAGCAAATCAAAGGCATGTATGAAAAACTTCAAGTCTCTGAAGAGAGCAATAGAAGAAGATATCAGAAGACGGAAAGATCTCCCATGCTCATGGGTAGGCAGGGTTCACATAGTAAAAATGGCCATCTTACCAAAATCAATCTGCAGATTCAATGCAATTCCCATCAAATTACTAACACAATTCTTTACAAACTTTGAAAGAAAAATTCTCAGCTACATAAGGAATAACAAGAATATCTAAAACCAAGAATATCTAAAGCAATCCTCAACAATAAAAGATGTTCTGGAGGTATCTCCATCCCTGATCTCGTGTTGTACTATAGAACAACAGTAATAAAAACTGCATGGTATGGGCATAGAAAGAGACTGGTATATCAATGGAATTGAATAGAAGACCCAGAAATAAACCCACACATCTAGGGACACATGACATTTGACAAAGATGCCAAAACCATACAATGGAAAAAAGATAACATCTTCAACAAATGGCGCTGGTTTAACTGGATGTCTACATGTAGAAAAATGCAAATATATTTATACTTATCACCCTGCACAAAACTAAAGTCCAAGTGGACCAAAGACCTCAACATAAAACCAAGGACACTACATCTGTTAGAAGAAAAACTGGGAAAGAGCCTTGAAGTCATTGGCATAGGAGACAACTTCCTAAACAGTACACCAACAGCACAGGAGACAGCTTCCTGAACAGGATACCAATAGCACAGGCTTTAAGATCAACAATCAGTAAATGGGACCTCATGAAATTGAAAAGCTTCTGTAAAGCAAAGCACACTGTCATCAGAACAAAATGACAGCCTAAAGATTGGGAAAAGGATCTTCACCAACCCTATGTCTGAAAGAAGGCTAATATCCAGAATATATAAAGAACTCAAGAAGTTAAACAGCAACAAATCAAGTTACCCAATTACAAAATGTGGTACAGAGCTAAACAGAATTCTCAGCAGAAGAATATTGAATGGTAGAGGAATACTTAAAGAAATACTCAAAGTCCTTATTCATCAGGGAAATGCAAATCAAAACAACCCTGAGATTCCATCTTGCATTCATCAGAGAGGCTAAGATGAGAAACTCAAGTGACAACACATGCTGGAGAGGACGTGGAGAAAGAGGAACACTACTCCATTGCTGATGGGAATGTCATCTTGTACAACCAGTTTAGAAATCCATCTGGCATTTTCTCAGACAATTAGGAATAGTGCTTCCTCAAGATCCAGCCATACCACTCCTAGGCATATATCCAAAAGATGCTCAGGTATACAACAAGTACTCTTGTTCACCCATGTTCATAGCAACTTTATTTGTAATAACCAGAATCTGAAAACAACCCAGCTCTCCTTCAACTGATGAATGGATATAGAAATATTGGTACATTTACACAATGGAATACTATTCAGCAATTAAAAACAAGGATATAATGAAATTTGCAGACAAATGGTGGGAATTAGAAAAAGACCCTCCTGAGTGAGGTATCCTAGAAGCAGAGAGACACACATGGTATATACTCACTTATAAGTGGATATTAGACATATAATATAGGATAAACATACTAAAATCTGTACACCTAAAGAAGCTAAACAAGAAGGAGTACCCTGGGTAAGATGTTCAATCTTCATTCAGAAAGGCAAATGGGATAGACATTAGAAGAGGGAGAAGACAGGGAACAGGACAGGAGCCTACCACAGAGGGCCTCTGAAAAACTGCCCAGCAAGGTATTGAAACAAATGCTGAGACTCATAGGCAAACTTTGGGCAAAGTTCATGGATTCTTATGAAAGAAGGGGGAGATAGAAAGACCTGGAGGGGACAGAGCTCCACAAGGAGAGCAACAGAGCCAAAAAAATTCTAGGCCTAGGGGTCTTTTCTGGGACTGACACTCCAAGCAAAGACCATGCATGGAGATAACCTAGAACCCCTGCACAGATGCAGTCCATGGCAGCTCATTCTCCAAGTGGGTTTCCTAGTAATGGGAGCAGGGACTGTCTCTGACATGAACTCAGTGGCTGGATCTTTAATCACCTCCCCCTGAATGGGGGGCAGCCTTACCAGGCCACAGTGGAAGACAATGCAGCCAGTCCCAATGAGACCTGATAGGCTAGGGTCAGAAAGAAGGAGAGGAAGACCTTTCATATCAGTGGGCTTTGGGAGGGAAATGGGAGGAGATGGGGGAGGGAGTGCAGGATTGGGAGGGACTGAAGGAAGGGCTACAGCTGGGATACAAAGTGAATAAACTGTAATAAATAAAAAATAAAAGAGAAAGTCACAGACACCTGTGGGATTTTACAATTTCCCATTTACCTTGGGCTGGGCAGATATTATACCTACTCCATCTCAATAGCCTCACCATCTACCTCCCAGCCCCCATCCCATGCCACTGCTTTATCCATTCCTATATGAGCTACCTTCCATCTACAATCTTATCAATACTTTCTTATGTTTTTCATCTGGGCCTTTCCACAGCATCCTTGAAGTCCTTCCTCCTGGCCCACATGCTTCCTTCTCCATGACAACCCTTTGTGGAGTCCTCCTGCCTCCTCTCTTCCTGTCTCTCTGTCTTCTTCTGCGATTCTCCTCTTCCCTAAGCCCAGAACCTTAGCCATGCCCACCCAATTTTGCCCTGCCCATATTTTAGGCCTTTAACCAACAAATCAGGTATAAAGGTCTTAGGCAGGTTAATACAACAAAGATAATTTTTCCAGACAGTAACCAGATCTTGAGGACCAGTAATTAGCATCACAATCATCAGACCAATCCCCAAAAGTATTGGTTGGCAGAAGCATTTGTCATAACATGTTTTATTGAAGATAGGAGCAGGAGATATTTGATATGCCATGGCTTAGTGTCGAAAAAGGAATTTTGAGGCTTGGGAAATTGCAATGCTAGAGTAGGCATGAAGGTAAAAACCAAACTCTACCATGGGTGAAACCTAATTTGCATAATGAAAAGGCTCAAATGATATGCCTTCATATTATTGTACAAAGGGTACCAAGTGCTGAGAGGGGCACCAGTACATTCGAAGAATTTGTCACTCTTCTTTTCCTTGTGCCAGAACTTAGGTTTGGAGCTGTTGCTTCTCAATTAGATAAATTAAATGTAGGTAACACTGAATCACCAAAGGCAAGGTGAGTGTAGTTTTTGTAATGTGGAGTCAGGCAAAGTGATGTGTATAATGGGCCTCACAGACAAAGTGATATTTATGGCACATACCTTGGGTGGACCTTTGGCATTGGCTAATCAGTCAAAGTGCTTCCAGGAATGAGACACGTAACAACCAACTATGTTTTTCATCAATATGTTATAAGCAGAAAATCTCTCAACCAAATGAAAGAAAGCCTACATAGGATCATAATAGTAAAAAAATCTTGACCAATAAGCAAATTTTCAGATGAGCCAATTTGAGGACATAGAACCCCTTGAACTAAAGAATAGCTAAGTCTCCCTGAGGAAGAAATTTACTCAAGTACCTAATTTTTACTATTAGCCTTTCTTACATCCTTCTCTTGAGGGACCCATGGTTTTGTACATGGCCTATACAGTGATGAATAGGAAGCAATCAAAATTTCTGGGCTCTATTTCATACTGATTCAGAATTGACACTTAAGTATGGGGATTACAGAAGTCAGGTAATTAATGGGGTTATGGCTGATGTCCAAAACTTATTGAAAGTCCAAAACTTATTGAAGTACAGGTCCCTAAACTCATCCTGTGTTTATTTCCCTGGTTAAAGATGTACAATCGAGATATATACTTACAGAGGTTGACATGATTCTCATATTGGTTTCTTTACCTGTGGAGTTAGGGCTATTATGGTTGGAAAGTCAAAATGGAAGCCATTGAACTTCCCTCCACCAGGGGAAATAGTGAACCAAAAACAATCCTGGAAGAATTATAGAGATTTTTATGATCATCAAGGACTTTAGAAGTAGTGGTTCCCAACACACCTTTATCTCCCCTATGTGGCCTGTGTAGAAGACAGATGAATAATGGAGAATGACAATTGCAAACTTATGAAGTAGTGAGTCCAGTTAGAGCTGCTGTTATTGATGTAGTGGCCTTACTTGATCAGATTAATACATCTGATACATGGTATAAAGATACTAACCTTGCATATCTTTATTGTCTTTATCATCTGTTGTATGTTACTATTAAATATTTACTAATAATTATCTTTTAGTAATTCTTGCTGATAATCCTAAACAGCTGTATAACCAAACCACCACACAGAGACTGGGATTTTAGTTAACCTAGAACACAATGCTGTGCAATAGTTACTCCCTCCTAAGCCTCCAAGCCCTCATAGTTTCCTAACATTTAGATTTCCCACATTGTACTTGCTTTTAGTGATATATTAGGTCCAGTCCATCTCTCCTCATCATTCCAAGATCTCTCTTCCAGCTCTGCCTTCTCCTTCTCCTCCCACTCATTTCCTGCCCTCTGGCTTCTTCCACTGCTTGACATTGTGTCTGGTTGCTTTATTTTGGCATATTTACACAGAGTTGATACAGGATGCTTAGAATAAGTATCACAATACAATATCCGAATTGAACCCAGAGAATTGGGGGGGGGGAATAGAAATCAGTATTTGAATAAACAAGGATAAGGTATATACATTTCAAAAGAACATTATAGCAACAATCCATCATACTTCCCCATAGGCTACCAAAAGGAACTTACTTTCAGCTAGCAAGGACAACAGTATATCTTTATGGTTCTTTTTTTGAGACAGGGTTTTTCTGTGTAGGTCTGGATATCTTGGAAATTACTCTGTAGACCAGGCTGGCCTTGAACTCACAGAGATATGCCTTCTTCTTCTTCCCAAGTTCTGGGACTAAAAGCACGTACCACCACTGCCCAACTTACCTTTACAGTTTTACCTCAAAGGTGCATTAACTCTGTCTCTGATCATCTGTTTCTTCTGCAAACTATCACAGTATTTCATTATATTGATGACATTATGCTGACTATACTAAGTGAACAGGAGGTAGTAACATCCACTTTGGATTGTTGATAATGCATACGCACATCAGAGAGTGGAAAATAAATCCAACCAAATTTAATACCCCTTCTACCTTGTTGAAAATTTTAGGAGTCCAGTGATGTAGGGCACACAGAACCTTCTAAAGTGAAAGAAAAGTTACAGTTTCTGGACTCTGCTACCACCAAGAAGAACAATGCTTAATGAGTCAATTTGGATTTTGGTGACAGAACAATCTTCAATTAGGTGTGTTATTCTTACCCATATATCAAGTGGCTTTGTAAGCTGCTAGCTTTAAGTGGGGCCTGAAACAGGAGGCTGCTGTGCAGGCTACTCTAATACTTGGACCATGTGATCCAGCAGACCCAATGGTAACTAGGTGTCAGTGAAATATAGAGATGCTCTTTTGAGGTTTTGCATAGCTCCTGAAAATAAAGATGACACCCTTGGGAGTTTGAACCAAGTGTTTATCATCATCTGCAGACATCTACACTCCTTGTGAGAGACAGAGCTCTGTCTGTTATTGGACATTAGTGAAAACTTGATATCAGACAATAGTTAGCCACCAAATTACAACATGACTTGATCTGTCCATCATGAGTTATGTATTATTTGTCGGACTATGCCATAAAGTAGGATGTACACATCAGCAAATGGAAGTGCTATATAAGTGATTCACCCCAAGCAGGCCCTGAGGGTACAAGCGAGTTCCATGAAGAAGTTGCCCAAATACTTTTGGTTGCCTTCTGCTCCCAAGCATGAACCTATAGGGTCATGAAATGTTCACTGTGACCAAATGAATGATGATGAGAAGACTAGGGCATAGTTTGTTGATGGTTCTGCATATTCTGCAGGCACTCACCCAGCTGTATCTAGATAGTGCCAGCATTACAACCCCTTTCTGGGACAACCCTGAAAGACACATGAAGAGCTGAACTTTAGGCAATACACTTGATTATACATTTTGTTTAAAGGAGAAATTGACAAATTATGATGTTTTACTGATTCATTTACATGATTTCCATGTAGCCGATGGACTTGCTGGATGCTCAGGGACTTGAAAAGAGCACGGCTGAAAAATTGGTGAGAGCGCTATAGCTGGATCTTGAGGAAGCGCTATTCCTAATTGAGAAAACACCAGACTGATTTCCAGAGTGGCTGTACAAGTTCGCATTCCCACCAGCAATGGAGGAGGGTTCCCCTTTCTCCACATCCTCTCCAGCATGTGTTGTCACTTGAGTTTTTGATCTTAGTGTACCCCATTTTTTAAATTGGGTTACTTGATTTGTTACTGTTTAACTTATTGAGTTCTTTTATATTCTGGATATTAGCCCTCTGTCAGACATAGGGTGGGTGAAGATCCTTTCCCAATCTGTAGGCTGTCATTTTGTTCTGACAACAGTGTCCTTTGCTTTGCAGAAGCTTTTCAGTTTCATGAGGTCCCATTTATTGATTGTTGATCTTAGAGCCTGTGCTGCTCCTCGGCGTATATCCAAAATATACTCAAGTACACAACAAGGACATTTGATCAACCACGCTAATAGTAGCTTTATTCGTAATAGCCAGAATCTGGAAAAAACCCAGCTCTCCCTCAACTGATGAATGGATACAGAAATATTGATACATTTAAATAATGGAATACTATTCAGCAATTAAAAACAAGGATATCATTAAATTTGCAGGCAAATGGTGGGAATTAGAAAAGATCATCCTAAGTGAAGTATCACAGAAGCAGAAAGACACACATGGTATGTACTCATATATAACTGCATATTAGACATATAATATAGCATAAACATACTAAAATCTGTACACTTAAAGAAGCTAAGCAATAAGGAGGACTCTGGGAAAGATTATCAATCTTCACTCAAAAAGGAAAATAGAACAGACATCAGATGAGGGAGTAAACAGGGAACAAGATAGCAGCCTACCACAGAGGACCTTTGAAATACTCTACCGAGCAAGGTATCAAAGCAGATGCTGAAACTCATAGCCAAACTTTGGGCAGAGTGCAGAGAATCTTATGAAAGAAGGGGGATAGAAAGACCTGGAGTGGGCAGGAGATCCACAAGGAGAACAACAGAACGAAAAAATCTGGGCCCAGGGTTCTTTTCTGAGATTGATACTCCAACCAAGGACTATAACCTAAGAGATAACCTAGAACTCCTGCACATATGTAGCCCATGGTAGCTCAGTCTCTCTAAGAGGGTTCCCTAGTAATGGGAACATGGACTGTTTCTGACATGAACTCAGGGGCTGGCTCTTTGATCACCTCCCCCTGATGGGGGAGCAGACTTACTAGACCACAAGGGAAGACAATGTAGCCAGTTCTCATGAGACCTGATAGACTGAGATTAGGAAGAAGGGGAGAAGGACCTCCCCTATCAGTGGACTTGGGGAGGGGCATGGTAGGAGATGAGGGAGGTAGGGTGGAATTGGGAGGGGGTGAGAGAAGGGGCTACAGCTTGGATACAAAGTGAATAAACTGTAATTTGTAAAAAAAAAATTAAAAAATTGGTGAGAAAGTCATTTGGGGAAAAAGTAGGTGGATAGTTCCTTTTCTACGGGCAAAGGATGTGAAGACATTTGTGTACCACATATATACTTGTCAAAGTGACTTAAGCATAGGAATTAAATAACCAAGTAGAAATGATGAGGTGTTCTGGACAGTTGGCCTCTATTCCAAGCCATCCTTGTCATTTTCCAATGAGCCAACCCATGAATAAAGAAGCTCTGTTAACAGAAATGGAATTTATGCATGTGTCTCAAAACATTATGAGACAAAGAACCTCCAAAGATGTCATTGAGTTCATTTTTGCTATCTAATGCTGGACATGTGGCCTGGCACTTTAGAGTGGTTTCTATCTGCACTAAGACTACATTGGAGAAAATTAACTCCTCATTTTTGAGGAATCAAGTGGAGGTAGCCTTTGAGATAGGAATGGGGAGTTTTATCTACTTTCCCTCTCAATGCTGGGACCCCCATCTCACTCAGACCTGTGCAAGTGCTATGCATATTGTTTCAGTCTTTTTTAATTCATATGTGCACTGGTCCTGCATTTAGAGGACCTTGTTTTCTTGGTCCTCCATCTACCCTGCCTCTTAAAACCTTTGTCTTCTCTTCCACAGAGTTTTCTGAGGCCTGAGGGGGAAGGATTTTATGGAGACATCTGTCTTGATCTCTAGACCTTGTTCAGCTGTAGGTCTCTGTATCTGTTCCCACATACTGCAGGAAGAAGCTTCTGTAATGGTATCTGGGCAAGGCATGTTCTATGAGTATAACAGAATGACAGTATAGTTACTTTATGAATACATTCCTTTAGCATAACAGGAACATATGGTTTTCCTGTAGGTCCCTATGTAATCTCATATTCTAGGCCACCTGAGCAGTGTTGGGGAGCAGTTCCATTTCATGGTATGGATTACAAATCTAATTAGATACTGATTGGTTACTCCCACAAGTATTGTACTATTACTCTAGCGTATCTTGCAGGCACATCATCATTGCAAATGAAAAAAGATTCTGGCTGTGATGTTTACCTTTCTTCTTTGATAGCATCTAGAGTTATCTTGAGTGAAGGAACCAAATAGGCAACAGCTCAAATTCTCTTTTGATTTACGGGTCTGGTATTATTCCTTCTATTTTCTTGGGGGTGGTTATCTCCTTCTAGAAGTTTTCCTTCTATTGCCTTTCATAGAGATCAGTCTGTAGGCACTGCTTGAATTTGTTTTTTAGTATAGGATGTGTTTCTTTCTCCATCATGACTAAAAATTTTGCTAGCTATAATAGTTTGGACTGGCAACTGTGTGTTAGAGTTTATATAACATCTGTCCAGTCCCATCTGGCTTTTAGAATCTACATTGGAAAGTGAGATTGTATTCTAATAGGTCTGCCTTTATATGCTGTTTGGTCTTCTTCTCTTGCAGCTTTTAATATTCTTTTTTTCCCCCACTATATATTTATGTGCTGTGGAGAATTTCTTTTCTGGTCCAGTCTAGATGCAGTTCTATATACTTCTTGTACCCTCGTAGACACCTCTTATTTCAGGTTAGGAAAAATGTCTTCTATGCTTTTGCTGAAAACATTTTCTGTGCTTTTGATCTGGGTTTCTTCTCCTTCCTTTATTCCTATTTTTCATAGATTTGATCTTTTCAGTGTTGCAGATTTCTTGAACGTTTTAAGCCTGGATATTTTTAGATTTATCACTTTCTTGACCAAGGCATCCATTTCTTCTACCTTGTCTTACACACCTAAGAATTCTCTCTTTCATCCCTTGTACTCTGTTGGTGAGACTTGCCACTGAGATTCTTGAGTTCCTGAATTTTTCATTTCCAGTTTTCCCTCAGTTTGCTTTTTTTTTTTCAATTGAATCAATTTCCACTTTCATGTTTTGAACTGTTTTCTTCATTCATTCAACTGTTTCCACAGATTTCATTTGTGGATTTATTCACATCCTCTTTCAGGATCTAACATATTCATAAAGGCTATTTTGAAGTCTTTATCCTGTATTTAGCTAAATTGCATTCCTCAGAGGCCCCTGTAGTATGATCGTTGGAGTCTAGTGAAGACACATTGCAATTGGCTGCTATTGTGTTTTTATGCTTGTGTCTAGGCATCTGGGTTGGGGATAAATGTAATTGTATTCAATAGGTATTGATATCTGGTCTTGTGCTTTTCAGGGTGGGTATTCTGCTTCTTGGTTTCTTTTGCCCTCTTTGGTTCTTAGCAGAGTGTGCTGGCTATGGGTTGCTTGGTAGGACATACTTCTGGGATCCTACCAGATGTGGTCATTGGGGGTACAGTAGAATGTGTTTCTGGGCATTGGAAACTGATACTAAGGAATGGGCATGGGTAAGAAGGGGTGACCTGAGAGGGTTGACAGGAGGAAGGACATCTGGGTGTGCCAACAGGATCTTTGTAGATCCCTAGAAAGAGGACAGAGAGGAAGGAGGGCCCACACGTGGTCTGCTACAAAGCTGGGGATAAGGCTGGGTGAATGACATTGGAGGGGAGGAGAAAGAATGAAGACTGCCTGTCTGATTCCTTGGCTAGAGAGCTCTGCATGTTCCCTTGGAGTGCCTGAGAGAACTGACAGCTGAGACAAAGGGGTAGAGGCATGGCAGGCCCATCAAAGTTGTTTTGATTTGCATTTCCCTAATTTGTTAGGGATGAACATTTTGTTTTTCAGATATTCCTTAGCTATTCTTTTTCTTCTTTTGAGGACTCTCTGTCCGGGTTGCAGGCACTTTTTTTTTTTAATGGATAATTATTTTTATTCGGCTTTTTGAGTTCTTTATATACCCTGGATATTATTTCTGTCAGAGTATGCCTAACAAATGATGCTCTTCCATTCTGTGTTCTGTGTTCTTCCTTTTCACCAGGATGAATGCTTCTTTAGCTGTGCAGAAGCATTTTAACTTTATGAAGTCTCACCTGTTGATTGTTGGCATTAATTCTTGGGCAAACTGAGTCTGATTCAGAAAATACTTTTCCTACACACCAGTGTCATGTGGGGTGCTGCTTATTATTTTTTTTCTAGCAGTATCTTATGTTACATGTTTAGGCCATTGATCCATTTGGAGTTAGTTTTAATGCAAGATGATAGATAAGGATCTAATTTTGTTCCTCTGCAAATAGACAGCCTGTTTTCCCAGCACCATTTGTTTAAGATGCTTTCTTTTCCCCAACTTATGTTTTTGGCTTCTTTGTCAAACATTACATTACTGACGTGACTGAAATTACTCATGTTTGGGTCTGGCTCCATTGGTCTATGTCTTTTTTTTGTCAGTACTATAATACTTTATTATTATGACTCTGTAATATATCTTAAGGTCTGGAATGGTAATCCTTCTAGCATTGTCATTTATTAGCAGAACTGTTTTAGCTACCTCGTGTCTTTTGTGGTACCATGTGAATAAAAAAAAATCCTGTTTCTGTGTGAATGAGATAGGGATTTTGATAAAATGGTTATTGTCGTAATGTAAACTCTACCAATCCATATGCATGAGATGTCCTTTTATCATTTTTTTTCAAAGGTTTAAGTTTTCATTGTAGAAGTCCTTCATTTCCTTGCTTAGGTTCGTTTCTAGATATGTTATTTTCTTCAAGGTTATTGTGAATGGGAGTGTGTCCATCATTTCCTGTTCTGAATGTTTGTTCTTGGTATATAGAAAAGCTACTGACTTGTGCACGTTGGTTCTGATTCTTGCCACACTGATAAGTTTATCATTTTTCTTTTTCTGGTAGAATGTTTGGGGTATTACATCATCTGCAAACGGGGATAGTTTGATTTCTTTTCCTACTTGCATACCTTTAATTTCCTTCTCTGGCTTATTGCTTCCGCCAGTATTTCAAGCACAATATTGAAAAGAAGTAGAGCTAGTGAACAGCTCTTTCTTGTTTCTTAAGTTGGTGAAATTACTTCAAACATTTTCTCCATTTAGAATGATTCTGGCTGTCTGCTTTTATTACTATTATGTTGATATATATTCCCTTCAGTCCTTCATTCTCAAGAACTTTTATCATGAAGGCATGGTGGATTCTATTAAAGCCTTTTGCAGAACCTATTGAGATGATCATGTGACTTTTGTCTTTATGTCCACTTATGAGGTTTATTACATCTATTGTTTTGTATATGCTGAGTCATCCCTGCACTTCAGTCCTAGATTGTCTTCCTCATTTCTGCCAGAACTATGTTGTTTTCTTGGTGGGGGTGGGGGTATCACTCAGGCATATATCCTCAAGTTCTCCTTAATTTCACTGTACTGTTTCCTTATATTTACATAAGATAGCTTGAATTCTTTGGTGAAGTTTATGATTGTCATTTCAAAATCTATGTCCTAGTATTTATCTAGGCAATTATCAATAGAAAATATTTCTAGAGGACTGATTGGCTTTTGGAAGAAGAGACAGGATTGATCTTTCATATTGTTGGTATTTTTATTATTTGTGATGAGATCCAGAATGTGGACTTCTTTTGTTTGTGTGGGTAGGTTGAGCCTAGAGGCTGGAAGTGGCTTGGGGGCAATGAACTTAGGTAGACAGAGGGTTTGGGTTGGTGAGCAGAATGTGCTTCCTGGTCAAAGCCTAAAGTGTGGGGGTGGATCTGTCTGGGTGGAAAGGTGGGATGTGGTGTGAGAAAGGTCTGTGGGTTGGGGGATAGGTAAGGAGGACTCTGGCAGAAACCTAGAGTCAGGCTATGGGATAGGCAGGCAGGCAGGCCAGGCTAGGGCAGAATACTGGCTGTGGGACAGATGCTAAATATGGTGTGTCAGGGAGACTCCTGGAGCTATACCAGGGAGGATGTGAGCAATGTAGCTTAATGGAGAGGTTGGGTAAAGCAGAGATCTGTGGGTGATGGCAGGTAATGCAGGTCTGATGGATACCTACTTTGATAGTTTGAATGAAAATGGCCACATAGGCTCATAGAGAATGACCTCATAGGAGGTGTAGTCTTGTTGGAGGAGGCATGTTGCTGAGGGCACACTTTGAGATCTCAGATGCTCAAGCCTGGCCAGTGTGGCAGGTGTAGAACTCTTAGCTTCTTCTCCAGGACATGTCTACCTGCACACTCCACGCTTTTTGCTATGATGATAGTATTCTAAACCTCTGTAACCATAAGCCAGCCTCAACTAAATGTTTTCCTTTATAAGAGTTGCTGTGGTCATGGTGTCTCTTCACAGTAATAAAACCTAACTAAGACACCTACCTAGAGGTATGTTGTAGTACAGGCAAGTGGTGGCAAGACTAGACCCAGGCACTGGTATAAGACCGAGGCTAAATCTGTTGCCATCACCAATATAAATATTATATTTAAATGACAAAGAAATACAATGTGGCTAATATTTAAGCAAAGAAACAGACACTATAGGTAGATCCAGTCATTATAGATAATAAGTGCCACAGAACATCGAACATGTGCAAATCTCAGAAAAATTCATATAATCCAATGGAAAATAAGCAAACAAAACAAATCATGAACACTAGAATAAATGGAAAGTAACCAATTATTTATCCATGAGGAAAAATCTAGTTAAATCCAAGACCATATTGAAAAATTGTACAAAACACCTAAAATTAAAAAGTGCCAATGTCATCAAAGGCATTTGAGAATACACAGAAACTTGGTAACTGTAGAAATGTAAAATGGTATTGTCATGGCACTCAGGAAAGCATTCTGGCAATTTAAAATAAAACTAAACATGCACTTGTTATACGATCTAGTGCTTAGTCTTGGATATTTTTTCTTTTTAAAGAAATTCAAGTTGACATTTACATAAAACCCTGTACAATAGCAGCTGGAAATTGAGAATAACCCAAATATCCTCCAATGGATGACTATTAAATAGTCTGGCAAAATCTACACAATGGAATATCATTTGCGAATATAAGAGAAACTAATGCTATATCAACTAGTTGATGAATCAAAGGGCATTATGTGTAATGAAGAGTCAATTTCAGAGGATTACATGACATATAATTCTATATTATAATCCTGAAATAGCAAAATCATGGACATGAAGGTGAGTGTTTTCAAGTGGGTAGACATGAGAAGCTATGAATGAATATAAAGGGTTACTGTTAAGGATTTCCTCTGTGATAAGATAAAGTTCTGTATCTTAAATGTGTTCATACAATTATTCACATGAAATAAAATGTCACAGAACTACAAATACACATAAAAACATGGGACTATGTAACCTAGATAAGATTATACTGCCATTTCCCTAAGTCTAATATTTACCATAGTTACATAAAATATTACAACTGGGAAAACAGGTGAAAAGTAAATGGGATTCTATCCTATTTTGGCAACTTCCTACAGTTACAAAATTATTTGAAAGCAAATAGTTTAAAATAAAGGAAAATGAAAAAGAACAAAATAAAAGCTACTTTCATCTTTTAATTAGCAACTTCCTTCATCTTTTAGGGATACATTCCAAGATTTCCACTGAATAAGTGAAAACAGTTCTAACCCATGTGTCTGTATGTGTGTATACTATGTTTTATTATTTACATAGATACACACATTTACAGCTTCTTCTACCTAAAGCCATGCAATATATCGATAACTTTTAGTTTGAAGTAAAACTAGCAAGATTTTTTCTTCTTAATATCATGAACTTTCACATGCTATTTTACATAAAGGATTCAATTATCGATTTTCTTTAGCATATCTAAATTGCCAGCATTGCTGCATTTGTGGTTTTGAGCCACATCAGTAAAATCCAGTAAGAAAGCATCCCTCAATCACAAGCGCTGTATTTGACAAACAGGACAGCCACTAGAGGTAGAATTCACAGCATGATTCCGGGATGACTCACATGCCAGGTGAAATGATACAAGATTTCATCATGTGACTTAGAATAGTAAAAAATTAAAACTTATCAATTGTGGAAATCAGTTATTTTACATTTACTAGTTAGACCCAGTTGACTGTGTACATTTCTTGTTACAGTGTTTCTGTACAGGCTGGTATTACTTATAACCTAAACATCTGGAAGAATTTTCCAGTGCAGTACTGAAAATTAAAGAACACATCTTTCTTATCTGTTAATCTATACCATATTTGGCAGTCCTGCCACGGGAAGACTACTGAGGAAGAGCAGCACTGCCTCTCCTCACTTCCAACTTAGGGTTAACAAACAATACCCCACATTTCTCTCGGTTTACAATCCCGCCTTTAAACCTACCCATGTTTTCAGTCTACTAGAATTTAATTATTAGCAAAGTAATAATGTGTCACCTTAGATTTCTTTTTTTTTACTATATAAACTATGTCTCTAAGATTAATATTCTAAGTAGGGGTCATTTTGATAAATCTGTATTTTTCTCTTAAGTACTTTTCCCACATTTATTTTCATAAACTTTCAGTCTATCAATTTCATTCATCATAGCACTGATACTTCGTAACTTGACTGACTGAAAGACAGAGAATAACAGGAAAAGTTATTCTCCATGTGTGGTTAAATCATGATTTTTCAAAGGCATTAATAGCTTTTCATAATCTGTATGCAGTCTTTTTCTAGTAGTAGCAAGTGAATCAGTCAGTGTTTACTGAAATGTCTTCCTTGTTTACTGTTGCCTGGCACAGATAAATACTCCATTTCTCTCTCAGTCTACAGTATTTCTTCAAAATATAGTTACTGATGCCTGTATTTAACAACTAATACTTGAAGTCCACAGTTCTACCACATAAACAGTTTTCCTTCAATTCCTAGATACATTTAAAACTTTTTCTCTCCATCTTCTCTTCTGGTCTAAGCCCCAAATATAAACTGTTAGTATTCATCAAAGATTCTTTTACAAACTAGCTTGGCACTGGGCACTTTCTAGGTCACTGTTTCCTTCCTTTCAATTTTAGTGGGGATCTAGAAACCATCCTTTATCTACAGAGAGATCTAAATTAAAACTTTACAATCATTTGCATGACAAGAGGAAAAGATTCACATATCACTATTATCTTACAGCTAGATTTTATTTTGGATTTTAGTCTCTTCTTCACAACTAGGCTCTAAAAAGATCACATTCCAATAAAAAGGCTAAATATCTGCTTAAAACTTTTACTAGTAAGTGTAATTTTCTCTAAATGAAAAGCAAAGATACTGGCTGTAGTGTGCTGCTGATTAATATTTATTATTGATTTATCTTTTAAACAGTGGTTATTCCTAAATCACCACAGAGACTAGGATTTATTTAATTAACCTAGAGCACAATGCTGGGCAATGATTACTCCATCCTAAACCTCCAAGCCACATAGCTTCCTCCCATTCAGATTTCCCAGATTATACTTGCTTTTTAGTCATCTCTTAGGTCCTGTTCATTCCTCCTGGTCTTTCCAGGTCCTCTCCTCTCAGATCTCTCTTCCTAGACCCTCCTCCCTCTTGCTTCTTTCTCCTCCCCTCCGGACCAGGAAGTCCCATCCAATTCTCTCCATTGCTCAGCATTGGCTGGTTGTTTTATTGGCAATACAGAGAACAAATGGGGACGTGTTTACACAAACTTGAGACAGGTGATGCTTAGAATAAGCATCAAAATGCAATGTCCAGACTGATACCAGATAGTGGGGTAGAGAATCAATATTTGAATGAACAAGGGTAAATTGTACACATTCCACAAGAACATTATACCAACAGTAGTGTAGAGTAACTTTTCCTTTTTATTAATTGCATCTACTTTTGTTTACTAATTTTTCAATCTTACTTAGGAGCATTAATCTTTATTTATTATCTATTATAACATTTACTTATCTACTGTGTATAGGCGAATGCATATGGAGGTCAGAAGATAACGGGTAGGAGTCTTTCCTTTCATTCTTCTATGTGGGTCCTACGTATTGAACTCAGGTGGTCAGGCTTGGCAGCAAGTGATTTTATCCCACTGAGCAATGTCATCAGCCATTAACCTTTATTTTATAAAAAACAAAATGATAGCATATTTGCAACAAATACCTCTCTGTCACTGGTAACTAAACATCTAATATCAGAGGCCAGACTCATAAGCACATGACAGATCTGTTAGTATGTGTGGCTAGAATAAAATAAATATCCACTGATTTGTGTGCGTGTGTGCAAAATTTAAGCCATTGAAGAACTCAGATGAATTCAGGAAGGCTTGTATTTACAGAGGACATTCCAATACAACATAACAACAACACATTTTTAAGCACTATAAGAAATGCATTAATAGAGCAAAAGTTCAACTTCAAGCCCTGATTCTAAATGATCAACTGATCAATGGTGATTATTATGGGTCATGGAAAATATCCCTCATAAAAGTGCTCCTAACAAAAGATGCTTTAAAAATGACTTACAAAATGTTTAAGGCCAGTTTTACAGACTACTTGATGTATTTCAGGCTGTTTTTCTTCGATAAAGTAGTAAACACTACAATGGTGTTATCCTTTGGTTTTATTTTCTGGGAATTACAAAAAAAAGTCTAGGCGTAAATGTTTTTAGACAGTCTTCTTAATTTCATCCTTAAAAAACACTTATCAGATGGCTTATTACATTTCTCATTATCATCCTTCATTAATGTCATTGTCAGCCTTGATTTAAGTTTTCACAGTAAAATAAGCAACTCTTGTGCATCTGTCCTCTGTCCCTGAGAATCATAATCATCACAGAAGTGTTTTATCCCTTCATTGAAAATCTCTGGAAAGCAATGGTGTTCTTTCATTGGTAACAGGGCAAGGAGCAGTGTCATAAAGGGTTAATCCATGTAAATTGGCTTCCACTCGTAAAGTGATTTTCTGGAACAAAAAAGAAAATTATACAGAGACATCGGGTCTATATGAGAGACTATCTCTTCACTATGCTCTACAGGATTCGCTCATGTAGTCAGTGATAGAAACTGATCTAATGGGGAACAGAAGTCACTGCTACAGGCATCATCATGAATACCAAGTAAAATTGAAAAATGGCCTTCTTCTCTCAGTAAGTTTCCTGGGTTTTAGATGTCCCTCAACCAAAAGATAGATAAAGAAAATGTGACACATTTACACAGTGGAATACTATTCAGTTACTAAATACAAAGGCATCATGTAATTTGCATGCAAATGGATGGAACTAGCAAAGATCATCCTGAGTGAAGTAACCCAGTTCCAGAAAGACAAGTACTCACTTATGAGTGGATATTAGCCATAAAGTACAGAATAACCATGCTATAATCTACAGACCCAAAGAAGCCAAGGAGAACCCAAGGGAGGATGAGGACGCCTGAATCTCACTCAGAAAGGGAAATAAACAGATATCTGAAGTAGATGGAGGGAGGGAGCTAGATGGGAGGGGGTGGGGACAGAAACAGGGTTGGGGATCAGTTATGGGGAGGGACTGGGAGAGAGA
Source organism: Pachyuromys duprasi (assembly GCA_028658305.1). Lineage (NCBI taxonomy): Eukaryota > Metazoa > Chordata > Mammalia > Rodentia > Muridae > Pachyuromys > Pachyuromys duprasi. The sequence continues at coordinate 88,095,508 of CM053744.1, forward strand.
ACAAAAATTGGTAGGGGGCATTTCTGGGACAGCGGTGGAGAGAATCCCTGCAGTCTATGGAGGTGACCCTAGCTGAGTCTCCTAGCAGAAAGGGATATGGGACCTGAAGTTTTCACCTCTTCTAGCCAGATGGGACTTCCAGTGGAGGGACACCAACCTACTCACAAAACCTTCAACCCAAAATTTGTCCTGCCTACAAGAAGTATAGGGATAAAGATGGAACAGAGACTGAGAGAAGAGCCAACCAATGACTTGCCCAACCTGAGACCCACCCCATGGCAGAGAACCAACCCCTGACACTATTAATGATACTCTGCTTTGATTGCAGACAGGGGCCTAGCATAACTGTCTTCTGAGAGGCTTCATCCAGCAGCTAATGGGAACAGATGCAGAGATGCACGGCCAAACAATAGTTGGAGTTTGGGGAGTCTTGTGGAAGAGTGAGAGGAAGGACTAAGGGAACCTGAGGGGTCCAGGACATCATAGGAAGACCTACAGAGTAAACTAACTTGGGCCCATGGAAGCTCACAGCAACTGATCCACAACCAAAGAGCATGCATGGGCTGGGTCTAGGCCTCCTACACATATGTAGCAGCAGATGTGCAGCCTGGTCATCATGTGGGTCCCCTACAATGGGTATATATAGACTGTCTCTGACTCTGTTGCCGGCTTTTGGATCCCTTTCCCCTAGCTGGGCTGCCTCGTCTAGGCAGTGGGAGAGGGTGTGCTTAGTCCTGCAGAACTTGATGTGCCAAGGTGGGTTGGTACCCATGTTTGGGGGTTGGGAGGCTCCCACTCTCTGAAGAGGAGGGGTGGGGGAAGGGCTGGGAGGGTGGGACTGGGAGGAGAACAGGGTGGGGTCAAAGGCTGTAAAGTACTTAAATGAATAAATTAATGAAAAAAGTTTCCTTTTTTTGGTAGTTTCTTGTTCATTCATTTGTTTTAAGCTACGTGTTAGGGCTTGGCCTCCCTGAGTGGGTACAACTATGGAAGGCTATCTAACAGTTTCTTCACATATGTTCTACAATTCCATTTTCAAGGCTGAACCTTACTTATAGCACACAATTCCTTAAATCTAGAAACAGTTTTACCAGAAGTTACTCTTCTTGCACCACTGTTTCTGGTGCCAGATTTTAAAGTGTTAATTTTAAAAAGGGACAGTGCATCTGCCAATGAAATATTCTGCTATTCCACATGAAGGAAGCTTTACTGAATAAAACTGAAACTAATTTCTTACCTGAAAATCACGAATATAAGTCAGGAAAAATCCAAAGAAGGAAAATGACATAGACCACTCTGCTGCCGTAGTAACCATGTGAAGCACATAACCCTGGAGTCAAAGAGGACAGAACGGCATTTCTGTGAAGTTTTAGAAAAAAAAAAATCCACAGTGCTTCTCAAACTAAGCAACATCAAGTTCTCATAGACCTCTGATTTTTGAAAATGTCTTGAGAATTATACTATGAGTCCCTCCTGAGCCATACTAGAGGTCTTCATTCCACACAGAACAAGTCAACTTTCCACTAAATAACAAAGACAAAATAAAATTTACACTACAACCAAGGAGCTACAGCTTTCCTCCAGCCAGAGTAATAAATCAAAACCTAGAATCCTTACATCCAGGGGGCTGAGAGAAGATCACAATTTAAAGCCAATCAGACCACAGAATGAAATTAAAAAAACAGCCCCACTTATGTACACACACACACTCACACACACACACACACACACACACACAGCCATGTGTGTATATGTATCTGAATAAATTTTACAAAATAACCCTAGGAAAAGTTCAAGAATACTTATTGTAGACTTTCACAAAGACAATTTTTAGAGCTTATATACTAATAGTACTAATTACATAAGGACGGGAGAAAAGGCTCAGTGGTTAAGAGTGCTTGCTGCTTTTTCAGAGGAACCAAGTTTAGTTCCCAGTTCCCTTGCTGGGATTCAATACACTTTTCCAGCCTCTGCAGGCATTCATATATACATGACAGACAGACACACACAGTGAGACAAATTTAAAATGAAAATAAATCTTTAAAAAAATCATGCACTTAGACACACACTCATGCATGCGTGCGTGCACACATGTGTACATTTTATAGGCTTTAAGCTCTTACCTTGTCCTTGGGGTTCCAGTGTAGTTTCTGTACTACATCAGCACCCAAATCGCTACTGTACAAAATTGATGAGCAAGTGAGCACTGTGAAAAAGTAAGTCAAGGAAGACTCTCGGGGAACTGAATTTTTACAGTTGTAAATCATAAAAAAAACATTAAATATGTATGTATAATCACTTTAAAGGCTAGCTTTTGTTAGTATGGTCCAATTCTATTTCTTAAAAGAATTAATGTCACATGTCAGTACTAAAACTAAAGATCTATCTATAGTAACCAGGAAATGGTTTACATCATGCCCTTTCCTCTTTGCTTAAAAACTAGCAGCTCTACCATAAATTTCCAGTGAATGATTTTTTGTAGTGAGCATAATACCTCTGCCTTTCCTTCTTTAAAGTATGACTATGCCAAATATTATTTTTGTTCCTGGCTCAAGTACTTAATGTCAGTCTGAATTTGATGCACAAATGTACAACGTTCTTTCGTCTAGATGTAGTTCTTTAGTCTGAATGTACAATGCTCTTTAAAGGGATGGGGGAGCTGCAGCACTTCCTCAGCAGTGAAGAGCACATGTTGCTCCTGCAGAGGACCAAGATTTGGATCCCAGCACACACGGCAGCTCACAGCCATACGTGAGTTCAATGCCATTGTATCTGGTACCCTCTTCTGGTACTGGTGGCCACTAGGTATGCACACGGTGCACTTATATACATGCAGGTAAATAACTACACACATAAAGTAATCTAAAAAGTTAAAAATATAAACATGGCACTTACACTGCCTCCACTTGTTTCATTATTCTATTCTCTCTGAATAGTAAACCACAAAGGATACTGCTAAGTGCACTTACTCCACACCAGATAACCAATAGTAGTCGGACCCAGAAGACCTGTTTGCTGTGAATTTTGGGCTGCATTTGGTAAGAAAGGATGGTCTGAACAAACATGTACAGTGATCCCATACTGAAGGCAAGGACAGCTCCACATATATGTGCAACAAGCAGTGTGGACTTCTGCAAAGCAGGAGAAAGTTGGTCAGCGAGAGGAACCAGAACATATCGACAAGACGTCATTTGAAAGCACAAGCCAGATAATTCAATAAGGCATTTGCTGCTTGGAAAAGCTCTGCAGAGAACACAAATCACTTCTGCAAAACTGGAAGATTACAGTGAAACCAGATGACTTCACTTGCCAACAATGAAAATGGTGACACGTATCCATGTATTTTGCTTTACTTATTTAACACTTTTATTTGGTTCTATTAGATGCCAGGTACCTTTTAAAGCCATTAATTTGTAAATGAACTCAGTATTCAGAGTTTATAGTCTAGCAAAGGTAAACAATAATAAACCTCAGAAATGAAGACATTGATAATAAAGGTGCTTAATGGCAATACTAACAAAAAACAGAGCAAGTTGGCTAAAGAGCAAAGAACTAGGGATATCAGGGGAAGAGAGTTTAAATTTAAATATAACTTAAGGCCCTATGGCACTAGTTTGTTACTGATTATGCCACAGGGATCATTAGTTTGTATTGTTCATTCCACAGAGATTATCTTACAATGTTTCCCCTATTACATTTAATTTCTAACGTTATATATACCATCTGTTTAAAAGTGACAACCCAACAGTCTCAAATTTCTACAACCACTGTTTTAAATCAAAGATTGGTTGAATGACTGTTTTGTTTTAATTGATGGTGTTTATATTGCCTTTGGTAGAAAAGGCACATCTAATACTTGGCACAGAGGAAGCATAATGACGAAGAGAACAAAGGAAGGGGAGGGTTCAGTTTTCTTATTTTACATCAGCTGTACAATCTACAAACCCAGTTGATTCGCTGTCTCTCATTTAATTCCTACAGGTGATTCTCAGAGCACAGAAACTGTAGATTTGATTCTTCAAAGGCACCAGTTTCTCTTCTCAGAAAGAGAGAGAGAAAAAGAGAGACACAGGGAAGGAGGGAGAGGGACAGAGGGCTAGTTGCTCAAAGGCTTGGGTATCTATCTGAAAAAAACTAAATCACCAAATGGGGAGACAAAGCCCCAAGAAGACATCTCTTGCCATCAAATAAAACTTTCAGTGTCAGGAATAGGTTACATCTAATTGAGTTGTTGGCCAAAAGGGGCCTATGAGAACCTCCAAATAACTCAGGGTATTGCCAAGGTTATTGGTTACTCTCTGCAAACTGATGGTAAGGCCACATTGCTGAAAACAATACCTACAAGTTTCACTGAACATGGAGAAGCCATGCTGTTACCTAACTAGAGCCCTTTCCCCTGTTGACTAGTGTTCATGGTATTGAAGGGTGTATTCTGAACGTTACCTAACCAGAAAGGTAAATACCAACCCAGTTGCAAACCTTTATTCCATAATAGTGATCTGCCTACAAGATACGCTGGTTCAACAGTGGCACAAAAGATGTAGGCATTAGTTGATTATGAGATTCAACCCATGTCTGACACTGCCTGGGATAGCCAAAAACCTGAGATTAGATAGGTCATAGATCTAGGGGAAAACCAAATACTAATGTTCTACTAAAGGGACAAAGCAATAAAATGACTTTTAATGATATTCCGCTATATTCATTGGTCAGTGTATAATCAAAGAAGCTTCTTCCTATAGGAGATGGGAACTAATATTGAGACCCACAACTGGAAAATATGCAGAGAGTCAGAAACCTTGTAATACTAGGTCCTAAATGGGATGCCTTCATCAAACCCCTTCTCTTAGGGTTCAGGGACCCAGGTAGAAGAGAAGGGAGTAAGAGTTTAAGAGTCAGATGGGATTAAGACAACAAGGACACATGTCTTACAGACCCAGTAGAACTGAGACACATGAACTCAGAGACTGATAGCATGTACAGATAAGGTTCTAACATTTAGAGAAATGGACATGAACTCCCATCTCTAACCAAAAAGCTATTTCAAATTAACAAATGCTCACAAAGAAAAAAAAAATTCATTGTCTCCAATGGAGTCAGCTGGGTATACAAAGCACACTTAAGGACATAGCCTCAGTGTCTAAGTAAGTACCCTATTAAGGGGAACAGGGACTATTTCTGACATGAACTCAGTGGTGGGCTCTTGGACCTCTCCCCCACCCCCAAGGGAGGAGCAGCCCTGCCAGACCACAGAGGAGGACTTTGCAGCCAGTCCTGAAGATACCTGATAAACCAGGGTCATATGAAAGGGGAGGAGGTCCTCCCCTAAGCAGTGGACTTGGAAAGGGGCAGGGAGGAGATGAGGGAGGGTGGGACTGGGAAGGAATGAGGGAGCAGGATACAGCAGGATACAAAGTTAATAAACTGTAACTAATATTAAATAAATAAATAAATAAAAAGGAAAAAAAAAGAACATAGACCATGCTCAGCAGTAGACGAGCAACACAAAACAAACTCAGTGGTATTTCTGAGGTTGTTTTTGTCTCATGATGCTTTGTTTGAGATTTTTTAACCTTACTGTTTTCTTGCTTATATATTATGGTTCTCAATTTTGTGTATAAATGGGTTTTGTGTGCTTAATTGGGTTTAGTATGTGTTTGTGGATGGGTGTGTGTGCATATGCATTTGTTTTTCTTACTTGCGTGTGTGTGTGTTTTGGTCTGTTTTCTTAACAGACAAAGAAGGTATGGAGTTAAATAATTGAATGGGTGGAAAAATGGGGAGGATCTGGGAGGAGATGAGAGGGGAAACTGTGATCAGAATGTATTGTATTACAAGAAAAGTATTTTCAACTTAAACAGTTAACAAGCTTGGCACAGTGGCCCACACCTGTAATCCCAGCATTCAGGAAGGCAGAGACAGGCAGATCTCTATGAGTTCCAGGCCAGCCTGCTCTACAAAGCAAGTCCAGGACAGCCCAGGCTACACAGAGAAACTCTTATCTCGAAAAGACCAAAAAAGAAGAAAAAAAAAGATTATATACATGTGAAGTTATCAGTTGTAATTATTTTTATAAGAAAGCCAGATTTTTTTTAAACCTGAGGCTTATTATTTCTAGTTTCATAATTTTAGAAACCAGGGAAACAAAGGAAAAGAGCTTTACTGAAGCCCTTAGGACGAGACACAGTGCTCTAGACCAGCCAGCCCTATCGAGAGCATGAAGAGAGCCAGTCCCACCAACACTCCGGCTTTGAGAGGTTAAGCTTCTTTTGAAACTATCCAATTCATGATTTTTTCAAATGACAACCCTAGAAAGGTTAAACCATATCTTCCTACTGAGTAATATATTCCAAATCTCCTAAAGGATAAATCTCCAGAAGGGAAACATTCTTCTAAGTGGACACTGAGCAACCTTTATGAGGACCCAAAATGAATAATACCTTTTATTATTCATTTTGTTGAATGTTACATACACTTTGTACATAGGTCTTCAATATTCATTAAATTATATTTTCAAATACCATATTCTTATATTTATTGGACTTGCCCACGAATACAAGCAATCGTATAATAAGAGACTTTCCCCCAACCATTTTAGTACCTTCAGTGTCTCTCAAAAAGTTCCTAAATAATTAATGAGAGCTTGCATGCACTCGGTTGTATGCTAGATGCTAGAGTTACAGTGCTGAGCAAATTACTTCACTTAAAATTAATGAGAAGTAGTCCAAAAATAAATACAAATGTAAACAAGCACTGATTTTTAAAAAAATGAAACCCCAATAAGAGGCATGAAGTGTCAGCTTTCTAAGGATACAAAAAGAAAAAACTCAGAATACACTGTAGTAGGACCCAGCAAAAGACTTCCCAGGAAAGTGGTTTTTACTGAGGTATAGATATATTTAGGCTTGAGGCTTGTAGCATGCTCAAGTAGTTATGTGAAAAAGTTAAACTTGCTTTATTTAAGGAACAACTAAATGGGCCAGCATTATGTATACAGTAGCAACATTAAGAACACAGTTATACAAAATGACGCTAGAGAACCAAATTACAGAGGACTTTGATCAGATTAAATGTCTGAGTTTATCAAATTATTTTTTGTTTTGTTTTGGAGACAAGTGTTTTCTCTGCGTAACCCTGGCTATCCTTGGACTCACAGAGATCCACCTGTTTCTGTCTCCGAAGTGCTGGATTAAAGGCATGCACCACCACCACCTGGCTAAATTATTTTTCTTTTGCTATAAATTTTGTGGAGCTTTAATCAAGACAACAAAGGACCTTTGTTTTTTTTTTTAATGGAGAATACAATAAAGGAAAGAGTAAATACAAATGAAAAATTCCTTCAAAATAATTGGTAGGAAAGGAAGGAGAAATAAGAATAATAAGCAAAAGCATTCAGGAATTATTTAAGAGAAAAAAATCAGTAAGTCATCACTATATTCAAAACAGTGCTAACTCTCCTCCAAGTGTGCATATATATATATATATACACATATAAATATATATATATATACATATACATATAAAAATATATACACACATATATATGTAAATAACATTCACAACTTTAAGTGGTGAAATCTCATTAGGAAGAAGGGAAAACAAGTGGATATTGGGGAAGGTAGCATCTGTGGATAAAGGACCCAGCAAGGAAGCCATGAGTAAAAGTCAGAATGTTCAAGATGTCCAAAGGTGAAAAGAGGAAATATAATCTTTGTGTGTGTGAGAGAGAGAGAGAGAGAGCAAGGGAGAAAGAGAGAGAGACTGACAGAGGGACACACAGAGAGAGATAAAATGCTCAGATTCAATTTGATAGAGCCAAGGGAACTGGTATGTAAAAGCACATGAATGCAGAAAATAAAATACAAATAAAGCATAAAAACTTAGGAGGCAAATGAGAGTAAGAAAGGAAGGCAGCCAACATAAGCTGTCAGGGACTCCAAAAGCAATTTACTGGGTTGGGTATATACTTGGGATTAATTTTCACCATATAGGTGATAAGATACTGTTAAATTGTTCAAGAGAAAACTACAGCAAAAATCTTTATCTATTCCCTAAACATTATTTGAAACAAAATAAATAAAGTATATATCTGCAATGTGTTACCTATTATGTTTATCAGTTCTGTCTGATCCTGAGGTTACCTCCAACAAAGCACAATGAAGTCTGTAAGTGAGTGTCCTGAGCACCCTGAGAAACAGTTCTAATAATTTGTCTGTTTGGATAACTAAATATGAATTTGCCTAATAGTGACAGCAGCTGTTTCTAGAAGGGTCAAATGACACAGCTGAATTCTGTTAGGTGAAAAGTCAGGAGCAGCATGTGACTGAAAACTTCAGCTTTCCATTTTACTACAGATACCCAAACACTCAGGAAAATATCCACACTGGGTTAAAAAGCAAACCTGGAAATTCGCCACAAGAGAAAGTCCTAAACAACTCAGTATCCCAAGCACAAGGCCAGCCTTGTTTAGTTTGATGATAAGGGTATCATCAGGATTCAGTGCGTGAACTTGCTTGTAACGAACATACATGGTAGCAATGCCTGGGAAGAAAGAATGTGAAAAACAACAAAGTAATGAGTAACCATGGGAATAAAGTGCCGTGAAGAGTCCACAAAGGTCAGTGCTATCCAGACACAGACTGTCCTTCTAACATTAACTCGAAAGGAGAATGGAAATCAAAACAAAACAAAGCTGTAGATTTTAAAGAATTTTTACAGTCGCACCACAGAACTACTTGAATCTCTGTGTGTCTGAGTAAGCCAATTAAGCCATTTGCTTTCCATGGGCCTCATGTCTACAACTACTTGGTATAAAACTTAAAAAATAAGTCTGATGTCATTTGAAAAAGACTCTCATTCTTTTTTACATTAAACCCACAATATTTATAGGATCAACATCAAAGTCAATAGTAGAATCTGGATGGGGAGTACACAGACAAACAAACAAAAAAGTTACCCTCCTCATTCTTGTATTGTCTTATTTTAGGTGACCACAGGTAGGCTCAAGCAGACACAGCAGTCAACTAACAAGAAAACAGCCCGCTTTACATCCTTATGTTGCAAGAGAGCCAAATCAAACTTTCTACTGCAGTTATTGCCAGACAACTCAGAAGTATAATAAACATGACAGATATATGCTTTGTAGACATGTTTCTGAAGACTGTATACAGAAAACATTTAAAATATTTTCCCAATTTTTAGTTTTTCAATATTCTTTTACATCTATTTATTTGTGTGTGCGTGTCTGTGTGTGTGTGTGTAAGTCACTACACAGCCTTTGAAAGCTGTTACTCTCCCTCCCCCATGTGGTTTCTGGAGATTGAACTCAAGGTTGTCAGGCTTAGTTTCAGGCAAGCAAATAATAATATTGAATTGATAGATAAAATTATATTAAATGACCATTTTTAATGATGTTTTATTAAATTAATAAAAAGCAGTTTCACAAAAAAAGCTTGAGTATAATACCATACAGTGAGTTCCACAGCATTAAAATATTAACCAAAAATGAAAACACAATGCCAATCCTACTCTTAAACTTTTAAACTGCTTTTCATGAAAGAATTTGGTTGTGGTCAGTTTAACCTTTAATTCATGATATTGTACTGGTTGTTTAAGGAATTTACCTAAGGGCCCAAGGAATGTTTGGGTGTGACTGCAATCTCTGTTTAGATAAGAAGTCACTTATAACCATATAAATATTTCTTCGAAGTTTACTTCTATAATTTGGTATTTCTACCTGAACTTCCCTCTCTCCCTTCCCTCTTTGAAGGGAGCAATATAACTGAGAGTTTTCTTTCTTTTCTTTTTTTTAGGAACATAAATTATAATCTATATTTTAGTAAAAACACATTCTCAAGTAACTAGGAAATTAGCAGTGATGCAATGTTTAAAGAAAAAATAGCAATTTAACTATTAGTTTTGTGTGCTAAAACCGCCCTCACTTCTATTACTTACCTAAAACTGCAGCAATATTTAGCATTACTCCAAAAAGGCATCTTTCTGGAGGCACTGTCCCAGTGTCACTGAAAGACAAAGACAAAGTATGCAGGGTTCTTGCACTAGATATCCGACTATAATAGAAGCTACCTTAAGACTCTTCATCCTTGAAAAGCCCTTGAACTCAACTCTTACATATTTATAAAGAGAATATATTTGAGTTTATAAATATTTGCCTACCCCTTTTCTGTCATTTCAGATCTTTCCATTTCAACATAGCAGAAAAAAAAAACAACTAAAAAAGAAGATTATCCTTGTTATGTTAAAAGTATGCTGTGCATATACCCAAAGTCAATCACTGTATCAGCCTCACCAGAATATTCTGCAAGCAGCACTGGCCCTTTTGTTGCTCCTTTTTGTACCTGTTGATGACTGCCTGTACTTCAATTAACATCTGTTATTCAGTTGATCTTTAAAAATACTTACCAAACAACACCATTCATCAGTTACTGCATTAGGGTTTCTATTGCTGTGAAGAGATAGCATGATCATGGCAACTCTTACAAAGAAAAACGCGGGGGCTGCCTTACAGGTCAGAGGTTTTGGTTCATTTTCATCAATGGAAGGAGTCAAAAGTTCTACATCTGGATTGGCAGGCATAAGAGAGGAGAGTGACACAGGGCCTGGCTTGAGCTTCCGAAGCCTAAAAGCCCACACCCAGTGACACACTTCCTCCAACAAAGCTATACTCACTCCAGCAAGGCCGCACCTCCTAACAGTGCCATGGCCTGTGCGCCCATGCAGGCCATTTGTATTCAGACCATCACAGTTACCATTTCCGGAAAAGGAGGAAAACAGAAAACAAATCTGACAAAACTTCCACACTCAGAGAATTCACATTCAGGACCCATTTTTGAGCATCTTCTTACTTTTAACCTTGAATCACTCTTCTAGTAGACAGTGACTGCCAACATTCTGCCAGGTTCCTCACAAGCATGCAATGGCTCTGTTATACTCCTACTCTCCAGGGCACTGTGGACTACTAACAGACCCAGACAGAAAACAAATCTATAGAAACTCTAAATCTTTGGACACATTCTCTTTTGTCCTTAAGTCTCCTTAACATTTTCATTTAATAACTGGAACTACTCCTTCATTCCCAACTTTGATGGATCAATACAAGGATGAAATAAAATGTGAGGCAATACATATAAACTGTCCAGCATAGTGGAGAGATCCACTGAGCATCACTGTCTTTACTATTCCAAAACTACTACAAAGATTAAAAAAGACAAAGTTGTTAGTCTTGAAGTAAAGCATTACAGAACATACAACTGTTGGTTATTGCCATTATATAAGGGCCACTCTTGCACCTTTAAAGGTGTCTTTGCCATATTGCTCATTGCTATACTTTGTAGGCATCACAACTGGGTGATTGCTCTTCTCTTTGGCAGCTTGCATAGCTCATTGTAATACTAAGAAAGCTAGTCCTCAGGGAGGAGGCTTCTAGGTCATATTCAGCTTGAATTCTCTAAGTCCTGTGTCTAACGTACATGTCCTCAGCAATAGGATCCTACCTTTAAATTCTGTGAGGCAAAGAAGAGCAACAGCTATAGTTTATACTCTTTGGGGAATTGCGTGGCCTCCCCTGACCAACAAAACCAAAGAAGATTCTCATGCCTAGTACTTGGGCTTTATGCTAAGGCAGTCTATGGCTGTTGCAGGGAGAATTATATTACCCCAAATGGCAAATTTTCATTCAAACTACATATTGTTATATGCAAACATCTGTATATATTATATGTAAGTTCAGGTAACATAAAATATTCTGATTCCATACGGCTTTTTTTCAAACAGTCTCACTGTTTGGGGGTAGGGAGTACAGATAAGAGAGAGCATGCAGCATATTTTTCTGTGTGTGTGTTACCAAACTCAACATAATCTTTTCTAGATTGATCCATTTACCAGAACGTTTTATTAATTTCATTTTTCATTATAGCTTAATAGTATTCTGTAATACAGCTGTCATTTTATTATCCATTCCTCAATTGAATGACATTTGGATTGCTTCCATTTCCTAGTTATTATGAATAAACTGCCCAACTAAACCATCTAGCTTACCACAGTCTGCCATTTTCTGTGTTAGAATGGTTATCTATCTCTTTGACTTCATTTTCCTATAAAATTGGGAATAGTACTATCTCAAGATCCAGCTATACCACTCCTGGGTTTATACCCAAAAGACGCCCTACCATTCAATACGGACATTTGCTTAACTATATTCATAGGAACATTATTTGTAATAGCCAGAATCTGTTAACAACCTAGATGGTCCTCAACGGAGGAATGGATGCAGAAACTGTGGGACATTTACACAATGGAATACTACTCAGGTATTAAAAACAAGAAAATCATGAAATTTGTAAATGGATAGGACTAGAAAAAAATCACCCTGAGTGAGGTAACTCAGAAACAGAAAGACACACACGGTATACACTCACTTATAAGTGGGTATTAGCCATATAATATAGGATAGCCATAATAAAATTTAAAGATGTAAAGAAGCTAAAAGTTAAGGAGGTCCCTATGGAGGATGCTTAAATCTCATTCAGAATGGTAAATAGAATAGACATCAGTAGCAATAGAAGAGAGGAAACAGGATGGAAACCTACTATAGAGGGTCTTCTGAAAGGCTCCACCCAACAAGGGATCAAAGCAGATGCTGAGACTCACAGCCAAACTTTGGGCAGGGCACAGGGAGTCTTATGGAAGGGGGCGGGAAGGGCATGGAGGGACAGGAGACCAACAAAGATAAAAATTCTGAGTTCAGGGGGTCCTGCAGAGACTGATGCACCAACCAAGGACCATACAGGAAGAGGACCCTGCTTTCAATTTAATTTTTAAAAATTTGCTCAATTTTAATTTATGTTTATGTGTGTATGCCTATGTGGGTCAGGGGAATGCATCAAATGGCCTGGAACTGGAGTTACAGGTAGTTGGATACTGAGAATCAAATGTGGCTTTTTTGCAACAGCAAGCATTCCTAATGGCTGAGTCAGCCCTAATGACTTCCTGTTTTAAGCAGTATCATCTTGTTACAAGTTTGTAATAATTCCTACTGTTTCTATTTTTAACAGAAGTTGAAAAGATGACTCTCAGCAGTTAACAGTACTTGCTGCTCTTACAAAGGATCTGGGCTCAGTTTTCAGTATCGATGTGGCTACTTAACGATGTGGCTCTGTAACTCCAGTTCCAGGATCTTAGATGTTCTTAGCTGGCCTCCACGGGCAGCAAGTATGCATTTGGTACACATACATTATAGGCTAAAAATTCATAAGAATAAAATTTTAAAGTGGTTTTGAACATAGTACACAAGCCTCATTATCCATAATTAAGTTGTTAGTAAGTTCGAAATTTAAAAGATAAAACTTGATTCTTATTTTGTCATGAGTATCTAGCCAGCAGGTTATGAAAAGTAGGATCACAGTTCCTAGGGTAAAACCGCAGGCAAAAATCTTGGTTCATCACTAACTGAGCTGTACACCATTGAGCAAATCACAAGCCTTTCCAGGACCTTACTCCTTCTGTAATACAGGTACTGAATGTATTGGAGGTTTAGTCTACAATGAAGCACTATGGGTAGATGTTAGGCCTAGATGAGGCCTTTAGATTACTGGGTGTGTACACTTACAGGGAAGCACAAAGCTCTGGCTCCCTCCTAACTTGCTTTTGCTTTCAGGTCATGAGGTGAGTGCTTTTGTTCCCTACGCACTACACTACTATGATGTTTTACCTGTTCCAGGCTCAAAGCAATAGGACAAACTAATCACAGTCTAAAACCTCTACAGTGGTGCACCAAATAATCCTTTTCTTCTTATAAGTTGGTTATTTTAGATATATATTACAGTAACAGAAAGATGACTGCAGATCTTCTGTTCTTAATTGAGGACAGATTTCTCTACTTCACACATATGGTGTAAGGATTCAATTACCTAACATGAAGAAAACTTAAAACATTACCTTGTCACACAATGAATCAATACATCTGCCAATACTACTCTGTTTTCCTAACATTACTATTGCTTGCAGCATTTTTTTTTTAATTTTAAGAGGAAAGCAATTCTAATTCCAGGTTCTGAGGCAAGCTCAAGACAAGTTAGAATCTATTAACTAACTGACTCATCTCAGTGTTCCCATATTTCTCTATTTCATGGGAAGAATCAAATGCAAGTTCTACTTTACGTTCCCTACACTATAATAGCAGTACAAAACTTGAACTTTCAAATGAAAATTGAAATGCCAGGTTCAATGTAAACTACAAATTAGTCATAAAGGCTGTGGTCTGGGAAAGTAGCTTGGTGGCAGAGCACTTACTTGGATTGTGTTCAATCCCCAGTACTGAAGATGGGGGTTACTGTATGTGACAGATACAGTTCACTGACCTGATAAAAGGCAATGCAGGATCAACATGATGGAGTGTTATTGCAGTGATGTATGAGAACGTGAAGGTAGCAAATGTCCAAATTACAAGGGCTGACGGAAGGAAACTGAGGCCCTGCTGAAACCACCACATTTCAAACAGGTCTTCTGAAGCAAAAAAAATGAGAAATAGTAATGGATAAGTTTTTCCATCGATGTTAGCCATCCATTCTCCAACACGTGTACTCTCACTCTGCAAGCATCAGCACACTTGTATTCTCATTCTACAAGCATCCTCCCCAAACATCCCAGCACCACCTCTTCACTTCATTAGAAATTAAGACTCACCTATTGGCCAGAAACTTGCTTTGTATCTTTTCATTTCACATATAACTAAGTACCAACTCTGACTGTTTTCCTATTATTTCTTTTGAGTCTACTTTCTATTTCCATCTTCACTGCTACTATTCTGTCAAAAATGTTATCATCTTTGGGCAGATTATTAAAATAACTTTCTAACTAGAACTTATGATGCTATTAAGCATAAAGATGCCCTTTTGGATCATCGTACCTCAGTGATATCAAAACACAAAAACGTGCAATTCTTTCATACAAAATGCACAGTATTTCCTATAATCTATGCACACATTTTAAGTCATGTCTATATAATGTAAATCAATGAGAAAGTTGTTTATATTATTCAGATAATAAAAATACCCTTACATTTCCAGTATATCTGGGGTTTTCCCTAATATTTTCAATCCACAATTGGTCAAATCAGTAAATGTGGTGTTGTTTCCTGGGGGGAAACCTACTAAAACCTTTGCACTCTCAGGACCGGCAAGTGTCTTGTACACTGATGAGCTGACTAGGCAGTGGAGACTTTAGCATCCTTAGCAGGAAACACTGAGGCACAATGAGAGGGTTGGAATTTTCCTATCTTAATCAATCAAGCCTCTGTAATGCAGTTTCTTTCAAAATTCAAGAGACAAATCAGATGAGCAAAAGAAGTGGTGGAGGATGCCTGTGATCCATAGCATCAGTGCCAACACAGGAGATATACAGATGGGGAGAGATCGTCTTTGAGTGACAGAGGGCAAATGGGGATTGTTAGGTTGTGGTATATTCCGCAGCAGGGCCATAGTTTCAGTGGCCAAACTCTCGGAACTGCACCTCCTCACCCAGACCTTCATGGTAATCAAGAAATATTTTGGTGGCAGGTTTTTTTTTCCCCCCCTCTGTCAGCCCAGTTGACTCCAAAACCTTGAAATCCTGAGGTCAGTGGCTGTCCTACCTCAGTCTCAGCCTGCCTGCCTGTATATGTGTGTGTGTGTCTGTCTCTCTCCCTCACTCTCTCTGAAACAAGGTCTCAGGCATTCCAGGATGGCCACATTAACTGTTGGGGTTCCAAATGTGAGTGCTGCATGACACTTGGTCCATGTGATTCTGATGATCAAATCCCAGCCTTTAGGTACACTAGACAGGTCATCAGTACAGCAACTAAGCTGTACCAGCTTCTTAAGAAGACAGGGTCCACAGAGTTTGACTTGTGACTATGGATGGCAAGCATAAACACAGCAAGGGATGTAGGGCTTAAAAATTCAAAAAGTTCCATGGGAAGATGACCACCACAGGGTTAACCCTGATCACAGTTCAGGGTTCCATCATCAAGACCAATGACTGAGAGCAATGCAGTCAGGAACAGGAGGGCAAGTAAGGCATTCTGCTAGCCACTAGCCAAAAACAAGGACTTCTATTGTGTCATCTGTAGCATCCTGAAGAACACTAGGAAGTTGATAGCTTGCAAAAAACTATAGATGGCAAAGGGGAAGTAGAGGAATATTTGCATGAAAACAGAGTTCTCGTGACCGATACATAGCTGCTCTGCTACTTCAAGAAACCTCTCTTAACTTCCCCAGAGAGAAGAACTACTTGCTGGACCTGCCTGTGAGTAATATGGCCATGGACGGTACACAAGCAAACCATCTGGGCCCCAAGGTGCTCAATGAACTCAAAATGTCAGAAGAATTTAACAGAAATGCGGGCTCAGCACCTACAGGCACTTCACAGAGCAGCATGATGCCTGCCTTGTGGCTATCATTACCCTCACACCTCTTCTACACATTTTTATTTTATTTTATGCATATGGGTGTTTTGCCTGTGTGGATGTCTGTGTACCACTTGTGTCCCTGGTACTTTGAGAGGCCAGAAGAGGGTGTCAGATGCCTTAGAGCTAGAGTTACAGCCAGATGGTTGTAAGCTGCCATATTGGTGATGGGAATTGAACCTAAGTCCTGTGAAAGAGCAGCCAGTGCTCTAAACAACCCAGTCATCACTTCAGTTCCAACCTCTACACATATACCAAGTATAGCTCTAGCCCTACTTCACCAACAAGGACACTTCACACTAAACAGCGACATCTTGTTTGGTTTTCCTTCCTCACTAAACCTTCAGTTTTAGGAGAGCAAGAAACAGTTGATTTGGTCACTATTATATTCTGGTTCCTACACAAAAGATTGAAAAAAAAAATCACCTAAATTCATACCACATGCCGCTGTCTCCCAAACTCCAGACTAAAGATGTTATATAATAACAAGTCATAACAAGTCAAGAATATGAATTACAGTTTCATTTCCTTAATTCTTTTGAAATTTAATTTTCAAAACTATAAATACTTTAAAAGTAATTATTCCTAGTATTTCCCATCAACTTTGTAAATACTAAATCAAGTTCCTTGAACTTGAGTAATGCTTCACAGACTTTTACTTCCTTGTGTCAGGCTGACCTTCTCAATAATGAAATTGCAGCAACTTTTAATTTATCTGCCTCAATCATACGACAAGTTACAAGAATATATATATTGCTAAGTAAGCTTATTTTCCTTTGTTTCAAAAGTTACCAGTATATGCTTGATTCAAGTAATTTTCTGTCTAAATTGTTGCAATCTTCTAGCATTTTTCCAAACCTTTCTTAATCCTTAACATGCTATCAACATTTTAATTTCTTTATGTATTTATTCTTCTTGGTAATTCCTTGTCAATGTCCTATAGGTGCTTTCTCTAGAGTGGGCTGCTGAGAGAATAATGCTGATGGGTACATTTCTTTTTTTCCCCTTCTCTCTCTCTCTTTTTATTTTTTATTTTATTTTATTTTGGTGTTTTGAGATGGGGTTTCTCTTTGTAACAAGCTCTGGCTATCTGGGACTTGCTCTATAAATCAAGTGGCCTCCAACTCACATAGATCTGCCTGTCTCTGCCTCCCTGTGTGCTGAGATTAAGGGCTTCCGCCACCACGCCTGGGAAAAAATGTCTTTAGTCATCCCTTAAATGCTACTTCAATTCCTGTTTCCAATAATTCTTCTCTCAATTCTGTAGGAACCAAGTTCTATTACCTGGTTTTATCAAATCTTACATGTGCTTTTTTCTTAAGAGTTTGAACTCTTAGAAACCTGTAATGTGACTGCATATATTCTAAAATACATTTTTTCCAAGCAGTTTCTTTTTCCTTCCTTCCTTTCTTCCTTTCTTTCTTTCTTTCTTTCTTTCTTTCTTTCTTTCTTTCTTTCTTTCTTTCTTTCTTTCTTTCTTTCTTTCTTTCTTT
>CM053744.1:88113962-88136936 GCA_028658305.1 Pachyuromys duprasi
ATGAGCATGGGAGGTCTTTCCATCTTCTGATATCTTCTTCAATTTCTTTCTTCAGAGATTTGAATTTTTTTTCATATAGGTCTTTCACTTGCTTGGTTAGAGTCACCCCAAGGTACTTTATGCTATTTGTGGCTATTGTGAAGGGTGTCGTTTCCCTAATTTCCTTTTCGGCCCTTTTGTCTTTGGTGTACAGGAGGGCTTCTGATTTTTTTGAGTTGATTTTGTATCCAGCCACTTTGCTGAATGTGTTTATCAGTTGAAGGAGTTCTCTGGTTGAAGTTTTGGGGTCACTCATGTATATTATCATATCATCTGCAAATAGTGATACTTTGACTTCTTCCTTTCCAATTTGTATCCCCTTGATCTCCTTTACTTGCCTTATTGCTCTAGCTAGGACTTCAAGTACTATGTTGAAGAGATATGGAGACAATGGGCAGCCTTTCTGTTAGACAGAAAGCAATATAATAAAGCAAAGGTTTTCATGCATACAAAATGTACTGGGCCAAACTGGCCCTATACATGAAAAAATAAACCATGAATTATACTTTTATAAATCATTGACTCAAAATTGATCACAGAATTTCTAAAAATGACAAACTATATTAACTACAAAAATCCAAAACAAGAAAAACCTACATGATTTTTTTGTTTCAATCTTAGACTGGTCAAGACCTCCCTGTATAGTCAAGAAGGCTTATGAATTCATGATCCTCTTGTCTCTATCACCCAAGAAGCAGGATACAAGCATGTGCTATCACCCCAGTTTGTGTAGTACTAGGAATCCAACTCACGGTTTCCTGAATGCTATGCATGCTACCAACTCAACTACCATCCCAGATCCCTTGCATGTGTTTTATGGCTTCCAACGATGAGCCTGTACTTGAATGATCATTAAATCTGAAAGTATTCTAAAATCTAGCTTCTTAAACTGGGGGTCATGTAGCTAAATGTGGGGTTATGAAAAAAATAACAAAAATAAGGTAATAGGGAATGACTTCTGGACATACAATAAAAAACAAATCCAAATTCAATAGTATAACACATCCAGAAATACCTGAGGTTGCTTGTCTGTGCTCGTATTGCACAACCTCTGTACAACCTTGGTGCTGATCAGACAGGTGCACTTTGCACGTATCAGTGAACACTGCCTGAAGCACCTGGCTCACATTCAAAGCTGTTCTGTGCTAGGATCCAGTTTTTAGTGTAAATTCTAAGTTTTACCTGCATTTATCTCATGTTGTGCTAGCCCCAACCATGGAATTATTTTTGTTGCTACTTCATAACCGTAATTTTGTTACTATTATGAATCATAATGTAAATATCTGTGTTATCCAATGGTACTAGGTGACCTCTGTTAAAGGCCCCTTTGACCCTGAGAACCAATGCCCTAGAGTGTCAAACATTCAGTCATTTAATCTTTAATATACTACTAAGCCAGTTCATTCAACACACTTGCACTCAAATTTGCTATGAGTTTTCATAAATGGTAATACTATATGTATGCCAAAGAATTGTTTTAAATAAATTCTTTTATGATTTTATTATCAATGTTTTGTTCATGAATCTATATATCCAACATCATGTAAAAACTTCTCTGTTCAGAAAAGGTTATGAGTGGGAAAACTTCTAAAAGACCAGTTCTAAGAGACTTAATGTTGTTTGATCCCCAGAATCTTTCTCTGACTTCCATATGTGCACCATGATACATTCAAACAGCAACATGCATGGGCATGCATGCAGAAACACACACACACACACACACGCATGCACACACAGACTTGATGAATTATTTCAAGAGTTTGTAATTTTTTTTTTTTTTTTTTTTTTTTGCCAAGTACTCGGACTCACTACTAACCTGGGCCAACTTTGTATTAATTCCTTGGCTTCCAGTTTCTCACACCATGTACACTGTGGGCTTGAAGCTTGAGTCAGCGACGATAGGTTTTATACAGTTTCCAGTCTCAGATATCTTTATTCCTCTACCTGGATGTGTGGAGAAAATAGACAAATTTCAGTGATCTCTCTTTACCAAGAGGGAGAGATTTTTCTGGCCCTGCATTCCCAGAGTGTGAGTAGACTCTAAAGATACTGGCTAAATTTGAGAAAGGGTAGTTCAGAAGATATGAGTTACATATTTAAGAGGAAATGTTTGTTCTATTCTCTTATGAAAATATTACTCACTGAAATAGCGATACCATTTGCATAAACTGGAAAAATGTAATGTAGAGCATGTAACCAAGAGATCAAGGTATGAATCTTCCCTTGCAGTTCTGGTAGGAAGCAAAATTCTATTCGTAGTCCTTCATTGTTCTTTTTCCTGTTATAAGCCAAATGCTTCAAAAGAAGACAATAGCTAGTTTATCTCTATTGCTTTAGCTCCTTCTTTGACTTTTCAGCCCCAAGAGTTCCCCTTTGTTTTGGGAGGTTATAGAAGGTTTGAGATATGGTTTTACCCTTTTATTCTGGCTGGCCTGGAATACACTATTGTCTAAAGTACCTCAAATTTAAAATCCTTCTGTCTTACCTCCAATTCTGGGATTACAGGAATGAGACACTACGCCTGCCTGAAGAATTCCCCTTTCTTTCACAGGAACTGTGTTTTAGCGTTTAAAAAGCTAGTATGATTCATTCAGTATTTAGATGTCTTAGGTAAAAGGTATATTCAAAACATTTTGTTCAACCCCCTATTAGTAGGATAGCCTCCTCCCTCTTTTACTGTTTTTTACTTCTAGTTCCTTCTGGACTGGAAAGATCAGCTTAATCTAAAACCTAAAATAAAAGCCAGGTATGGCAGAGTGCTGGTAACCCTATCACTGAGGAAGAAGTGACAGGAATATTCCTGAGGCTAGCCTACAGTGCAAGTTCCAGGCCAGAGAGTCATTCTATCTTTTAAAAAGGTATATGACACCTGAGGCTGTCCTGTTCTCAACAGCCAAAAATATGCATGTACACCTACACCTACAGACATACTAACACACACACAGCACAAGTGCTATCTTCTATATACAACCTTTGCTAAGCTCTTTGCATGAAAAAGCAAGCACTTGTTAAGAAAACTTGACCTTCTGTGGTATGATCATTTAGTGAAGGGGAGAGACTCCACCAACTGCAAACGCAGGGACTCACCCATCATTACTCAGTACTTGTTGAATAAACAAAAAACTGACACCAAATCATCTTAACTCCAGTAACTGGTCTTGGATTTTCTAAATTAATAAGAGGTATTCTCATTTTCTCAGATTCTTGGACTTCACAGTAACTCTTGCAGAGTAGGCTCTCCAAAATGCTCACACACTACCACTAAATGATGGCAATTCTACTTTTGCACATCATTTATTCCTTCCTTCCATCCTTTACCCACTGTACAGTGTAACCAGTCTGGTTTAGACTTTCCACTCTTGTTGAACTGCTTTTCTTCCCCTCCATCCATTCAATCTGCATTTCCACATTAATAAGTAGGGCCCTGCCCAAATTCTTTCATAAAAGCAAAACTGTATGCTATTGGACAAGCTTCAAAACTTAGCTGAGCCAGTTTTTCCTTTGAAAAATTAAAATATTATCAGCATAGATTATACCATATAGTAGTTACTAGAAAGGTACATACACTAATATATAAAAAAATTTCAAAATTCAGTTCCCATGTTGTATTCTTCATGATTCAAATGCTGAGCCAGTCTAGAGGCCAGCAACAAGAAAATAAAAATACAGGACATTTCCTTATCATGGAAAAGTTCCATCAGACTGTGCTAGGTAGCTATTATAGAAGTTACAGTGACAACAAGAAAAGAACCCAACATATTGGTGATGTATAATCAGCAGTAGCTTTTAATTCTGTCAAATACTCTTAAATTATCTTTCTCTATGAGTTTTATGCATGTGGGGTAGGGAAGAGAAGTGTAAGTGCCATGTAGCCAATTTCAGGAATCAGTTTCTCTTTCTACTATGTACAGCCCAGGGATAGAACTCATGTCATTAGTGTTGCCAGCAAGTCTCTTACATGCTGAGCCATCTCAAAGCCCCAGGTTTATTTGTTAACCGGTCTAAAACCAGCTACTAGCTGCTTCAGTGAGGCTTATTCAACTACTAAGTGACATAATCGATGTTAGGTTCTATCATAAGTGGTCAATAAATATTTGATCCTTTTTACAATATGAAAGATACATTACCTGTTTTATGTGCTCAAAAATGTTTAATCTTCTGAACTTAAACCTGTTCCTTTTTCAAATTCTGAAATCCAGATACAAAGATTATGTTATTATTTCAGGCACATAACTTTCAGCAGCACATAAGTCTTGGCCTATTAACCAACAGTATCTGCGGCCTGAGCATTAGAATGCAGCATTATGAGCAAAATGTCTCCTTTAAATAAGAGCTGATACTTGAGGTTTCTTTCTTTCTTTGTTTACAACAGTGACCTATAAGCTGTAAATAAAAATTGTTTAATTATATGAAGTCAATTTTCTTATTGTTTGGTACAGAAGACACATTTCCCTAAACCCCTAAACATTAAGGTTTTTGTTGTTGCTTGTTTAATCCTACAATTATCACTTATTGGGTTTCAGGCAAAATACTTGATTTCTGAGATACAGTACTCTAATTTGAAATATAAGTATAAAATGCCATAACGGCAGGGTAAGATGTAGTTGTATCTGTTTAGGCTTTAAAGTTTATGTCTAAACAGACAACTTAGAGGCAAGGCAGGGCTTAACATACCCTAAGAGTCTTTCAGGGACAACTAAGAAGCTAAAGTAGACAGGAAGACTACTAACTGCCCATGCACCTTCAGCCCCAAAAGCTAAAGTATGAGAGCAATTTCAGCCCAAGGAGATTAAAATTGTAATGGTTAACTATTTTAAGGGTCAAAACATGCAAGAACCCTTTGAAAGACATGGGTAGAGTGTTTGCATAGCAAAAAAGAGGCCTTAAGTTCAATTTCCAGTACCATAAAAAAAAGTTTTAAAATTACTTGAAAACATGTAAGAACTTTACACAACAGTAAGAATGTTTAACAAATCGTTTGGCATCTCTCAACCGTCTTTCTCTGCTTTCTTGGAAGTTCCATGAATCAGAAATGCAGTCACGTTTTTTTCACAAACATTTAAAAGCCACTGGTAGGATAAAATGAACTTCTTTATGTTGTTTCTTCTAAATGGTGACAAATAAAGAAAAATAATGTAAACTTTTTATGTTCCAAGTAAACCCGTGGCCCCAGGCTTTTTTTCGGAGGTACACAGAACATCAGGGCCCAAACAAAGCATACTCTTGATTATTTTCTTAAATTCTAATATAGCCTCTTGACAAATGTAATATTTTCTAATGACTAATCTTAAGGCATCTAGCTACACAGCCAAGAAGTGAAAATTTGATAATGCAGAATAAATTTGTTGCATTTGGGTACTTCTTTACAAAATAAACTTGGGAAAGCTGGAGAATTTATTCCTGTCTCACTGCTTTTCAAAGCAATGTGGCGGTTAGGATTCACAGGACTAGTAACTTCCTTTCTGCTTGCGACCACTCCCTGAAACACAATCATGGGTTGTAGACTGAACCCTGTAAACACAAGGTCACCACTGGTCTCAGTTTTGAACTTCCCCAGCCCCCACCAAGCACAAATAAGGGCACAGGGATGACAAAAGATACTCGGGCAAAGGTTTCCTTAGCAGCTTCAACAATAGCAACCCTCAGGAAACACACACACCCTAAGTCTTGTAGCTTCACTTTGTGCATGACATCCGAATAATATAAACGACACCAAACTTGGCACGAGGCATCGCTTGGCATGTGTTGGTGTTAGAGGTACCAAAGAGAGAAAAAGTAGGACGCGAAGAACCACAATGACCCGTAGGTTCCCGGAGCCAGATGCCGACTCCGGTCCTGTACATCACGAAGCTCAAGGAACCTGGTGAGGCTGTCCC
The DNA here is from genome assembly GCA_028658305.1 of Pachyuromys duprasi. NCBI lineage: Eukaryota > Metazoa > Chordata > Mammalia > Rodentia > Muridae > Pachyuromys > Pachyuromys duprasi. The sequence goes on from CM053744.1 coordinate 88,119,878, forward strand.
GGTTCCCTTAGCTCTCGCGCGCCCACGGGGGCGAACGGGGCTCGCACTGCGCCCTCAACCACGGCTTGCGAACTCACCCTCCGACACAACATCCCGCTGGACACCCACTCTCGGCCCTAGGCCAGCCACTCTCCCCTAGCCACCCACCCACCTTCTTTCCCGTCCAGGACCAAGCAACTCCAGCCTCCAGGTGCAGATCAAGTCCTCTGCAGGAGCCAGGGCGGAGACCCGGGCGCGCTCCCGAGCAGAGCGGAGACGCGCAGCAGCCTTTTCCGAGTCCCCTCTTTACGGCAATCGTGAAAGTGTCGTGAACGTGCTGCCGCCTATCAGTCACTCAGTCGGCTGGAGTCGGAGTTGCTATTTCTAGGCTTGCGCTTGTTGGGTTCGGGGTAAGACTGCGGGCCCCCGGCCTGGGGAAGTGGCGGGGACGTCGCGGCCGTGACGGGGCGCATTTCTCCGGGGAGGAGTGGAGCGAGGGCAGGAGGACGAAACTGGGTGGCTGCGGGCGGACTAGCTGGGGGGAAAGCCGTCCTTGCTGGCGCCGGCTGGCCTCGCGCGCGGGGTTGTGGGGAGGGCGAGGGGCGACGCTGGCGATCCCGAAGGCTCTGGGTTTGGAGGTGGAGGGGCGCCTGCGCGGTGTGAGAGCCGCGGGTCGCGGGAGGGAGCACAGCGCGGCGGCCCACGGCGAGCCCAGGGCTGGGGCGCCGGACCCGCGGAACCGACCTTGCCTGGCGAGTCCACACCCTCCTGGCCCGGTGTTGCCAAGTCCACGAACCGTGCAGCATCCTGTGCGGTCTTTGCCTTCCCTTTGGAGGGAGGTGGTGATGTTTGTTGTTGAGCAACTTTTCTAGAAATTTCAGCCCACATTGACAAGCTCAGAGATTGCCAGCTAGAGCTTATCGCAGTCGCGTTCTTAGAAGGAGATTGCTGGGGTTTGCCTGTGTTCCCAGGAATGTTTGGATGAACCCCAAGCTTTACATTTTACTAAGTTTGATTTTTTTTTTTTGCAGTTCGGTGCATGGAATTTTGTTACCAGTTTTTATCATGTTATCACTGCTATTGAATATATAGTTTTGCCAAAACTCTTAACTCTCCAGACAACCTCTGTTATAATAGTTAGGTAAATCCGTAGTCGCTATTCAACAGCTTAGAAGTAAGGGCGTTATCTGTAAGTGGTCAGGATATTTCCTTTCTTTAGAACTAAAAGGGATGTGTTCAGATAGGTACGTTTTGAAGTGACTGGCTCGAACTCAAGGAAACTGTGTAAGACATTTGGAGCCTTACTAGTTTCAAACTATTGTCATTCGAAAGAATGCCAGAGATTTGAAACTATAAAAGCAATTTACTACGTATTTATTCTATGCTGAGAAAAACTGAAGGCCCTGTACAGCTGGTCATTACAACTATTCCTTGCAAGAAACGAATTAAGTAACCTGCCTCTCACATTACCACCGTTACATTTTATTGCATAGCATTTTCTTTTCTGCGGTATACATTTTCTCTTTTTTGTTGTTGTTGGATTTTTGTTTGGTTGGTTTTTGGTTTTCTAGACAAGGTTTCGCCATGTTTCGCTGCATGTTTTGAAACTCACTGTGTAGACCAGGAAATCCTCAATCTCAAGGAGATTGACCTGCCTCTGCCTCCCGAATGCTGGGTTCAAAGGTGTGGGCCACTACCACCCGGCCATATTTTTCTCTTTAAACCGGCTAGAAATTCCGGTGGTGTTCATTTTGAGGGTCATGCTGAGAGAACAGAAAAATAAATAGCTATTTCCGTTTTTAAGGAACACAAGATTTCACTTCAGTAAAACACCAGATCTGAGCTGCGCATTGTTTGCTTCCAAGTGTATAGAAAAAAGCTCTCTCCAAAGTTCTTTATGTATCATTTGTTAAATATTGCTGAGCTTAATCCTTGATCCTATTAATTTTCATTCTTTTCTTCTGATTTTTTTCTCTTGTCTGGTTTTCCTCTCTAATATTTTCAGTAATTAGTACTTTGCTTGAGTAGTGGCAGAGGTCAGAAAGTTGTGTACTATGAATCCCCTTGAAAAGCTTGTAAACATAGTGCTGAATCAGTGCAGATAAAAACCTGACACCCTTAATCATGGGTGGGGGTGGGGAAGAAGGGAAGTTAGAGAATTTCACACAAGTTGGATGTTGTATAAGTTTTCCTTATGGTCTGCTCAGCAGGTGAGTTTTCTTTTTCTGTTGTTTCAATCATGACATTATTTATCAGATGCTCCCCTCATTGATGACAGGAATAAGGCAGGTCTGATGCTGTTAACCTTTGCTCTACTCACAGATTGACTTTAGTAAAATGTATTAAGTATTTCTTTGTTATATATATATATACATGACTACACAAGAAAATGCTTTCTTAGGTAACCTCCCTTTTATGCTTCCAACAAGTTTATTGGCTGACACATAATGTAACTAAATGGAGGACAAGACCCACTTACTACCACTTGCACAGCCTTTTGTAATTCCTGAGAGTGTAGAATGGCATAAGGTCCAAGTGCTTATTAAATACTAGAAGAATCATAGTAAGTATTGATGTTTTTTAAATGTCAACTATGGTATGAGATTGTGGGGGGAAGAATGATAACCTGAAAGGAATGGTCCCGTGGTCCTGGAACTTAACATTGTGGAGGGTAAAGACAAAATAAAGCTCTACAAACAGAAAACTTTCAAAGCAAGATAAGGTCTACATGAAAGCTGAGCACTAGAGCCAGAGGTTAGCAGGAGGGAGGGTGTTAACTGAACACAAGTGGAAAGGTTGCTAGAGTGGACAATATTATAAATTGAATTTCTGCAGGCAGCCTTTTTTTTTTTTTCAGTTTAAAATTACTTCTGTAATTATGAAAACCTGTTCTCCGTTAACAGGCTGTACTCTGAAATTGTAGGTTTTTATTACAGGCTCGTTGGTAGTTTTCCGTTGAATCAAAGTAAAATCTCAATGCTTAACCATAGCCTGTGAACCTCTGCATTCAGTGATGCTTCAGACTTCATTTTCCTATTTGATTAACTTTTCTTCTGCCGTTGTGATCTGTTAGATACCAGAACAAGATATACTTTACTGCCCCATCCTCCATTTCTTGGACTATTCTTTGTCCTGTTCTTAAAATACCTAGTCCCCTCTTTTCTCTCTGAGCTGGGTATAATACTTCTTTCTTTGGTGATTTCCACCGTTATTTAAAATGTGTGCTTCTAACCCTTTTCTGTCTCAATACTTTATTTTCTGTATAATGTCTGTCATACCATGTGGTGTTTCTGTTTGCTTGCCAGATTTTATTACTAGCTAGGTATGGGAGCATGTCTGTTTTGTTCACTACACTCACATGATAGGTACATTTGGAACTTAGAATTTTTCTCTCATAAACACTACCTTGTTTCTAGGCTACTCAGCAATAACTTTTAATTTGCTGTGTTTTTTTAACTTTTATTTTGTTATGATTTTAATTTCTTATGTAGTAAGAAAAGATGATTTCTGCATACCTTTCGGACATAGGCCTGACTCCACACACACACAAAAAAATTCAAGCAGTTGAGATAATTTTTGTTAATATTTGCAATATCTTCCCAAATTTCCATTCTCACACTCTTTGTTCTTTCTCTCCTAAGCTTCCTTTTGCAGCTGCCTCCTCCTTTAGCATATATTGTTAGCTTTTTATTTAGGAAAATTCAGATAGCCAAGGTTTGTTGTTTCTCCATTGTCAGTAGCCCCTCTCCCTTGGGATTGCTGGAGGAAAGGTGGAGATGACCTGGAACACTGTGAGCAATCTCTGGCTGTTGGCATGAGTTGAAAGTAAAGTAGTATGTCAGGGGCCCTTGTGCCTGAATTCACATTTACAGTGTTGCCAAATTGAAGTGTTCAAAAACTCATTGACTTTAAATAATGTATGACTTATATAATGACTATATCAGACACAGTTTGTCAAGAATGGTGTTCTTGTTTTGTTTTGGTGTTTTTGTTTTTTAATGAACAGTAAAGGGTTAAAAGAAATTAGGTCATGAGGGGAAGAACTCAAAAGTATCAGTTTCTCAGCTAGTCCTGCCAAATGCTTAAACTTAAAACCATTAGGATCAATTGCTTGTGGCTATTCAATGCTAAAATAAGCTGGAGCCCTCTGTGTTCTCCCTTAAAAACAAAAACAGTATGAGGATGAAACACACTGAGCCAACAAAATAAAGATGGAGCCAATTGAACTTTTATATCTTTTCCAAGAGACGTTCCGTAAGAGCTAGTTATAGATTGCTAAATATTAAAAAGACATGGATCATCCAATTTAACTATAGTAAAACTGGCTACTAGATGCTGATAATACTAACACTCAGGAGCCTGAGACTGGAGGATTGAAAGTTCCCAGGTCAGCTTGGACTACCTAGCACATTCTGGGTCAGCTTGGGCACGCAGAGTGAAATTCTGTCTCAAAATAGGGGAGGAAGGAGAGAATAAAGAAATAAATTCAGTTACTATAAAGGTAGGTATTTTGGTAATTGCTAGTCTACCTTTCAGTCTAAAATGATAACAGCTATTTGTTTATATGTTTGTTGATATATTATTTAAGCATTGCTTTAGCACAGTACTCTAGTTGCTTAAATTGTATGTGAGTTTATTTGTTGGAGTTTGGAAATTTGCTTAATTTTTTTTTTTTTACCAAACATGGGGATACATGCAGAGGTTTTAGACATATAAGTGGCATTAAAGTTTTAAAATTGTATAGAGAGGCCTTGCACTGTATGTGATACTAACATGGTTATTCAGTGTAAGGTTGTTCTTCTAGTCTATGTCACTACTCACTTTCACTTTTCCCACCTTTTTCCCTAGTCTCTTCCTCTATTATAAGGCATTATATTTCCCCATTATAAGGAAAAAACCTATTGCTCTCAGGTCACCCTGCCAAGGCAGAATAACCTGGATCCTGTCAAAAGAAAAAAAAGTGGGGGGATGGGTAGAACAGCTGACTAGTTCCACTATTAAAATACCTGAGATCACATTATAAATTCCCATAGTGCACTGTTTCTGGGATATTCATATTGCTTCCTGGGTAGTTTTAAACCAGAATGTCGCAGGACACCTTTTGGTAGGTCTTGTTGGTTCTATCATCTATCCTTACTTTGTTTTGTTGTTAGTCTTTTTGTGTTAATGCTCCTCCTATTCAGTAAAGATGGGATTCCTTTTCTCTTCCTATATAATCTCTTCAAGAATTTTCTGCTTTCTAGTTTGTAGACTTTGGCTTTAAGTGAAATTACATATCTCGCCTAAACTACAGTCTTTTGATTTCACTGAAACATCTTAAACTAAAAGCTGTGTGTATCAACTAGGCGTAGAGGTATACACCTGTGGTCTCAGCTACTTTGGAGGCTGAGGCAAGAAAGTTTGTGTGCAGATATTCAAGGCTAACCAGCCTAGATAACAGCAAGATGTTATCTTTTTTTTTGAAAAAAATATTTTCATACAATATATTTTGATCTCACTTTTTTCTTTCTCCAACTCCTCCCAGATCCTCCCCCCCCCACCCCTACAACTCCAGGGCCTTTCTCTCTTTGAAAACAAAAAACTCAAGAAACACACATATGCAAACAAAAATAAATAAAACCATGAAATTGGAAAACAAAATATACAAGCAATAGACCAGTAGGACAAAAACATGACCAAACAAAGCAAAATGAGACAAAAAGTCTATAAAAATACCATTCATTTTATGTTTGCCCATTACTCTTGGGCCTACCCTGAAGTGTAGTTAATATGCATAGTGAGATCCATCAGAGAAAACTAATTTTTCCTTTGCAAGCAGGTATCAGTTGCAGATGGTGTGACTGTGTCCCTGTCCTTTCAGCTGGGACCCCTTCTGGCTTGAGTCTGTGCAGGCCCTGTATATTCTGCCACAATCACTGTGAATTCTTACATGCATCAATTCTTTTGTTATCTTGAAGACTTGGGTTTGTTGTTGTTGTTGGGTTTTTTTTGGGGGGGGGGGGTAATCCAAAGAAATACTCTTCCACATAGATCCCTGAGCCAAGAGGAGGGGTTTGATGAAGACATCACATTTAGAACTGAGTGCTCCAAATCTCTCACTCTGTACACATTGTCCAGTTGTGGGTTTCTGGAGTTAGTTCCCATCTAGTGAAAGAAGTTTCTTCTATGATGGCTGAGCAAGGGGCTCGTCTATGAATAATGTCATTAGCAGTCATCTTGATGTATTTAGTACGATGGTTTTCAACCTTCCTGATGCTGCAACCCTTTAATATAGTTCCTCATGTTGTGGTGACCCCCAACCATAAAATTATTTTCATTACTACTTCATAACTGTAATTTTTCTACTGTTTGAATCATAGTGTAAATCTGTTTTTTAATGATCTTAGGTGACCCCTCTGAAAGGGTAATTTTACCCTAAAAAGATCACAGCTCACAGGTTGAGAAGTACTGCTTTAGTGGAAAAAAAATATATATATATATTTAAAATATATATATTTAAATATATATATATATTTTCCATTTATTTTTCCTTTGGCCCATGGCTTATCTAATCTGAGGTTCTTGGCAACCCTAGCAGTGTCAGACATGGGTTCCATCTCATGTCTGACCTCAAATCCAATCAGAGAGCGATTACTCTTACACAATCCATGCTGCTGTTGCACCCGCATAATGAAAAAAGCAAAAACAAAACTCAAACAAAACTCACTTTAGGCTGAGCGTATCTGCTCAGCAGTGAAAGGATTGCTTATTAAGTAGGAGACTCTGGGTTTAGTATGTAGCACTTGCAAAAGGAAGATTGCATGTTTTCCCCCCTTGCTGTCATTGCCCCAGTTCCCTGGTCACCTCTCACTCCAAAAGATGACAAGTTAGAAACTTCTCAGCTACCCTTTAGAGGCATGAATCTCTAGTGGCTGACTCTATTTCTTCCCTTTCACCCCTTATGCTAAATGCCTAAGAACTTTCTGCAGATTCTTCCTTCAAAATAGAAATTACTAGTAGACTTGACCGTCATTTGTACTAACATTTTATTTCCTTACTATAAGCCTTCATCACTTAAAACCATTGCCATCATATACTAACTTTTAATTAATTTTTAATTGTTCTATTTTGTGCATATGACTAATAAATATATAACTATCCTACTAATATTGAAAAGGCTCCTATAATTATTTTCTTATGTGCTTAATTACAATAATTATGTTATCTTTTTTAATTCAAGCACAACAGTTCCTGGAATAGGTGCTCAAAGGTCCTTATGACTGTCGCTTAGTCCACTTTGTTTTCTTCCTACGCTTCATCAGATCATCCTGCTGATACGTGCGTGTGTGTGTGTAGTGCTGTTCTCATAGCTTTTTGTTTGTTAATAGCATCATCTGTAATACCATCCATATCCCTTTCCAGTAGTAAGTTTTCTCTTTTGATTTAGCTATGTTTGACCAATGCTTAACAGTATATAACTTGAATGTGTTCATTAGTCTCTCTTAGTTTTTTTTTTCCTGTTTTTTGTTTTCTAGATTTGTTATAACGATGAAATTAACTAACTTACAAAGTGTTCTTAGTTTAGGGGTATAAATTCTTAATAAATATTATCTGTAATAATTAAATAAAAATGTAGTTCCGGAGGGTGGTGTTGTAACTCAGTGGTAGAGTATGCGCTTAGCATGTGTAAGACCCCTGGTCTAAACGTCAGCACCACACACACCCAATTTCAGCTAAGTTAGCCACTTAATATTAATACTAATTTTCTAGGTTAGCACCTCATTTTCTATACACGTGTGTATATTATATGCATTTGTGTGTAAAATTATTAGCCTGTTTCCAACATTTGATCCCATTTTTAACTAGAAGCAGTATAATATGGACTGAGCTGCACAATCAGATAAGGTGTAAGTATGGAGGTGTATGACTATTAAGGTCTTATAATTTCACTTAAAGGACATTTATATACTTCTTAGTAAGAGCTAGAACTAAAATTATGTCCCTACATCAGGTTCCTGGTTGTTCCTCTGTTAGGGCTGATTTTTTTTTTTTTAATTTTGCTGGTAATATATCCCCTTCCCCACCCCTAGGTAAATAGCCACAGACGGCTACCAAATAAGATAAATCATTGTCTCCAAGTAGAAGAAAACCAAGATCCATGAGTGGGCATCGGTCAACAAGGAAACGATGTGGAGATTCTCACCTGGAGTCCCCTGTGGGCTTCGGGCATATGAGTACTACAGGATGTGTATTAAATAAATTGTTTCAGTTACCAACACCACCACTGTCAAGACACCAGTTAAAACGGCTAGAAGAACACAGGTATCAGAGTGCTGGACGGTCTCTTCTTGAGCCTTTAATGCAAGGATACTGGGAATGGCTAGTTGGAAGAGTACCCTCATGGATTGCCCCAAATCTCATCACCATCATTGGACTATCGATAAATATCTGTACAACTATTTTGTTAGTCTTCTACTGCCCTACAGCCACAGAGCAGGTAAGAGCGTTGCCTTAACAACAGTTCCCTTTGTTTTAATCCAGAAACATTGTATGGGATTGATAGGTCATTTTATATAAAGGCAACATATCATGTCTATTTGGTTAACTGTTTATAAATATGCTATCACACTTTAATGAATTGCGTAAGTCCATTCTATTTTATATACTATTGTAAACAGAAACATGAAGAAAGGGGTATTTGAGATGGCATGACAATAAACAGGGCTTTTCAGAAGTGTTCTTCTCAGCCAGGTGTGATGTCAGAATTGGAAGAAAGTGGTGCTTTGCAGCAAGTTTAAGACAGGCCTAACCTGGCTATTTTTTCCACATATGTTTTTCTTTTCTTTTAATTTCTCTTTTATTATGCAAACATGGTTCATGCAGAGTTTGTGAATGTATTACTAGTTTCTCCTTATTTGGAGACAGAATTTTCCTCTGAAGCTCAGACTGGCTTCAGACTCCCTAACCTGTATCTTGTGCTGAGATTACAAACAACACCATACCTGACTTATTTTCTGAAAAAGCTTGCTGTATTTCAGTGAGGGTACTTACAGAGCAAAGATCAATCCAGTTGTATAATGACATCACATGTCCTTTGAGCTATTTCACATGGGGTTGTCTGAAGCCTTAACTCCAAATTCCAAAGGATTTTGGTCTAGATTTATGGATCTTTGAAAGGGACAGCAGGGAAGGAGTTGATTCCAATGGAAGGATTCTAATAATCCTAAACCAGATCTAGAAACAGGATCAGGGAATTTAAGAGTGTCTCAGACATTAATCATTTAATGAACACTATAGAATGTGCTAGGTAATCATGGTTCTCTGTGATGCTTTGCTTACAGTTTTCTTAAGTGATTTGTATTTGCTTGAGTAAAGAATAGGAAGACTCAAAGTGAAAAATGACTTCCATACTCTTTCAGTGCTCTGCATACAGGGTAATGACCTTCAAAGCGTCATGGTAGAGATACTTGGTTAGACTCATCTCAAGATACATTAAACTAAGTCATGGCTCTCTTCTGTGATAGCTCTATCATCTCTGTGATTGTCAGTAAGATACATAAAGTCTCCAACCTCTTTATTCAGGATATATAGCATATGGTGCTCAGTAGATAGAAGCTGATTCTTGTTTCATTTTGTCAAACATTAAGTATGAAACTTTCTTCCCTACATCCGCCTCCCATTCCTGATTTCTGTTTTGATACATAATATGTAGAACAAACATCTAAGTCCCCATTGAGTTATTTGTATTTTGTTTATTCATATTTTAAAATCAAAGTTCTGTAAATTTAGCACCGAGGAAAGTTTCAGTTCATTATATCTGATTCTTTTATATCTTTTACCAGAAGATACGGTGAAGCTTTGTGTTTGTGTGTTATATTTTTATGCTAAAGAGTTTTTAAGCTCTTTGTTTTTAATATTTTTTAGATTATAATATAATTACATTATTTCTTCCCTTCCTCCAACCCCTCTGCATGTAAATACCAGTCTTTCTAATAGAAAATGAAGTTCATTATTTGAATGGCTTTAGCTAGGTTTGTTTTTTGTTAGAAAAGGGAAACTCCTGGTAGACAGTTAAAGTAAGTTCACCAAATTCTCCAGATAGAAATGGTAACCTCTTTTATAAGTGGAAACCAAAATACCCTTTGATCTGTTTGTTACTAAAATATTTAAATTTTATCAATTTAGTAACTTAGATGTGGTTTGGGTTTGGGTTTTGTTTTGAGTGTTGTTTGTTTATTGAGACAGAATCATCTTCTATAACTATGATTACAAGCATGTGCTCACATACCTTTTGTTTTATTGTTTTTTTCATTTTATTTTTTACATTTTCTGGTCTAGAGCAGTAGCTCAGTAGTTAAGACCTTGCTCTTGCAGAGTTAGGCTCATAGTCTTCAAACTGGTGGCTTGGAACCACCTGTAACTCCAGCTCCAGGGATGCAGCATTGTCATCCAGCCTTCATGGGCATGTCCATTAACAAACACCCACACATAGATACACATACATACACACCATTAAAAATAAGAACTTTTTTTAAAAAACAACTGAACATTTTTTGTTTTTTGAGACAGAACTTCACTTTGTTTCAGGCTGAACTCACTGTGTGGACCAGGTAGGACTTGAGCATTCTCAGTCCCCATGCCCGTGCCTTTCAAGTGCTGGGACTAGTATTACAGAGGCACACCACCCATGCCCAACTTTAGCTTAGGTTTTAGTACCATAAAGTAATGTTGATTTCAGTCTTAAAGCGTTACCTGTGTTTGAGTTACCCGTGCCACATAAGACAGATAAAGGAAGTTGGTATTACCTGTTTTAATCACGTGAAAATTAAAACTGAGCTGTTCCGTTACTGTTGAATTTTATTGAGTTGTCAGCACTGCTAAAGGAGCAGGAAGAGGAGGAGGAATAAACCAGACATCTGATAGATATGGTAGTGCTTGTAAACCCAGCATTTGAGAAGTTAAGGCGGGAGGGTGTCCATTTCCAGCCCAACCAGGGCTGTGAAGTGGGAAACTGTTTTCTTTTTCTTTTTAACTATAATAGCAAGACATTTTTTGAATTTAAATACAGGCATTTTTATTTTGTTTTTTGTTTTGTTTTTTTGTCATTTAATCATGAAGGTTTTTTTGTTTACTCATTTGTGTTTGTTGCTAAGTTTTGTGCTTTTGATTTAACTCACTAAAATAATTTGTTCAACTTTTGGCATAGAAAAATGAAAAGAAAATTAAAATACCACATTCACAGTATCTCATCATAGTTAATTTCTGTGGGTATTCAAAAGAGAGAAGTATTGTATAAAGAAATTCAAAGAAAAAAAGATTTAAAGGAAAAGTAAAAATCTTCCTTTCTAAGATATTAGTTACTTTTCTTAATGCTGTGACAAAGCAACTGAAGGATTTATCTTGGCTCACATGTTGAGGGAAATGTGGAAAGTCTCAGGGAAGGCGGTTGGTGGCAGGGACATCAGGCAGCTGGTCACATTGCCTTTGCAGTCAGGAAACAGAAAAAAATGAATGTTGTTGCTCAGCTACCTTCCTCCATCTTCTGGTCAGTCCGTGGCCCCTGTGCATGTAGCACCCATATCCAGGGTGGATCTGGTCTTTCCTCCTCAGTTAACCTTTTTGGAACAGCCTCACAGATACACCCAAGGATGTTTCCAGGGTGATTCTAAAGAGAGTAATCATTATACCTACCTTCCCTTACTATCCTTGCATTTCTGCAAGATTTTGCACTTGTCTTCCTTACTACCTACCAATCTCAGTTAATGATATCTTGCTGGTACTTGTATTCCTTCCTTCACCGGGCTTTTAACTAAGCTGAGATCACACTTGGAGTAGGAGGCTTTCTTACTAAAAAAATTTTTTTATCTGATTATACTTAAATGAAAATATTTACACATGGCTAATGGCCACCAAGTTTGGACAGTAGGTCCTAGAGGATGCTGAGTCCTTCATGAAAAAGGAATAATAGATCTGAGTTCAAAAGAGGGGCCCCTTAGCTACAAAGGGTTCCTTGGCTATTTCAGTGTGCTTTAATGCACATCATGCTTGCATAACCAGGTATTGCCTAGTTTCAGAGAGCTGTGTACTTTGGTCCTTTTAATAGCCTCAGTGTCACAAGAATGGAGCACCAAAAACTGTTTAAGAGAAGATCATTATTGTTTAAAAACTTAGGTACAAATAGACCTATAGCAGAGAAAAATCCCTTTCTAGTATTGAATATACTGAATATCTTGGAACTGTTGACTACTAATACAGTGTAACTTGACAGCTACTATCCAAGAAAATACTGATAATTTTTTTCATGATTTATATAGGAAAACACAAAACATTTAAATCAATATTAGTGGTTCATTTTCTATGAAAAGACAAAGTATTATTTAATAATGTAACTATAAATATTTGAAAAATAATGTTCAAAGCTTCTGCAAAACAGCACATCATTGACATTCTGTTTTTCTATGAACCCTTATTAAAAAAAAAAACATGTTAAGAACAAATTGCTTGATAAAGAAAATGAGGGAAGGATTTGCATGGCTGGCTGTTCTAAAACATTCTCAGTATGCATTTACCACATTGGGAGCCAGAAGTCCTGCCATGAAGAAGTTAGAAATGGGCTTAATACTGTTGGACCTAGTATTTCCCAGATAAAATTAAGGGGAACTACTAGTTCTTTGGTGGTTTTGATTACTTGTTTAAGCAGCATTTCCAAGCATAGTGACATACTCCTGTAATCCTAGGTCTTGGGAGGGAGGTAGAGGCAGGAGAATCAGGAATTCCAGGCTAGCCTTAGCTACCTACAGATTTGAGTCCAGCAGCCTGTACTATGTCAGACCCTCCCTCATAAAATAACGAAAGCTTTGGTCAAGCATAATATCCCAGAACTGGGAAGGCAGAGGCAGAAGGAATTCAGAAGCATACTTGGCTATGTAGAGAGTTTGCAGATGGACTAGGCTGCGTGATTCCCTGTCTCAAAACAATGAAAATTAAAACAGGGTCTCAAGAGGCCCAGGCTCGCCACATACACTATCTTTATAGCCATAATTAGCCTTGAGTGTCTGATCCCTCAGATTCTACTTCCCAAATGCTAGAATTACAGGTAGGTTACCATGCAAGGCTAATTTGTTGATTAAATACTGGAAGAAATTTAGAGAAGGCATTGTAGTCCCTCATGAGAGTTCTTAAAAATTCTTCCAAAATACAATCTTCTGTTGTGAAGGATTGCAATTACAACTTCCACACTGAAATCAAAGTCTAGAGATGCTTAAGTACTTTCTTCAAAATTGTTTAGTGTTGACATAGCCCACATGTATTGTTTCATGTTCTGTAAAGAACCTCTGGAATACTCATAATAACCCAGTATACTGTACATGCCCTTAAGTAGCTATATGTGTTATTATTTAAGAAAATAAGAAAAATGTCTGCATATTTAATACAGATGCAGATTTTTATACTTTAGAAATTTGGCTAGAGACACATGGCATCTAGTGTTATCGGAGACCTTCTCTAGCACCCTTAGAAACATGGAGTTAATTTTGCCTACAATTCCAGTTCAGGCTTCAGTAAGTTCTTTATTATTTAGTGTTTCAATCATCTCTACAGCTTTCAACTAGGAGAACTTTTCTAGAGAATGAAGAGAAAATTGGGCTGCTAAGATGGACTTAATGGGAAAAAGCAGTTGCCTCTTAGCTTGAAGACTGGAGTTTAATTCCTAGACTCAAATGGTAGAAGAGAACATCTGAGCTCCGCATGTTACACACGCACACACACATACAAAAGTAAATGTGATTGAAACAAGGATTATATTAAAGAAACATATTTGCCAAATCTAATAATGAAAAAATTTGAGTGTTTTTGCTTTTCTGTTTTTATTTCACAGGCACCTCTCTGGGCATACATTGCTTGTGCATGTGGCCTTTTCATTTATCAGTCTTTGGATGCTATAGATGGGAAACAGGCAAGAAGAACCAATAGTAGTTCTCCTTTGGGAGAACTTTTTGATCATGGCTGTGACTCACTATCAACAGGTATAGTTGCTTTTTAGTGCTGAGAATTATTAACTGTTAGAAATAATATGATAAGCAGTGTTGGGATAAATAAATTTAGTTCCCAAACAGATGATTTCTATATTAAATTTTAGTGTGTTTTTTTTTCACTTGTTCTAGTTAATGCTTGTTCATTGTTGGCATTATTGGGAAATTCAGAACCTAAACTTGTTTTTTGATTTTGTTTTTAGTCCTAAATATTGATTTTTGGCTGGGTTTTTGTTTGTTTGTTTTTTTCAGTGGTTGGGGTTCAAACCCATGGCCTTGCATATGCTAGCCTAGGCAAGCCTCTACTACTACTCATTTCCAGCGCAGGAGCTTTTGTTTTTGAAATATTAGAGTATAATTGTCAGTATCAGAAATCTCAAAGCTTTAGATAGAAGTACAATAGTGGGTGACTGGTAGTCTCTCATGTATTAATATGAATCCTAAATGCTGATAGCTGAGAAGTACATTATATACTTGAATTATAAATATACAGTAAAGGCCTGGATAAAGACTGATGTGATCAAATCTGGTGATATAATGTACAGCATGAACATTACAGTTAAAAATACTGTGTTGTATGTTAATAACTTACTAAGAGTAAATTTTAGGTGTTTCCTGAAATACCTAAAGATGTTGAGTAGGTACATTTTCTTAATTCTAGTAAACATTTCACAATGTATACTTATATCAAAACACCCTGGTGTATAGTAGTTTAAAAGGGTAGAAGAAAAAGTGCTGGCAGTGCTTTTGATAAGCATAGTTGAAGTGTGGGTGATAGGTCTGTATTTGTAATATGTTGCAAGTTTTGAGTGCATTTTTAGGAAAAAAAATAAAAGAAATGAAATTGAGGTAGGCAGTGCAAAAGTAACGGTCCTGTCAGCAGAGAGGCTGTAGCAGGAAGAACATTAAGTGTAATGAGCTATGTAACAAGCTTTAGGCCAGCCTAGACTACATAACAAGATCCTATATCAAAATCACAAACAAAAACTGAGATGAATTTCTAATTAGTATTCCTAACACGAGTGTTTCTCTACTATTACAATTTTTATTTTTTCAGTTGTTCTATCATTTGGCATGGCTTTTAATTTTTTTTTAAGTCTTGATAGTTTTATGTCATGGGCCTAGATTTGCATATCAAAATCATTACTTCATTCTGCCCTGATGGTAGCCTGCTTGTTGAAGGAAGAAAAGTAGCTAAGAAAGCCAAGTGTCTTATTTTTGTTATTTGAAATGACAGTCATTTTACATTGTAGTTTGACTTTGGAAGTTATTCCTATATATAACTCAAAGCTACTAAATAAGAAACTACAGTTTCTAGTCTGAAGCTAGTAGGTCCCTTTGATGGTTGTTGAAGCCTTCTGGGATTTTTGTGTTTTGGTTTTGTTTCTGACTCTCTCTCTGCTTAAATGGCTTATGCTTTGGGAGAAGGTTGTTTCCTTGTTGTGTTTTTTAAATTGGGGTTGTGTGTGCATGTGAGAACACCAGTATAGCTTCCTTAAGAGGCCAAAAGAGGAAATCATATACCTGGACCTAGTTGGTGACCATCTCCCTAGTGAGTATTTTAATTTAAAAATAATTTTAATGGTGTATTACTTACTTCATCTACCGTATGTAAAACGTTACCATTTCAACCTGTATAGTTTTCAATAGTGGCAAAGTTTACATTTTAAAATTTTATTTATTTAATCACTTTACAGCCTGGTCACAGCCCCCACCCTCCTCCTAGTTCCACCCTCAGATATCTGTCCCCCATTACCCTCCTGCCCTTCTTTCAGAGGACGGAGACTCCCTCCCCATGGGTACCAACCCACTCTGGCACATCAAGTTGCAGCAGGGAATTCTCTCTCACTGAGTCCAGACAAGGCAGCCCAGTTAGGAAAAACGGATCCAAAGGCAGACAACAGAGTGAGAGACAGCCCCTACTCCCATTTTTAGGAGACCCATATGTTGACCAAGCGGCTCATCTGCTACATATGTGTAGGAGGTCTAGATTCAGCCCATGCATTCTCCTTGGTTCCTGGTTCAGTCTCTCTGAGCCTCCTTGGGCCCAACTTAGTTTACTCTGTAGGTGTTCTGGTGGTGTCTTTGACATCTCAGGCTCTCTCAATCCTTCCCATTCTTCCACAAGACTCCCAGAGCTCTGCCTATTGTTTGGCTGTTTTTCTCTGCATCTGTTTCCAGTGTAGCTAAGGCTGGCTTTGAACTCTCCTGCCTCAGCTTTCTGAGTGCTGGGATGGGCATTTGCTTAGTAAACATTTTACTGCTCATTTAGTACTACTGCCCCTAAGTGAAGGGAATTCTCAGTAACATGCTAAAGTGTTTTAGTTGCTTTAAGAACCAAGTGGATCAAAGACCCCAACATAACACCAGACACATTAAATTGGTTAGAAGAAAAAGTGGGAAAGACCCTAGATCTCATTGGCACAGGAGACTACTTCCTGAACAGAGCACCAACAGCACAGGCTCTAAGATCAACAATCAATAAATGGGATCTCATAAAACTAAAAAGCTTCTGTAAAGCAAAAGAGACTGTCATCAAAACCAAACAACAGCCTACAGACTGGGAAAGGATCTTCACCAACCCTATATCTGACAGAGGGCTAATATCCAGTATATATAAAGAACTCAAGAAGTTAAAAAGCAACAAATCAAGTAATCCAATTAAAAAACGGGGTATGGCGCTAAACAGAGAACTCTCTGTAGAGAACTGTAGAATGGCAAAAAACGCTTAAAGAAATGCTTAATGTCCTTAGCCATCAGGGAGATGCAAATCAAAATGACCCTGAGATTTCACCTTACACCAGTCAGGATGACTAAGATCAAAAACTCAAGTGAGAACACATGCTGGAGAGGATGTGGAGAAAGGGAAACCCTCCTCCATTGCTGGTGGGAATGTAAACTTGTACAACCACTCTGGAAATCAATTTGGCGTTTTCTTAGACAATTAAGAATAGTGATTCCTCAAGATCCAGCTATACCACTCCTAGGCATATATCCAAAAGATGTTCAAGTACACAACAAGGACATTTGCTCAACTATGTTCATAGCTGCTTTATTCGTAATAGCCAGAA
>CM053744.1:88137436-88150894 GCA_028658305.1 Pachyuromys duprasi
TATATCAGGGCACAGGGGCCTTTTATGAGACTGTCTCTCCAACCAAGGACCATGTATGGATATAACCTAGAACCCCTGCTTGTATGTAGCAAATGGTAGCTCAATTCCCAAGTGTGTAGACTAGTAAGGGGAACAGAAACTATTTTGGACATGAACTCAATGGCTGGCTCTTCTACCTCCCTGTCCCCAGAGGGAGGAGCAGCCTTGCTAGGCCACAGAAGAGGACATTGTAGCCATTCCTGAAGAGATCTGATAAGCTAGAGTTAGATGGAAGGGGAGGAGGTCTTCCACTATCAGTGGACTTGGAAAGGTGAAGGGAGGAGATGAGGGAAGGGAGGGGGAGATAGGGAGGGAATGCGGGAGGGGGCTACGGCTGGGATAGAAAGTACATAACCTGTGATTAATATAAAATTAAAAAAATATTAAAAAAAGAACTTTGCTTCAGCTGAGCATTTAGTAAAATATATAAAAAAAACACACTGGAATTATGGTGTAAAAGATACATAAATACGATATAAGTAAAAGTAGATTATCTCCTCTAAGATGAATTTCAGCTCAATTGATGTTATTGATGCCATTCAGTTTCAGTTATTGTTTTTCTTCTGCAGTGTTTGTGGTTCTTGGAACTTGTATTGCAGTACAACTGGGGACAAACCCTGACTGGATGTTCTTTTGTTGTTTTGCTGGGACGTTCATGTTTTATTGTGCACACTGGCAAACGTATGTTTCTGGGACATTGCGATTTGGAATGTAAGTAATACGGTAATTTTGTTGTTGCTTTCATTTATGGAGAATGTTGCTTATAGATACTAAGTATGAAGAATTGATCAAATCACTAAACTGCCTTAATTTTTTAAGTAAACTACTTACAACTATTTTCTCCTTGTCATATGTCTGTCATATTACTGTGGGAAGAAAGTGCTAGAATCATCCAGTGAGCCTTTCAAAAGGAGAATAAAATGCAGTAGGCCTCCACTTATCTTCACTGGATTTTCCAAATTCACTTTTTTATACCGTTTTTTTTCACCTTAATTGAATATTTTATTTTGACATATAAAATTTATTTTCAAGAGTTTCTTAGCTGGTGCGATGGTTCAGTGGTTAAGAGCATGTGCTGCTCTTGTAGAAGACCTGAGTTCAGTTCCTAGCATCCATGTCAAGTGATCTGAAACCACCTATAACTCCATTGGATTTGACACCCTCTTGTAGCAAATCGTTACGTGATTAAAAATAAAGGTTTTGTTTTGGTTTGGTTTGCTGTTGTTTTTTAACAAAAGGAATTTTTGAGAACAAGAAATAGCTCTCTTCTTACCATCATTCAAATAGATTTTAGTATTTTATTACAGATCTACAAAACAGTAATCTTTTTAATAATTCGTTTACCTGCACACTGTTTAGGATTTTTAAAAAAATTTTTTTTTCTGCCAACAAAATGTCTGAGAATTTAAAAATGAAGTGCATGCAAACATTTTTTGACCTGAATGGAAAGTTCCTACCTGTTGATCAGTACTTTTCCTTAATGATTAATGAATAAACTAGGCTTAGAATGTGATTAAGGATGACATTAACCATGTAGGTTTATGCCAAAACAAACCATTTTTGTTTGTTTTGTTTTCGGTTTTTTAAATTTGCTTTTATTTGATCTGTTTGGATATTTTGCCTTCATATATGTCTGTGTACCACGTGCATGCAATATCTGCACAGGGACATCCCAGAAGGAGACATCAGGTCCTTTCGAACTGTAGTTAGAGTTAGTTGTGAGACACCTTGTGGGTGTTGGGAATCAATTCCAGGTCCTCTGGAAGAGAATCAGTGCTTTTAACTACTAAGCCATCTCTCCAGCCCATACCATCTGGTTTTTAAATTAATTATTATAGATCTTATTTATTCTTTCTTTTTGGTTTGGGAGTGAGAAAAGTCTGTATTCAAGAAATGTCAAAATAAAAATGTCTGATGACTACAACACATTTTAACTTGCATCTCTAATGGTTTTATTAATTTATTTACTTATTTACTTATGTACTTACTTTTTTTAGTTCTAAAGTAAGAATTGCTTTTATAGACCTCAGAAAGGCTACACTACTTAGGAAGTCAGTTGCTCATCACAGACTCAGTTTATGTGATATTTGCTAAATTCTTAAAAATAGAACTTAGGGACCATTAGGATGACTAAACAAGTAAAGGCACAAACACAGTAAGATTAAATTCTTATACAACTTTTAAATAGAACAATAAAATAGTTACTAATATTTTTGGTGCTAATTTTTTAGAAGAAATCTTTCAAGTAATTTCAAAACAAGGAGATTTAGAGAATATGTTTAAGGTCTACTTGAAGGTAGCATGAGTATATGAAAATTTTATCTATGTATTCATCAACTGTTTATGAAATGATCCATGCTCAGAAAATGTTAGAGCTCTAATTTAAAGAAAGCAGTAATTGAATGTGTATAGTTGCTTTGTCTTCAGTACTTTTTCATAGACTTTGTCTTAAAAAAATATTTTCATAGTCTTTTGCTGCTTTAGGTAAAACCACAACATGTTAAAAATTCTAAGATCATTTGATTTTTATAATTCAGTTGCAAGTTTTAGTGATACTAGGGTTTTCAGATATGCCATGACTTTTTATATTTAGATTTCACATCGTTCATGTTTCATTGCTTATTGTCTCAGGGTTTTTGGTGTTGTTTGGACCTGTAGACTTAGGGGGGGTGATGTTTGAGTACTGAATCTCAGTTAGATTTAACTTTAACCTTAGTTACAAACCAGTCCTTGTAGTTTTCTCTTTCTCTTTCAACATCAGCTATAGAGAGAATTAACCATGAAAGACTTTTTTTAAGTGAATAGACAGTAGTCTTAGGAACAGCTTTATTTCTTTCAATCTTAGAATTTCCTGTGATAACATATATATTTGGAAAACTCTATGCAGCCCCATGAGGTTGGATCATACGATGCGTGTAAGGGAGTAGCAGAGATAAGACTGGCAAAGACTCAGAAAGTCTTGTTTGCCTTTTCTGCATGGCCAAGAAATGTGGCTTTTATCCTAGTCTGCAGGAAACTTTTGTAAAACCTAAGGCTCAAATGGCAAAAATAGAAAGATCTGGCAATGTGATAGAGTATACTAGGGTTTACTGTGACAAAAGCAAGAGAACCCTAATTAATAGTCGGCATAATTAACATGAGGTGCTCTAAAGCCAACACTAACACAGTGCACAGTGTTTCTTTATGGAAAGGGATAGATTGGGGGAAAACTCCAGAGGTAGACACTGTAGGGTATAGTCTCTCTAGGTGCACGGAATGAATAAAAGGGCAGATACTGCAGTGACTTCCCTACAACTTCCCTTTCTTGGGAGGTTGTATGGAAAGTGTAGAAAAACATGTCAGGAAAATAAACCTATATAAGTGACAAATTCTATCCAGAAAATATCTGTAAGGGATGTTATACATATAAATAGAATAAGAATAGCAGAAAACTCAGGGAGAGGGCTTAGAAAAAAGGCTGTGAATATATTTGAACAACCAAAATGGGAGAATTCTTGTTGGAATGAAAAGCCAAGAGATTGATGAATTTCAAGAAAGAACGATACTTAGAGTTGCCAGGACTCAAAATGAGTACAGGAAAGTTTATACTGTATTGACAATATAAAGGATCCTTAGTAGTTTCTCTGTAGTGGTGGAGTAGGGGCTAGATTGTAGTGAGATAAATAAGTTAACTTCTAGTTAACTTTTTTCATCAAGTTACTCATAAAATTATATAGAGGAGAGAACAGACAACAAAATTAAGTATCTAGTAGAAATCCCTGGAAAATAGGTTTAAATCGCTAAGAGACAGAGAAAATAAGAATAATTTGTGGAGCAAGATAGGTTGCGATGGAAGACTGCAAGTATTTTAAGATAGGCCTAGAACTGAGTAGTAGAAAATGCATAGCATACCTGAAAGCCCAGGTTCAATCTGTAATACAGCCAGTTAATTTAGTAAAATACCTGGCAGTATTGAGGCCAATGTAAATATAATGCCTAAGTTTAAATCAAATGTCATAAGGAAAATTCTACAACTATGTTGAGGTAATGCTGAATTGCCTTTTTAAAATAAAAATGAGCTACAGTATTCATGACAAAATGCCATTACTACTTTACACATACGGAACTACTCATTAAAAGAACAGTATATTAGAGGATAGAGAATACATAAATGAAGCCTCTCCAAATACTACTAGAGTTCACACACTGTTCTCATGACCATAGGTAGTAAGTAAAGGATAGATTAAATCCCATCAATTTGTGTACATAGAAGAGTAAAAATTTCTTTTTGCTTAGCAAAACAATTCTCAGTTGTAGAAATTTTTAGATTCAGCTTATTTTTTACTTTTTCTTAGGGAAAATGAAAGCCTCTACATGAAAAATATTAATTTGAACACTTTTCTTTGAATTATATTAGTGTCATTTATACACAAATAAAAGATATCATGAACATTTCTCTTTTACATGTAATAAATTCAGAACTTTTTGCTCTCAGTAACCTTATAAAATAGAGTGTTTGCCAAATAAGAAATTTGGGAAGATAGCCATGGTGGTGAATATTAGAACTTGGGTAGCTGAGGGAGGAATATTAGAAGGCAGAGCCAACCTGGGCTACATTGGGAGAATCTATCTCAAAAAATTAAACAATAAATAAAGTCATTTTTGTTCCTTTTAGTTTCTTTCATATTAATGTTTTTAGTTCCTAGTTTAAGTTCATAGTATTTTGAAAAAAATAACAACAACCAAAAAACTTGTTTATAAAGGCTAGAGAGATGGCTCAGTGTTAAAGTATATGCTAATCTTTCAGAGGACCAAATTTCTATTCCCAGCACCTCTGCCTGGCAGCTCATAGCGACATCATATTTCATCTCTATGGGATCTGACACCTTCTTCTTCTGGCCTCTGAATATAATAGTTTTTTTTTAATTTAGTTCATATGTGACTTAGAAGCTAGCATTTTGAGGAAACTAATAGGCTTTGAATTTTATAAGCTACATCTTTCAGTACTTTGCTGTGATCACAGCTTAAAAACTGCCTTCCACAGAAAATGGTAGTGATTAATAACTAGGCAGACCCATGTCTCACTGTTCTCTCAAACTGAGCTGGTACTGTTTACTTGCACTCTTTCAGGCTTAGCTTAGCCCTTTACATTTTTACTGGCCTTGATAGGAGGGATTGGAGAAAGAGATAAAGCCAGAGAACTCACTAGGAGAGCTGGGGTGGTGAAAGAAGAAACATGTTAGGAGTTGACATAGAAGTACAGAAATACACAATCCCTGCAAATGGCATGGGGTTAGGTGGTGCCAGATGCTATAGAAGTGTTGAAAGTGAACAGAATTCTTTCTGTATCCTGAGACAAAAGGAGTATTGTGTGCTGTGAAATATATTGTATTTCTTTCCCTTTTATCACAGTGTTGTTTTTTTAAAGAAGTATTGTAATTTGAATCTTGTTTGTAATCATCTTTAAATGACTGTGGTTTAAATTACATGAAAGTTCTCTTTTTCTGTTTTAAAGTCTTAAACCCTCTATATCAAAGTGTTTTTAGATTGATACCCTATAGATGTATGTATAGAATTAATTTTATTTAGCTATTGAGATAAGCTCTTAAAATGTGGCCCTGGCTAGCCTGGAACTCACTATGTAGACCAGGCTGGACTCAAAATTACAGAGATCACCTGTCCCTCTTCCTGCGTGCTGGGATTAAAGTGTGTGCTATCATGCCCAGCTAAATCATTTTTAATGAACTATGCTTATAAGTCATATAAGCTATTATAATCTGTCTTTTAATAGAAACTATATTTACGCAAAACATTGGCCGCAAAAAAGAAATTTTCTGTACTGTAAAGGCAGATCTCTCTGGGGCTTTTTGTTTGTTAATTGTTTGGAGATTTGGGTCTCACTCTAGCCCAGGCTGTCCTAGAACTCACTGTGAGTGGGAAGACCTCAAATTCATGGCCATCTTTCTGCCTCAGCCTCCAGAGTGCTGATTGCACTACCATAGCTGGCAGAACATTTGCTAAATTATTTGGGAGGGGGACACAAAGAAACAAACAAAATTCAAATGAAGAAGTGAAGTTCTAAGTTGAAATAAGGCCATTTCTTCCTTTTGGTTTTGGTTTTTGGTTGCTATTATATGACCATAAAAAGCAATTGAGGAGAAAAGGGCTTATTTTATCTTATAGCTCAGTCCTTCATGAAGGCCTGGCTTGAACCTGGAGGCAGAAACTGAAGCAGAGGCAATGAAGAGTGTGCTTACTTACCTGTTCTCCATGGCTTGTTCAGCCTGCTTTCTTACAAAATTCAGGACTGTCTCACCAGGGGTAGTACTGTCCTACTGGACAACATGCTGGGCCTACTGCATCAATCACAGTCATTAATCAAGAAATGCTGCACAGACTTGTCTGCATTGGCCTTTTCTTAATTGAGGTTCCCTCTTCTCAGATGATGCTAAATTGTTTCAAGCTAACAAAATAACCAGCACAGGCCAGCATATGTTGATTTGAGTACTGCATAGGTTTTGCTTTGTGTGTGTTTGCTTGCTTGCTTGCTTGCTTGGGTGCTGGGTTGAATTCAGAACCTTAGCATGCTAATTAAGTTTTTCTTTATGGAGCTGCACCATCAGGCCTAATGTGACTTTTATGTTAGGTGATCTCTGAGAGTCTCATTAGTGTATTAATTTTATGGCATTATTTCCAGTGTGTTTATAATTAGGTGGGATTTTGGTTTTCATAGTAATTTTATTGCATTTTCAGTCTATATTACTAAGATTTTACATTTATTTTAACTACAAATGATAACCATGAAAGATATGTTTCTATTAAACAAATTTACACTTTTCCCCATAATTAAATGAAATCATTCTACTTGTAGTCTAACAAGTCTAGTCATTTTGTTTATTCAAGTAATATTTCTAAGAAATAATGTATTGATTTATTACATTTATTTATTATAATAAATTACAATTTATTATAAAAGACTGATGTTGACACTGGATAAGTGCCTAAATGTTAATACACTTACCAGCTCTGCAAGACGCAAGGTTTTATATCCAGCACTGCTAAAAATAAAAAAAATAAAAATAAATATATATTTTAAAGACTTCTTTATTTTTATATTTATATGTATAGGTGCACATTTGTGTTTGTATACCAGTTTCATGCAGTGTAGCCTGCAGAGGCCAGAAAATGGTGTTAGATCCCCTGGATCTGGAGTTACAGAGGGTTGTGAGCCACCTTTTGGGTACTGGAAAACAAAGCTAGGTCTTCTGCAAGAGTAGCCACTGTTCCAAACCACTAAGCCATCTCTCCATTCCTGTATCTACTCTCTTAATGTTATTGTCTAATATATTTTCTGTTGAAGAGCCAGAAAGCTGTATATGGAATACCTCTTTCAGTCTCTCTGTATATGCTTAAGACTATGTTAAATGTTACTAGTGTAAGAGATCTTTTCATTTCTGTGTAGCTATGCGTTGGTGATGCTTTTGACAGGGTCTCACCATTCCCCTAGGCTGTTCTTGAAATCATTGTTCTGCCTCAGCCTACATGTGGTAGAATTATAGGAATATACCACCATGCAAAGCTCACTCATTGAGAGCCTAGTGTTATAGATGCTATTTTAAGACAAATATTTGTATTAGTGTAAAAATGAGATTAAAATTAGAAACATGTTTCTATCGTCAGCATTCTTGGTTCTTAGATTAATTTTAGTTTTTGTAAAGGATATTCTGTACAACTCCTTGATTATTTATATTTCAAAACTTTCGTGATTAAACTGGATATTACTTAAAAATTATGATGTGTGGAACTGGGAAGAAAAGGAAGATTCTAGAGTAGAGGTACTCTAGATTCTAGATTTTAGAAAAAAGATGGCAAATTTGATTTTGTTTTTGAGACAGAGTAGGCTCAAACTCCATAGCCAAAGCTGGCCTTGAACTCTTGGCTCGCCTGCGTATACCAACCAAGCACTTCCACATCCAGCTTGCCTTTTTTATTTTTTTTTCCTCTGTCTAGACTAAAAAGAAAAAGGAAACTGTATTCATTATATTATTGTCACTTTTTATTTCAACATGTACCTACATACTTTTTTGAGATTGAGTTAGGAAAATTAATACAAGATTGTGACTTTTCAAAATGTTCATTGCAGCTACTAAGAAAAATTTATTTTCTGATCTTAGAAGGAAAAGACAGGTTTTAAGAATTGGATCCCAGTGGGGTGAGATGTAATTCATTTGGTATAGCTCTTGCCTTTCATATTCCCCAAACCTGGGTTCCATCTCCAGCCTTATAAATAGGCCTGACAGGACATGGTTATATCTTAGCACTCTAAATGTGAAAGTTGGAAGAACAGAAGTTTAAGGTCTTCCTTGGGTAAATAGGGATGTTGAGACCAGCTGAGCTAGGGACTCTGTTTTTGTTGTTGTTGTTGTTTTCTTTTCTTTTTTTAAGTGTTTCTCATGGTGCTACAGGTGTAGAATTGCAGCACTAAGTAAGCAGAGGTAGGTGGATCAGGGCCAGCCTGGGTCACATAGAAATTTCCAAGTTCCCCGAAGTCCTATAGACGCTAGGTCTAAAATAAATAAATTCTAGGCAAAAGGACTGAAGATGTTATAGCTCCATGGTAAACTGCTTTCTAACATGAGCAAGGTCCTTGTTTTGATCCTCAAAATCAGGGGAAACAAATGATTCTGGAGTTGCTTATCACAGACTGCTATCTAAATCTCTTTATATCTTATTAAATAGTGTACTAGAATCAAATCGAATGAATTTTTTAAGTATCTCTGTTGACTTAGAAATAAAAATGAAATGTGCAAGGTAGTTAGGGGCCAGGAATGTAGCTATTGACAAAAGGGTCTGCATGGTTTTCATTACTGGATGGATCTGTGATGTAAGGAAATTATGTGGCAAGTAACATTTGCCACTCCTCAGGAACTGACTATATTTACGGTACTAATATTTCTAAGCACCTGCTTACAAATCATTTTAGTGTTTTACAGCTCAATTTTTTAAACTAATGTGATTTGAATAAGAAATATTTCTGTATGCAAAAGTATAATATATTACATAAATTGTGTCATTTAGTCTGAGTATCTTTATAAAGGAATACTTCCTTTGAAGTCTAGTTTTTGCTGCCTGTTTTAATAGGCTCACTAAAAAAATATCTGAGTAAAGTTATTTTGAAATGTTTGTTTCCTTATGCATAGATTCGATGTTACAGAGTCCCAGATCATAATTATATTATGCCAGCTTCTCTCAGGAACCGTGGGGCCTTGGTTCTGGAACTTCACGGTAACTGTTAGAATATTCATGCAGTCTAATGAACAGTGGCGTGAATTCAATAAAGACAGCACCTTTGTCATGCACAGAATAATTGAAGAAATGAAAATTCAAGTGTTTTCTGGTGGTATTGTTACAGATAAATGTTACTAGAAAATAAGTGATTAAAATTATAATAGGGCAATAAAAATCCACCCTGTGTTTAACACAAAACTTTTCAAAAAGTAGTATTTCTGGTTTGATGCGGATGACAATTTTGTTTTCCATTTACCTGCAGTCATTGTTTTTTAAAACAAACACCTTTCCACCATTTTTATTTTTGTCATGTTTACGTTTTTCTTTCGTATATATGGAAGAAACATGAATTCATCAATTGTTTATATATGCATACGTTGCTGTTTGAAAACGAGATAAAGCAAGCAGAGTTTTGTTTTGACATAATTGAGTGAACTCCACATTCATTTAGGAAGCATTCTGCTTACTTTCTTAACTTCTTAGCTATTAACTATAGCCCTTTAACTATTCTATTTGTGCTTGGATTAACAATAATCTTCGTGTAAACGAACAAATATAACTTCACAAACTTAAGCTAGAAGCTAGTCTCATCACGTCTCGTTTTCTCTCTCTTCTAATGTTCTCTCTTGTTCGTGATTGAGAGACTACCCTCAGCTCTCACTACTACAGCCACCCTTTGAATGTCGTTCCCTTGCCTCCCACCCCAATAAATACACATTTTCTTAACTGCTAATATAGGAGTTTCTTCCCGCTCATGTTAGAATTATAATTTTGGCCTTGTGACTTACAGGAAATGTTTCTCTAGTCAGGTAATTCAGAATCTTTTAAACTATAACAAAGTTTATTTACAAGCAGGAGTAGAGCTTACCTTTATCGTATTTTGTCATTCAGGAAATGTTGGGTAACATTTTTCCATATGAAAATTTGACAAATTATTCTGACTGTGCAAGGCTGCATTACTTTTATCTAGTTTGTTAATAGACCACTTTCTGAAAGGTACATCAGAGCCTTCTAAGCCCAGTTACTCAGTGATAATAACCTTGGGACAGAATAACCCTGGGATATGGAGAGTACTGAGAAATGTATTAGTAGGTTCCAGGAGTAAAACAAAAGCCATTTTCAGTTGAATTTATAGTGTTTGCATAATTGATTATAGACCTCACTCTGTCCCTCTTCATCCTTCTCTCTCTAAAGACCTGTGGCTTTATGCTCATTGTAATTGTCTAGATAATTGTTATTCATTGTTTGTTACTGCTGCCTAGGATTAACCACACATCTTTACCTGTATTATGAATGAAACTAACAGTCAGAATATAGGCATTTTAATTTATTTTCATGTTGTTTCTTTATGAAAATAAGAATAACAGACATTTTGATTCATGATGTAACTAAGTGATTAGGTGTTTGCATAGCATACACAAAGCCATAACTTTTGATTCCCAACACCAAAGGGAAAAAAAAATCTTAAAAGAATTCCCTAAATGTATAGAACCCTTTGTTCTCTGCTAAAATGTTTTTGGAAACTAATGCATTTAAGTACGATTTTTAAAAAATTTCAGATATGCTCCACTTTTTCCAAGTATGCTGTTTTTCACTTTTATTAGGTACTGACTTGGAGAATTTCTTTTGGTCCTTGTAGTTATTGCTTTGTTTTACTTGATCATTTGTTTGGTGATTAGTGATTTTTAATACTGAAATTAAATCATTAAATAAATGTTCATTTTTTTTCACGGCTAGAGGAAAAGGCTTTAGAAAAGATTGTTGTTATTAATTTGTTTCTAAATGAATTTATTGATCTTTAAACCATCCTCTATGTACTCTAGCAATTTTTTGGTTAGTTTGTATTTCAATATGAAAGCATCACCCTGAAATGATAATAAAAAATGTAAACTTAAGACAAACATTTATCTCAACTGATTGATAGAGTTTCAGAATTGCATAAGCACAACACTTCCCTTGCCTGTCAAGGTCCTACTTAGTTTCTCTATGACTGTGGACAACTCATGCAACACTTCTCAGTTTCCAAACATATAAATGGTAACGTTTTTCCCACCTTATAGCATATCTGTGAAGATGGAAAGTATTAAAAGCACATAATGCACTAATGACTATCTATACATGGCATGTAGTAAATCTTTTTTTATATTTTAAAGCCTTAAGTTCCATAACTATACATATTTCTTCAGTAACTGAGTGATAGAGAAGAGAAATAAGACAGTAATTCTTTAACTGCATACTGACGATGCTAAATGTGTTGAAAAGTCCCTTGGTTCTTCTGTTTAAGAGGCTACCACTTAAGTCTGGGCCTATTCCCCGTTCCTCTGCTTCAGGGGACTTGGCTATATTTGTTTTTACTTAGAATTTTCAATGGCCTTTCTCTTTTAGTTTTCTGAGAAAATAATCATGTAGTAGGTAATCCTGTTTTTAATAATTCAGCTTATTTAAAAACTAAACAGATTTGTCTGGTTTTTCTGTGTATAGTGTTTGAATTAAAACTATTTGGAGTTACCATTTAGCTCTGTGGTTAACATTATCTCGTATTAATCAAAGCTTGTCATGTACCATTTGCCCCTTAGTGAGAGTGGAAAGTGAAGTATCTTGGCTTACCCTCACTTCAGGCCCCTAATATTTGACATTTACATGCATTTACAAATAAGTCTAATGCCCTAATCATTGAATATGATCCCTGAGGTTTTCAAATTGATGATTTTTAAGGGAAAAGCTTATTTGTTTGTTTTTTAGCATAAACACACAAATCAGATTGTATAAACTAAGGTAGGTTTTTGTTTTGTCTTGTTTTTCTGTTGTGAATTTAGCCCTACTATATATTCTATGTTAACCATGCTAATTGTAAGCCCAAGTTACAAAACAGTTTTATTTACTATTTACAGTGTAATAGAAATAGTTACACTTACAAATTAGCTGCAAGGATTATTTTTAAAGTACTTACTACACATGTAAAGGAAAGGTAGAGTAGATTACTTTCTCATCTTAGAGGAAAAAGCCATGTTAAGTTCTGGGAAAAGAGGATGAGTATGGTTATCAGCTTTTATGAATTGCTTTGTATCCCTCATTACGAATTGAATTGGAACTTTAACCAAATGCATTTATGCACTTACATTTTCTCTGGACAATGAGAATAAAAATGAAACTTAGAAAAGAGTGGCTCAGGTGTAACCTAGTGATGCCGTGCCTTTCCTCCTTTTTAGGCCCTGGTATCCCCAGCACTGAAGTAAGAGAGTTCAGGAAATTTCCTTATAGTTAGCAAACTTACGTAGCTTAGTAAACTGGCTCACCGCAATCTGCAACTCCAGTTGCAGGGGATCTGACACCCCCTTCTAGCCTCTACAGACACGAGACATACGTGTGATTCACAAACATATGCAGGTAAAACACCCATTCTTAAAAAATGAGATAATGACAAATGTTAAAGAAATGATTGACCCACAGGATTTAGTGTGTATTTAGAACCTGATTTTGACTTTGGACTGGCACCCTCACAGTTACCCATCCAAAGACGAGGAGAGTTAAGACTCCACCATGTAGAGGGTTTGTTTCGCTCCGCCCTTCTTTATGGTAGCCATCTGAGCAGTGTTTGTCTCTGGCGTGTAGTAGTTTAGATATACGCTGACGAGAATTTACATTTTAGATTGTTCCTGGAAATATTCTTTTCCTTTGACAATATGTTAAAAGTAAGTAAAAATGGCAAAAAGTATTGCTTGTAATAAAGTATTCATAAAGATCTCAAAAGACCTTCAAGGGTAAGAGAAAATTTAAAATTTCTCTCTATGCTTTAGGCTATAGTAAACTAATGCTACAGAAGCAAAATTTATTTTTCATTTTTTAAAAATAGATCTTTGTTTGGGGTGTTCTTAGGCTACAGATCTCTTATCCTCAAAGATATGTTTTCGTAAGTGATAGTTATTGCCCTTGTTTTTGAGGACTAGTTATTATCTTTTTGTCTCTGTTTTGAAAGTAATAATGAAAAAATTTTAACTGAGCTAGAAGGTGGCTAAGTAGCTAAGAGCATTTGCCACTGGAGTTTGGAGACTGGAGTTTGGATCTCAGCATCCATGTGACAAGCCAGGCATCAGAAAAACGCCTATGATTCCATATCTAATAGAAACTGAAGCCCTCTCCTGGCCTCTGTAC
>CM053744.1:88150994-88208068 GCA_028658305.1 Pachyuromys duprasi
ACTGGATTGTGTTTAATTCTTCCAGGAGCAATGATAGGCAATTCTCATGAAGGGAGTTCAGATATTTGTTCTAATTCCAGTATGCATATAGGAAAAAATACACCTAACTATCTATCAGCTGGTAAGTTTTCCTTCATACTCTCTTCCACATATAGTGACAGTGTCTGAATAGTTTAGAAAATCTTCCAAAATAAAGATCGTTTACGTTTGCTTTTTGCTCTTAAACTCTTCCATAGTACAAAGGTTAATTGTGCGAGGTTTCTCCATTTTAATTTTGTCATTCTATACTTCTGGCCCTTCCCCTTCCAAAAGGCTACTTCATATGTTCAGCAAAATGTTGTAAGATGTCCACCCTCCACCCAAGACAGAATCGATCATCTTTGACACTCCTACCTGCTTAGTCTCCTGAGTCTGCTACTGAGTGTAATTCCCCTTATTGGCATCACCACTCACCAGGTCAGCTCTACAGAGTCTTTTTAGCTTACTTCAGTCCAATTTTTTTCAATAAATGTGTATATCAAAATAATCACATTACTATTTGCAGCTAAATATGCATTTATTTTAAAAAACATTTGTCCAGCAAATAAAGATTAATAGGTTTTATTTTGAAAGGACTGGTTTCAAGCCAGTTACTTCTGAGTGTGAGAGTTTACATATCCTAAATTTACGTGGATTGTCTGCTTTAAGTATCAGTTATAAAAATGGGAGCCCCACTCTGCAAACTGAACCTCCTTACTATTGATACTTGGTTTTTAACTAACACCATAAAAAATTATAGCGTGGGAAATTCCCCTGTCCTTTCCAAATAGGTAACAGAAATGTATTGTGCAATTACTGCCAAAAGTAAAAGAAAACTATTTGTCATTTTTTTCCCCCACAAAATGCAGGATATACACATTCTGGAACTTCTTTTTCACTTAGTATTTGGTAATTTCCCATTTTAAATATGCAGGACACTGCCATGCCACCCAGAAAATCTACAAACTGTTCCGTTATGTGGAACTTATGTATGTCCTCATAAGGGATAAAAATTTTTTCTATAACTATGTCTATAACAAGTAACCTTGTAAAAAAAAACAGTGTACCTGTAGAATAAATTATTTCCCTTAAAGTGTTTGGATTCTGTGATCTAAGAATGTCAGGCTTAAGCTTCCGTGAAATACTAGTCTGTGGAAGGAAAGGAACACCCACGTAGGCATTGTTCCTCAATCTTTTTGCCTGTGTTCTTTCTTTTTCCCTTCAGACTTTCATGCTTCTAATTTCTGTTGCCCCTCCGCCTACCCCTTTTCACTGTTTGTCTGTTGACCATGAGGTCATTTTCAGTAATCTCAAAGCTACTGTTCTCTGCTTTCAGTTTTCTTTCCAGAATGTGAGGGTGGCTGTCCTAGTGAGACTAAGAATCTGATTAAGAATTGGTTGATTTTTTTTCACACCTATAGCACAGTGGACATTAAATGAATATATCTAGAGGATGATACATTTTTTTTCTTCCAGTTAAAGTTCACGATTTCAGTTGCTACTGCAGAGAGCATGCTTCAGGATTTCATACTATGTAGCTATACAATGTAATTCTCTGCTTGATACTCAGATTTTAATACATACATATCCTTTTTTGTTTTTGGTGGGAAAGGTTAGGTTATAAAAACTTGCTTTGGAGAGGGGGGTTTTTATTGCTCCTAAATTTATCAAATTTAAATTTAAAAGGCTCTGGATTTTATATGATTTTGTTCATAACAAAATTTTGATACCTCCTTTTCCCCCTTTGTTCCATATTTGAAATTTATCTTCTGTTGTGCATGATAGAGGAATGCTGCTTTGCTTGCAAGTAAATTAACTTGAAATTGTGTTTTGAATAATTCTGCTTTTTTGGCTTTTTGTACCTAATCAGAATTGATGTGACTGAAGTGCAAATCTTCATAATAATCATGCATTTGCTGGCAGTGATTGGAGGACCACCTTTTTGGCAATCTATGGTAATTTTGTTCACATCATGTATCCTATATAATGCATGTTATCTTCTGCTTGTGTTTCTAATATAGGATAATCCAGTTAAAGGATAATGTTTAAAGTTATTTCAATTTTTTCTGAGAACAAACAGTAGGAAGTTTCTTTTTAGAGCATGAAAATTGTATTCTTTGGAATTCTGTGTACATTAAGTGTGTTTTGAAGGTCATTGAGAATCTGAGTCCTTATTGTCTTCCTATTTTACATTCAAGGAAACAACAGGTAATGTGACAAGTAAGTTAAGTAGTGACACAAATTACTTTTTTTCTTTTTTGTGAACCATGTGACTTTAGTAGCACTTCTGTCATGTGCTTAATGCTATGTAACAATTATAAATTTAAGATTGTAAATTAAGTCTAGCACAGAAAAGAAAAAAATCATAAACACTGCCAAATTATCTGAGTGCTACAGGATTATTTTAAACACTAGGACTTTTTCTTCTTCCTGCCCTGAGATTATTACTTTATAAACCTTTTTTTTTTTTTTTTTTTAAACGTCCTGTGAGCCTCTGAGAGAGTATATGTGGGGCCAGAGACACAAGCTCTGGAATCAGATTGTCCGTTTGATCAGGGATCCATTGCCCCTTATTCTAACTTCTGTATATTGGGTAACTGTCCAGTTCAGTTTCCTCCTCTGTGAAAAGGGGGTAATGATAGGACCTACTGCATGGATGAGTTGTTATGTGCCTGTACATAAGGCTGTGTCAGTCAGTAAGAAGCCCACAGTGAAAGCTGAGGCTCATTATGTGTTGCTGCCTGTTCTGGTTTTAGCTTTATTTTACTTTGCTCTGTTTTATGTTTGGGGAGGTAGATCAGGCTGGCCTTACAGAAATTACCCTTCTTTCTTAGTCTCTGGAGTGCTGCAATTAAGGGGAACGCCTCCACTTCACAGTTTGTTCAAGATTGGGCAGGGTAGTTAGTACTCCCCAGTTACCAGTTAGCTGCTGGTTACCACCACCTTGTTAGTAGTTATTTGATGTGATTGTGCTAAATATCATTTTGTAACCCGAAATGAATATAATTCTTAAAAGTCTGAATAATTTCAAAATATAAGAGAAATTCACTAAGACTTTTCCCTTACTTAATTCACTTCCTAATGGTAAATTAGGTACTTCCCTGAGTATTTATTGCCAGACATTAGTTGTCTTTTGTTCCAGGAATGGCCTTACAAAGAAAGAAGAGATAAAGGAATACAATTTTCAGTCAACCAGGAAAATTTTCTCTCCAGAATACTGTTAATAGCTTAAACATATATAAAATGACTAAGTTTTTAAAAGTATTTTAATATCCATAAAATGAGAATTCTGAGCTGGGCGTGGTGGCACATGCCTTTAATCCCAGCACTCAGGAATCTCTGTGAGTTCAAGGCTAGTCTGCTCTTCAAAGCAAGTCCAGGACAGCCAAGGCTACACGAAGAAACTTTGTGTCAAAAAAACCACAGAGAGAGAGAGAGAGAGAGAGAGAGAGAGGGAGGGAGGGAGGGAGAGAGAGAGAGAGAAATATATATATATTTGAGAGAGATTTTTAACACCTGGTTTACAGAATTAATCCTTAAATATAGCACTATAGTATATACACATATATTTCAAGTACCTGTATTTGTGTAATATCTATTTTTTAGGGAGTACCTGGCAGTAAATTGATTCATATATACTTTTTACTTTCTCAGTAGAATTTGTACAAATAAGCTATGTAACTAGCTTTTTTAAAAGTTCAAATCATCTGAGTACTTGGGAGGTAGATGCAGTAGAATCAAAAGTTGAAAGTCCTCAACTGCACAGTGAACTCTGCTAGCCCAGCCTCAAAACAACAAAAGGCAGTTGCTAATTCTATCTGTCGTTACTTTTAATTAAGATGATATAATTTTGTTTTTTTATTATGCTGGAGGGTGGCTTTTTTTCTTATTCTTTTCTTATTATCATCTTCTTGAATGTTTACTTAAGACAAGACCTTACTATTTATATGCCCCAGGTTCATTATGCCCTTGCCTGTCTCACAAATTCTGGGATTAGATCAGTTCACCACCAAGCCTAGTTGTGAAACTGACTTAGTATATTTTGAAATTCGATTTATAGAACAAGCATTCCACATTCAGGATTAATATGATTGCTGTGATTAGAAGGTGTCAGAAAAGGAGGTCCCTGGTCCCTCACTTGGTATCTCTGTATTGTTATGTTTACATCATTAAACTAAAAGGAAGAATCTTTTCTCATAATTGAAGACCTAGTAAAATTACTTGTGTTGTTTGATCTCATACTGATATGCAGATTACTATCCCATAAACTAAAAGCTTGGGATCAGAAGTGTTTCAAATTGCAGGTCATTTTAGATTTCAGAATGTGTATCAGCATTTACTTGTTTCTAATCTGAAATCAGAAATACACTAAAATCTGAATTTGAGAATCAAGTTTTGAATTTTGCAGCATTTCCATTTTAGGATTAACAGTGTCCGAATTCATTTTCTCTTTATGTGGCTCAAGATTTAGTATTGAATATATATATTTGAATCAGAAATTGTAACTGCAAGTAGTGAGCCCATCATTTGTGCCAAATAGAGAAAAGATGTTTATTTAGGGCTCACATAGGGAATTTATTACATTTTTATAATAAAAAAATCTCAGGCCATAATACAGACTTTATTTTCCAAATCCTTGTTAAATTACAAGACTGTTACCTTAAATTTAGCAATCACATACATGGTAAAAGAAAAAGAAAAACATTACAAATGTCTTCATAAGTTTGATTCCAAAAGATCGGGTTTTTTTGTTTGTTTGTTTGTTTTTTTGCAAAGGTGAGTGACTGACAGCTACTTACATTTGGATTGCCCATTCTTTGCCACATTTTTCCTCCCAAAAGATGAATTTTTGCTAATAGTTATAGATGATGTTATTGATATTTCCTGGGCTTTTGTTTTGTTGGGAAAGGAATACTTTCATTCACAAAAGTTAGTACATTGCAAGAAATAAATTTTGGTTTATTGCTTCTTCCTAAAACATATTTCCTTTAAAGCTATCTTAGAAAGGACTAGGGATATGAATATGCAAATAACTTAATTATGCATTTCAGTACTGGTTATTTATATTTGATTCCGGTTGGTTGGTTAGTTAGTTTCTCAAGACAGGGTCTCTCTGTGTAGCCCTGGCTGGTCCTGAACCTACTTTGTAGACCAGGCTGGCCTTCAACTCACAAAGATCCTTCTGCCTCTGCCTCTCCAGTGCTGGGATTAAAGGCATGCCTACTTTTGATTCTTTTTTTAAATTAATGGATTTATTTACTTTATGTCCCAATTGTAGGCCCTTTCCTTTTTTTCCTCCCCTTCTTTCCCATCTTCTCTCCCTCCCTCTTTACCTATCCCCTTCCCCTATTCCTCAGAAGAAGGGAGCACCCCCTAACCATCCACCCCTGCTCATCAAGTTGCATCTGGATTGAGTATGTCCTCTTCCCCTGTGGCCTGGTGAGGCAGCCTCTTCCTGGCGGAAGGGTGGGGAAGATCAAAAAACAAGTAACAGAGCCTATTTCAGAGACATCCCTCACTCCCCTTACTAGGGAACCACATGAAGCTAAAACACGAGCTACATTTGTGTAGGGGGCTTAGGTCTAATCTATGCATGGCCCTTGGTTAGTGCTTCAGTCTCTGCAAGCCCTTCTTGGCCCTAGTTAGTTGGCTCTGTTGGCGTTTTTGTGGAGTTCTTGTCACCTCTAAGCCTTTCTGTCCTTCCCCATCTTTTCCATAAGACTTCCTTGTGCTTTGCCCAATGTTGGGCTTTGTGTCTCAGCATCTGTTTATGTCTGCTGCTGGTTCAAGCCTCTCAGAGGACAGCTATGGTAGGCTCCTGTCTGCAGGCATAGCAGAATATCATAAATAGTGTCAGGGGTTGGCTCTTTCCCATGGGATGGATTTGAGGTTGAGCCAGGCATTGGCTGAACATTCCCTCGATCTCTGCTCTATATTTATCCCTGCACATCTTGTAGGCAGGGTAAATTTGGGGTCAAAGTTTCTGTGGGTAGGTTAGTGTTCCCTCCCTCCACTAGAAGTCCTATCTAGTTAGAGGGTGTCCTCTTAAAGTCTCCATGACCCCTACTACTAGGATTTTCAGCTACAGTCACTCCCATATCCCTGTAGAAGCCTACCCTGTCTCCGGTCTCCAGCTTGTCACAGAGATGCACCTCCCCACAGTTTCTCTCCTCTCTGTAGGTCCTCTGTCCTTCCCTCATCCCCAGAGCTGGTCTCCACCCTCATTTCTCTTTGTGTTCCCTCTCCTGCTTTGTTCCCTCTTCATCCACTTCCACTGTTTATTCTATATCCTCTTCTGAGTGAGATTCTTTCAAGTGCAGTCCTTGATTAAATATTTCTTAATTCTTTTAGAATTTATCTAAAGCAACTAGTTAAATGCTACTACAGCTAAATTGTTTGGGACTGTTTGAAGGATGGAATATTTTATGAAGTATAACATATTTGTCTTTCTTGAACTAAAAGGCATTTTTCTGGTGCTGAGGATTAAGTACTTTAGATTTGTTAGGCAAGCACTATACCACTGAGCTGCAACTTCAGTCATTGAAATGAAAGGCTATTAAAAGGAAATGCCTTTGCAGTTGAATAGTTTCAACATAATGATTTTCCTTAAAGCCTTCTTGGATGCTGTCATTATGTTAACATTGTTAGTATTTTTATAGAATTCATTTAAAATAATGTACTTGACGCTGGAGAAATGACTCAGTAGTTAAGAGCATGTGCTGGTCTTGTATAGGACCCAAATTCATTTCCCAGAACCCACAGCAGGTGGCTAGTAACCTTGTATAATCCCAGCTTTAGGGGATCTGACTCCTTCTGTCTTCCACAGGCACTAAATTCACATGTACAAATACACATATACACATTATTAAAGTAAATAAAATTTTTAAAAATTGCTGTGATTTACAAACAAGATTTTGTATTCTCTGCAATAAATTATCTACTCTTAAAATTATGGTTTTATTTCCACAAAACCAATTAAATTACCATGTATCTTCAAAGTCTAACTAAAACATATATGTTGTGTTTGGTTGAAGTGCTGAGAATAGAATTTTTTTTCACCATAACCTTTTTAAGGTCAGTTATAACATATTGATATTATTTGAGTGGTGCACTGCCAGTCACAAGGCTAGATGATTTTTCACGTGACTATGAAAAAGACATCAGAACTTAATGGAACTTTTAATCTTACCATGTTTGGAAGACTACTTAAACAGGCAGGCTTGAGGTAAAGATGTTTTCAGACAGCTCCTTGGCTATTTCTGTAGAGTTAAAGCAGTTTGAGTAATGATAATAATGAGTGAAATGACAGCAAAAAAAGGGATTATAAAAGACAAAATGTGCACACTCTCCTTGATCTTGAGTATGGGGTAAAACTGATAAAAACACTTGAAGGGTTTTTTGTTTTGTAAGTGGCTCCTTGGTGCCAGTTTACAAGGGATCACCTCTAAGTCTTCCTTGTACTTTGCCTCACATTTTCTGTGCACACTACCTTTCCCATTATAAGGTGGAAGGAAGATAGTTCTATCTATTCTCACAAAACAGGAATTCAGCATGCACAGGGAAAGTGCAAGATCAGAATCTTCATTCAGAAATACATACTAATCAGACCAGGATAGCTCAGACAGTAGGGACACTTGCCACTGAAGCCTGATAACCTAGATCAAACACTGGAATCCAAATGATAAAGTGAAAACAACTTTCACAAGTTGTCCTCTGCTTTCCACATGACCTCTGCCTCCATCAATAAATATTCATAATTTTAAAAGTCAATTCAAATTAAACTCTACACTTGAACTTACATTTCCATGGATATAGCTAACATGGCAGAATTGATAAGAGCCCTAAAATGTTCAGGATACGTTGTCCCAAAGTCCTAAGTTGCTGTCTTAATTGATTCAGTCCTTGTATTAATTTGCCTGGGTTTTCTGGTACTTGTATTCATTCTTTTTTCCAAAGGGCAAAAATTTCATAATCCTAAATCAGTTTCCCCAAGTTCTAAATACAGGTAATGATGCTTGATCAGGTTAGTTTGTAGCATGAGTGACTGATACATACAGTTGTCTCGTTCAGAGTACTGATACCCTGGTTTTAATATGGATGCCTCCAGTAATGAAGGGACACTCTACTAGCAAGTGTCATATTTCTTCCTTTGGCAGATACATCCATTGTCTCTGTGGAGAAGGAAATGGAGGCAATGGCAAAAGACTGGAAGTACGAAAGGAGCAGAATACTGAGTTCCAGACAGCTGTATCAGATTTAGCTAGGAATGTCTTTAGTTTTCTGAAGAACGGAAGATCTCCAGTAGTTCAAAGCCTCATTATTTATTTATTATCTCATCTCTTGAAAAGCTTGAACTTGGGCTGTAGGGTAGGATATTAGGCAAGGAGGAGGACAGTTTGGGGTCTTGTGCAAATTTCTGGACTTTATAAACCCTGCTTAGTGTGACTTGAGGTTCAAATAGTTGATTTCATTTTCTTATTAGAGCTGCAGTTTTGCAAGACATGGTAGGTTGTGTAAACAAAGTGAATCCTTGAAAGTTTTGAAGGAATGGAACATCCAGACATTTTAGATTTGTTTTGCCAATTTTATTAGTTTTATATTACAAAGAGAAATATCTTATGTCCTATTTGATTTTAAAATATAGGGAAATAACAGTTCTGAATAATGTAGTTAGCCCTGTTTTAAATGTTTACATTTTAAGACCTCATTACCTATCAAAACCTTATGGTCTTTTATAATATTGTTCTTATAATTACTTCATTATATTTTAATTCATCTTACTTTTGGACAAAGTGTGAAACCAAAAAAGCAAAAGAATGAATATAAAGAATGAGAGCTCTTTGGTGGCTCTTAGTGTGCCTTCCATTTTAAATAATGGATATTAAGCTTGCAAGATTAAATGGATATTGTAACTTCACTCAGCGTAACCCCTCACCTTACTTTAGGTAAATCACATTTTTAGTGTATTATCATATAGCAATATATTTTTTACTGAAAAGTAAGCTTTAAATATTACAGTTGGGAGTACACTTCTAAAACTGTACCAGTTTGGATGTTCTCGACTTTTTTTTTTTTCTTTTAATGATAAATGCCACTCCAGTTGCCCTCCACTTTCACGAGCTGGTTGTATCCCAGAAGTTCAGAGTTAGAATTCTTCTACATAGAACTGTTCTCTTTTGTCATTCTGTACTATGCTGATTTCAAAATTAAATTACAAATATCTAATACTTTTGTTCTTTACTGTCTAACAACTAGAAAGGTACTATATACTTAGAGGTAGGTTTCAGAAAATATGCAAAGAAATGTAAAGGCATCCTTCCTATTTTAAAGAAATAAACAAAAACAAAAAATGCCATAGGGCAGCTTCATTCACTGTTGCTAGACCTTAGATGCATTCAGAGCTTTACTAAGCTTATGATGCAAATTAATAACATTAGATTTTCATATCAAAAGTGGATCTCATCTTTTGAGACTTGTTATATTACCTATAATGAGAAAAGAGAGAAATTTCCATTACATTTATATTAACTGTAAAGAAAGAATATTTGAAAGTATGAATAAATATTCAATCGTACTATTTTCTTGTTTGAATGTGTATGTATTTTAATTGTCCTTTCTCTCTACCCATTAAAGATTCCAGTGCTGAATATTCAAATGAAACTTTTTCCTGCACTTTGTACTGTGGCAGGGACCATATTTTCCTGTACAAATTACTTCCGTGTAATCTTCACAGGTGGTGTTGGCAAAAATGGATCAACGATAGCAGTGAGTATACCTTAGGATGTCCAGAGATTTGTCAGTTAAGACTTGTTCTTACTACTACTTTGTTTTTCATTTAAAAAATATAAAATCATTTGTCAACTTAGAATTTCTATTAAGCCTTTAAAATATATATTTATGCATACTTTTGTATGCTGATGAATGTACCTATTTTGTGTACATGAGTACAACACACATTCCTTTAGAAAATATGACATCCTGTGTAAAAATACATGACACCTGCCAAGTGCAGTCCTGTTTGTGCCTTACCAGTTCATGGAGCCTGTTTTTCATTGCAGTTGTTAAGTAGCAGACACTGTGAGGTTCTAGGAAGTTTGGGTTAAAGTATTCTGTGGTAGATCCATGTATTATCTGATAGTGTTAAATGCTCTTAACTCTGCTTTATACAGGGAACAAGTGTCCTTTCTCCTTTTCTCCACATTGGATCAGTGATCACATTAGCTGTTATGATCTACAAGAAGTCAGCAGTTCAGCTTTTTGAAAAGCATCCATGTCTTTATATTCTGACATTTGGTTTTGTGTCAGCTAAAATCACTAATAAGCTTGTGGTAAGCACTTTTTTTAAATGTTTGTCTTATTTTGGTTTTGTAGACCTGTATTTTATTCTCTGGCTCCTAAATAGTCCAAGGGTTTGCAATAAAAATCACTTCATATCAATGCAAGAGCTATTTTTACTCTCCTGACACTCCATTTTGAGCTTACCTGAAGTTCTTTGAAGCTCTGTATCTCTTCACTA
This sequence comes from Pachyuromys duprasi, assembly GCA_028658305.1. Taxonomy (NCBI): domain Eukaryota; kingdom Metazoa; phylum Chordata; class Mammalia; order Rodentia; family Muridae; genus Pachyuromys; species Pachyuromys duprasi. The sequence continues at coordinate 88,161,529 of CM053744.1, forward strand.
TCCTGTCTACTCTTTAATTTGGTCAGTCAGTATATGTACATTCTTTGGTCTCACTCTGAACACACATTGAACTCCCTTGTACAAAAGTGTTTTCCATCAACATAAATAGCATGATTATTTTAACAACTTTAACTATGTTGGGGCTTTAGTTTTACAAAGTCAACAATTGTTGCTGAGTCATTCTTTAAATTTTGTATCAGACCATAATATACTGATATACTATGTTGCTGACAGCTCTAAAATGAAAGTGCCTATTTCACTGATTTTTTTTCTACTCTCAGGTTGCACACATGACGAAAAGTGAAATGCATTTGCATGACACAGCATTTATAGGTCCAGCCCTTTTGTTTCTGGACCAGTATTTTAACAGCTTCATTGATGAATATATTGTACTTTGGATCGCCCTGGTAGGTGTTGTACTATCTTATTTTGTGATTTATAAGCTACTTGTTTTCTTCTCTGAGTGGGTCAGTCCTAGAAGATCATGGGATGGTAATAATTATTAGGAATGGGAAAAACCCACATTTGAATGTGTTGAGACTTCTTTTTGATGTCATTGTTAGCCTTCATTTGTATTATAGCTAGTCCTACCTACGTTAAGGGTCAAAAATTCCAAATTTCTGATTGTGTGTATAACAGAAGTTCTGACTATACTCAACCATAGACATAGTCATCCATTTATATACCGTGTCTACTTTCACTCTGTACTGGCAGAGTTGAGCAGTTGTGACAGACAGTGCAACTCAGAAAGCTTGAAACAAGGTGGTGCATTTATAGCTGAGTGGTCAAGTGCTTGCCTAACATGCATGAAGACTTGCTTTTGATCCCAGCACCATATTTAAAAAGTCAGGCATGGGAGTGATGCCCGTAAACCCAGTGCTTAGGACGTGGACGCCAGAGGATCCGAAGTTGAAAATCTTCCTCATCTACATACTGACTTTGGTTAGCCTCAAAGTCAGTATATAGCTAGCCTAGGAACATCTGTCTCAAAAAATAAACTAAATAATAAAAACCTTGACATATTTGCTGTCTCTCTAAGGAAAGATTTGTTTTTTTTAAACATTTATTTATTTTACATATATGAGTGCTCTATCTGCATATACACCTGCACACCAGAAGGCATCAGTATAGATGGTTGTGAGCCACAATGTGGTTGCTGGGAATTGAACTGAGGACCTCTGGAAAAGCAGGCAGTGCTCTTAACCACTGAGCCATCTCTCCAGCAGGAAAGATTTGTTAATCCTTAGTTGTAAAGGAGACACCAAGAGGCAACTGAGTTAGCTGTATGAAATCAGAGGTGAATTGGGGAGAAGAAAGTCAGAAGCCACCTTCTGTCCTTCCGGGAGGTGTAGGGTGGCCTGTGCACATGCTGAGACTCTAACCAAACATCTCTTCTCTTTTTAGGTCTTCTCTTTCTTTGATTTGATTCGCTACTGTGTCAGTGTTTGCAATCAGATTGCATCTCACCTGCATATACATGTCTTCAGAATTAAAGCCTCTACAGCTCACTCAAATCATCACTAATGATGTATCTGGGTTCTACTAAGTTCATGTTTCCTGCTGGAAGGAATCCGAACATATAAAGGAGAACAGGGGTGGATAAGATCAGATATAATTTATAATAATCAATGTCATATAACTTTCATTCTTTGTCACTGGTAACACCCCCTAACTATCCTGTTGAGAATGGGATTTTCAGGTCCCATCCTGTAAACTGCACATGTCAAACAGGGTTTGGCTCCAGAAAGCATGCGGGGAAAATGCCATGTGTTTGTGATTATCCTGAATTCAGAACAACACTGTCAGAGAGTGCATCCCGGGTGGTGGTGATTCTAATGTAAAAGTTTTACAAGCCAAAAGATGGTTGCTTTATAATTTTAACATCGTCTTTTAGTAACACCTTGTTTTATGTCAGACATCCTTTTGTAAGGAGCTCAGCTTGTGACACACACACCCTACTAGCTTGTGAGGTGAGAGCAGTGATAAAGACCTTAACTTTGGATGGAAAGGTTCCAGTCTGTACGTTGTTGAGGAAGTGATTTTATTAGATCAAGAAACGGTGTTTCTCACGGGCTTGGGAAATCTCGCTGGCATGCAGATAATGTAACTTTGTCAATCCATTTTATTTTTTTAAATAAATATATGATCTCAGAGCCAGCCGTTTTTCTCAGTTTTATTCAGGGGAAATATGAACTGTTTTTAAAATGTCGTGGTTTTTTTTCTGAATTTAAACAGTTTTTTCTTTCCTTTAACAATTAAGGAAATATAGGTCAGCTGTGTTGTAATGACGTGCCTGTGACCACTCTATACTGTAGAAACTGTTAAACTGTCTTCAAAGGGAAGACAGTTACCTAGGTCAGGTTTCCTTTCTGTAGGTCTTTATATTGCAGTCACTACCCCAACATTTCAGTAAGTATTCAGACAGGGGTGGGATTGGGGGTGTCACTTTGCACTTTGTAATTTGATATTTAGTACTTTGAGATAGCCAAGTTTCCTCTGTGAATCTTACTTGTTTGCATTGTTTACAGACTTTCTGTTTCTTTAGTATAAAGAATAGTGAATCCCAGCACTCAGAGGTAGAAGCAGGAAGAGGATCATAAGTTCAAGGGTATCCTTGATTATGGAGTTTTAGGTTAGTCTGAGCTATACAAGACTCAGAAAATCGGAGCCCAGGGCTGGGATATAAAGATAATCTAAGACAAAGCAGGAAATAAAAGGACAAGTAATCCTCCATTAGTACAGTCACATTTATTGTTTGATCTGATTATTTCAGCAGACATGTAACAGGTGTTTATACCTAGTGGAAATTGAGGAAATGAAATAACAGTTGTCACACAGTATTGCTGTATTCCAGAGTGGAATTTAGGCTGTCTTATGAATTCTAGCTAGTGTTTTCTGTATCATACTACAGCTGTGAACTGAGGTACTAAAGTTTAGTTGAAATTAATACATGTGTTCTAGAATCTTTTTCAGTATAGAGGGAATCAGAAAAGCATTCTTGTGTGTGCTTCCTTTGGCATAGACACCATCAGCAGCATCAGGCCAATGGTTACTTTGTAGAAATCCTCAGCTGGCCCTGGTTGTTGTAATCACTTACCTGGTGGAATATCAGCAATGTCGATACTTTTAGAAAACATTGTTTCCAGGCCTTGTTTTTGTTGTTGTTGTTTTGTTTTGTTTTGATTGGGGAATGGGGGAGGGGGGTTGGTTCCTGAACAGACTCCCACAGTAGCTCAGGCTGGCCTTGAACTTTAAGTTCTTCTGCCTTAGCCTCCTGAATACTAGGATTATAAACTGTGCCACCACAACATGCTGTGTAGAAAATGTGGCAGATTTATATTGGAGCCTCAGTATTTTAGCAACCTTTACATGATCCTTGATCTTGGTCTTGATCTGAGTAATCAATATCTAAAAGGATGTAATGATTCTAGAAGCTGCAGAACTAGTGAGCAAGGCATGCAAAAATCTCCCAGCTCTAAGTAGGAGTTTGTGTTCTGCAAACCAAGTGTGTCCCTTAAACTTCCATTCTGTAGCTCTGCCTCTTGTTCCAACTCCCACATCATTCGTATTCTTTGGAATCCAGAAACTTCTGAAGGCCACAATAAAAAAGTTAGGGAAAACATTTAAGAGCTAGAATTCTAGAAGACCTGATGCTTCTAAAAATATTTGCCGCCTTGCAGGGTTTAAGCAGAAACTGGGAATGGAGATATAGAAAAAAGAGGGCCTAGGTAACTAAATACTTTTGGCTGTAATGAAGAAAAATTGGTCATGCAGGGGTCCTTTCACCTTTAGCTAAAGAATAGAACTGAAATCTTAATAAACAGCTGGTGAGATGCCTAAGACTGGAGGTAAATGACTAACCCTGGCTGGGTAATGGGCAGTCTGGCCTGTTTAGGGAAGTCATGGAGTAGCCTTCAAGGACTTCTGTTGAGCAGGATTTCTCCCATTAAACGGTCCCAGGCTGCACCTCCTTCCTTCCTACTAGCAGTCTCTGCTCAGGATTCTGGGAAAGACACCTGCCTAGTACCAACTGCTTTGCTGTGGCCACTGATGAAGATTTCTTACCCTTCCTACTAGAAGTGTAGCTGTTTACCGCTGATTTTGTCATTCCAAGCAGCCTAGCTTGACCAGGTCCTCTTCAATGTCTAATTTAGTTTGTTCTCCCATATATTGCCTCCTAGATTGACAAACAACAAGGTTTTCATCTTTATTGTCATCCACACATGTCAGACCACTATTGTACACATCAGTTGTTGGGCCACAACAATGTTCTGTAGTGAGGATTTTATAACCGCGGTTCCCAGGGGACAGCAGTACTGGCAGCTTCTAATCAAGCACAACACTTGTACTGCCATCTCCCACTGTACCCACTCTGCCAAAAAATGCAGCTTTGAGTACAGTTCAAAGAGTTTGGATAGGAGCTTTTAAAGTTCTGATTAGTCCTGGCACCAAGGATCCCAAACTCAGACACCAGTTTGAAGTAAGACAGGGTTATCAGTTGGGAGGAGGCCATGGATTCCAGGGCCAAGAGCCTCACTGATCCTGCCACACCAGAAAGGCCAAAGTCCAAATAAGCCTGTATCTGTAGATGCTCCTGCTCACCACAGCTTTTACTTCACAGTCTTATCTCTTGATTTCTTTTGTTTCTTCAGCTCCTCGTATTCAAGTATTTTCTTTTGGAAATAGCCTGCGGGTTCATATAGGTGTTAGAGGCATTTAATTTGTTAGGCAGACTGATACCTGTGAGAGCTCAGGCGTAAGTACTCTCAGCAAGCCTAAAGTCCAATCTGTGGAGTCAGTCCCATGTCTAATCCTAGCTATTGGGAATCTTAGGCTATATGAGACTTTATCTCAAAAAAAAGAAAGAAAGAAAGACCTCACATTTCCTCTTACACACAAGCTGCTCTCCCTGCATTCAGTTTGACCCAAAAGGGAGTTACAAATAGTAATTAGATCCAGAATAAAACTAAGGAGAGCCCGGGCAACTGGGTGATTAAACAGACATCTCTTCACAAAATTTCAGCCCCTGAAACATTTCCTATGGTTACTTCCATTCATCCCCAGTGACAGAAGTTACAGCTGTTTGTTCTGCCACTGAAGAGAAATGCTCTCCCAGGACTCCTCTTAAGGGAGACACTTGCAGATGAGTTAGTGGGGCTGTGTTTACCTGCAGGAGGATTCCTGCTTTTCTCTGCTTCCTGGATGAACAGGGAGAAAAGTTGTGTCTTCACAAACTTCTTCACAAATCGGCGCTTGGTCTTGGAGGTCACAGCCTTACAGAAGGATCGTTCTTGGAAGTGGCCTTGCCCATTGGCCTCCCGTTTGATATAGGAGGCATAGTGGCCCACAGTCTTGACAAAGAACTGCACAAAAGGGCCTGAAACATGCTCATTGATTTGTTCTGAAGCTGCAGGAGACAGAAAAGGCCATCTCAGAGCAAGAGAAGGACATTACCCAAATTCATCTCTAATTTTAGTTTCCATTGTCCATACTTTCCCAGCGGAGGCATTAGAGTAAATAATTAACTGGAATGGGAGCCAGAACCTGGGATGGCTCACCTACAATCCCAAATTTCAGGAGTCTGAGACAGGAGGATTGCTACAAGTTTGAGGCACGTGTCTCACAAAAAAAGAAAAATGGGAATCTAAGAACCTGTGTGGATTCTCTACAATTCCATAGAGGGTAACAGTCTCATATTCAGGATCTAGTCCCCTGATACAGCTACTTAACAAGTTGGTAATAATCCCCTCAAGGTCCCTGGAAATGCTTAAAATAAAAGAGGAATCTAGCACTTACTCTTTAACTCATTTATCCCCTGACCAAGAGAGTCCAAGATGTCATCTTGAAGTTTGGGTGGTAGTATGTCTTTTTCATCACCAACCTAGGAGAGAAAAGAGCTGGGTCAAGGATGAGCAGTCTGGTCAGGAGACAAGAGAATGGGAGGCAAGTATGGGTTCATGCCCGACTCCACCCCAAACCACTGCTCCACAGAGAGGAAAGAAGTCCCTAAAGCCTCCAGTTTGAATCCAAGCATGAGCAAGGGTTCCCCAATAGTGTATATTATTTACTCGGAAGACACTGTCACTGACTGCCTCATAAAGACATCTGGGTCTGTGAGGCCTCCTCATGAGGGGAAAATATAGCACAAGTCCTTTCTCAAAGTGTCTTTTGAGATCAGTGGTACATCATAAAGCTTAAAAGGTTGTGTTGGTGGTAACCCTGCAGATGCCCTGAATACAGACACTTACCGACAATAAGAAGGTTCCTTCACAAAGATTCACCAACAGTACCTGAAGTAAACACAGAATGGTTTAATTCTTTATGGACCTCTACCAGTTCCTTTTCTGCTCATGACTATACCTGAAGCCCAGGAGCAGCAATATCAGCATTTGTAATTCTCATTCCCTGTCTGGTATTCTCAACTGTGTGTGTATGTGTGCCCGCAATGGTTCTGTACAGCAGGTGAGACATTGTTCTGTACATTTTGCAGATGAGACAAACCTAAATGTTCTGTACATTTTGCAGATGAGACCTAGAGAAGTTCCTGTAAAGTCCAAAGGAAACTCCAATTTCTCAAACTCCCAAAGACGTCCAAATATCCAGACATCAGCTCAACCTAGACTACTGGAAGATTTGTGGTGATTAGATAAAAGCCAGCATTCCTCAGGAAATGGCAGAACCTATTTTCATCCACCAAAAGGACTCATTTCCATTACTTCTGGCAGAAGTCGCATAGGGCTATTAGTGTCACCTATCAGCTTGTGAAAGGCTATGTTGGCCTCCAGGCTCCCTCAGTACACAGTTACCTGTTACACATTTTGAAATCCACACTAACATACTAGCCCTTCTTACCTCTATCTTAAGCTCATAGCTTCCCCCCATCCTGTCCTTATAAGTCAGCTCAGCTATTCTCTGTTCTTGCTTTTCTCACTATTCTCCCCGCCTCCTCTCTTTCTTAGTATTCTTTTTCTTGCTATGCTCTATTTTCTGTCTCTTGCTATCTCATTCCACTATTCTCTCCTGCTTCCCTAGCCTTGCCATGTCCAATCTGCTGGCTATATTCAGTCTGCTTCTTTCTGTCTCAGGTATCTTCCAGATACCGCCAGCAGGTCTCATATCTACAATAAAAACCTTAATCATATCATGGAACAGTCATGTCAGCAATCTCTTTAGTGTGGCCCCTGGCATAGAGTTCCCAGAGGTCATGGTGCTGAGAAATAGACCAGTTTCCAAGCCTAAATTGTGGTCCTTGGGATTATATTCCTCTCTCTTCAACATGTCTTCATCTTGTCCTCTGGTAAGCTCAAAGACAGAAGCAGTCATGTTTTGATCTTTTCATACTAGGAACAACTGTATGAACTAAAAGCGTCCTCAAATTCTCTGGGAGTGGAGGTCAATGATAGAGCACATGTTTAGCATGCTGTTGACCAGGATTTGATTAATTAAAAACTCTGACAGCCTTAAACCTTCCAGTATGGAAAAATCAGCAAGGAAGAACATGAGCGCAGTGTCAACAGAAGAGGAAAGGAAAAGAAGCAAGGGGACTATGCATGTATAGGCTGCAAATGAAATAAGCCCACGACCAAGTTCCTGAACCATCACCTCACAGCCTGAGGATCCTGCAGTTTATACCACAAGACAAAACACTAAGTTGCTGATTCCTCAGGGTATTGCTAGGAAATTGGACCACTTCTGATACTTAAATTAAAATCTTAAAGATTCAGTTTTGACATCTGAAAACTTAGGAACTCTGACATTATTCCTTGGTTCGCTTTGAGACAGGATCTTATGTAGCCTAGAGTATGCTTGATCCCTGACCTTCATACCTTCCCCTCCTGAGTTCTGCAATTATAGGCAAAGACACCACAACCAACCTGTACTAATGTTAAAGCTAATATTCAAAAACAGCAACAATGACAATCTCAAACTATCACCATTAGACAGGTCACCAATGAATCATAGTTCTCCAAATTCTGTGCTTGTAGTTTAGGTCTATTTGGGGTCCTTAGTTTCAGTTTCTAACCTGAGTCTTGATAGCAGAATGAAGGAACCCTACATGTTCCCTACTTCCAAATATAAGGAAAGAGAAACTTGAAAATTTGCCACAACATAGCTTGCACTGTAATTATCCATCATCAGAGGAGAAAAGCTGAACTTGTCCAGGCCTGAAACTACATTTATACATATGTTTGAATGCTTTAATGTAAAGAAAGCTGTTCATTTGGAGGTAGAGAGCTGTGTATGCATGAATATTTTTTGAGGCTACTGCCTCAAAATACTGTCTTCAGTATTTTGGTCATATTGTCTATGGAGTAATTCCTTTCAGAGAGCTTATGTGGAAAATCAGAGAACCTTGCACTCCACCCAACACACATACACACACACACACATACCATATGGACTTCCTCCATTATCAGGCTTGCCCATTTCTCAGAGCAGCTGCAAAGGAATAAAATAAGCAAGAGCTCTTGACTAACAGAAGCTAGAGCCTTACTGGTCCTTGTTTGTCTCCCTGCCTATCAGGGGAGGTGCCCCAGCTTTGGAGGAGAGAAGTTGCATAACTTCTGGGCTTGAGACATTTTCCGATTTATTGCTAAAGTGGGGCTGATAGCCTGCTCGAGTTAGTCATAAGGCTAAGGGTTGTTCATGAGGCATGTGTACTTAGTACAGGATCTGGAGAAGCAAAAGGAGAGGGCCTACTTCTTTCCCCATCAGTAGCACCTTCTAAAGAAGGGCTTTGGCCTTTGGCTAAGTTCCACCAGAGCCTCATCTAAGCAGTAGGTTTGCTGGAATTCACCAACCCCTTATGTAAAAGAGGAAATCCACTAGGATTACCTCTCACCCCTTCAGTGCTTGCATCAAGATGCCTTAATAGGTAACCCTGTCTCTGTGCAGTGAGTCAATGGTTAGCCAGGGCTGACCTTTTCAATCAGTCCTGTTTTCAGCTACAGTGATGTACTGCCCTTAGATCAGAGTACATGTTTCAAGTTGTTTGTCCAACTTTGGGGAAAAAGATGTATGTGATTAGTGTCCATTTACACAACTAAACCCTCTTCTATGCCAGGGTTATTACCAAGAAACAAGAAGCAGCAAATGTGAAGAGATTTGAATCTATATAATTATTTACTCAGCTGAACCCTGAGGTACTCAGAGAGATGGTACATGTTGCAAATACCTTCATTTTCAAGACTTTACTGTTTACAAAGGGGCTTGTTTCCAAGGGGGTTTGCATTCCAGTCGGGTGTGTGTTGCACAAGCCAGCTGTTGATCATTCATTCAACTGAAAGATTACACACGTGACTGCTCAGTAGGATAGTCTCATGAGCTCAGGACAAGCAACATCTTGCTTCCTAAGACCAAAGAGCAATCATTCAAGAGAAGTGGGCCAGCTTTCACTAAACATGGATTTGTGTCAGATGCCAGGCTAGTAGCTTAGCCATGTCATTTTCTCCAGGCTCTAGCAACTGAAGACATTTATCCCCATTCCCCTGATAAAGAAATTCAGGTTTAAAGAGATTATGCAACGTGCTCCAAATCACACAGCTGCTGGCAGCACAGCTGAATAAAAATCCTAGCCTGCCTAGCTCAATACCATGCACTCTCTTTGATGCAGCTTACCTCCTCCATGGGACTGTCCATTACCTCCTGCTGAAAGCGCATCTGTACCCCAACCATGAAGGGGGTGGGACAGCAGACAGTGGCCAGAAGGCTCTCAGGGACCACAGGGATATACGTGTGCGCCCAACTAAATGGGTAAAGCAGGGCAGCGGCAGCATGGATACACTGAGACAGGGTACTAAAATACAGAACAGAGAATGGGTCAGTAAGGCTTCTGTTCCTATACACTGGCTCAGAGCCTCACACCTACGGTAGCTACTGGCAATGTTCCTGTACTGGGCAAAAAAAAAAAAAAAAAAAAAATCGAAGTCTGGAAGCCATGCTGATCACAGAGCTTGTAGCTACTTGTTGCTGAGAAGGGTAGAAATCAGGATAGGCAAGGCTCCACTACCCAGGGTGGGGCCCCTTTAATCTTTTTTCCCAGCTAGTTCTCTCAAGTCATTACTGGCTAAAAATAAAAGTGGCTCAGAGCAGGGGAGGGAGGAAGACGTGCCTTCATTTAAGCAGAGATCTGACTGCGCCTCTACTCTACAAAGGGCTGCGATAACCAGAAGAATTGCATGGTCCTTCTCTGAAGAATTCAGCGTAGCGAAAAAATAAAAACACAAAAGAGAGTTAACACCAGGCTCTGGTGAAGATGCAGAGCCTTCATTCACACTCACATCCTTCTATGGTTTCCCTGAAGCCACCAGGTTGGTCCCTGAGTTAGCTTGGGAAATTCCTCAGTTCCAGGAACCACTCCTCTGAGATTCCGGAAAGTCCCACGAAGGTGACTCCTCAAAACTGTGCTACAAGTATTCCTCATGTCATTACTATCCCAATCACAATTCAGCCGCCTTCCTTACTGGAACCTTACACAGCCCCCCGGCCCTGGCTTCCCTGTTCTCTACTAGCTCTCATAGCTTTTCATTTCTCCAGCCAAATCAGCCACATCCAAGGCCAATAAACACACAGATTCGGAAACCTTGGTATCAAGCTAGCACTTCCTGAGTTAGAAAGACTAAGTCTTTCTAGCTAACAAACTGGGCAGCTTGGAAGTCCCCTCCCAACTCCGGCCTCCAGGATTAGAAAACTCCATGTGGGGGAAAAAGTAGGAAGTTGTACTATTTCCTGGAGAAAGTTTGTTCCTGAGAGGTAAATATGCAGCCTTCATGTCACAAACACTGATCATAAGATAAAGAATCTAGTTGGAGCCTGGGCCCCAGGTACCACAGAAAATAACTCCACGTAGGGCTCAGATTAGGAAAACAACTTCCAAAACAAAAATGATGCCCCTTTTCACAAGGTTTAGCTCATGCTCTTTGCCTTTTTGCTTATTGCAGACACTACCATATTTCAACACACAGACCGCTGATCCCTGCCAAGATTTCTTTCCTCTGAACTCATGACATTCCCTTGATTCTCTGTAGCTTCCTCAACTTCCTTTTCTTCTTCTTCTTTCTTCTTCTTCTTTCTTCTTCTTCTTTTTCTTCTTCTTCTTCTTCTTTTTCTTCTACTTCTTGTGATAGTAACAGGACTCAGCTCCAAATGATTGCTTCTTGCTGTGGTGGCACAATCCTTTAATCCCAGCAGTCAGTAGGTAGAGGCAGGCAGATTTCTGCGCATTCCAGGCCAGCCAGGGCTTCATAGTCAGTCCTTTACTGACTTGATCAACTTCTCTTCTCTGCCTGTCAAATGTCTCCCTACATCCTTTTCAGCTTTGAATCCTCTCAAAAGCAGCAGCCAATACATGAGAGTTTCCTGCTTCTGCTATACATGTGTATATATTCAACTGCGAACTGATGAAGAATATCAGATAGTCCTCACCAATCTGCACCCGGTGGGGCCCTGGATGTCTACCACTGTGAGTCCCCTTTCATCCTCATCACAACCCTATGAAGCAAGTCCAAATCATTTTCATCTTATAGAAAACAAGATCTTGACTTCAAGAAGTGAAGATGCTGACCCGCGAGGAACCATAGCTAAAGGTGGAAGAACAAGCTTTGGAAGTTACTCTGCAGGCTTCAGTACCTATGCTTAAAACCAATATACAACCCTTTGTCTCCTTAAGGGCAAACAGAGTCTTCTTGCTATCTCCTCAATGCTTGGCATCTGGCAAACAGCTGACATGCAATAAATATTTGTTCAGTGAGTTCATAAGTGGATAGATGAGCGTGTCCTCCATGCCTTTATACAATTTCCTGTCCTCTTCTCCACCCTCTTCACTCCCTCAGCCTGGACTTGCAAGGGCAGAATCATGTCTACATTCACCCCAGTTGGCCCCGCCTGTGTTATAGCAGGAAAACTCCACATCCTTCTTAGATCCCAGTCAGGCAGCAGTCAAGTTTGGAGATGGCCGGACAAGTTGGACTAGCTGTTTTTCTAGGCCTAACATTCAGATCCAGGAACTGGAAGCTGGAAGGTGCACACATGGGCTCTAGAATCTGAGTGCCTTTAAGAAGCCCCAGGATGTTCCCTTGAACCTGGGGATGCAACTTAGTGTGGCATGTCAGTGGCTGAGCTTACCTGAGACCCTCTGCCAGGAAGATGATTTTTCTTTCCAGCACCGCAGAGGCAAAGATCTGAATAATCTGCTCAAAATGGAGACACTGTAGCAGGGCACTGAAGTCCACGTGTTCAAGGTGGGAGTCTAGGGGCCGTGTCAGTGAGATGAACTGTGGGGAAACCAGAGAGAAAAGGTTCAGCAACAACAGAATTCACAGACCCAGGCCAGGCCTATCCCAGACTTGCCACAGGACAGACCTCACCCACCTATGGCTCCCTTCTGCTCTGAGGACAGCTGGGTGGAATTTTCAATATGGCCCATGAGATCCCATCTGGGGAACATGCTTATCCCCACATGCTTCACCATGAACATGTTCTGGAGCAGAGCTCTTTCCCCGCCTAAAGCCTGACATGGGTTGGGCCTCCCATGCCCTGTTTTTCTCTCTTCATTCTCATCCTTCAGCTTCAAAGGCCCACCTTGGACATCTTAAGACTTCATCTTTTCCTCATGCTGCATAATGCTTTTTTTCTTTCTTTTCAACTGTCTAATCTTTAACTGTATATTCACAGGTGTGCTAATCACTTACATATTTACCGATGTGCCTTCTCCATTAGACTTTTTGCTCCATGAGATCAGGAACTACCTTCATATACTCACCACACTTTACCCAGAAAAAGCATAGCTTAACACAGAGTACTTCAGTACTCATTTTTCCTCCAGTACTTATTTTTTTTTTTTGCCTCAATGGCTAAAAATTCCTGGAGACTCCCTGATTCTTTTGTGAGGGCAACCAGGTTCAGGGGTGCACGTGAAATTTCCAAAGGCCCAGAGATACTGACTTGAGTTCCATTTGCTGCCTTTAGCTCTTTAGTGACTGAGAACAAATAGTATCTCATGAGATGGGTGTGAACATAGGGGTGGGGATGAATGATAAGAACTAAAACAGATGGAGTCTACAGGATAGAGATACTGGACACAGGCACAGAATAGAGGTCAGGTGTAGGAGCAACTGAAAGTTTAGAGATTAGGAACAAACTTAGCACCGTACATGATCACAGACAACATTCAATAGACTAGATAGTAAGTAGGTCCTGGTAGACACTGGGTTAGAAGGTGTAGTACATTTGGGTGAGTTTTTAGCTCTGCAACAATTCTAATGCCTGGTTCAACTTCACAATACCTTAACCTGGTGAATGAAAGAAGAGTGGTCACACACTTGTTAACCCACCTCTGTGCCTGAGTCAGGGATGAAGCTCTTAAGAGTGACAGTCTTTCCAGGTGCAGGGAAGGCTGCCTCTCGGAGACCTTGCATGAATGGGTATATGACAGCCATGGAGATCTGATGCCTCTTCTCTACCTCATCCAGTATCTACAGAAGGACCACAGGAAGTCAGGTTTAGAGGGAGTCTACTGAATACCCAAGGTACTCAACACTGTCCTGATTATTCTCTGGTATTTTCTAGGCCCCTCCACCAACTGGCTTTCTATATCCTGGACAAAATCTACTTTTCCAAGAGTTCTTATGAATTTCTCTTATATTCCTTCCTTCTCCCAACAGACATAAGAATACTAAGCCTAGAAAGTCATCTTCCTTGTTGGCACTGGCTGGAGAAGCCTAACTTTCTGGATATCACTGTCCCATTTCCTCTGAACTATCATCATGGTGAGGCTGCCGTCAGCCTTCTCTGTAATTCACAGAAGTAAGAGGCACCCAAGCAGAAGCCAATGAAGTTCTGCTCCTATATCCAGAGTTCTTCTGGCCACCAAGACAAGTCATATCTATTACGAGGGATGATGCTGCCTTGATCCTAGCTCCAGCAACACAAGCTTCCAATTTCTCTTCTAGCTTTACCTGACTTCTCATTAAAGTCAGGTAAATCTGGAGGTCCTTACCGTATATTATTTACCTTTAGACTGTGTAGTGCCCTCCCTTTTATGAAGGGTTTTCCCATGTTATACCTCATCTGAGCCTAACATGAACCAGGAAGATAGAAAGGAGAATGGACAATAGGTCTCTCTGCAGGAGAAACAGCCTTCTAGATTTCCTTGAAATAGGGTTGTACCCAGGTCCCTCCTGTCTCAGTTTCACCCAATATCCTTAATGCTGGCTGTGCTATTGGCAAGGCGTTCTACCAAGGGCTCAAGTTACAAGGCAAGCTGCCAGGCACAGCCAGAGAGCTGAACAGGCCTGCCTAACAGGCTCCAAAGAATCTTGTCCTAACCCTACCTTGGAGAACAAGCCGAAGCAGCCGATGCAGCTGACGATGCAGTACACTTTGGGGAGGCGAGGGCCAGGACCAGCAGGCTGGGGAGGAACAAGAGTTGCCTTCAGGGCTGCAGCCTTCACAGGGTTTCTCCCACCTGAGACTGATGGGGCAAAGGGTGGAGTGCTGCAGTTGGGGGTCAATGGGTTGGATGAAGAAAGGGCTGTACCGAGGTTCTATTCATGGAACAGGCAGGAGAAAGGCCAAGATAGTCACCAAAGTCAAAAGACCATGATTAGTTTACAACAGCCACATTACACAACCAATCCATGTGTCTCTCAACAAATGGAAAGAGAAAGACAACGTGTTATATAAACAAAATGGAGTATTATTCAGCTAATAAGAAGAATGAAATTATGACATTTTGAAGAAAATGGATGTAGGTGGCAATTATTATCTAAAGCAAAAGAAACCAGGCAACAGAATGTGTTTTCTATCTCATTTGCAAGATTTGGATTTTAGAAAAGTAAGACATAAATAAAAGGAATGAGGGGCTGGAGATGAACCCCAGTGGTTAAGAGCACACACTGCTCTTCCAGAGAATCCAAATTCAATTCCCAGTACCTACACTGGATGGCTCGCAAGCATCTTTTACTCCACTTTATGGGATGCCTCTTCTTCTTTGGCCTCATAAGGTACCCACACACATATACTCATATCTCATCCACACATACATAGTTAAAAATAAAATGTTTTATGAGAGAAAGAGACCTAGGAAGTCCCAGGTAGATGGCTCAATGGTTAAGAACATTTGCTGCCTTTGTGGAAGATGCAGGTTTAGGTCCCAGAACCTACTTGGTAGCTCAAGTAACTCTAGTTCCAGAGGATGGAGCTCCTTATTCTGTCCTCCATGGGCAACAGGTATGCACACAGTGCATTTACAAACATGCAAACACTCATACACTTAAATAAAAATAAAGAAGAAGGATTAAAAGCATGAGATTAGAAAGGTGGCTATTTGGGAAAAGGAAAGGAACTGGTGTGATGGGAGTGGTAAATATAATTTAAGTACATGGATTACAAAGAGGAAAACATCATAATAAAAATTCAGTTGCCTGCTCTTTGATCACTTCCTCCTGGTGACGCGGCCTTGCCAGGCCACAGAGGAAGAGGTTCCAGGCAGTTCTGGTGAGACTTGATAAGCTAGAGTCAGGTGGCAGGGGAGGAAGACTCCCCCCTTCAGTGGACTAGGGGAAAAGGATATGGGGGAAGAGGAATGGAGGGTGGGGCCAGGAGGAGATGAATGAAGAGGCTACAGCTGGGATATACAATGGGTATATGCTAATAAGAGGAGAAGAGGAGAAAGAAGAAGGTGGTAGTGGCAGCCTCCAGGGGCCAGAAACCCAAAGGTAAACACTCTGATTCATGGCCAACGTGAGGTTATATTCAGTGAGAACAAAAATAAGTTTGTCTTAGCCACAAGGAAACGCCTAGAGAGGACAGGGTTGTAAAGGTGTCTAGAGAATCCTTGTCCTGAAAGCCAAGAATTAAACCTCGTTGTTCAAATCTCAGAGTATCTGGGAGGCTCCAGAGAACACAGCAAACAGGCCTAGGTAGAGAAGACTACAAGAGGGTTGGTTCAGTTGGAAGCTCTCACTGTGTGTAGAACTGTTGAGCTAGGAGATCACAGGCCAGAGCCTGGTGGCAGTGGAGGGGAGGAGCAGTATGTCCTTGTACTTGTGGGATTCCTGACGGGACACTAACATGGCAGCATGTGCTGACCTATACTCTCCCTACAAGCACCCCTGCCGCCGACCCTGAGCTTTTTGTAGCTGAGGCTTTGGCAAGCCCAACTGTGGAGCTGAATAAAAAAAAAATATATCTGAGGAGAGGAAGGGGCAGTTCTAAGTAGCACCGACCAGGAGGCGCCTGCAGTATCCGATCTTCCTACTCCCATCCACGTTGGTCAGGACGAATGAGAAGGTCTCCCTAAGAGAGAGCAGACCAATGGTGTGCATTTGCTCACTAGATTCTAAAACAAAATTGAAGCCAGCATCAGAGGAGTGGAGAGGAGAACAAAGGGGAGCTGCTGTCTAACCGCTGATAATCACTGCAGTCACTTGCCAAACACCCAGTGGTGCCGAGCCCAAATGCCCACCTCACTGGAGACTCAAAAGAACCTTTTGAAGGAGGTCCTATTGGGAGCACCACCTAAAAGATGAAGTAAGTAAGCCTCTCAGACAGTTATTTCTTATTTAAAAAACTGGAGTCATGATCTACTTCCAGTGTGTATGATGTCAGAATCTGTTTGGTATTGTCGTAGAAGCCAAAGTATTTCTCTCTAGTCTTGCTTCTACCTGTGGTGAGTAAAAACTAATGCCTATTTTTTTTTTCAAGGACAGATGAGAAACTCTTAAGGGTCTTTGGTTAGAGGTCAAATCACAGCTTAGATCTTTTGTCTAAAGGACCCCAGGCAAAATATTTCCCTGACAATAAATAAATAAATTAGTGAAATAAGATAAAATCAGGATTCACACCGAGCTGAGGGGAGGACAAGAGCCACACATTTGCCCTTCCGTCCAAAGCTGATATCCTTGCCCCCAGGCTGATTGGTTACCTGGGGTACTCTGTGAGTGGTGCCCACTCATTCCCATCAGGGAAGCAGAACAGAGGAATAGCTTTGAGCAGCCTTTCCTCCTCTTCCTGCTGACCCCGGAGCAGGTTCTCCCTCTGTAAGGAAAAGATAGAGGGATTTAGACAGAGAAGCAGAGTGAGAGAAGGCTGTCCACCTTCTTTCCCACTGGCATGGAGTACAAAGTTGCCTTTGGTTGGTACCACACCGTCTGCACTCTAGGTCTAGCTGGAAGGACCTCAAAGAGACAACAATTTGTTCTTGACCACATCATCATAACCTTGGATTGGATCTCAGTATCCTGAAGATTTACATATTCAAAAGGAAGGTTATAAAGGCCAGCTGGACCAACCTCCTGAGAGGGCAACATCAGAGTGAAACCACAACAGAGAAAAGAAGCAACCTGTTCAGTTACTGCATCTGCTAACAAGAGAGGTTGATGAGAAGGGCACAGGACATGATCAGGCAAGGGGCACTCTAATACTTTGGGAGTCTGATCCTAGGCTGTGTTTGAGTATGGGTCCTGCTTGATTCTCTGAGACACAACCAGGAAGGAGATGCCTTCCAGTTTTTTCTATAGGAAAAGGTGACTGAAGTGGAATTTGGAAGAATTAGAAGGTTCCCAAAGGGGCAAGAGCATGAGGCTGGTGTTCCTGCTCCAGAGGTTCAGCCACAAAGCAGTCAGACCTAGATTCTCTGGGTGATAACAGAAAACTAGGGCTAGGCTACAAAGGAAATGAGAACAGTGAGCTCAGAGCTCAAGCCCCGGTAGGGTGGTAGGGAGCAGAACTCCACTACTGTTTAAATATTTCTTTGTCTTCCCCACCCCATCCTCAGACCCCACCTCTCACTCCATCCTTACCTTGGGAAACTGGTAGGTGATCGTGGGTTCGTAGTCATCCCCTGAACGTTTTTTCTTTAAAGAAACGACAAGAAGGTATTCAAAGAAGTGCTGACCTCCAGCAAAGCCAGACAGAGATTGCTCCTGGATCCTTTCCGGTTCTGTGGCAGTTTCCCCAGGACTGTTCTGAGATTGTCCTAAAACGGAGATTGCAAGGGCCCCTTGAGGTTTCCATTCCTCCATTCTGTAGTGTGTTTGAAAATCTGGGCAACTTCCATGCCTCAAGGCCACATTGCCAAGCCCGACCAGGCACCACCAGTCACCGGGCAGGACCAGAGCCAAGTGGGCAGTTTCCACACCTGTCCTGGGAAAGTTGAGACTGTGCAGTGACACAGGAAGAAAACACTCATGAAGAAACTGAGGAGCCACACTGTGGAGGTTCTTAGAGGCCCGTGCCTGACACTGTACAGTCTGCTTACTGCAGCAGTTTGGGGTAATATTTTGTGAACCCTGAGTAAACTTGTACTAAACAATCAGGCCCATAGGGCATTTTATTGTGACCATACGAAGACCTCCACAACAAACATGACTAGCTCTGCAAACTGATAAGGTAATCCTACTGGCCTGATCACATGTGGGCCATGTGGATTTGGGCATGTAAAGAAAAAAGAGGGAGGAGCACTCCAAGAGGAATCAGCCCACAAGAGGATCACCCCAAAAAGGAAGTAGGCAATCCAGTTCTGACCTGCTCGAAGTCGTGGCAAGCGATTTCGGAGCAGCCTGAGGGTTCGGCCTACCCGCTGTCCTTCCATCGTTCTGAGCTTTGGGGGCATAAATGTTCTTTTCTCCTTTCAGGCAGGCTACAGAAAGCCTGAGACAGTGCCTTCTGCTCTGGTCTCCAATCACAGATTTATTGAGCTTAATCATGCGTCGTCTCCCAAAGGCAGAGAGCAGTTTCCATGCTGTGTACTCCGTAGTTGAGCAAGAAGGATGTGAAAGGACCCACAAGGCAGCTGAACATGGGCACTGACAGGCAGCATCCTGGCACTACAGCTCAGCTCTTGGCTCCTCCCAAGAGCCCCAGGGTGTGGTAAGAGAAAAGGTCATGAGCAAACATCTCCAGGTACAGCTGCTTCTGGGCTAAGGGCTTTGAATTCCAGTGCTGCAGACCTTGTGGTGAGTTTATTTACCACCTCAGGCAGTGAGGGACGCTTGAAAAAAATCAGACCATGGACTCCAGTACCTCGTGGGGCTCGGCATTTGGTGTTTTACATCCCACATTTTTGATTGCCCACCAAGAACTTCTCAAGCTGATCATCAGAAACCCCCAAGTCCCACCAGGACAACTGGTGATTCTAAAACATCCAGGACTTCAGGAATACTTCCTGCAGCCAAGATGCCACTGCCTTGCTCGGATTCAGATAAGTACACTTGCCCAATGATTCTCTAAATGTACTAATGACAACTAGCAAGAGAGGGAGGCCCAGGAATCAATACAGACCCGTAAGTCCTCTCCTGATGGTGAAAAG
The DNA here is from genome assembly GCA_028658305.1 of Pachyuromys duprasi. Taxonomy (NCBI): domain Eukaryota; kingdom Metazoa; phylum Chordata; class Mammalia; order Rodentia; family Muridae; genus Pachyuromys; species Pachyuromys duprasi. The sequence continues at coordinate 88,180,838 of CM053744.1, forward strand.
AGCAAAGCCCTCCTATGAGAGGTCCTGATATTTACAGAACAACTGCAAAGATGATGTCCTTGCCCTGGTAACATAACCTGTCTAAAGCAGAGAGCTCTCTCATGGGGACTATTCTAAGACTCCAGCAGATTCCCTCTTTCTAAACAGAAGCACTGACTCAGAAAATTGTCCCTAGCCTAGAGTAGGGGACTGATTGTATGGGCAGCAGTGGTGGGTACAGAGCATCCCCACCCCTCCCCCACTCCTGTCAGCCTTTCTTCCGGTTGGTTCAGGCCAATAACCTAAGCTGCAGACCTAGTGCTCTGTCTAGAGGTTGAGGAAGAGGAGGAACGTAGCCATTGATAACTTAGGTTTCTCACAGAATGCCCCGAATAAGGAAATGTTACAGGATAAGAGGAAAGAGCGTTTGCCAGGAAGTTGCTTAATGGGGAGGGAGGAAGCAAAAGGATCTGGTGCCCCTGTCTGCCACTCCTGCAAAGAATCAGCAGCCCTCTGGGAGGGAGTGTGTTGCTATGATAGGAAGGCTGTCACTCTGCTCCTGAGAGTTCTAGAACTCCGGTACCAGTAACAGCCAGGACTCCGACTCCCAAAGTTGACTTGTAGGGGTAGTTCAATCATAGTAAATATGACTAGAGCTGGAATAGTGAGAACGGTGACCCAAGACACCCCAGGCTATCCTTGCGTATTAGTTGTACCCTCTATAGACATGTTGCACAATCTTTACTGGTTGTCTTAAGGAACAAGCGCCTGTCTGACAGAAAGGGAAACTGAGGCATTACGTCCCTCAGAGATGATGAACAGGATCTGTAAAAGGTGAACATTATAAAACTTCATGATCCTGGTATATCACACAGAAAACAACCCATGGCATGGAGGAGTGGAGACATGCTAGAGGGTTGTGTGAGATGGGCAATGAGCAAATGCCTTGAAGGGTCATTTTCCTGATCATTCCAAAACTTCAGGAAGTATGTCTTTTCCTAAGTCCTTGGGGCAGCATTTTCACACCATTTCCTGCTGCTTTATCAGGAGAAACAAGGGAACAACAAACTCAAAAATCCTAGACCAGAGAAAAGTAACTAGACTTTTTGGGCTGAGGCCCAAGAAATACAACAAAAGAGTGCTTTCTCCTTCTGCCCCTTTCAAAAGAGGTTATTACAGAAAAGCATGAGAAGAACTAATAATTCATCAAACTCCTGTACAATAGAAGGCATCTCACTTAATCCCTGATGCCCTGGAATTGATTGTTATCCTAACTTTTAATTGATGAAGGATCCACCCTTCTAGGGAAGTGAGGAGTCTGGTTACACTTGTTTCTCTGCAAGAAAGCCTCTCCCGCAATCACCTAAAGGAAAGAGAAGGGACTTTGGGAAGCCTTGATCTGAAAAGCTGTTGTTTGAACCATCATAACAGTCTTCTCTACCCGTGTTTTACACACACCTCTAAAACACAACTGCCTGAAGGGGAAATCCCCCAGGAAACAGGAGGATATCAAGAAAGAAGAAAAAGTTACACCCATATAGACCTGACAGGTGCTAAACTTGTGAGCAGGCACATACAGACTGCCGGCCTTCCTGTTCCTTTACCACAAGGCGGAAGTACTGACCTTTCCAACTGTAGGGCCTCTTAGGAGAGGGGGCCACAGATGTCTTCACTTGCAAATGCTAGAAGGGGTGGGCTCTCTGGGAATGACCCCTACAAACCTTCCTTCCAGTCCTCTTCTTTTCAGAAGTACAGGCTCTATCTGAGCAAACTCGCGGGGGGTGGCAGCTCAGCCATAGCTCTGGCCAGCCATAAACAGCAACAAATGTTTGTTGAATGAATGGCCACACTGATGACTCCTAATTGCCCTTCTTCCAAATCCCAGTGCTCCAGATATGAAGAAAGGAAACTGATGAGACTTCTAACTGCTACCTGACAAGGAAAAGATCCCTATCTCACAGGTCAGAACTCAAGGTCCGGCTTGAGGAAACAGCTGAACTGGTCTACCTGGCCGCCCTGCCATGGCCAGGTTTTGTGGCGCGGTAATCTGCAAGGCAGGGACAAGCTGGTTCGCAGGAACTGAACAAATGCCAGTCCAGTGCTAGGCAGCTAAGTAGGGAAGGGAAGTACCTCCCGGAGGGCTTGACAACCCAGACTCTTTAGCCATGAAATGACTACACCATAAGCTTCCTGGATAGAAGGACACGTGGCCCTGGGCTCCACAACCATTGTAGGTTTCTGGCCCCCCGGTCCCACTCGACCAAGCCTGTCTACTTGCTGACCTCTACCTGTTCTCTTGAGCTCACCTGCGTCCTGTCCTTCCCAGGTCCCACTCAAACTGCTCCTCATTCCTGACTCCAGTGCCCCACTGAACCTACTACAGTCCCAGGTCCCCGAGCCCTCCACCCCCCACCCAGAACCCCGCGCGCTGTGGCCCGCACTAACCCCCGCGGCCGCGCTTCAGTCTCAGGCTGGCTCGGAGGCGGCGGCCAAGCCCATCCATGGCCCCTCCAGTGCCCGGCGCCGGCTCCCGCGTCCGCGCCGGCCCCGCCCCCCAATCCTTGACCTTCTTGGGGCCCTGGAACTTTCACTTTCACGCGGGAGGCGCGGGGATGGGGGTTGGGCAGGACAGCACACCTTCCGGGAGTCTGCTGAACCCCTGGCGCACCTGGGCTGGCCTCTCTTCCAGGCTCCCCACCCTACCCAGTGTGCCCTGAGGCTTGAGGTAACAGAGGGCGCTCAACTGTAAGTCTGTCCCGGAGGGGCGGTACCATCTCACTGACAGTCTCTGTGAAACTTCACTTTTGGAAATACACTGGTAGGTGCCTAAAGAGACCACAACCTCCAGGACAAGGACTGGGAGCTGCACCTCCCCGGTGTTTTCAAACTGTACAGATAAAAAGGCATAGAATTTTCAAACCTCACACCTTTCCAACTAACTCCTCCACATCTGTCTTTGCAACTATTCAGGACACTGGCTACTTCCAGTGCTTTCCTTTGTCTTCTCTTCCTAGGAACTCCTGAAAAGGCTCTGGAAAGATGGATTAACCTATTGACCCTGCCTTTCATTCGACTTTGTTGGTTCACAGATTAACAAAATGAAGATAATACCTGCCTGGCTATCTGTAACTATCTGTGAGTGTCAAAGAGAAGGATTAACAAACTTTCTTTAAACTGCTATGCGATATAAATGTAAAGGACTCCTATGGTTCTCTTCTAGCCCAAGACTAATGCAGCTATCCACCCTTTCTTCTCTCCTCATCCCCAGAGACTTCTAAATATGCCCAGATTTTAAATTGCAGTTATTAACCGTGACACTGTGATAAGCAACTTCTGGAGTTTCTATGGTGCATCCTCTCTTCTCCCAGGGCATGACAGGTATGTGTAGGAAAGGGATGCAGAACTTTCTATGTTCACCTTGGCTTCAGGAGTAAGAGGGAAAAGGAAGCGAAAACTCACAAAAATATGTCTGTGATCCATCCTCCTCTTCAGTCTCTTCATGCCTCGTCTCCAGGTGACTCCACAGTCCTCAAATCTGAAGTTCAGAAGGGACTGGACAGCCAGCCCTTGCATTAAGCTAACTACTCTGAATAGAGGTTCTATGGGTTGCCTTTACTCTGGGTGCTTTTTAAGGATATAGTTTGGTTTTGTTTGCCATTCTCTGGATTCTTGCATGAAGTAACGTGTAAGGATACAGCTGACCCCAGGTACCCTCTCTTATGAGACCTTCGGCTTATACATCTCTCATAAGAGAAGGAGCTGTTCACGAAAACCTTGTCCAACTTGTTAATGCTATTGTGCCTTAATTGCCCCAAACTATTTTACAGTGTTCCCAAACAGTGCTTTCTTTCTTTAAAAACAGATTATTAAGAATACATCTGTACCAAGAAGACAAGGACAAGAAGATTAAGGGAAACTGTATTTGAAGCAGCCCTAATGTGGAAACAACATCACATGTTCATTAACAGAAAAATAGGTGAATAAAAAATAGGCAATAAAGGTAAATAAGCCCCAACTGCATGCAATATCCTACCCATACTGTGTGAGAGTGAGAGATACCAGACACGAAAGAGATATTCTTCAATTTACATAAACCTTGAAACAGACAAAACGAAACTGTGGTATGGACTGTCAGGAAAGGTCCATCTTTTAGGGAGGAATGAGGAAATAACGCTGGAGAATACCATGGGACCTCTGGTGGGGTGTGGAGGTTGGTCATGTCTATGCCTAACCTGATCAAAAAGACATTCACTGGGTGGTTGGTTTTTGCACCGAAGACTTCAGAACATTTCATAGGTGTATGAGACTTTCTCTTAGATTAATATCAGGAGGGCTGTTAATGACAGTAGTGAAATGGCTGTTAAAACTGGACAAGAATAGAATGAAAAATTATGGGAATGTGAGGAAGTAAAACCTACATTTCTGAGAAGTATGACTAACAGCAGAAAAGAGATCGGTGTTCTAGAATTGAAGGGATATTTGTTTTTAACATGGTGGGTTCTTTAAATAAGATAAGCATTTGTGAGTAAAGAGAGGAATAGGAAAAGACAGAGGCTTATAGCTCAAGGAAAACGAAGTGAAGGAAACAAGGCAAGGAGCGGATAAGGGTGAGTGAAAACAGGCTTCAGTGAAATTTGGACTCAATTATATTTTATTAGGAATATGTAAGAAGAGTTGGCTAGCTCAGTTGATAAGGCTCCTGACCCTGAGTCTGAGAAATACATAGTATTTTATAAAATGTTTCATTTAGACATTTTCCAACATGTACAAAATCTACTTTGATTCTATTCATCACCTTTCACTGTCTCATCTCCCTCCCCTTTGTAAGAGGCCCACACTCCCCATACACTCCTGTTTCTACCTTCATGTTTTTTAAGTTAGATTTTTTGCATATGAGAGAAAACATGCAGTGTTTATGTAAGTCTGGTTATTATTTTATTAAGTATGGTGATCTCTAGCTCATTCATTTTCCTGCAAAGTCATAAATTCACTTTTCTTCATGGTTTAACAACACTTCAGTGTGTACATATGCCACACTTTTTTTTCATACTATGAATGGGTACCTAGGTTGATTCCATAACTTGGGTATTTTATATAGTCAAGCGATGGGCATAGGTGTATAGATATCCCCAAGGCTTCACATCTTGAGAAGTGGGAAAGACGAAACCAGTCAACTGGAAATTTGGTGGAAGCTTTTGCCAGTAGTGAAGCAAGAATTCCAGCACAATTACCAAATGCCTAAGATCATCTCCCTCCCAGCCATAACCCTGTGGATTTTCCAGGAAAGAAGGGCAGAGGGGGTCTTCTTAGTAACCTTCTGTGAGTCACCAAAGTTGTGTATGTGTGTGTGTATGCACACATGCACGCGCGTGCGTGTGACAATTGCTCATTCTCCCTTAAGGAGCTCATCCACTCAGGTGCATATTACTTTACCTATTCTCTTGGGAAGCACATACCCCAACCTAGGCATGAATCATTTCTTCTGAGCACTTTACATTCTCATAACCCTAATGCTTAAGCCTATATTAAAACTATCATTGAACGGATTTCTTACTCGGCTTCACTGTACCGGCCAGTCTAAAATTTCTTTTCAGTGTCAAGGCAATGAATCCCACTTTGGCCTGAGTTGAGGTTCTTAAAAGTCTGAGAGAACACGTGAAGCTGCCAAAGGCAGCTACATGGAGCTGTCACTGCTGACATCCCTTTTATATGCTGGCTTGTGCTCCTTTAGGTCTATAGCCCAGAGAGGTTTAAGAAGATTATATGGTAATTCTAGTTTAGTTTTCTGAGGACCCTCCATGGTGATTTCCATAGTGGCTGTACTAGTTTACATTTCTATCAGAAGACTTTTTTAAAAAGGATGATAGATATTTTTAATTAAATTATATTTTACATTAATTACATTTTATTCACTTTGTATGCCAGCTGTAGCTCCCTCCCTCATCCCCTTCCAATCCCACCCTCTCTCCCTCATCTCCTCCCATGCCCCTCTCCAAGTCCACTGACAGGGGAGGTCTACTTCCCCTTCCATCCGACCCTAGTCTATCAGGTCTCATAGTGACTGGCTGCAAGGTCCTCCTCTATGGCCTGGCAAGGCTGCGCCTCCCCAGGGGGAGTATCAAAGAGCCAACCACTGAGTTCATGTCAGAGACAGTCCTTCTTCCCCTTACTAGGGAACCCACTTGGATACTGACCTGCCATGGGCTACATCTGAGCAGGGGTTCTAGGTTATATTCATGAATGGACCTTGCTTGGAGTATCAGTCTCAGAAAATACCGCTGAGCCCAGATATTTTGGTTCTGTTGCTCTCCTTGTGGAGCTCCTGTCCCCTTCAGGTCTTACTAACTACCTCTTCTTTTATATGATTCCCTGCACTCTGCCCAAAGTTTGTTATGAGTCTCAGCATCTGCTTTGATAAACTGCTAGGTAGAATCTTTCAGAGGCCCTCTGTGGTAGGCTCCTGTGCTGTTTCTTGTTTTCTCCTACTTCCAATGTCCTTCGTCTTTCTAAGTGAGGATTGGTCCTCTTGCGCCAGGTCCTCCTTCTTGTTTATTTTCTTTAAGTGTACAGATTTTAGTATGTTTATCCTATCTTATAGGTCTAGTATCTATTTATAAGTGCATATATACTGTGTGTGTCTTTCTGCTTCTGGGATACCTCACTCAGGATGATCTTTTCTAGTTCCCACCATTTGCCTGCAAATTTCATGATTTCCTTGTTTTTAATTGCCGAGTAGTATTCCATTGTGTAAATGTACCACCGTTTCTGTATCCATTCCTCCATTGAGGGGCATCTGGGTTGTTTCCAGGTTCTGGCTATTATGAATAAAGCTGCTTCAAACATGGTTGAATAAATATCCTTGTTGTGTACTTGAGCATATTTTGGATATATGCCTAGGAGTGGTATAACTGGATCTTGAGAGAGAACTATTCCTAATTGCCAGAGAAAGCACCAGATTTGTTTCCAAAGTGGTTGTACAAGTTTACATTCCCACCAGCAATGGAGGAGGGTTCCCCTTTCTCCACAACTTCTCCAGCGTGTGTTGTCACGAGTTTTTGATTTTAGCTATTCTGATAGGTGTACGGTGAAATCTCAGGGTCATTTTGATTTGCATCTCCCTGATGGCTAAGGACATTGAGCATTTCTTTAAGTGTTCCTCTGCCATTCCGTATTCCTCTACAAAGAATTCTCTGTTTAGCTCTGTAACCCATTTTTTTAAATTTAGATTACTTGATTTGTTGTTTTTTAACTTCTTTAGTTCATAAAGTTACTTTTATCCTACATTTAAAAAAATTTCACTCTTGGCTCCTTGATGATGCATCTCTGACTGAAGTTGAGGCATAATCTCAGGATAGTTTTGATTATAATGTTCCTTTATGACTAACAATGTTTGAGCTTTAAAACATATATTCTTTGACCATTTATATTTCTGCATGTGAGAACTACCTGGGATAGGTGTGGTGATCAACAAAGGTAATAATCTCAACACTTGTGAGGCAGAGGGATGAGAATCAGAATTTCAAAGTCATAGCTACGCAGGGAGTTAGAAGCCACCCTGGGTTATACGAGATGCTTTTTCAAAACAAAATAAAGGAGCACCAAGTTAGACCACCACCATATCTGAGCTACACATCTTTAAAAGACCACCCTCGGTGACCAACTTCTATTAACCAGGCTCATCCCATAAAAGTTGGGTACCAGCTGTTCAAATACACGAACCTGTGTGTGGGGGGGGGGGAGGAAACAGACACAAATCATAGCATTTGTTCCTGATCTTCAGAGGCTAATGATAATCTCATAATGCAAAACTCACTCAGTTCTTATTCCTGTTCCCAGGAAGCCAGGGCTGTAGGCAAGGGTCTTTTGTACTTTCTCTGTGTTGGCTTTCTGCTTCTCCATGGGTTGCAGAGGCTCTGCCATCTCTGCCATGATTCCTATGCTCCCCTCTTTCTTCATGATATGGTCTAGGCTTTGTTATCTTGACTCATCACATAGGGGAAGCTTCTAATCTGTCATCTTATCCCAAAGTCTAGAGTTTTGCCTTAATTTAAAGGAACTGTAACTGAAGAGAAAAAAAAAAGATTGAGTACGGATGTGATAAGTTCATAGATAAGGAAGTGAAAGCATCAGAGACCTCAATTTCTCATAACAAAGGTTTCCTCCTCCCTCTATTCTTGTCTCTCTATTCTTCACCCACTTACTTTCGGCCTGGCTATTAAGTGGAAGAAAAGCTTTCTTTTTCTGGAGGGTGGGTGGGAAGGTCTTTCAAACAAACACACACACACACACACACACACACACACACACACACACACACACACACACAACTAAGGGATGCAGTGGAACACGACAGAATGAACTTAGACATCTGAGATTCACAAACATCACCTTCACCCCATTCCTTCCACCCACACTTCATTCTTGGATTAGGCATGCCCCCAAAGCTTCATTCTCCTGAGATAATAAAACCGCCTTTCAGTGCCTTTGAGAAGATTAGAAAGAACACATTTATCTGCAATCTGGGTCCTTTCCTTTATTTGTCTTTTAACCCTTAACTCATTGTAGTCTCGGTGATTTTAAATACAGAAGGTATGATAGACCCCTGTCTCTGGGCATCTCTCAGAAAGTCCAAGAAGCATCAAGCTCTGGTCCTGGCAGTTGTCAATAGAATCAATAGGGACTCAAACTATTTTTTATGCCATTAGGCACATTTTTCCTGATAAAGACTGTTTCTTGTCTCCTCTGTGCCACTTTGCTTAACCTGATCATTGATCTTGCCTTCAATTCTACACCATGGCAGTTGAGAGCAGCAATTAGGTTTATGCAGAATTTGCTGAGGCCTTAAGTCTTTTGTGTGTATGTGAGAGAGAGAAGCTGGCAGAAAGTTGATCCTAAAGAGGAAGTACTGCAGCTGTTGGAGGTGCACGGATATACCCCTCCTGCAGGCTTCTCTGCTTATCTCTTGACCTAGTTGCACATGGAAGCGATCAGCTGACCTACTCCAGTGGAAATGCCCTTGAGTCCACTCTGCATTAGTATCACGTATTCCAGAATAAGTCACAGCACTGTTTGTTCAGTTGAAGGTAGGATCCTACTACTACTCCCCACATGGGATCTCCTCTGGTCCTGTGGGAAAGAAGCAACAAGAATCATAAAAGCAATGTGCCTTCCCCCCAATAATGGACCTGTGAGGTCAGTAATACCGTCAAGTAGGCTTGCGCTATTCCCTTCTTCATGAAATAAACAGAAGTTCAAGCTGAATACTCTTCAAGCCACCTGAGTTCTTGGCTTCTGACCTATGACAAATAATTGGAACAATACTCGACATATCTGCCTAAATACTAGAGATAAAGACAACCTTTTACACTGTGACAGTGAACAGCTGAAACCAACTTTACAAGTTATTGTCCTAGACAAAGGCATCTGCCCCATATTGATAATGAATAGTCTGCTGGGGTGTTCCTTCCTAGTTTTGGAGAAGTCTCTTCTTGAATGAAGAGCTCATGTGATTGGTTTACCCTCTGTTTATTCTCTGCTCTGGTCTCATTCTGGGGCATTTGCCATTCCTTGAACCATTCTTCACATATTCTTCATACTTCTCTCTGCCTCGTTTTTTCTTTTTTCGTTTTTCCTTCATTTCCTCCTTCCCTCCCTTCCTCCATTCATACATTTCTCTATATACTTCTTTATTTTTGCTTTGGTTATTTACTTTGGTTTAAAAATTATTTTTGAAATAGGGTATCATGTAGCTTAAAGCTGACTTCAGACACAACATATAACCAAGGCCGGCAGTTAAAAATTCTTAGAGGATTTAAGAACTAGTCCATTATTTAGGAACACTTACTGCTCTTCCAGAAGACAGGAGTTCCAGTCCAAGCACCCACACAGGGCATCTTATAAACATGTGTCAGTATAATTTCAGGGCATCCAATGTCGCACACCTCTGAGAAAAACTGCACACAAATGCAACCCCCATATATTCATATATATATTTGTATTCATATATATATATATATGAAATTATAAACAAGATAAATTTCAGACGCCCTTGAGACTGCTAGCAGCTTTCATGCAGAATTGGATCCAAACCACTTTGATTCAATCCCAGCTCTGGCAGCTATTGCTTTGTCACATTAGTTTCTATTTGATGTACTGCCTTCATATTTGACGGGGACAATACTGGTCTCCAGTCTTACAGTTTTTAAAGGATGAAATAACCAAATATAAATCATATTCATTTAATTTTAATTTTTAATAAATTCCTTACTTACAGGAAACATTTCGTTATGAAAGTTTCATATTATTATTGGGCTTTGCTCATAATCATCTCTCACTATCCTTTCCCAAGCCTCTTATCTACAAACCGTTGCAGTCTCTTTTCTCCATCCAAGTAGTTCTCTTTTAGATTTCATGTATTATGTATAATATACATGGGGTAAATATTGATTTTATATATGAAGGAAAGTATGCAGTATCTTGAAGACTGGAGAGATGGCTTAATAATTAGAGGAGTACAGTTTTTGGAGAGGACCAGGGTTCAATTCCCAGCACCCACAATGGGGTGACTCATAACTTCCTGTAATCCAGATCTAGGGATCTGGATGTCCTATTCTGTCTCTGCCAAGAACCCTACATAGACTGATATATATATGTATATATATGTATATATAAACATATTCATAAGCACACACATACACATAAATAAAATAGAATATTTCAAACAATGTGATATTTTGCATTGCTTTCCTTCTACTTTCATTTGTTTCTTCATCCTGAAACTTCTCATAGACACACTTATACTTTCATGACAAATGTAAGTTTGTATGTTTGTGTGTATATATTTAAATCTAGATTTTGTATATTATAGAAAACATGATATTTGTGTTTTTGAGTCTGGTTTTATTTCATTTAACATTATATCATCCAGTTAAATCTATTTTCATGCACGTGACATAATTTCCTTTTTCTTTATGGCTGAATAAACTCCCTATGTGTATATGCCAGATTTTGTTTTTATATTTATTATTTTTTTTAAAGACTTGTTTGAGTGCATGTACATGTGCATGCTAGAAGAGGGCATCAGATGCCAGTATTGATGGTTGTGAACCATGTTCATGTGCTTGCTGGGAATTGAACTCAGGACCTCTGGAAGAGCAGGCCGTGCTCTCAACCACTGAGGCATCTCTCCAGCCTCCAAAGATTTTTCTTTTTATCTTATTTTATGTATATTGGTGTTTTGGAATGTGTGTATGTTTGTATGAGGAGTTATAGATGGTTGTAAGCTGCCATGTGGAGGCTGGGAATTGAACTCTGGTCCGCTTGAAGAGCAGTCAGTGCTCTTAACCTCTGAGCCATCTCTCCAGCCCCTAGATTTTGTTTTTAAATGGGTTCTTCCTGTATGGTTCTGCATAGCCTAGAACTCACTATACAGACAAGGTTGACTTCAAATTTTGATTCTGCTTCCTGAGTGCGGGGACTGAAGGTTTATACTACCACACCTGGCTTTTGGTTTAGCTCACTCTAAGTTTTATGAAGCACAAGCAAGAATTGAACTTGACATATACTGAACTCTTAATTTTATTGTTTGTACCTTCCAAATGCCAAGATTACAGTTACTAAGCCTGGTGGCTAAGTGTCTCTCCCACTTCTCCACCTCCCAGGCTTACTGAAAGTAATACAACATGGCAGGATAGATCCACATGGCTATGCAGCATGTTTGGAAATCAATTCAGTATGGTAGGCTACATGTCCTAACATGCTGGAGACACTGCTTAAGTCCAAAAGCTTCTGCATGTCCTCAAAGGATCTACCTCTGTGATTATATCCTCCACTATGACCCCAGGAACATAATCATCCCTTCTGTTTCTTGTTGCAGTTTGATGGAGCCAGGGATATATAGTTCGACCTTAACTACTTTAATGTGGCATATCATTTTCAGGGCTCTCTGAATGTGCTTCAGTAGATGTGTGACACACCTGCCATCTTCCTGTGGGTATGTGACTCACCTGCTGTCTTGGTGTGGATGTGTGACGTGTCTATTATCTTGTGGAGGCTCTTCTTGCTTAAGACAACTGTGATCTCTTCACACATGCACTTGTGTGCATGTCCAGGTTGCATAGCATTTCTCAGTGATGATCTGGGCCACTTACTTGACAGTTTTGGTGCAAACACAATCCATGTTTAGAGGATCCTGGCAAAAGTGCTTGCTATCATACTTTCCTTGTATGCTCATCTATTTATGGACACATAGAATGGCTCAATATCTTGGTTATTGTGACTAATGTACCAATAAACATGGATGTTTAAATACCTCTGTGATACACTGATTTAGTGTATATATACCTGTGGATATATACCCAAGGATGATATAGCTAAATCATATAATAGGTTTTTGAGAAACTTCCATAGTAATTTTCATAGTGGATACACTAATTTACATTTTCACCAGTCATGTATAAATCTCTTTCTTTACACCCACATCAGCATTTGCCTTTTAAAAATTTTTGTGTGTTAGCCATTATGAATGGGGTAAGGACATTTGTAATAGTGAACTCATTGGGAGATATAAACAGAGGACTAACCTACTCTTGCATCAATGAACAGGGTAGCAACTGGGCATCGTGGCACTGATATTAGGGCTGAGAAAGGATGGTTTACACAAGTTCAAGGCTAGTCTTCATTATATTGTGATATATAGGCCACTCTGTTTCAAAGCAAAATAATGAGGAGGTAGAGGCAGAAGAAGAGAACGAGGAGGAGAAGGACGAGGAGGACAAGGAGGAGGAGGGGTTGTCTTCATCCTAGTAGAGTTGACATTCTGGTGGGAATGAGGTGCTTGGATTACAATGAATTTGCTTTAGTGTAGTATGTTTGTTACAGATGATAGACTAATACTGACACACTATCTTTTTGTTAAATCACTTACATGAGTGTTAACTGTCAGTCAAGTCTACAAATTTTGACAAATGTATGCTAATGTGTTCCTGGCTACAGTGTCATATAGAATATTTTCACTGCCCTAAAATTCTCCCCACTCCTGCTCTTCATTCCTTCACATCCCAGTTACTGATCTTTGTATCGTCTCCATGTTTGTCTTTCCAAGCTGTCATAGAGTTGTAATTATCGTATCTAGCATTTTCAGACTGGCTTCTTCCACTTGGAAATGCATATTTCACTTTTAAAAACTCTCTCTAGATACAGAATAAATTCATAAGGAAAGGATTGTAGAATGTATTTAGGGTTTTGATCAATCTGTAGATATAAACAAGTTCCTTTACAGTGACTGTATTGTAAATATTTGTTGAAGAAATAAGTGAAGCCAGAACTATGAGGATAACACTAGCAATGATCAGTGCACGCTTGTTGAATTAAACTGGGGTCTTATTGCCTGTGCTATAGTTAGGGAGTTGGTGGATCTTGACCATTTATTCAGGAACATAGCTCTCAGGGCTCAATCACTTCATGTGCTCTGAGATTATGCTCAGTATTCTATAAATATTATCTCAAATCACTGTTGCTAAGAATACTTTGAGACATATATTTACTATTTTACTAATGCAGAGGAAGAAACAGGCTCAGCTGAAAAACTTGCCAAAATTTTTGTAGCATTTGAGGTGAACTTTAAAGTTACACCTAGTCTGGGTATCATAGCTCACATCTGTAATCCTAGCACTCAGGAGATTTAGGGAAGAAATTTGTTGAATTCAAGGCTAGTTTTGGGCTTCAGAGTAAGGCCTTCCTTGAAAAGAAAGACAAAATAATTATCAGAAGTCTGATCTCTAGTCTCTTGGAGCACTCTGATGGGTTCACATGGGGTTGATGAATGGAACAGTCTTCCACACTGTCATGTCATCCTCATACTGATCTACTTTGTGGAAGCAGGCAAGGCTCACTGTCTTGCTCATTTCTCTCTCTCTCTCTCTTTCCTTTCTTTCTTTCTTTTGTCTTCTTTCCATCCTTCTCTCTCCCTATCTCTCTCTTTATTTTTTAAAGGTTTACAAAGGGTTTCTCTTTGTAGCCATGTCTGTCACTGGAACTCAACTCTGTAGACCAGGCTTGGCTCAAACTCAGAGATCCACTTGCCTCTGTCTCCCGGGTTCTAGGATTAAACGTATCAACACTGCCTGGCCTTGGCCCATTTTTTTTCCACATCCAAGAATTCTTTCAGAATTGTAAAGGTTGTTTTGTTCCTCATAACAGGTGCCACAACTTCTGAAAGTCTCAGAGATGGGGGAACACTGTAAAAACAAGGCAGATATCCAGTTATTCTCTTCTTTCTCTCTTTCTTTCTTTCCTTCCTTGTTTCTTTCCTTCCTTCCTTCCTTCCTTCCTTCCTTCCTTCCTTCCTTCCTTCTTTTTCCTTCTTTCCTTCCTCTCTTTCTCTCCCTCTCCCTCTCTCTCTGACAGAGTCTTGCCATGTAGAACAAGTTGGCCTGGAAATCACAGCATTTCCCTGCCTCAGCCTTCCGAATGTTGTTATTAAAAACATGCTTCCATGCGTGGCAGAAACCAGGTAGGCTATACAAAAGCTTCCTATTTATCTGTAACCCAGACCCAGTCCACAGGACACAAATTGCAGCCTTCCCTCATTCTGTGTTGCAGCCTGCCAACATCTTCTGTGGATCACACAGACTGTCCCCTCTTAACCTCCCCCCACCCTGTCATTGCTGTGTCTCAACAACCGACTCCAGCAGGCAACCATTGCTATACCAAGGGATACCCTAGCCAGGGAACAAATGAGCTGAAGACAGACCATACCCTTCCTACTGTTCCTGAGATCCAATCTTCAGTGTCATCATCATCTCTTCAGTGTAGCTGGAAACTTGCTGCAGCCTCCGTTTCTTCATTGACTTGATCCCAAAGGGATCACAAAGACCTTCTCTTCCAACCTTCCTTCCCACAACTAGTTCAAGTGTTCCAGCCTCCAACACCATCATGCATTCCCTATGAACACACCAGCTAAGAAGGCCAGGAAAACAGGCAACATACCACCATTATCCTCTTAAAAAATCCAGAAAGGAAACAAAATTCAAGGAACAAAATACCTACCCAACAAAGACAAATCCAGAACCCAGCTCCTAGACCTTTAATCATCTCAAACCCAGATGCCAAGATGTCACCATAAACACACAATCAATAATAGCCAAGGTGGTATCTCTCCACTAGAGCCCAGCTATCCTATCACACCAGTCCCTGAATATTCCAATGTAGCTAAAGGACAAGAAAAAAGACCTTAACACGGCCTTTATGAATATGATAGAGATCCTTAAAGAGGAAATTAATAAAACCCTTAAAGAAATCCAGAAAAAATGCAACCAAAATGTGTAAGGAAAAATATAAAACTGTTTGATACCTGAAACTGGAAATAGAACCAATAAAGAAAACCCAAACTGCGGTAATTCTGGAAATGAAAAATCCAGGTAAAGGAAAAGGAACCACAGAGGCAAGCTTCACTAGCTGTATTCAAGAGATGGAAGGGAGATTCTCAGATTTGAAGATGTGATAGAAGAAATGTGTGTATCTGTCAAAGAAAATTTTAAATCTAAAAAGTTCCTGAAACAACACATCCATAAAATCTAGGATGCTATGAAAAGAACAAATTTAGTAACAATAGGTATAGAGGAAGAAGAAACCCAAGTCAAAGGTGAAGAAAATGTTTTCAACCAAATCATAGAAGAAAAATTATCTAACCTAAAGGAGATGCCTATAAATGCTTAAGAAACTTACAGAACAGCAAACAGATTGGGCCAGAAAAAGTCTCCTAACACATAATAATAAAAAACTCTAAACATACAGAACCACAAACGACTCTTAAAAGTAGCTGAAGAAAAAGAGCACATAATATATAAAGGCAGACCTATTTGAATTACACCTAATTTATCAATGGAGACCCTAAAAGCCAGAATGACCTGGGCCTATGTGCCTCTAAGAGACTACAGATGCCAGTCCAGACTACTATACCCAGCACACACATGCACACATGCACGCACACACCCGCATGCACAACCATTCACTTCCTACTATCTTTCTTCTTTAGTTGTTTAATTTTTCATAACTACGAATTTCTCTCAGTTTGAAAAAGAGAAACTTTAGGTTCCTTATTATAGGAACTGAAGTGTCAAGAGCCATGATTTTGTCAGAAATGCAATTGAAAAATGAGGATTGAGAATTCTAAAATAATTAATGTCAAGAAATAAACTATGTTTTGAGACAGGATTTTTGTAGTTCAAGCTGCCCTCAACCTTTCTATGTGGCCAAAGACAGCCTGACCTTCTGTCTTCCTTCCTCCAACCTCTAAATTCTCAGATTATAGATGTGCAGCACAACATTTAGTTTATTTGGAACTGAGGAACAAAGCCAGGACATTGTGCATGGGAGGTGTGCTTTCTACCAACTGAGCTATACCCAAACCTTCAGTAAACTAATATAAACTAATTAAATGAACTCTTTTTTTTAGAAATATATTTATTTATTATTTATACAACATTCTGTCTGCACACCAGATCTCACTATAGATGGTTACGAACTACCATGTGGTTGCTGGGAATTGAACTCAGGACCTTTGGTGAACAGTGAGTGTTCTTAACTTGTGAGCCATCTCTCCAGCCCCTTAAATGAACTCTTATATAGTAATAAGACTTGTTACCTCTAAACCTTTGTTTACAATGTAGTACACTTTTCAGTTTTTTAAGGTTAATAACCATTTAAATATTTAAGACAATAATATTTCGTAACACTCTTAGAGAGTTTTTCTTTTCATTCTCCTCATTTTCTTCTTCCTCCTTGAAAGCACTCTATTGTAGAACCTAGGCTGGCTTGAAATTCAGAATCCTCATACCTAAGGCTCCATGTGCTGAAATATAAGCATATAGCAACATGTTAGTATAAAGATGATTTATTTCATTTTTAATTGTGTATTGTTGTTGAGTGTGTGTCCATTAGTACAAGTGTCTATAGAGGCAGAAAGATGTCATTAGGTCCCAGTAGTCTTTAAGTTTAAATATATTAGCAATAACTTTAGAGTACCCAAAATGTATCAAGGAATGTATTAAGAAAGTGTATTAAGGAAAAACAACTAAAAGGACTTTCTCTTGGAGTAATTTTACCGAGAGTCCAGATTTGAATTCTCTACTTCTCTCTCCTGTCTATCATCTGTAATTTGTCTGTTGGGTGATTAGGAATCTGGACTGCCTGAATACTGTCTTGCCTGTGTCTGTGTTTGTATCTGTGTGTTTGTCCCTGAGTGTCTGTCCCTAACAAAAAGCTATTGGTCTAAATTTATTAAAGAGCACAGAATGTATCACACTGGGGAAGAAATGAAGGATACTGTTCTGGCCAGTTTTATGTTAACTGACAAAATCTAGAATCATCTGAAAGAAGGAAACTTCAATTGAGAAAATGCGTTAGTAAAATCGAGCAGGAGAATTTTCTTAATTAGTGAATGATGGGGGAAGGCCCAGTCCATTGTGGATGGTGGCATCCCTGGGCTGGTGGTCCTGGATTCTATAAGAAAGCAGCTGAGCAAGCCACGTGGAGCAAGACAGCAAGAAGCACTTTTCCATGATCTCTGCATCAGCTCCTGCCTCCAGGTTCCTGCCCTGTTTGAATCCTATACTGACTTCTTTTGATGATTAATAACATTATCAAAGTATAAGCCAAATAAACATTTTCTTCCCCATGTTGCTTTAGTCATGTTAATTTGCCACAGCAATAGTAACCCACAAAAATAGTGACACACAGAAATCTTTAACAGAGTTTTACAAAGGATGAAACTTTAATGACTTCAACAAATGGGCTGAATACAGAGTAGGATGTCCATCTTAAGTCTTAAGTAACCTTGAGGTATATTGTTAACTTTGGTTGTGAGCCTCACAAGAATTTTGACTTTTTGAATGTGAGTGATATTTTCATAAAAATGCATCACCGCATAGCTGGAATTACAGATGGTTCTGAGCCATCTGACATAGGTACCAGGGACTGAACTTAGGTCATATGCAAGAGTATCACATACTATTAAGTACTTGTTTATCTCTTTAGCCTCTTATATGTGAATTTTTATTGACAAGTATAAATTAAAGCTCTTTTATGCTTACGAGAACTGCAATGAAAACTGTTCATTGCATACTTGGTTTCTACATCCTATTTATTCTTCTATACCTATGTTTCTTATTAATCTATATTCTCTTGCCCTTTGTTGACAGGAAGAATCTGAAATTGTAGATGTTCCAATTAGAAGGGACAATACCAAAATCACAATATGTCCCAGGCTGATGCTGTCACTACCTAAGGAAGTCAGATAGGTAGTTTTAACAGCGGAAAATCCCTGTAGAAATTTGTAAATTCTGGCCTCCTTGCTGTGCTGAAATCTCCTCTATAGACATCCAGTGAGAAGCTATCAGGACCCAAACCTAGCGCATCTCTCTTCATACTGCCCTATCTTGAATGCAAGAAATGCCACTGATTTATAACTCCTTTTTTCTACCCCTTTTTCATGTTGAAAAATTAGACAACATTAAATCGTGAACCTTCAATGCAGTCCCAGCACACAGAAATTAGTCTGTTTATGTTACTTGATTCATATCTGACTCCAACATCTCTGGGTTCACTTTTATGGCAAAACTCAAGAAAGGATTAAACCTATGTCCCGGTGATTTTCTTTCTTTCACCTTCTTGCCCCTTTCAAGCCCTAGAAGTATTTGAAAGTACAACTGCATCATACAAAACAGCTATTGCTAAGTGAGTGCAGTGTGCAGAGGAAGCCAAGGAAATGATGCAAGACCCTGAAATGTAACCACAGGAAGAAGAAGGGAAGGTCACTGGGGGCAGGGAATTGGGGTGAAGGTCTAGGGCAGGACTGGGTTGCAGCTATTCCATCTATTCATGCCTCCGAAACTGTTCTCTTCTTTCCCTTTTGGTGGCTGCTTAGAGGATTATTTCATTTTAATTCGAGATTTTAAATTAAAGTTATTTAATTTAAGAAGATGGACATAAGCATACATTGTGTGTGTGTGCATGTGTGCACATGTGTGCACTCATGCCCCTATGTCTATTAACTGCATGCCCTAAGCAACTAAGCTGGGTTGAATAAGCATGAGAAATACAAGAGGCAAACTACATGTTGGCTAGAGTCCGAGATAATGGCAAAGCTGTGTTTCACTAGGTCCCAATGTAACCACTATAACAGTAAACCTACAGAGCTCTTATAACTATCTTGGACCAATATGTCTAACCAAGAGGATTATTAGTTAGCTCCTGGTTAATTACGATGGTATCTCCATATCATTACCCCTGAAAAGTTGCCCACTATCATCATGTATCTGACACTATGGTATGTCTGGAAAACACTATGTAAAGACAGAAAGAGGAATAAACCCTGTTCTGGGAAAAATCTCAACCCATGTCTGGAGTTTCATACTTTGCCCTTTCCAGACTCATAAATAATCTGTTAAAATATGTTCACACAACAAACCATCCAAATCCTAACACCATATGTCCCTCTTAGCAGCTGCACTCAAGTCTATTTCTCTGAGTGTATACTTCCCTTTGCATAACAAACTGCAAGTTTGCTTCATACCAACTTGTCCTGAAGGTTTTTTTAAAATCTCTATAGCATAAGTCAAGCCAGCTGGCTATGATGAGTGTTGTGACTCACACTTATAATCCCAGTATTTTGGAGGATGAGACAAGAGGATTGGTAAAAGTTTAAAGTTAGTCTGGGCTTGATAGTGAGTTTCAGTATAGCTGGGCTATAAAGTGAGACCTTATCGTGAAAAACAAGAAACAGGAGGCAGAGAGCTTGCTCAGTGGTTAAAAATATTTGTTGCTCTCGAAGATGACTGGAGTTAAATTCCAAGCATCCACACTGGGTGCCTTTCAACCGCTTGTAACTCCAGCTTCAGAGGATCGGATAACCTCTTCTGGCCCCCATCGGCACTTGCATTCATGTGTACATACTGGCACACAGACACACCTAAACGTGTATCATTAAAAACATATAAGAAATAACTGGGTATGGTAGCACATGCCTGTAATCCAAACACTTGGGAGGAGAAGAGAGAGTAGAAAGTAGAGAGTCAGAAGTTCAGATGCCACTTTCCTCCACCTAGTGATTTTGAGATCAGCCTGTGCTTTCCTCAGGATACACAGCTAGCAATGGAGTTGTTTTGTTCACTGGCAGTGGTACCAATATTTGTCCCCAAATTCAACTCTGAGGCCAGAAACATGGCCCAGTAGGTTAAAAGTGCTAGCCACACAAACATGACAATCTCATCCATACCTGGAGTCCATGTAAAGAAAAACATTAGGTGAAGTACTCATATGGTAAGATGAGAAGACAGAAACAAGGGCCAGGTAGCCTACAATACAGAATACTCAAAGTCCCTCAACATGATCTAGGTAAGTACCAAGTCCTAATAAAAGATGCCCTCTGACCTACATGCACACACACAGACACACAGACACACACAATACATATACAACACACACACAAAAGAACTCTGGTGAATAAGGCCACTCAACTAAGTATCCTTCATTCTTGAAATTACACATATTGATAAGGTATATATAGAGGACACACAGCCTCCGCCATAAGGATTGTTCTTATCAGACTTTAAAAATGAACTTATTTTAGCCTTTGAAATTGTTTTATATGAAATATTTTATTGGATGGAGGTGGAGAAAAAGAGAGAGAGAGGCCCTCAGAAAAAGTGAGGCAGAGAGAGTACAAGAGAGAGAGAAGGAGGGCACAAGAGAACTAGTGTTTTAAGTTTTAATTTTATAAATAATTTAATTTTATATTTTAAATTAACATACAAATTATTTGATGTGACTTTAGTATTCTCAAAGTGTGTTTTAGTAGATTCTTTACCCACCTTATCTCCTCCACCATTTGCTACCCCTAACCTCCCCTT
The DNA here is from genome assembly GCA_028658305.1 of Pachyuromys duprasi. Classification (NCBI taxonomy): domain Eukaryota; kingdom Metazoa; phylum Chordata; class Mammalia; order Rodentia; family Muridae; genus Pachyuromys; species Pachyuromys duprasi. The sequence continues at coordinate 88,201,726 of CM053744.1, forward strand.
GTAGCCTCCCTGACAAACTTTAACCATTTTAAAATTACCATTATTATTTGTGGACGGAAGGGGTGCATGAACACCAGGTGCGTATGTGGAGGTCAGAGGACAATTTGCAGGAGTTGCTTGTTTCCTCTCACCAACTGGGTCTTGGAGTTTGGGCTCAGATTGTTAGGTTTGGTGACAAGTACCTTTACCTACTCCTACTGAGCCATCTCCTCAGCCCCAGACTTCGCTAAGAGACGGCCTTCCCCACCTTCTCTGTTCTTCTTTATACCTCACTCTGAGACACCTTAATGCCACAATTTGTATTTCCTGAGTGTCATGCTGCTCGGAGATGGGGACTGAACCCCATGAACCTGAACTCAGGCATCCAAGGAGTTTTCATATTAAACATGCATCTCCCGGATATTGCAATGACCATGAAAAAAATTCGATAAGAGGATGGTTTAAATAAGAGTAATGCAGCTAATATTACTGCCAAGTATGCAGAATACAAATATTAGTTTGCACAATAGAGCTCCCAAGTGTCCTTGCACGTGAACGGAAGCAGTATATAGTAGCAGTCAACAGCTGACAGACCACATGAGGGATATGAGGTCTGAAGAGCACTCAAGCTGCAGCAATGTGAGAAAATAAGAACACCAAGTTCCCAGGGTGAATGTGAACCTGCACAAAAAGGCAAAAGGAGTGGGTGTGTGGTGTCGGTTTGTGCTCAAAGGAAGCCCAATGCAAATTGTTATGTTTTGTATAGGAGCTAGTTACCAGTCTCCTTTTGTCAAGAACCTAGAGACCTTTTGCAAGAGGCTGAGCACCAAGTGGAGCCAAAGCTTTTTAGCAGTTTGATTTAGAGGAGGTGGAATGCTTACCACAGTACTAACCAGAGGGTGCTGCCTGCTCCCCAGGGTCTTTGAGACTTCCTGTCATTGCATCAGATGGAACACTTTGTAACAGAGGTGAGTCCTCACTTGAGTCTTTCTGAAGACAGAGATGGGGAGGTGGGAACAAGTGTGAATGATCAACTAACTGCCTTTCATGTTGTCCTCAAGCTGTGAGCTGACTAGAGTGGAGGAGAGGACAAGCTGCTGTAGAAAGAAAGAAGAACGAACACCAAGCATTAGGTTTAGAGGGCCTCTGAAAGACTCTACCCAGCAAGGTATCAAAGCAGATGCTTAGAATCATAGTCAAACTTTGGGCAAAGTACAGGGAATCTTATGAAAGAAGGGGGAGATAGCAAGACCTGGAGGGGACAGGAGCTCCACAAGGATACCAACAGAACCAAAAAATCTGGGCCCAGGGGTCTTTCCTGACACTGATACTCCAACCAAGGACCATGCATGGAGGTAACCTAGAACCCCTGCACAGATGTAGTCCATGGCAGCTCAGTCTCCAGATGAGTTTCCTCTTAATGGGAGCAGGGACTGTCTCTGACATGAACTCAGTGGCTGGCTCTTTTATCACCTCCTCCTAAAGGGTGGTGGGGCAGCCTGACCAGGCCACAGAGGAATACAATGCAGCCACTCCTGATAAGACCTGATAGGCTAGGGTCAGAGGGAAGGGGAGGAGGACCTCCCCTTCAGTGGACTTGGGGAGGGGAATGGGAGGTGATGAGGGATGGAGGGTGGGACTGGGAGGAATGAGGGAGGGGATTACAGCTGGGATACAAAGTGAATAAACTGTAATTAATAAAATAAATAAATAAAATTTAAAAAAGAATTCATGATGCTAAGTCCTGCTCTGCCATTTGAAAGATTCTTGGGAAACTCCTTCCCCATGAAATAGGAAGAATGTAATGCCCATTGACTGTGAGGGTGTCATAACACTCTTATTTTAATTTCTATCATTTTCTCAGTTCCTGGAATCCCTTTATCTTTTCTTCTGAATCACTGTTTCCAAATAAAACTTAAAATTCTAACTATTCTCTTTTTTCTCTTCTCAAGATCAGATCCTGATACCTAATATTTTCAGATTTAAGTGTCCATTCAAATGTTTTTCCAAATAGACAGACAGACAAACACACACACACACACACACACACACACACACACACAGAGAGAGAGAGAGAGAGAGAGAGAGAGAGAGAGAGAGAGAGAGAGAGAGAGAGAGAGAGAGAGAGAGAGAGAGAGAGGTTTTTGCTTTCAGCTTTGAAATACATACCATTTTCTCCCTGGTTATATACATTATTTACTTTGTAATTTGCTTGTTTCTCTGAATATCCAAACAAACCATCTTCTACATGGGTCAGTGATCAGTAGGGGCAGTGGACTGTATTGACTTAATTTTTCACCTAACCTACTTTATTTAGGGTTCTTAAAGATTGATACCTCCTTTCTACCCACTGACCAGAGGTAGGGGAGAAAGAAGGTTATAGGTAAATGGAGTTGTAGACCATTCTAGAAATAGTTCCTTGGGATGAGTCCACTCTTCGTTGTCCAGATACCAGCAGTCCAGTCCAAAGGCCAACACCAAGCAGCAACACTAATCAGCACAATTCAGAAGATTGGGACAAATCAGTGAAAGTCACAAGACTCAGTTGGATTGTCCCAAGAAATTATCTGGAACATTTCTCTCTGTGAAGTGTTGAAGCATGAATATCAACACAGCAATGTTGATCCAAGAAAGCAATGTCTCACTGTCCGTGGGCTTCTATTTATCTTCTCTCCTCAGAGTTTACCCATGGATGTTCTCAGCTGATCAAATTCAAGCCCCTCGAAAAACACAGCTTACAGCAAAACATCACGTGCCCTCTTACAAGACAGCTTCTTAAAAAACATCACATGACTCAACTGAATCTTCCAAAACACACACATACACACACACACACACACAAACACACACACACACAGAAACTTCTGCTTTAGGACTGCTTTTTTCATAAACTATGATTATGAAATGGTGCACCTCTCCATGCCCCTCCCAATGTCTTTCCATCAGCTTATTTATGAAGTCTTTCAGACCTGCAGTGTTATGGAGATTTTAGGGTCTGATCCTGTGTCTTGGCAGCCCTCACAACTTCGGTTCAGCTCCCTGTCTTAAGTGGGCCAATTAATGAGAACAGTAAGTAATAGTGAAAAAAAAAGATTTATTCAATGTGTACACATTGGAGAAGGAATAAAGAAGTCTGGTAACTGTCTCCCTCCTTCTGAGTCAATCATCAGGGTACTGCACTGAAGCTTACGTTTAAATAAAAGGCCCAAAGCATGCATAGCTAAGCAAAGCTGGTACAAGTTTGGTCCCACTTATTATTAAACACTTATTGTTTATCAGTTCCAAATTTTGCAAATTGCAAAACCATGTGAAATGTTTTCCTGGAACAGAATTTTTTTTGGCTGGCACCAGGGCTTTAGTTTTTCCCTTTTTGAAACAAACAAACAAAAATCGTTGGGCCAATTCCAGTTCCTTGGGTTCTATTGTTTCAATAGTGTGAGAGTCAAAGGGATTGGCACAAATGTTTCTTTACAGGAATGTTCAAATTATTTGTTTGTTTGTTTGTTTGTTTTCTTGCTTGTTTATTTATTTTGAGACAGGATCTCACTACATAGTTCTTGCTGGTTTAGAACTCACTATGTAGAACAGCCTGGCCCTGAACTCACAGAGATCCACCTGCCTCTGCCTGCTAAGTACTAGGAGTAATTGTGTGTGCCACCACACTGCTCTAGAATACTGTAATTTTAAACAACCATGTTAACATCTTTCTAAGTTTTTCAGTGTGATATAATGAAGGCTTTCCTGGTTGTAGCTTCCAGCAACCATTTTGTGTTCTAGATAAAAAGGCATTTAACTGGCTCACCTCCCTTTGCTCCTCTGCTGTTTCTGTTGTCTTGGGAACTGACATTACATCTGGAAGTACAGCATCAAGCTTCAGACCAGGAGGCACAAGAAAAAGGGCAAGAAATAGTATGGGGAAGTTTATGAGATGGTTTGAATGTTCATAGTCTCCCGTGCTTACTTGGTCCCCAGTAATGGCGCTGTTCTGAGACATTGTGAAGCTTTTGGGACATGAGGCCTGTCCTGTCTGATATAGGGCCTCGGGGACATGGTTAGAGAGTTATAGCCCACATCTTGTTCCTCTCTGCATCTCTGTTTCCTGATCTGTGGATAATGTACACGTTAATCCACAAGCTCCTGCCACTACTACTGATACCCCAGATGCCATTCATCCTTATGAAACATGATCAAAAGTAAATCCTTCATCCCTGAGTTGCTTTTTATGAGGTATTTGTTTGGAGTGATGAGAAAAGAGAGTTAACAGTCCAGTTTAGGAGAAAGAAATCAAGAACCTAGTAGAGTAATGGTAACCTTGACCAGCCTTGGTCTAACCAGGTATGTGAGACAGAAAAACTCATGTTTGTTTATGTTATTGCAGTTAGATTTTATGCTGCATAAAAAAAACTCTGTGCTAGTTGGCATCTAGGTTTTGGCCTCACGAAGTGGATGAAAGGTCTGTGTACAGACATAGGCAGTACTCTTAGTTTTAAATCTAAAATATAAACAAATTCTGTCCATTTTAACATCTCAGAATTTATTCACCACTCACTGCCTCACTACTACTACGTACTACCACACGTCTTATAGTCATGCAGTATTCTCCGTTTTATTTATTTTGTGGCGTCTCATACTTGTAATTACAGCACCTGGGATGGAGAGATAGGATGATGAGAAGTCATTGTCCATCCTTTTCTACTTATTGAGTTTCAGGATAACCTGGACTATATGACACCCCTTTTCAATAAAGGTCTCAAAGAAAAAGAATATCCAAGGCAGCTCCTGTAAAGACCTCTGAATCTCTCTTTTGGTGTTGTTTCTTCCTCTCTTGTATTCTATAGTGTCATTTCCAAACATCTCAGCCTCTTCAAACTTGAATTCTTGTCTCCTTTGTTCACGGGGATGTCTATGCTCAACACAGATACCCCAACTTTTTTTGCACTATGAACACCGACCTTAAGAGTGAGCTGGGGTAGCGGTAGGACTTGTCTCATTCATTTTCCTCTTATCAGGGGCCACAGTTCTTTATTACATGGTACCTAATGCTAGAAAATAATGGTAGTATGTGTCTATCTACTTCCCTAGTTTTATGTTATAAAGGTTCTGTAGTCACAACTGCAGGCAACCACAAACTCTTATCAGATATGTGTAGCATTCAGCCTCTATGCTAGTTACCTAGGTCAGAGTACACTGGCTTCAAAGGGAATAAAAGTGTTTACTTTGAGCAAATATGAGCGAAGCAATCATGGGCCAGAAATATGGACTCAAGTTTTTTTGTTTGTTTTGTTTTTTAGAAATTTGTCAGTCGTTGGTTACATGAACTTTATGTTAGTTATGGAACAAGTAAAACTCAGACATCAGAAACCAATGCACTTACCAAGTACAGTGCCAGAGACAAATTAGGTAAGCGTGTTATAGCAAGGTGGGGGAAATCTATGCCTTGCTTTAGATCCTGTCTGATGTCATTCTTAGCGTTTGGGTTGGTGGATACTAGTGCCTATTGAGAGAATATGTCAAAGGTTTTCTTGATGGTCACAGGAGTTTTTAGGTAAGATATAGAGGTGGGTGGTAAAGGGTTATTAAAAGATAGCTCAAGATAATTTTGGCTTTGCAACATTTCAGCTCTCCACAATAAAATCTAATCAGTTAATCAGTGTCTAGACTCTTCAACATAGGTGAAGCTTTAGGGGGAGCTTCAGTTCTTGTGGTAGAGGGAGTGAAACTCAGGCAGAGAACTAAAGGTTGTTTTCAAAGCAAGAAGCAGACTGAAGGTGTTTTAAACTGAAGGCTGTTCTTCCCACTCAATGCTGAATCCTTCCCCAGCTTCGCTGCTGTGAACAGCTATCCGCTCAGTTACCGTCTCTTCAGTCTCTGCTCTCTAGCATGATTGGTGTTGTGACACAGACACAGCAAGTCTCCCTCTAGCATCTCCCCAGATCCCACTCATGTTAACTGAGAAGGGTATTTCACAACCAAGTTCTTAGACTGCTCAGAAGAGCTAAGACCCATTTGATGCACTGTTTTGTAAGCTTTCTGATTCTCTTTACTTAGATGTCTGCTTTTGATTGCCCCAAATCCCTTCACCAACAGTCAATGAAAGAACCTGGTCTGTAAAAGCATGCTGTGAGCACATATTGTGGTCAGCATCACTGAAAGATATGGTTGATGCCTCTGCATGTCTGGCCCTGAAAAGAGGCTGAAGTTCACCAGTGTAGATATCTCTTTTTAGGAGCATCTTCTAGGGACCTGCTGTGGAGAAGGTTGGAGTCAGCATCATCTTCTTTTGCTAGAGTTTTCAGAACTACCACAGGAACAGAAGATAGTCGTGCCTGCAGCCGTATCTTTACCGTGGCAGCCCATTTCTTTT
>CM053744.1:88208568-88224817 GCA_028658305.1 Pachyuromys duprasi
GGTGGTAAGATGATTCCAATGGCTATCAGTTGTTCTGTTGCCCTGAATAAGTCTTTTATTGCCCAGGTTACCTAGTTGCAAATGTTTCTTATACCATGATCTTATTTGTCTTTGGGACACGATGTCTATATTTGGTTTGTTTGTTTGTTTTTGAGACAAGGTCTTCTTATGTAGCTTAGAGTGGCCCAAAACTAGTTATCTGGCAGAGGTTTATTTTGAACTTTCGATTCTCTTGTTTCTATCTCTTAGGTTCTGAGGTGTAAGCTACCATGTTTGGCTATACATGTTGACCAAAAATCCCTTTTCAGGTTGGCTGGCTTAAAATACAGAGTCTAATAGGCTTCTAGAGTGGCTACTTGTAGTTTCATTTTAATACCACATGTCTGCTAAATGCCATCTGTCCTCCACTGTCATGGCAATAGACACTTGACATAACAATGTCTGGAAAGAACCATAAAAAAATAAAGAAGAATGTGTTCTAATTCCTGGAAAATATCCACCCATTCCTAGAAAGGACAGGAATAGAGCCAGGCAGGAGGTCATGCATATAATCCTGGCACTGTGGAAACTGGGATGGGGGATGAAGAGGTCACGGTTAATCTCAGCTACACAACAGGTTAAGCCTGGCCTGAGGTCCTATCCAACTCTACCACCTTCCCCCACCAAAAAGAATACTCCTTTTCTTTATCAGCATATCTTTCCTCCTCATTTCTTTCATCTGATAACCTCTCATACCACAAAAAGCGGTGAGGTTGACTTGTGAGTTGTTTTTTTTCCTTCTATTCCTTGCCAAGAATAAATGTTCAGCTGCTCAACTGATCTTGTCATTGGTTCAGGGAAAGAAGGTTAAGCTTGGGAGCAAAATGAGTTATGTTTGCATTGAGCAGGCTGAACTCCCTCAAGGCTGCATCAGAGTGCAGCCTCTTGTTCTGTTTCCGTGCTTCCTTTATAAGTGACAATTTCTGATAACCAGCCGGTGCCCATACTGAGTCTTTATCTGCTTCCGTAGGACACAGTCTGTGTGGCAGGGCAGGGCTGCTGCCTGGACTATGGTATAGCTGCAGAACAGTCCAGTATTCTTGAATCCAAGAAAAAGGAAAGGACAGGCAGGAGACTGTGACTCTAGATGGGAAGCCTTGAAAATACAGGCTTCAGCAACTTGCAAAGCACATTCCCCCACTTTCTCTTTTTAACATTTGAGACAAGATCTCATATATCCCAGACTGGTTTTGAACTTACTATGTAGTAATGTAGCCCAGGCATTATAGGTGTGACCCACTATACCTGGCTTTCCTATGTGGTAGAAAATAGAAAAGAGCATTCAGAAAATATTTGGAAAACAATATATACTTATTCAGTACTTGGTTTGAGCTAAGAAATATGCTAGGTACTTATTATGCATTGTTACACTTCATCCTTCCAAGCAGTTCAATGGGGGGAGGTACTCTTTATTATTATTATCATCATTATTTTACACCCTGACTGGATTTTCCCTCCTTCCACTCCTCTTTTCCAGACTCCCCTCCCAACTCTCCTACCCCATCTATTTCTCCTCCATTTCTCTTTAGAAAAGGGCAGGGCTTCCATGGATATCAACCAAACATGGCATATCAAGTTTCAGTCAGACTAGGCACTCCTCCTCCTATTAAGGCTGGATGGATGAGGCAACCCAGTATGAGAAAAAGGGTCCCAAAAGACAACAAAAAGTCAGAGATAGCTCTGGCTCCTACTGTTAGGAGTCGCAAAAGAAGTTCAACATGTATGCAGAGGGCCTAGGTCAGTCCCATGAAGGGCTCATGGTTGTTGGTTCAGACTCTGTGAGTCCCTATGAGCTCTGGTGAGTTGATTCTGTAGGTTTTTTTTTTTTTTGTGGTGTCTTTAATCCTATCTTATACAGGATTATTGGAGCTCTGTAAAATGTTTGGCTATGGGTCTTTGTGTTTGTTTCCATCAGATGCTGAATGAATCCTCTCTGATGTCAACTGGACTAGGCAACAATCTATGGTAGTATGATTTCACTGACTCTCTCTCTCTCTCTCTCTCTTTGGTTCTATTCTATGTGTCTAGGTCCTGGCTCTCCATGCAGTGTCTGCAGTGGGCTCCCTCTAGTGGCATGGGTCTCAAGCTGGACCAGCCATTTTTTGGCCACTCCCTCAGCTTCAGTGCCACCTTACTCCAGCAGATCTTGCAGGCAGGACAAATTGTAGGTCAAAAGTTTTCTGGTTGGGCTGGGCTGGTGTCCTATTCTCTCCGTTGGAAGTCTTGTATGGTTACAGGAGATGATCAGTTCAGGCCCTGTATTTCCCACTGCTAGAAGTCTTAGCTAGCATCACACTCAGATTCCTGGGAGTTTCCGTTGCACTAGGTTTCTAGCTTGTCCCTGAAATGCTCGAAATTTCAATTGTCTCTCCCAGTACTCTCTTCCTCCATCTCCTCCCTCCCCGACTTGATCCCCCCAGGCCACTCTCCCACTCCTGCAATGTCTATTGTATTTCTCCTTCCCAGGGAGATTCATGCATCAGTCCTCGAACTCTCCTTGTTACTTAGCATCTCTGGGTCTGTAGAATGTATCATGATTATTCTTTACAGCTAATATCCATTTATAAGTGAGTAGATCCCATGTTTCTCTTTCTGGGTCAGGGTTATTTTTTTCTAGTTCCATTTGTTTGCCTGACAATTTCATCATGTCATCGTTTTTTAACTGTTGAGTATTACTCCACAGTGTAAGTGTGCCACATTTTCTTTGTCTATTGTTTGGTTGAGGGACATCAAGATTGTTTCCAGTTTCTGGCTACTAAAAATAAAAATAAAGCTGTTATGAGCAAGCTCTACTACAGATCTACAGTAATAAAAACCACGTGTCATTGGGATAAACACACAGGTGAATCAATGGAATCCAATCTAATATCTAGATATAAATCCACAAACCTGTGGACACCTGATTTTGGACAAAGAATCCAAAATTATACAATTGAAAAAAGAAACAATCTTTAACATATGGTGCTAGTCTGACTGGATGTTGACTTGTAGAAGAATGCAAATATATCCATATCTCTCAGCGCACATGAAACTCAAGTCCAAGCAGATCAAAGATCTCAGCATAAAACCAGATATATTGAACCTGGTTGAGGAATTGGGGACTAGCCTTGGATGCATTGGCACAGGAGACAACTTCCCAAACAGAACACCAATGGCACAGAAACTAAGACTGACAATTGTTAATTCATAAAGGAGACCTCATGAAACTGAAAAGCTTCTGTAAGGCAAGGAATACTGTCAATAGGACAAAATGGCAACCTACAGAATGGAAAAAAATATCTTCACCAACCCCACATCTGACAGAGGGCTAATTACCAAAATTATCAAGAACTCAAGAAATGAGACATCAAACCACTAAATAATCCAATTAAAAATGGGGTAGGAGCTAAAAAGAATTATCAATAGAGGAATCTCAGATGGCTGAGAATCACTTAAAGAAATATTCAACATCCTTAGCCACCAGGGAAATGTAGGTCAAAACGACTCTGAGATTCCATCTTATACTTGTCAGAATGGCTAAGAGCAAAACCGCAAGCTCATGTTGGTGAGGATATGGAACAAGGGGAATGCTCCTCTACTGCTAGTGGGAGTGTACAGCTGCTCTGAAATCAATATGGGGGTATACTTATTACACCCAGTTTATCAAGTCCTTGCTATACTCTGTCACTGAGAAGTTTGAACAGCTCCACAGTGAATGAAGAATACTCATCTCAGACCCTCTCAGCATCCATTCTTCATAGCATCAATCCCCAGGAGAAGTTTTGTCTCATGACTGGCTGGTGCTTACATCCTCCTCTCTCACTTTCTCCTTCAACTCTGAAGATCTCTCAGCCCCTCTCTCATCAAGCTTCAGGAGCAGATCAAAGACACATTTTGTGCCAATCTTTCACCTCAAGAAATAGAGGGGAAGAAGATCTAAGCCCACATCCTGTGTTTAAATAAAGTTCCCACGGATGGGTGTGTCAAAACAGGCAAATGTTTATGAACATCCTTCAGCTCATAACCAACCACTACACCTGGGCTTCCAATAGGTTTCCCATCTGTTCATCAGTAGTACACTGCCAGCAACTAATCTATTTCGTATAAAGACCAGCGAAGAGTGCACAAGGTGTCATTCATTTGTTCTTGTATTTATTCCTTTAATGGCTTACAGAGATGATCTTTCTTTTCTTTCTTCTTTTTAGTTCTTTTATAGGTCAGTGCTTAAGTAGCCTAGACTAGCCTAGAGCTATTCATCTTCCTGCATTTGCTTATAGACACTAGGACTACAGGTGTGCCCATGCTACCTGCCACACTCTGGCGTTTTGTCTGAGGCCCATCCCCTAAAGATACTGGAGTGAGGATGAAGAAACAAGAAATGGTCTTGGTTTCATATTCCACTCAGTGGAACAGAAGAGATTAAAATCTATTATTATGTAACTTTTTAACAGTTCAGGCATGCACACACTGTACAAGAGATTTTAGTTCAGATTTGACTAACCTCTTATGCAGAAAGAGTTTACAGACAAGGTGAGTATGGGGGGAGAATGTCATGAAATTCATTTTTTTCCCCAGTCCTTCATTAGGTCTGGATTTATTCAGGTTCTCTCAGTAGGGTACAGGCTTGCAGTTCTCACCTGTCTTCAAATACCTGTATTTAAACTCTGCGGTCCTTACACTGACCGTAAGGACTATTGGTTTCTTTAAACGTAATTCTGGTGGGTGTCTGCTTTGTAGGTGATCCTCTTAGCTATAGCCCATGGCAGCTTAGTATCCAAGTGAGTCCCCTAGTAAGGAGAAGAGGGACTGTCTCTGACATGAACTCAGTGGCTGGCTCTTTGATCACCTCCTCCTGAAGGGGGAGCAGCCTTACCAGGTCACAGAGGAGGACATGGCAGCCAGTCCTGATGAGACCTGATAGGCTAGGGTCAGATGGAAGGGGAGGAGAACCTTCCCTATCAGTGGACTTGGAGAGTGGCATAGGGGGAGAAGAGGGAAGAAGAGTGGGATTGGCAGGGAATGAGCGAGGGGGCTACAGCTAGGATACAAAGTGAATAAACTGTAGATAATATAAAAAATTAAAATGAAAAAAAAAAAAGTTGGAAAATTATCTCAGGACAGTAGGTAGCCTTGAAATGCCCACAACTGACCAGTAGATGGTGGTGTTCCCTTCATCTTCCCCTCAAGAATTTGAAGGACTATGGAAAAAAAAAAGCCACATCTTCTTTGACTTAGCACACTGTTACAAGATCTTTTGTACCAAGATTAGGCCTGACTGACCTAGACTTTAGAAAAGTAATGCAGAAGTAGACCCATAGCTTTAAGAATGCAAACATGTTAGCAAAAACTAGAAAAGAATCTTTCAGAGGCTCTCTATGATAGGCTCCTGTGCTGTTTCTTGATTTCTCCTACTTCCAATGTCCATCCCATTTCTTTCTAAGTGAGGATTGACCATCTTACTCTGGTACCTCCTTCTTGTTTAGCTTCTTTAGGTGTACGGATTTTAGTGTGTTTATCCTATATTATAGGTCTAATATCCACTTATAAGTATGTGTGTCTTTCTGCTTCTGGGATACCTCACTCAGGATGATCTTTTCTAGATCCTACCATTTGCATGCAAATTTCACGATTTCCTTGTTTTAAATGGCTGAGTGGTATTCCATTGTGTGAATGTACCACAGTTTCTGTATCCATTCCTTTGTTGAGGGACATCTGGATTGTTTCCAGGTTCTGGATATTATGAATAAAGCTGCTACAAACATGTTTGAACAAATGTCCTTGTTGTATACTTGAGCATCTTTTGGATATATGCCTAGGAGTAGTATAGCTGGATTTTGAGAAAGAACTATTCTTAATTGTCTGAGAAAGTGCCAGATTGATTCCAAAGTGGTTGTACAAGTTCACATTCCCACCAGCAATGGCTCATAACCAGCCCTTGGGCAGAGTACAGGAATCATATGAAAGAAGGGGGAGTTATTAAGACCTGGAGAGGACAGGAGCTTCACAAGGACCAATTATATCTGGGCACAGGAGTCTTTTCTGAGACTGATTCTCCAACCAAGGACCATGCATGGATATAACCTAGATCCCCTGCTCAAATGTAGCCCATGGCAGCTAAATATCCAAGTGGGTTTCCCTAGTAAGGGGAACAGGGACTGTCTCTGACATGAACACAGTGGCTGGCTCTTTGACCCTTCTTCCCCCACCCTGAGGGAGGAGCAGCTTTGCTAGGCCACAAAGGAGGACATTGCAGCCAGTCCTGATGAGAACTGATAACCTAGGGTCAGATGGAAGGGGAGGAGGACCTCCCTAATCAGTGGACAAAGAGAGAGGAAGAGAGAAGATGAGGGAGGAAGGGTGGGATTGGGACAGAATGAGGGAGGGGGCTACAGCTGGGATACAAAGTAAATAAACTGTAATTAATATAAAAAATAAAAATTTAATAAAACACTAGAAAAGATCACTTTGCTGTATTAAAGACAGGCCACCTCTGCGCCTGGCCTTGATCAGTGTTTCCTTTCTGGTTACTTGTTTTTGGAGCACCTACATTTCAAGGTTGTGTCGTTCCTTCCCCCTTCATGTGTGTCCAACTTTCTGAAATAACCCGTGCTAACAAAAAGTTGGAAAGCTTTCCACTTCCCCCTTTTTTCATAAGATTCCCTGCACTCTTCCCAAAGATTGGTTATGAGCCCTAGCATCTGCTTTGATACACTGCTGGGTAGAAACTTTTAGAGACCCACTGTGGTAGGCTCCAGTCCTGTTTCTTGCTTTCTCCCTCTTCCCATGTCCTTCCCATTTGCCTTTCTGAGTGAGAATTAATCATGTTTCCCTGGATCCTCCTTCTTGCTTAGCTTCTGTAGGTGTACAGATTTCGGTATGTTTATTCTATATTATATGTCTAATATCCGCTTATAAGTGAGTATATACCACGTGTGTCTTTCTGCTTCTGGGATGCCTCACTCAGGATGATCTTTTCTAGATCCCACCATTTGCATGCTATTTTTATGATTTCCTTGTTTTAATTGCTGAGTAGTATTCCATTGTGTAAATGTACTGCAATTTCTGTATCCATTCCTCAGTTGAGGGGCATCTAGGTTGCTTCCAGTTTCTGGCTGTTATGAATAAAACTGCCATGAACATGGCCGAGCAAATGTCCTTGTGTACTTGAGCATATTTTGGATATATGCCCAGTAGTTGTACAGCTGGATTTTGAGCAAGCACTGTTACTAATAGTCTGAAAGACATGGAAGGGACAAGAGCTCCACAGGGAGAGCAACAGAACTAAGATATCTGAGCCCAGGGGTCTTTTCTGAGACTGATACTCCAACCAAGGACCATGCATGGAGATAACCTAGAACCCCTGCACAGATATAGCCCACGGGAGCTCAACATCCAAGTGGCTATCCTAGTAAGGGGAAGAGGGACTGTCTCTGACATGAACTCAGTGTCTGGCTCTTTGATTACCTCCCCCTGACGGGGAAGCAACCTTACCAGGCCACAGAGAAAGGCAATGCAGCCAGTCCTGAAGAGACCTGATAGGCTAGGGTCAGATGGAAGGGGAGCAGAACTTTCCCTATCAGTGGACTTGGAGAGTGGCATAGGGGGAGAAGAGGGAAGAAGGGTGGGATTGGAAGGGAATGAGCCAGGGGGCTACAGCTAGGATACAAAGCGAATAAACTGTAGTTAATATAAAAAATTAAAATGAAAAAAAAAAGTTGGAAAATTATCTCAGGACAGTAGGTAGACTTGAAATGCCCCCAGCTGACCAGTAGATGGTGGTGTCCCCCTCATCGTCATCTACCAACAAAGCAATGCATCATGTCAGAAAAAGGGGAGAAATCACTAATGACTTTCTTTCTATCTCTCTCTTCTTCCATAAGATTCCCTGGCTATGAGTCTCAGCATCTGCTTCGATACCCTGCTAGGTAGAGTCTTTCAGTGGCGCTCTGTGGTAGGCTCCTGTCCTGTTCCACATCTTCTCCAGCTTCCCATGTCTATACTGTTTGCCATCTGAAGATTGAACATCTTCTCTAGGGTCCTCCTTGTTGTTTAGCTTCTTTAGGATATAGATTTGAGTATGTTTATCCTATTTTATATGGCTAATATCCACTTGTGAGTGAGTATATACCATGAGTGTCTTTCTGCTTCTGGGTTACCTCACTCAGGATGATCTTTTCTAGTTCCATCCATTTGCCTGCAAGTTTCATGATTTCCTTGTTTTTAATTGCTGAGTAGTATTCCACTGTACAAATGTACCACAATTTCTGTATCCATTACTTGGGTGAGGGACATCTAAGATGTTTCCAGATTCTTGCTAATGTGAATAAAGCTGCTATGTACATGGTTGAGCAAATATCCTTCTTTAGTTTACTGTGGTTGGGCCTGGTCAACTAGTTAAAATACCAAAATAGGTGCCTTCAGAAACATACTAGCACGTGTATGTTTGCAAGTGTGCATTCACAATGATCTCTGTGATACACTGTAGTTAACTTTTCAGCAGGGTAGGAAATACCCACCAAAGGCAGAAAGACCTCAGGACAAGCTACCAAAGAATGCCAAGCTGAAGTCAAGCGATAGGAGATTTTAACTTTAGGTTCATATTTAAAATGTAGGTGGTGTCTTGGAACTGTAATTAAACATTTCTGACATTTGTGGCCAGGTTTTTTTTTGTCTCTTAAAAGTGATTTCTAAATGTTTTGTTGTTGCAAAATATTCAAAATTCTTTCTTCAAATGAGATTTTATAGATATTTAATGTGCACAAATTGGTTGAAGGTGCCTGGAAACATCTTTTGCCAATAAGATTCTCCTTGACACTGACGAGTTTGGAGGAATTCCAGATCCCAGGAAGTTGATTTCACTTGAACAGGATAGTTGCTAAAGTTTTTGTCAGGTATTCCAACTAAATTGGTGACTAAAGGTTGTTATACATTCTGGTAATTGGTTTACATTGGCCAAATTGTAGAATCATGAAGGTATTAATCTCCAATTATAAAATGTTATATTTCATAGTATGGTCTGATTTTGTTTTGATACCTCAACATAGGATGAGTGTGATGAGCAAACCTTGCTGTAAGACTCACTGATCTAGGCACAATATTGGTCTCCTTTGATATATATGGGTCAGTATCTAAAGAAGGGTAGCCCTGGATCAGCTTCATTATTTGGAGAGCATAGCAAATGGTGGTGTCATCTCATAATCCATTCCATACAACCTTGGCACTCGATAAAACTGTACCAAATTAAAAATGAGTAAATCTAATCTAAGATCTAGGAGCCAGACAGGGATGTTGCATGGAACAGGAACAGACCATCTGGGAAAGTTGTGACTTGATAGTGAAGTTCAATTTCTGTACCATATTCTGGTGTTTTCTGTTGATCGTTCCATTTTTACTTATATACATTTATATATGTGTAATATATTAGTAAAATAATTTGTTTCAAAGAACTATGAGTCAGGTATGCTGGTTAAAACTTGTGATGCCAGTACTTAGGAATTGAAGGCAAAATGATAAAAAATTTTAGGCCAACCTAGTCTACATAGAGTTGGTGGTCAGGTCTACTTAAGACCTTATACAGAATAGTATGCAACAAGTCTAGAAAATTAACACTAATTACTCACTATTCATGGAAAATTCCTCATGGAGTAATTCTCACTAAATGCACACTATTCATTACTCACTATTCATAATCCCTGTGCTGGATAGTTTGATGTCAACTTGATACAGGCTTAAGTCATCTGAGAAGAGAAAACAACACTAAGAAAATTCCTCCATCGGAGCAGTCATAGGCAGGCTTATCAGGCATTTTCTTAATTAGTGATTGATGTGGGGAAGGCTCCGCCCATTGCAGGTGGGACCACCCTCGGACTGGTGGTCCTGGGTTCTATAAGAAAACAGGCTGAACAAGCCATGAGGAGTCAACCAGTAAGCAGCACTCCTCCATGGCTCTGCACTAGTTTCTATTGTGTTTGAGTTTCTGTGCTGACTACTTAGATGATGAACAAAAATACGGAAGCATAAGTCAAATAAATCCCTTTCTCCCCAACTTGCTTTTTGTTTATGTTGTTTCATTGTAGCAATTGAAACCCTAATGAAGACAAGCTGGTACCATGATTATGGGGTATTGTTTTGACAGACCTGATTTTGGTGTATTGGGGAAGATTGTGGAAGGACTTAACACTTTGTGCAAGAAGAGCCATTAGTGAGTTGTCTATATGAGTTTGGAAGGTAAAAATATCGGAGACAATGCATGACAGTGGAGGCCTGGTTTGTGAAGTTTCAGAGGGAAGCTTTAAGTGCTCTGTTGGGAGCCATTTGTTATTTTTAATTAAGATTTTGTGGTTCTGGTAACTGAAAAATCAGCTGTGGTTAACAATATACTACTAAAGCTGAACTTTTGCTTTGCTGGAATATTCCATGCTGGTCAACTACAGCTGAGAAATTAGTGGTGAATAAGAAGAGACCAGAATTTTTGAGGTGAAATCTTCTAGGAAGTGTTTCCTTAGAGTTGGCACACAGGAAATGTGATCCAGAGGTGGCCAGAGTTGTACCTCATGTTGACAGCTGACTTTGATAGTGCAAGAATCAGCTGTACTGGCAGTTGAAGTCTCAGGATGGAAAAGGTCATGCAGAGAGATTGAAGACCATGAGGACAGCAAGGCTAGTGGTGAAAGTGCATCCCAGTTGTAGCAGAAGTCTCCAGATATTTGGAGATAACAGTATCAGAGCATGACCACCAAAAACAGTATCAGCCATGGAGTAGAGGCAGCCAGAGCCAAGAAGACAAGCTGTGTTGCAGAAGACAGAGCTAGAGAAGTGATCCAAGCCCATTGGAGGAGCCTAGAAGATCATGACTGAATCCTGGATAACGGAGGTTGAACTATTTATACCTTTGGAGTATGTTTTTTCTTTGATTTGTTCATAACTATGCCTGGCTTTTCCCTCTTGAAATAAGAAAGTATTTATTTTTGATTTTATGGAAGCCCATAGTTAAAAGACTTCAAATTTTTAAAAGTTTTGAATTTTAAAAAGTCTGGTAATTTTAAACAGACTGAATGTTAAAGTGTTTGAATTTGTAAATGTAGACATTTTAAAGTTATTCACTTTTTTCTGATTTTTATTTTACAATTTATTCACTATATATCCCAATTGAAGCCCCTTCCCTCAACTCCTCCTAGTCCCACCCTCCTTCCCCTAGTCCACTGAAAGGGGTAGTTCTTTTCCTTTGCCATCTGATCATAGCTTATCAAGTCTCATCAAGACTGCCTGGGTCCTCTTCCTCTGTAGCCTGGCAAGGCCACATTGCCAGGGGCAAGTGATCAATGAGTAAGCAACTAAGTTCATGACAGAGGCAGGCCCTCTTACTCAGGGGCCCACATGGAGACTGAGCTGCCAATTGGCTACATCTGAGCTGTGCCTAGGTCCTCTCCATATATGGTCCTTGGTTGCTACATCAGTCTTTGTAAGACCCTTTGGGCTCAGAAATTTTAGCTTTGTTGGTGTCCTTGTGGGGCTCCTGTCCACTCCATGTCCTTCTATCCCCACCCCCTTCTTCCATAAGACTCCAGGTCCTCTGGCCAAAGATTAGTTGTGAATCTCAGCATCTGCTTCAATTCCCTGTTGGGTGGAGCCTTTCAGATGACCCTCTATAGTAGGCTCCCATCCTGTTTCCTCTCTCACTCCTCTTCTGGTGTCTATCCCCTTTGCTCTTCTGAATGAGGATTAAGCATCCTTATTGTTCAGATTCTTTAGGACTATAGATTTTAGATAGTATATGGTTAATATCTACTCTTAAGTGAATGTATACCATACCTATCTTTCTGTTTCTGGGTTATCTCATTCAGGATTAACTTTTATAGTTCCATCCATTTGCCTGCAAATTTCATGGGTTTCCTGTTTTTAATAGCTTAGCAGAATTCTGTTGTGTAAATGTACCATAATTTCTGTGTGAATTCTTTGGTTGAGGGCTTCTAGGCTGTTTCCAGATTCTGGCTATTACAAATAAAGGTGCTACGAACATAGTTGAGCAAATGTCCTTATTGAATGGTGGGTCAATTTTGGGGTATATGCCCAGGAGTGGTGTAGCTGGATCTTGAGGTAGTGCTATTCCCAGTTTTCTAAGAAAGTGCCAGATTGATTTCCAAAGTCGTTATACAAGTTTGCACTCCCACAAGCAATGGAGGAGGGTTCCTCTTTCTCCACATCCTCTGCAGCATGTGTTGTCATTTGAGATTTTTCTTTTTTAATTAATTTTTAAAAATTTTTATTTATTACAATTTATTCACTTTGTATCCCAGCTCTATCCCCCTCCTTTATCCCCTCCCAACCCACATTCCCGCCCTCTTCTCCTTCCATGCCCCTTCCCTATTCCACTGATAGGGTAGCTCCTCCTCCACTTCTGTCTGACCCTAGTCTATCAGGTCTCATCAGGAGTGGCTGCATTGTCTTCCTCTGTGGCCTGGTACGACTACCCCTCCTCAGGTGGAGGTGATCAAAGAGCCAGCCACTGAATTCATGTCAGAGACACCCCTGTTCACCTTACTAGGAAACCCACTTGGATACAGAGCTGCCATGGGCTACATCTGTGCAGGGTTTCTAGGTTATCTCCATGAATGGTCCTTGGTTGTGGTATCAGTCTCAGAAAAGATTCATGGGCCCAGATTTCTTGGTTCTGTTGCTCTCCTTGTGGAGCTCCTGTCCCCTCCAGATCTTTTTATCTCCCCCTTTTTTCATAAGATTCCCTGCACTCTGCCTAAAGTTTGGTTATGAGTCTCAGGATATGTTTTGATACCCTGCTGGGCAGAATCTTTCAGAGGCCCTCTGTGGTATGTTCCTGTCCTGCTCCTGTTTTATCCATCATCTTTGCCTTTCTGAACAACATTTGAGCATCTTACCCAGGGTCCTCCTTCTTGATTAGCTCTTTTAGGTGTACAGATTTTAGTATGATTATCCTATATTATATGTCTAATACCCACTTGTAAGTGAGTATATACCATGTGTGTCTTTCTGCTTCTCAGATACCTCCTTCAGGATGATCTTTTCTAGTTCGCACCATTTGCCTTCAAATTTCATGACTTCCTTGTTTTTAAATTGCTGAGTAGTATTCCATTGTATAAGCGTACCAAAATTTCTGTATCCATTCCTCAATTATACTATATATATTTATATACACATATTTTATATATATTATAAATGACATATAATATGTTGCTGATGGTGGTTCTTTCTGTTTGTCTGCTTTATGTTTTGTTAGGAGAAGGGGATGAGGGGAAGAGAGAGGGAGTGTGGGACTGGGGGAGTTGAGGGATATGGTATTTTAATCAGGATTTATAATGAATTAAATGTGACAGAAAAAAAAGAAACCTGTCCCCCACCATTGGTTAGGCGCCCCCTAAGAAGACCAAACTGCTCATCAGCAACATGTGTGCAGGCGTCCTAGGTCCAGATGATGCATGCTCCTTAGTTTATATCTCAGTCTCTGAAAACTCCCGTGGCACTGGGTTAATTGCCTTTGTTGGTCTTCTTGTGGAGTTTATGCCCCCTCCAGATCCTTTCATCTTCCCCCCC
Organism: Pachyuromys duprasi; assembly: GCA_028658305.1. Classification (NCBI taxonomy): domain Eukaryota; kingdom Metazoa; phylum Chordata; class Mammalia; order Rodentia; family Muridae; genus Pachyuromys; species Pachyuromys duprasi. The sequence goes on from CM053744.1 coordinate 88,222,153, forward strand.
AACACTTCCACAGGAACCCCAGAGTTCTGCCCCATGCTTGGCTGCAAGTTCTAGCATCTCTCTGGATTTACTGCTGGCTGGGACCTCCCAGAGGATAGTCAAGTTAGGTTCCTGTCTGAAAGCACAGCAGAGTATCATTAATAGTGTCAGTGGCTGGCACTCTACCATGGGGTGGGTCTCAGGTCTAGCCAATCATTGTTTGGACTTTCCCTCAAACTTTGTTCCCTCGTTATCCCTGCACTTCTTGTAGGCAGGGTAATTTTTGGATCAAGGTTTTGTTGGTGGGTTGTTGTTTCTCTCCTTCCATTAGTCCTGCTTGCCTAGGAGGTGGTTACTTCAATCATCGTATCTCCCAGCCCTCCCTCATCCCCATTAGCAGTCTCAGCTAGAGTCACACCCATATCCTCCCAGGAGCCTACTCTGTCGACCTCCAGCTTGATCAAAAGATGTCCCTCCCCAGTTTCCCTTCCTGTTCCCAGCCCGCTCACCTCCCGCTCCAGTTCTCCCCATATCTGATTCCCCTCTCTTGTTTCTTTCCCCATTCCATCTCCTGCCAAGTTCCCTCTCTTCATCGACTTCCATTCTCTATTCTATTTCCCTTCTAAATGACATTCCAGCACCCTTCCTCGGGCCTTCCTTGTTATTTTGCTTTTGGGGGTCTGTAGATTGTAGTGAGTACATACCATGTGCATCTTTCTGGGTCAGGATTACCTCACTTAGGATGATCTTTTCTAGATCCATCTATTTGCCTGTAAATTTCATAATTTCCTTGATTTTAATAGCTGAGCAATATTCCATTGTGTAAATATACCATAATTTCTGTATCTATTCTTGGTTGAGGGATATCTAGGTTGCTTTGACTTTCTGGCTATTATAAATAAAGCAACTATGAGCATATTTGAGCAAATGTCCTTGTTGTATGGTGGATTATCTTTTGGGTACATGTCCAGAAGTGGTATAGCTGTGTCTTGAAATGGAGATTTTTGTAAATCAAAAGACACTGTCAATAGAACAAAATGTCAGCTGACAGATTGTGAAAAGATCTTCACCAATGCTACATCAGACACAGGGCTGATATGAAAAATATGCAAAAAACTTTAGAAATTAAACACCAACAAATCAAATAATCCAATTAAAAATGGAGTACAAAACTAAACCAAGAATTCACAGCAACATTTTCTACCAGTCAGAATATTTAAGATCAGGGGGATCCAAGATGGCTGCCATGAGAGGACACAGTGTCTGAGGAGTAAGACAGCAGAAACAATGCAGCGACTAGGACACTGAACTCTGGGACCTAAAACAAAAGCATTTGTGATTGCCAGGTGAGCTGAACTCCTAGGTGAGGAAATCAAGTGGGAAAATCCTAGGAACACCCAGTTATTCCCCGGAAAAAACTCCGGGTGACTGGCAGTGCACAGCTCTGATCTGAACGAGCAGCTGCGCTGGGCGCCAACAGCCGCCATACCAGACTGGGTCACACAGTCTCCAGGCCAGACTGAGGAGGACCCGGATACCATTTTGACTGACCTGCATACTGCGGTCACACACTGCTCAGCTCCGCCAGCAACCACCTCAGTCCGTGTGTGTATGTCCACGGGCCAGTCTGAAAAGGACCTGGGTTCTGTTTCAACCGGCAGGCATAAGGCAGGCACACACTGATCACCTCTGCCGGCAACCACCTCAGTCCCTGTGTGAACACGGGCCAGACTGAGAGGGCCTAGGGGATCATTTTGACCGACCTGCACACTGCAGGCACACACCGATTGCCTCTGCCGGCAACCAACTCAGTCCATCCGTGTGTGTGTGTGTGTGTGTGTGTGTGTGTGTGTGTGTGTGTGTGTGTATGTATGTATGTACACGGGCCAGACTGAGAGGGCCTACGGGACCGGTTTGACCTGCCTGCATACTGCAGGCGCACACTGCTTGGGTCTGCCAGCAACCACCTCAGTCCATGTGTGTGTGTCCACGGGCCAAACTGAGAAGGCCGCTGGCACCATTGCAGACCGACCTGCATACAGCGGGTGCACACTGCTCGGCAATGCCTGCAACCACTCCAGACCAAGTGTGTGTGCCCCAAATATCATCTCAGACCATGGTGCACAGTCCCTGGCCCAGAAGGGGGCGCCAAGTCTCCAGTCCAAGGGAGAGCCCTTAGCAGCAAGCCCAGGGCGGAGCATGGAGTCCCCAGCTGACATCTCAAACCGGACACTCAGCCTCTAGCACAGAGTGAGGAGCCAAACCTCCAGACCAGAGGGGTGACAAGCCTGCGGTGCTCACAGCTTCTAGCACAGAGTATGAAGCCTGGCACACAGAGCCCACAACAGTGTTCAACTGAGACAACAACACACACTATCAAACCACTGGAACTCTCTGATCTTCTTGAAGAATACTCCTGACAGAAGAGACTGACAGTTCCAGTCTGAAGTTCAGCCTAAAAGCACAAACAGCTCCTTGATTATATATAAACAATGCCCAGAAATCGGCAAAAGAACTCACCCAACAAAAATCAGGACACCATGGCCCCACCAGAAACACCCAAAAGCAGTGGAGATTTTAATTCAGCGGAGACACAGGAAAATTATGTTAAAGCTATGATTATGCAGATATTAGAGGAACAAAAAGAGAGACAAAAAGAGGAAATGAACAAGGCCCTCAAAGAAAT
>CM053744.1:88225317-88247592 GCA_028658305.1 Pachyuromys duprasi
ATGCCCCGCCCCTAGTCCACTGATAGAAGATATCTTCCTCCCCTTTCCTCTGATCCTACTCTATCAGGTCTCATCAGGAGTGGCTGCATTGTCTTCTTCTGTGGCTGGGTAAGGCTACTCCCCCTCTCAGAGAGAGTTGCTCAAAGAGCAGGCCAATCAGTTAATGTCAGAGACAGTCCCTGTTGTCATTACTGTGGAACCCACTTGGACACTGAGCTGCCATGGGCTACATCTGTGCAGGGGTTCTAGGTTATCTCCATGAATGGTCCTTGGTTGGAGTATCAGTCTCAGGAAAGACCACTGTGCCCAGATTTTTTGGTTCTGATGCTCTCCTTGTGGAGCTCCTGTCCTTTTAGAAGCCCAAAATCTTAGCATGGAAGAGGTTAAAATAAAGCTCTTCCCACTTGGGGAAGAGCAATGGGATGAATCAGAACATTTTTCTTGTGCAATGATGATGGGCATGCTGAGAGTGACTTTGAGTCTGTGAAGTGACATTTATGTACTATTGACCTAATCCTGCTGTCACTTACTTGTACTAGACACCCCTAGGTCATTCTTCAGCTTAGAAGTCAGAGGGAAATTGCCGTGGTTACAGAAAGAGCCATTGATGTCATCCATGCCAAGGTCCCAGACCATGGCACCTGCAAAGCCATTCTGCTGAAGCCAGTTGGCCTGGTTAGGGAGAGAGAGTAAGACCATTTGGATTTCTGCTACTCATGTATGGGGCTTCTGTATATCCAAAGGACGGTACTCACCTTCAGATGGAAGCTTTTGATATTGTCATACCCAACCCACTCATTGTTGTAAAATGCATAGGGAACTTGCTGATGACTATCCCAGACCTGAGTGGCTCCTTTTTCCAGGAATTCACAAATCTTTAAAATGAAAAGAGACCAAAATTAAACTACTATGCTATGAAAAAAAATTGTGTTATTTGATATTCTTTGTTCCTCATTTTTGGTGGATGTTATTTGTTGGTAAACACAGTGAGTTACACTTTTTAGTGGGTTGAGCAAGAGCTTCCTGTTAGAAAAAATCTCTACAAATAAACTGTATTAAAAGTCACTTTTCCTTTCTTTTGTTTGCATTTGCTTTTTATTCCATTATTTTATTTTATTTTAGGTACGGCCTAGCTATATAGCATAGACTAAGTTTACAGTAGTGTATTTTCTACATATATGGACTAAATAATGTCTAAGGTGTGTGGCACCACGGTTGCCAGAACTATTTAGCCATTATTTTCCCATACCCTTCTAGAGATTGTACTCACAGTCAATTTCTTTAAGAAATGAGCTGGTGCTCAGATGAACACTCGGCTTCTGTTATTTTCAGATGCCCATCTAAGTCCAGATCTGAGCACTGGATTAACAGAATCCACTGCAGAGTGATACTTTTTTAAATAAGTTTACCTTTCCTCTGTGCTAATATGCGTATCCATCAGGATGTGGTCAGGTACATGAAGAAATGCTCTTTAATATTACACACTCTACATTTGCATTAATGGAGTGGTGTACAATACAATATTTTTTGGCTTTATGATTAGAGCCGTAGGAACTGGAGAAAAATGGGTGTCCATATTCACCTGATTCCACCCTCTTGTCCAAGCTAGAGCACAGTTCTGAACCTGAAACTAAAACAACCCTGAAGAGCCAACTTACTAACCTCATAGTAGGCCAGGATCCCAGGTTTCTTTGTGTAGGTGCCTGCAGTGCCAGGGCCTGTGGTTGGAGCACCAATTCCATGTTTAGAGGGGTACATCAAGGAGAAAGTTTGTCCAAATGTTGGGAAGCCAACAATCAGCTTATCAGCTGCAGCACCATTTTCCTCCCAGTACTTCATGATGTCATTCTGAAACAGAGCCAGAAATAAGAGCACTCAGACGGCTGATGACTTGTGGTTATATTTGTTAACCTTTTGCTCTAATAACAGTTTCTGTGAGTGAAGACAGATTAATTAGAGGGTTTTTTTTGAAAATGTATCACTAAATGTAATGTTAATGATTTTTTTGTTTTGTTTGTTTTATTGGAAACATTTATTTATTTTATTTTATTTTTTTGTTATCAATCACAGGTTAGGTACTTTGCATCCCATGCGTAGCCCCTCCCTCATTCCCTCCCACCCTCCCCAACCCTCCCTCATCTCCTCCCCGCCCCCTCCAAGTCCACCAACGGGGGAGGACCTCCTCCCCTTCCATCCAACCCCAGCTCATCCTGTCTATTGGAAACATTTATAATGAATCAAATTTAGGTTGACAATGTCCAGGAAATTTTAAGAAATTTCCGAAAGTGTGCAGATAAGAATATGTGAACATTTGTGCAAGACAGAGACTTCCTTATACCAGAGGCTATAACCATTACCCATGTTAGCTGATTGTGTTCTCCTGTTTTCACTAATAAATGAAAATTCTAAATCTAAAGAAAAACACTCTAAAATTACTGATATTCTTCCTTCAAATTTGCAAGATATTCATTTGCATAAAGTACCAAATCAAATACCATAGAAGCTGTGGCTCTGATGAACCAAGTTATTCTAAAATATTGCAAATGTACTTTCAGTGTTTCTTATATCATTGGCATATGTGTAAATTTAAAAAATAAAATTATTCAAAAAATATGAGTGCTTTTTCATTTTTTTAAAAACATGACTTGCATTTTTACTTTCAAATGTTAGACAGCTATAGAATACCTACAAATGATTGATAATGTCATTCTTCAATATTTCTTGGCCATCTTCGGTCATTTTTTAAAAAAATTTACAGTTTATTCACTTTGTATCTCATTCAGAAAGGCAAAGAGGATGGACATAGAAGGAGGGAGAAAACAGGGAACAGAACAAGACCCTACCACAGAGGGCCCCTGAAAGGTTCTACCCTGCAGGGTATCGAGGCAGATGCTGACTCATAGCCAAACTTTGGGCACAATGCAGGGAATCTTATGAAAGAAGTGGGAGATAGTGAAACCTGAAGAGGACAGGAGCTCCACAAGGACAGTAACAGATCCAAAAGTCTGGCACAGGGCTCTTTTCTGAAATTGATACTCCAGCCAAGGACCACTCAAGGAGATGGCCTGGAACTCCTGTATGGAGATGGCCTATGGTGGTTCAATATCCAAGTGGGCTCCATAGTAATAGGGACAGGGACTGTCTCTGATATGAACCAATTGGCCTGCTCTTTGATCACCTCCCACCTGAAGGGGGAACAACCTTACCAAGCCACAGAAGAAGACAATGTAACCACTCCTGATGAGACCTGATAGACTTGGATCAGAGGGAAGGGGAGGAGGACCTCCCTTATCAGTGTACTGGGAGAAGGACAGGGGTGGGAAAGAGGGAGTGTGGGATTGGAAGGGAAGGAGGGAAAGAGGTATAAGGGGATACAAAGTGAATGTTAATGAATTTTGGCCGGTAGCTGAGAAGACTGCTGAAGTTCTATTTATTTTATGCCTTAATTTCCCACAATTTATAGTATCTCTAATATGGTCTGAATTGCATCTTTTCAGTGTCTTACCACACTGAGGTAGGTGTCAGTTTCAGTAAGGGAGTTGTAGAGCGGACTGTTTTCTCCAGTTTGTCTCTCCTTATAGTCATGAAGATTATAGGTCATGACCAGGATGTTGTCCAAGTGCCTTGAGAAAAAGAAACTCTTAAATCATTTTTCACATTTATTCAGAAAAAAGAACTATTTCCCAAAACCTGTACACAAAGCACTAGAGCAACAAGACCCTCTCAAGATTAGTGTCCTCTCTCTGAATTCCAAGAGGTGACAGGGAGCATGAGGAACCACTTACCGAGACAATTGGGGGATGTCATAGGCAAATTTATCGATGGAAATGTCACCAGCTACTGTGGCAGTGACCAACAGCCTTGGCTTTCTGCTCTCCTTGGATTTCTTCTGAAAAGCTTGATGCATTTCCTATAGAACATTTAAGTTTAAGTCACATTCATGTTGCCTATTGAAACCATATTTTCTATGTATATACAATTGTATAATATTTTAATACATTTTTTATATTTTTCTTTATATTACTGTGATACCATTATCAATAAATTCATTAAACAATTTGGCAGATATATAATAAAAATGGATACTAAAACATTTCACTATTCCCCACTTCAATTTCTTATACAGTCATTCAAAATCTACATTCCAGGTTTCTGGTCAGAGATTCCCCAATCATCTCCACACTAAGGAGTTTTGTTTTCAGGCTTTCCTTCTGGCCAGTTTTCCATGGTGGAAAAAACTTTTTCTACTTACTCAGTAGCTGAAGTATGTCATAAGACTGAGATTTGATGGAATGAAATGTAGAGTTAGAGAAATCCAAATAGAAATCCAAAGATGACTGGGTGACAAATATCAATTTCAGAGGAAATCAACATCTATTAATGTCAGTCCTAATAAAAAATTGTTTTGATATGATGCAAATGAATTTCTAAGAGAAAGCTCACAGACATTACCATATAGATCAATGGCTATTTGACTAAGAGTTTTCACTGCATGGATAGATAAATGTTGTAGCACATGTCCAATGTTAACCCCATATATGTTACACTATATGTAGTCTATTTTCTGTTGTTCTGATGTCAGATCTAGGAGCAATGACTAGGAATCATAACTGTAGAAAGAAACTGTTTCCCTTGAAAGCAGAGGAATTGTGTCTGATGGTTAGATCTATTAAACACAAGTGAACTAGAGTTCACTTAGTGTCTTAATTTGACACTATTTGAAATAGCTGAGGATCTGGTATATATGAGTGGTATAAAAATGAATCTGCAAATGGAAGCATATATCAGTGGTATAACAAACTGAAGAAAAAAGAAAAGAATAAGAAAGCAAATCTAGAAAGTAAAGGTTCTGACTTGCAAAGGGTTAGATGTACAAACCAACTACATAGTCTTTAATTTTACATTATTTACTCATTTTGCCTCATGATCACCTACTGCTGCTGATAATATTAGTAAAGTAAATTATCTAAATTTCTTTTGCATGCACTCTTGGTCAGTAACCACCAAAGACACTTTGTGCTTCTATATTCAGCCCATTTGCAGATATTTAAGAATTCTTATTCAAAATCTCCTTGTCTATGTTTACCATCTTTCTTAACACTCAAATGGTCCCTTTAGAAACACTGGGTTCTCTATTTCTCCACAAAATGCTCCCCAGGTCCTAGTGACACCATCTCCACTATCGTTTTGTATACCTGACACTCTACCTCAGTTTCTAACCTTTTTTGTTGCAATCTTCATTTTCCATTGTTGACTTCTGTGGCTTTCTGCTTGCGCATGCCTCCTCACCTTTTCCGTGGTTTATGGTTAATGTCTGAATAATCACCCAAACATACACATGCTCTAACACCACTTTACTATCTTTAATCTTTCAGACAATTCTGAAGTATGGAAAAATCCAAATATGTGGATATATTCAAAGTGCCTCATGATCAGAGGTTAGCTGTTTTTGAAAACTCAGGTTCTACCACACTCACATCCTGTGTCCTATTCCTAACCTATTCATTTTAACTCTTCAAGACTGAGGTCAAGCACCAACATGGTAAGTTCTTTCTCATCCTGATATAGCAAAGACTTGATAACAACTAGCTGCTGGAAAGTTTGCACTGTAGTTACCTTTATCATGCCAGATATTTAAACGAGCTTTTATTGTGGCTATGGTTTCAGGATCCTGCCTAAGATATGTATTGTTCAAATCTAATGATCCTCAGTCTTCTCAGTTTTATCCTAGTTCCAATATTTTTCATAAACCATGCCTTACTCATTGAAGACAAACACTCTCAATGACTCTAAGATGTTGGTGGCCAACACACATGGTGTCTGAGTTGCAGGTGCTCAGAGACTGGAGAGCAAGTGAATAGCCATGCTGCTGAGTCCAAAATGCCAGTGTCTGTGTTTTCCCAGTGAAAGGAAGGATCCCAGTAATAAGGACTCATGGTTCCTGCCTACCAGAGGACAGCTTCATTGTCCCAACATTTGATCATCGTGAGACTTCGAACTACTTGAGGATGATTTTTAAGAAATGCATGGTCCCAACCTCTGGCCACTGACTCCTCCTGCTTTCCTGAGGACAACCCCTGGATTCTAGGTCATGGTCCTAGCCATGATGCCACAGTTTTACCCTTCTCCCTGACAACACCTGCCAGACAAAGGATTACTCATGGTATCCTGCTAAGATGAGGACCAGAAGCTCAGTGATAATGGAGTATGGGCATGGCTGTACTGCAGAAACACCAGTGTCTCTCTGTGTTTTCCTGGAGATAGGTGGCCAAGCATGCAAGTGTGCAGCTTTAGGCCTCCTGGCTATTCCTGCCATCCCAAGAATGGATCCAGATTCCATGGACTCACAGATATAGCCTATAATCCTTTGTTCTACTAGCTTCCTGTGGAGACTTGTTGGACCTCAGGATCATACAAGTTAGACAACTCCAACATGCCTGTAGTTCCAACTGAGGCACAGCCGAAAGAGAAGAGCTGCAGGCTATTTGCTGAGATCTAGCCTCCAAATCATGACTCAGGTCTCCCCCTGCATGCCAAAGAAGTCCAGCAGGCACCAGGAACAACCAGCCAACACCAAGGACAACCGGATGGTGAAAGGCCAGGATAAGTTCACAATCAAAAAAAGTCAGGGCAAGATGGCACCACCAGAAACCAACTATCCTACTACAGCAAACCCTGGGTAGCCTAACACAACTGAAAAATAAGAAAATGAACTTAAGTCTATATGAAGCATGGCAGAAGCCTTTAAAAGGGAAACAAGTAAATCCCTTAAAGAAATACAGAAAAACACAATCAAACAAGTGGGGGAAATGAATAAAATGTTTTAAGACCTGAAACTGGAAAAAGAATCAACAATGAAAACATAAACTGAGGAAATCCTCGAGATGAAAAGCTAAGGGAAGAGAACAGGAACTACAGGGGTAAGGATCACAGTCAGAATACAAGAGATGGAGGAGAGAAACTTAGACATAGAAGATACAACTGAAGAGATCTATACAACTGTCAAAAATATTAAATCAAAAAATTATTTATATATTCTGGATATTAGCCCTTTGTCAGATATAGGGTTGGTGAAGATCCTTTCCCAGGACAATTAAAAAATATTAAAAGCTGAAAGAGAAAAATGGCAAGTAACATATAAAGGCAGAGCTATCAGAATCACACATGACTTCTCAACAAAGACTCTAAAAGTCAGAAGGGCTTACACAGATGTCTTGCAGACCCTATATGACCACAGATGTCAGCTTAAATTACTTTACCAAATAAAACTCTCAATCACCATAGATTGAAAAAATATTATTTGACCAAACCAAATTTAAACAATATCTATGCTCAAACAGAATATACCAGAAAGAAAACTCTAATCCACGAGATTGACTATACCCACAGAGGATATAATATCTCTCAACTTCAATGGACTAAATTCTGCAGTAAAAAGATACAAGCTAACAGAACAGATGCATACACAGGATCTATCATTTTGCTGCATACTAGAAACACCCCTCAGCAACAAAGATAGACTTTACTTCAGAGTAAAAGGCTGGAAAAGGTTTTCCAAGCAAACAGACCCAAGAAGCAAGCTGGAGTAGCCATCCTGATATTTAATAAAATAGATTTTAAGCCAAAATTAATCAAAAGAGAAGAGGAAGGACAGTTTTTTTATTAAAGGAAAAAAATCCACCAAGAGGCATGTGGCTGTAATCCCAGAACTTGGGGAGGCAGAAGCAAGCAGATCTATGTAAATTCAAGGCCAGCCTGGTCTACAAAATAAGTCTGGAACAGCCAAGAATACACAAAGAAACCCTGTCTCAAAACAAACAAACAGAAACAAAAAAGAAAGAGAAAAGGGATGAAAGAAAAGTAAAGAAAAAAAAAAAGAAAAAAGAGAGCACATCTCAACTCTGAACATCTATGCCCAAATACAAGGGTACCCATATCTGTAAAAAATAAAAAAAAGTAAGCCAACCAACCATGCAAACAAACATTAATAAAGCTTAAATCACACAGCAATCACCACATATTAGTCGTGGGAGACTTTAACACTGCACATTCACCAAAGGACAAATCAGCAAGAAAGAAACTAAACAGAAATAATGAAACTAATGCATGTCATGAATCAGATGGGACTAGAAGATATTTTATAGAACTTTTCACCTGAACACAAAAATTATGTTCTTTTCAGCACTCCATACGACCTTCTCCAAAAATTGACCATATATTTGGTCATAAAGCAAGCCTCAACTGATACAAGAAAATTGAAATAACCCCTTGTATTTTATCAGATCACCATGGATTAAGGCTGGATTTCAACTTCAAAAGAAATAATAAAAAGCCTATACATACATGGAAACTGAACAAAACTTATGGCTTATGGGACACAATGAAAGCAGTGCTAAGAGGGAATTTTATAACAATAAGTGGCCTAACAAAGAAATTTGAGAGTTCTCATACCAGCAATTTAACACCATAGCATAAATCTCTAATAAAAAATAAAAGCCTTTCTGAATGAGGATTGATCATCTTACCAAGAGTCCTCCTTCTTGCTTAGCTTCTTTAGGTATACAGATTTTAGTATGCTTATCCTATATTATATTTCTGATATACACTTATATGTGAATATATACCATGTGTGTCTTTCTGCTTCTCAGATACCTCACTCAGGATGATCTTTTCTAGTTCCCACCATTTGTCTGCAAATTTCATGATTTCCTTGTTTTTAATTGCTGAGTAGTATTCCATTTTGTAAATGTATCACAATTTCTGTATTCATTCCTCTGTTGAGGGATATCTGGGTTGTTTCCAGATTCTGGCTACTAAGAATAAAGCTGTGGGAGATTCAAGATGCTGGTGACCAACGTGCATAGTGTATGAGAGGGAGAGGATCCAAAACTCAGGAGTTGGTGAGTGGAAGGAAAGTTTAAGCCAGAAAATCGACAGTGAGGCTTTCTGAACAAGAGGGAACATCACATGAGTTGGGACTTTTAGACTTAGGCCACTGTGGACTACTTTGGGGACGGAGAAACAATCTTTTGTTCCCCTTGTACTTCCCTTTGTCCAGCCTCCCTGTTCCTCCTTAGTGGAGCCAGCTCACAGAGATTCTCAGCACTGAACTCACTCCCTGGGGACTGAGACGGAAGAGGCAGGGCTCCTAGCACCTCAGCCTCTGCTGCAAGCTGTACCAGCCTTCCAAGTCCCAGATCCGAGGTACCCTCCTCTCGGGTCCCATGTCTGTGAGTCCTTCCAGTGACTGTAAGGGTTGTCCAACCCCTCAGTGGGAGATAGCCAGCTGTACAGCAACCAACACTAGCCAAACAAACCAGGTATAACAGGCGCCGGGCTACCTAGGTCTGTGGACAACTGTCATGGCTCCCCAGGACTTCCCAGAAGGCGTCTGGACTGGCTTCCCAGTCTGTGGCTGCAGCTGGACTCCTTAGTTTGGCAGTTGCAGCACCACTGAGCTGACTGAGCTTATCAGTCCTACTGCATATGGCTCAGCAGGTCCAAACCTGAGAGTAGAGAGCTGGGGTACCCTGGTCCTTGCCAATGTGACATGCTTGAGAGTGAGTGTGCTCTCAAGTGCCTGCAGAGCTGCAGATCCAGGGTCCTTCTAAGCTAGCAGCCAGACATCAGATCCCTCCTACCCACAAACCCATTGTGGGAAACAGAGGAACTCTTGGGACATTGAAGCCCCTGCTCTGCAGGTCTACCAGTGGAGTTCAGGCAAAAAATTCCTGGAGCTTAGACAGAGCCAAATACCAGTAGCCTATAGGCCACTAAGGTATTCAGGGATATTTGCATAAGGAAATTGCACCTGCAATTATCACCAGTGCAACCTACACCTTCAGTACATGTAACCCCATCTTTGCCTGTAAGGCAGTGTCCATCCCACACACTCAACGGTTCTATATTCTCTAGCATCCTGTCCCTCAAGACACACTTCCATGCACACACACACACACACACACACACACACACACACACACACACACACACACACACACAAACACTCACATGCACACACACACTTGCCCACACTTGTCCTTCTGCACCGTGGACTTTCCTCCCACAGGTACAGCTGAAACACCAGTGCACACACTGAAACCACTGGTACTCTCTCATCTTCCTGAAAATTTCTCCAGACACCAGAGAAAGACAGTACCAGTCTGAGCTGGAGAATCCAGGAACAAACAGTGAAGTTAACATATAAGCAAATGGCCAGAGGTGGACGAAAGAACACATCCAACAAAAATCAGGACATCATGGCTTCACTAGCAACCTCCAAAATCAATGGATAATCCAATTCTGTAATCCTCCATATAAACAAACTGATGGAGAAAAACAACATGATCATCTCCTTAGATACTGAAAAAGCATTTGACAAACATCCAACACCCATTCATGTTTAAAGTCTTGGAGGGATCAGGGATACAAGGAACATACCTAAACATAGTAAAGGCAATATACAGCAAGCCTATAGCCAATATCAAACTAAATGGAGAGAAACTTAAATCAATCCTACTGAAGCCAAGGACAAGGCAAGGCTGCCTACACTCTCCATACCTCTTCAACATACTTGAAGTCTTTGCCAAAGCAATAAGACAACAAAAGGAGATCAAGGGGATACAAATCAGAAAGGAAGAGTTCAAAGTTTCACTCTTTATAGATGATGTGATAGTATATATGAGTGACCTTAAAATTCAACCAGAGAACTTCTTCAACTGATAAACACCTTCAGCAAAGTGGATGGATAAAAAAATAACTCAAAAAATTAGAAGCCCTCCTGTATACCGAAAACAAAGGGGCCAAGAAAGAAGTCAGGGAAACAACATAGTTCACAATAGCCACTAATAACATAGAGTACCTTGGGGTGACTCCAATCAAGCAAGGGAAAGAAAAGACCAGTTTGTAAAAAAAAAATCAGTCTCTGAAGAAAGAAATTGAAGAAGATATCAGAAGATGGAAAGATCTCCTATGCTCGTGGATCAGTAAGATTAACATAGTGAAAATGGCCATTCTGCCAAAAGCAATCTACAGATTCAATGCAATTACCATCAAAATACCAACACAATTTTTTACAGACCTTGAAAGAAAAAGTATCAACTTCATATGGAAAAACAAAAAACTCAGAATTTCCAAAATGATCCTGTACAACAGATCATCTAGAGGTATCTCCATCCCTGATCTCAACTGTACTACAGAACAATAGTATTAAAAACTGCATGGTATTGGAATAGAAACAGAATAGTGGATCATTGGAACCGAATAGAAGACCCAGAAATAAACCCACACACCTCTGAATGCTTGATTTTTGACAAAGAAACCAAAACCATTCAATGGAAAACAGACAGCATCTTCAACAAATGGTGCTGGTCCAAATGGATGTCTACATGCAGAAAAATGAAAATAGATCCATATTTATCACCCTGCACAAAACTAAAGTCCAAGTGGATCAAAGACCTCAACAGAAACCCAGATACACTAAATTGGTTAGAAGAAAATTTATGGAAGAGACTAGAACTCATTGACACAGTAGACAACTTTCTGAACAGTATATCAACAGCATAGGCTCTAAGAGCAACAATCAATAAATAGGACCTCATGAAATGGAAAAGCTTTTTTAATGCAAAAGACACTGTCGTCAAAACAAAACAACAGCCTACAGACTGGGAAAGTATCTTCACTAACACAATATCTGTCAAAGGGATGATATCCAGAATACATAAAGAACTAAAGATATTAAAAAAATAAATCAAGCAACCCAATTAAAAACAGGGTACAGAGCTAAACAGAGAATTCTCTGTACAGGATTATAGAATGGCAGAAAAACACCTAAAGAAATGTTCAATGTCCTTATCCATCAGAGAGAGGCAAATCAAAATGACCCTGAGATTTCACCTTACAGCTATCAGAATGGCTCAGATCAAAAACTCAAGTGACAACACATACTAGAGAGGTTGTGGAGAAAGGGGAAACCTCCTCCATTTGTGGTGAGAATGTAAACTTGTACAACCACTTTGGAAATCAATCTGGTGCTTTCTTAGATAACTAGGAATAGTGCTTCCTCAAGATCCATCTATACCATTCCTAATATCCAAAAGATGCTCAAGTACACAATAAGGACATTTGCTCAACCATGTTTTTAGTAGCTTTATTTGTGATAGTCAGAACCTGGAAACAACCCAGATTTCCCTCAACTGAGGAATGGATAAAGAAATTGTGGTACTTTTACATAATGGAATACTACTCAGCAAGTAAAAACTAGGAAATCATGAAATTTGCAGCAAATGGTGGGATCTAGAAAAGATTATCCTGAGTGAGGTATCCCAGAAGCAGAAAGACTCATGTGGTATATACTCTGTTATAAGTGGTTACTAGACCTATAAGATAGGATAAATATACTAAAATCAGAACACCTAAATAAGATAAACAAGAAAGAGGATCCAAGGTAAGATGATCAATCCTCACTTAGAGAAATGGGATGGATATTGGAAGTAGGAGAAAACAAGTAACAGGATAGGAACCTATCACAGAGGGCCTCTCAAAGACTCTTCCTAGGAGTGTATCAAAGCAGATGCTGAGACTCATAACAACATCTTCGGCAGTGTTCAGCGAATCATATGAAAGAAGGGGGAGTTAGTATGACCTGGAGATGACAGGAGCTCCACAAGGACAAAATACATCTGGGCACAGGGATCTTTTATGAGACTGTACCTCCAACCAAGGACCATGTATGGATATAACCTAGAACCCCTGCTCAGATGTAGCCCATGGTAGCTCAGTATCCAAGTGGATTCCCTAGTAAGGGAAACAGGGACTATTTCTGACATGAACTCAATAGCTGGTTCTTTGACTTCCCCTTGCCCTCCGAGGGAGGAGCAGCCTTGCTAGGCCACAGAGGAGAACATTTCAGCCAGTTATGAAGAAACCTGATAAGGTAGGGTCAGATGGAAAGGGAGGAGGACATCTCCTATCTGTGGACTTGAAAGCAGCAAGGAGGAGATGAGGGAGGGTAGGTTTGGGAGGGAATGAGGGAGTGGTCTACAGCTGGGATAAAGTTAATAAACTGTGTCTAATATTAAAAAAAGAATAAATCTGCTACTAATATGTTTGAGCAAATGTCCTTGTTGTATACTTGAACATATTTTGGGTAATCCTCACTCAGAAATGAAAACAGGAGAGGCATAGGAAGAGGGAGAAAACAGGGAACAGGACAATAGCCTACCACAGAGGGACTCTGAAAGACTCTATGCAGCAAAGCAGAGGCTGAGATTCATAGCCAAACTTTGGGCAGAGTACAGGAAATCTTATGAAAGAAGGGGGAGACAGAAAGACCTAGAGGGGATAGGAACTCCAAAAGGAGAGCAACAGAACCATAAAATCTGGGCAATGTGAATAAACTGTAATTAATAAAAATAAATTAATTAAGAAATGAAAAACAAACAAACAAAAAGCAAGAGGAGTAGAAGAGAGGAAATAATCAAAGACACCCAAGAGGAGTAGAAGATAGGAATTAATCAAACTCAGGATTGAAATCAATAAATTAGAAGCAAAGAGAACAATACAGAAAATCAACAAAATCAAGAGCTGGTTCTTTCTGAAAATCAACAAGATAGACAAACCCTTAAGCACACTAAGTTAAAGACAGAGAGACACTATCAAATCATCAAAATCATAAATGAAAAGGGAGACATAACAAAAGACACTGATGAAATGCAAAGAATCATTTGGTCTTACTTCAAAAGCCTCTGCTCCAAAAAAAATTAAAAAATCTAAATGAAATGAACATTTTTCTTGATTGGTTCCACTTACCAATGTTAAATCAAGATGATTTAATCAACTTAAGTAGTACTGTAACCCCTAATGAAATATTCATTAAAAGTCTCCCATCCAAAACAACAATAACAACAACAGAGGGCCAGGGCCAAGACTGTATCAGTGCAGAATTCTACCTATACTTCTAAAACTATTCCACAAAATAAAAACAGAAGGAACACTGCCATACTCATCCATTGAAGCCACCATCACTGTGATACTTAAACTACACAAAGAGAAACAAAGAAAATTTCAGACCAATCTCCCTCATGAATATTTTTGCAAAAATACTCAATTAAATAGTTTCAAACCAAATCCAACAACACTTCAAAAATATCCACATTGGTCAAGTTGGCTTCATAGAAGGCATGAAGGGGTGGTTCAATATATGAAAATTCACCAACACAATCCACCATATAAACAAACCTAATGGAAAAAATCCACATGATCATCTCAGTAGATGCCAAAAAAATTTGACAAAATCTAACACCCATTTATGTTAAAAGTCTTCGGAAGATCAAGGTACAAGGCACATACTTACACACAATAAAGGCAATATACAGTAAGCCTATAGCCAACATCAAATTAAATGAGGAGAAACTTAAAGGAATTCTATTGAAATCAGGGAGAAGACAAGGCTGCCCACTCTGTCTGTATGTCTTCAATATACTTGAAGTCCTAGTATTTGAAGTCCTAGCTAGGCAAATTAGACAACTAAAGTAGATCAAGAGGATAAAAATTGGAAAGGAAGAAGTAAAATTATCGCTATTCACAGAACACATGTATAATAAGTGGGCCCAAAATTTCTACAAGAGAACTCCTAAAAATGATGAACACCTTCAACAAAGTGGCTGGATAAAAAATTAACTCAAAAGATAAGAATGCAAATGACAAACACGATGAGAGAGAAAATAGGGAAACAATACCCTTCACAACAGCCCCAAATAATATGCAGTATCTTGGTGTAATTCTAACCAATTAAGTATGACAAGAACTTCAAGTCTCTGACAAAAGAAATTGAAGGAAGTATCAGAGGATGGAAAGATATCCCATGCTCATGTTCATGGATCAGTAGGATTAACATAGTAAAAATGGTCATCTTACCAAAAGCAATCTACACATTCAATGCAATTACCATCAAAACACCAACACAACTCTTTACAGATCTTGAAAAATTCACAGTTTTGTATAGAAAACAGTAACAACAACAACAACAAATCCTGAATAGTCAAAATAATCCTATACAATAAAAGAACTTCTGGAGGCATCTGGAGCCCTGATTTCAAGCTGTACTACAGAGAAATAGTAATAAAATCTTCATTGTACTGGCATTAAGCAGAGTGCTTTATCAATGAAATCAAATCAAAGACACAGAAACAAACCCCCATACCCATGTATACTTGAATTTTGACAAATAAGCCAATATCATACAATGAAAAAAAGAAAACATCTTCAATAAATGGTGCTGGTCTAACTGGATGACTACATGTAGAAGAATGAAAATAGATTTATATTCATCATCCCGTGTAAAACTCAAGTCCACATGGATCAAAGACCTCAACATAAAGCTAAAAACACTAAATCAACTAGAAAAGAAAATGGGGCTCTGCCTTGAACTCATTGGCACATTAGATAACTTCCTGAATAGAACACCAATAGCTCAGGCTCTAAGACCAACAATTAATAAGTGGGACCTCATGAAACTGAAAACCTTCTGTATGGCAAAGGACAGAATGGCAGCCTAGAGATTGGGAAAATATGTTCACTAACCAGAAAGGGCTAATTTCCAAAATACATTAAAAAACCCAAGAAATTAAACACCAACAAACAAAATAATTCAATGAAAAAATGGAATACAGAGCTAAACAAAGAATGCTCAATGGAGGATTCTCTAATGGCCAATAAATACTTAAAGAAATGCTCAACATTGTTAGTCATCAGGGAATTGCAAATCAAAAGGACTCTGTTATTCCATCTTACACCCATGAGGTTGGCTAAGATCAAAACTCCAAGTGACAGCACATGATGGCAAGGGAATACTCCTCCATTGCTTGTGGGAGTACAAACAACCACTTTAGAAATAATTCTGGCACTATCTCAGAAAATTGTGAATAGCTCTACCTCAAGACACAACTATACCACTCCTTGATATATACCCAAAAGTTACTCCACCATACAACAAGGACATTTGCTCAACTATGTTGACAGCCTTTTTATTCGAAATAGCCAGAAACTGGAATGTCCCTCAACTGAGAATGGATAAACACACTGTGGTATATTTACACAACGGAATACTACTCAGCTATTAAAACAAGGAAATCATGAAATTTGAAGGCATATGGATGGAACTAGAAAATATAACCCTGAGTGAGGTAACTGAGACCTCAAAAGACACTCATGGTATGTACTCACTTATAAGCGGATATTAGCCACATAGTACAGGATAATCAAACTCAAACAAGCTAAGTAACACTGGAGGATAATTAAATCTCACTAGAAAGGGAAAGAAAATAGACAGTGGAAGCAGATGAAGAGAGGGAACAGGGTAGGAGATGGAGGCAGGGGGAAATGAGGTCAGGGATAAGATGTGTGTAATGGTGGGATGGGAGGACAGACAGCTTGCAGAAAGAAGAGAAATCTATAGCGAGAGCATCTCTGAGACAAGCTGGAGACTTTCCATAGGGTAGGCTCCTGGGTGGATATGGTGGTGATTCTAACTGAGACTCCTAGTAATGGGGATAATGAAGACTGAAGAGGTCACCTTCTAACCAGACAGCTTCAAGTGATGGAAGAGGAATAGCAACCCACCCAAAAAAACGTCAACCCAAAATTTATCTTGCCTACAAGATGTGTAGGGATACAGATAGAGCAGAGACTGAGGAATTGTCCAACAAAGGCCTGGCCCAATGATACACACCCCATGGGAGAGAGTCAATGGTGACACTATAATCTACTTTGCTTGCAGACAGGAGCCTAGTGTAGCTGTTGTCTAAGAGGCTCTGCCCTGCAGAGGATCAAAATGGATGCTGACATTCACAGCCAAAATTGAGCAGAGCACAAGGAGCCTTATGAAAGAATAGGGTTTGGGGAAGGGCAAAGAAGGACCCAAAGAGGATAGAAACTCTACAAGAAGACCAACAGAGTCAACTAATCTGGGTGGGGTGTGGGAGACTTGTGGAGACTAAAGCACCAACTAAGGACTATGCATGGGCTGGACCTAGGCCCTATACACATATGTAGCCAATGGAAAGTTTGGTCTTTATGTAGGACCAATAATAAGGGGAGCAGGGGTTTCCTCTAACATTGAGTCTGTTGACTGTTTTTAGATAATTTCTCCTGACAGGGTCTCTTTGCATGGCCACGATGGAAGAGGATGTACTCAATCATGATGAAACTTGATGTGCTGGGGTGTGTTGGTAGAGGGGAACTCCCCTTCCCTGTGGAGGAGATGACATGGGATAGGGAAAGGAGGGAGAATGGGACCAGGAGGAGAAGAGGGAGGGAGCTATGATTAGGATGTAAAGTGAATAATTTTTAAAAAACATGACAACTGGGTAAATGTACCAAAATTTGTTTATCCATTCTTTTATTTACGGACATCTAGGTTATTTCCAGACACTAGCTATTATGAATAAACCTTCTATGAACAGAGTTGACCAAGTGTCCTTGTTGTATAGTAGAGCATCTTTTGGGTATATACTAGGAGTGGTATAGCTAGGTCTTGAGGTAGAGCTATTCTCAATTTTTTGAGAAAGCACAAGACTGATTTCCAAAGTGGGCAAGCAAGTTTGAAAAATGGATAAAAGAAATGTGGTACATTTATACAATGGAGTCCTACTCAGCCATGAAAAACACAGAAATCATGAAATTTGCAGCCACATGGATGGAACTAGAAAAGATCATTCTGAGTGAGGTATCCCAGAACCAAAGACACATATGGCATATATTCATCTCATAAGCAGGTTTAGCCATATATTACGAACTACAATTTACAGACCCAAAGAAAATAAGTAACAAGGAGAACCCAAGACAGGATGCTTAAATCTCACTCAGAAGTGAAAATAAAACAGACAGTTGAAGTGACTGAAGAGAGGAAACAAGGTATGAGAGGGGGCTCAGAGAGAAATAAAGGTAGCAACCAGAGCAGGGGAGAACTGGGATTGGGAGTAAGGACAGAGGGCCTAAAGACAGAAGGAAACTGTGGGCAGGTGCATCTCTACAAGTGGGAGACCTAAGTCAAGGTAGGCTTCTGGGAGAATATGGGGTGACTCTAGCTGAAACTCCTATTAGCAGGGTCATAGAGATTGAAACGAACACTTCTAGTGGAGGGAGGGGAACACCAACCAACCCAGAAAATCTTTTACACAAAACTTACATTGCCTATAAGATATCAGGGGTAAGGACAGAGTAGAGATTGAGGGAATGTCCAACTAATGCCTAGCCTAATGTGAGGCGCATCCCATTGGAGAAAGACTACCCCTGACATTATTAATAATATTCAACTATGTTCACAGACAGGAGCCTAACATAGCTGTCCTCTGAGAGGCTCCACCCAGGAGTAGACTGAAACAGATGCTGAGACTCAAAGACAAACATTGGCCAAAGCATAGGGAGTCTTGTGGGAAAGCTGGGGGGTGGGTGGGTGGGTAGAAGAACCTGGAAGTGACATGAGCCCCACAAGAAGACCAAAAGAGCCAACCAACCAGGGTCCACAGGGGCTTGTGGAGAGTGCAGCACCCACAAAGGATCATGTGTAGACTGTACCTAGGCCCCCTACACAGTTGTAGCAGATGGGCATATCAGGCTTCATGTGGGTCCTCTAGTAAGGAGAGCTGGGGCTGACTCTGGTGTGGACCCTGTTGCCAGCTTTTTGATCTCTTCCTTCTGGCAGGACTGCCTCTTCCTCAGGCTAAGGGGAAGAGGATACACTCAGTCCTGATGCAACTTGATCATCTGTGATGGCTGTGTAGGGGAGGCCCCTATTCTTCTGAGGAATAGGGAAGGGGAAAGAGGGGCAGAGGGAGAGAGGGTGAGAACCGAAAGAGAGGAGGGAGTGGGCTATGACTGGTATGTAAAGTGAATAAATAAATACAATTTAAAAAGTGAAAAATGATAAAAAGTATGAAGGATTACATACAGTAATATTCTGTTTAAAATGAATGTTAAATTAAAAAATACTAGAAACGTGTGTGATTGTATTCTTGTGGAATTTTGTTATCCCTTATATTTTTCTATGATAATGAAAACAGATAGGTAATTTAAGAAATAGAAGAAAATAAACAAATACAAACAAACAGTCTCATGTAGTTGTCCATTCACTGAACTGTCCAGTCAGACTGCAATGAGTTAACATTTGGTGTCTTTGTGCTCTTGGCTGAGCTAATTACAAATTTTCTGTGCTCTAGTTAGTCACATGTGAAGTAAAGACATACACTTAGGATACCTTTATGACAGAAAATGTAAGGATGAAACATGGTTGTAAAAACAGCACACAGATTAATGTCCCACTTGCTTGTTATTTCCTCACCTGCAGTAAGAAAGTGAAGTGTTCCTTGTCCTCAGACCTAGGGAACTGCCAGTCCAAGTGCAGCCCATCAAAGTTATACTTGAGCAGTAAAGAAAGAGATGAATTGATAAAAATCTCACGGAACTCACGAGTGGATGCCATGTATGAAAAACTGAGGAAGACCAGAAAAAGTCTATAAGGTCATGAGATAGACACATTAAAATTAAACCTGTGAAAAACTCGATTTCTGCCTTTGAGCCCTTCTCCTGGCCTCCCTGGTTTTCACCCAGCCTCCTTCCACGATTATGTCTCTTAATAGACATTGTACCTTGGCATGGTTTTCTTGTCTCTACCCTAGCAATTCCTAAATTGTTTGTGGTATTTTCAATAATCAAACTATTGCGTTAACCATGTTTATTCTTCTTCAAATGCCTTCCAAAGACAAGGACGTTTGAGAGGTCTTCTCCATTAGCTGTTCTCTCATTTATCTTCTCCAGAAGAAAGAAAAATGAAGGGCTTTTATCACATCTCTTCTCCATGATTAACATTTTTAGAAGAGGCTTTTAGGGGGCACTAACTTACAGCTCAGAGGACTCTTTCCATTTATAGCATGGCAAACTTAAATATGTAAAGGCCAGAGTAGTCTTTCCAATTCACTGTATTGTACTATTAAGGCTCTAGGGAATTTTTTTTGAGTTCTGACATCCATGAATGGACATCCTTAACACCATTGCTAATGTTGTGAAGTAAGAGAATACATATAGACCTAGGCTAGCTCGCTTTCAAAGTAAATGGTCCAGAAACTCTTGAGAATAGCACTTACGGGGCATATTCAAATTCACCTCCAACGGCCAGGAGAGTTTTCAGCTCAGTGTTCCTGGAAAGCAAAAGGTAAAGATAAGAAATTTCATAATTTTGGGATATCTGTTTTTAAAGTAGTACTGTCATCTGGAACATGGCTCATGTTATTCAGTGTTAACGTAATCCAATATACTATAGGGTAACTGTACTGTATGTCTGATCATTTTTTAATTTTTTGTCATAAATAGGGTCCAAGTCCCCTATGATATGATCCAATTTTAAATGTAATTTTCTGGAGGTAGTAACTGACAGATATTCATGTTTCTATAATGGAAAAGTAAACTTATCTGGTATCCTCTTCCACAACTAACTTGTTTAATTTTCAAATAGTGTGCAACACAGTAATATGAAATGTTATCTTGTTTCTTGTTATCTGTTACTTGGCTGCTGAATTATAAGTATGAACATCATATGCTGTAATCTTGATTGAAAGAAGGTCTTATAAACATGCAATTATTTGTACTCCTGTGGTACCCCATATGCAAAAATCATTTAAAATCAAAATAAAGGTTTAAACATTTGAGGTGACTTTATCCAATAAAGCTAAAAAATAAAAATAAAAATTTAAAGCAAAATAAAATGTATTGAGTGAAAAAATGTTGATTAGACTAAAGCATGTGGAAATCTCTGTAACTGTGTTTATGAACAATAACAACCAAAAACAAAGGCAAAAATTCCAAAATAAACAATGGGATAAAATCTGTAAGACACAGAAAAATGAGAAAACAACGTAATAAAAGATGAAGTTTGGAATGGAAAAGAGCATTTGTAATCCATATATATAATAAAGAATTAATATAAAATGATGCAAAGAACATTCAGGATACAACTTAGAAAAATAAAGGTAATTTTGCTTCATCTTCCACCTACAGCCTCTTATCATTTTGAGCCTGCTGAAGCCAAAGTACCCATTCAAAGATTATGACAGACACTGTCAAGCAGTCCTTCCATGCCCAATACCTATAAACATCCCTTTCTCCCCTTGCACTGTTGTTTCAGAGCCATGAAATACTGAGTAAGAATCCCTTCAAGCTTGACATCTCTAAGTCCTTCTTTAACTCTAGAGAATAGAGAATGGTAGAGATTACCACCTCCTTGTGACCCCCGATTCCCAGATCAGAAAGATACTCTATGACCACTATCAGTGGCTTTCCCCAACAACAACATATGTGCTTCACCTCCCACAGAAAAAGCGAAAACATTTGCCAGCTCTTAGATAATTAGTGACTATAGAAGGCAAGGAAAAAAGGAACAAAACCTAAATTTGAAGAAAATAGGGGAACTAATTAAAACATGGGTTTGGAAGTAAATGCAGCTATCTCAGAAAAACCATTAAAAGAGCCAAGAAACACTTAAAACATGATCAAGGTTCTTAAACTTTAGGGAATGTGGATGAAAACTGCTCTAAGCTAGTGCAGTAGTGGTGCAAAGGTGATGGGAATAAACAATCCATATCTGATTTTATTTAAGGCCAGGTTCATGAGAACGGACCCATGTACAAAACTGTTCATGGGGCCTAAAAGACTAAAGCAAGAAAGGTCAAACCAAATAGTGCTGTTCTGCTGAAGGAACATAGCTGTAAAATAACTAACAACATCCTTCTGAACTCTTAGATCACTAATTTGATCAGCTTCCATCAAAGGAGTGTTGCCCTGTACTACATGGGAACGAAAGCAGGGACACACAGCTGGACAATGTGTAAAGAGGAAGAGACGCTGGAACACTTGGCTCCACCTGGAATGACTTCTTCAAATCCTCCCCCTCAGGGAATTGGAGGCCTGCAGAGAAGGGGCAGAAAGACTGTAAGAGGCAGAGGGGATGGAGGACATGAAGAAAGAGGTCCTCTAAGCACAGTAGGACAGACAAAGACTATACCAGTGTTTTCAGGGCCTTCACAGGTCCCAGTCCTGAGAGAAGAGGTGGATACAAGATCCATTCCCCATCCAAGAAACTATCTTTAACTGATTACTAATTACAAAGGAAAAATTAATTTTCACCAAAGGAGTCTCAAAGTTACTCTTAAAGGCAAGCCAGGTGAATAACAGTAGACAGCCAACCAACAATGAATTCAATGGCATTTTGGGGTGTATTTTTTT
>CM053744.1:88247692-88291733 GCA_028658305.1 Pachyuromys duprasi
TAAGATTTGAAAAGAGGAAAACCATACTCATAATACATTGTATTAAAAATCAATTTTTAAAATTTCTTATTTTTTATTCATTTTATATCCTGGTTGTAACCCTATCCCTCTTCCCCTCCCAGTCCTGCCTTCCTTCTTTTCCCCTCTCTCCTTGGCTATTCCTCAGAAAAGGGGAGCTCCCTTTCCCATGCACCCCAGCACATCATTTACATCAGGAATAAGCATGTCCTCTTTCCCTGTCCCCTGGCAGGAATGCCTTGCCAGGCCGGTGGAAAAATCTATTTCTAATAGTAGAAAATTGAATAAAAAAAGCATGTCTTGCCAAATTCAAAATGACTATCATTAAATAATCAAAAAACCACAAATACTGTGTTTATGTGGCAAAGTAAGTAAACATCACAAGTGTGTATGTAAATTACTGCAGCCAGTCTGAAAATCAGTCTAATGAGGTAGGTACCACACTTCTAGGAATGCACCCTAAGTAATGTAGATCCCATTGCAAAGACACTGGCACATAACTGTTCCTTACAGCTCTACACTCAATAGAGACATAAAAGAATCACTTCACATTCCCATCAAGTGACAAATGTATAAGGAAAATATGGTACAATTTAGACAGCTATAGATAAAAAGAAAACTATTAAATTTTCAGAGAGGGAATAAAATTGGAAAAAGCATATAAATGTACTGAGAGAAGTAGCCAAGACAGAGGAAGACAAACGTAACAAATTTGCTCTTATATACTGATGTAACTCTTTAGTTTACTGGTGTTAACTTTTAATGCATTAGGGACCAAAATGAAGAGAAAGAGAATGGTTTGGATAGGTAAGTCAAAGCAGGACACACAGTACCGCAAAGGTTAAATAGTTATAAAGAGGAATATACTGGCAGTGCAAGTTTTTAACAGGCAGATGTGTGTAGGTTGAGGAAAGAAGGAACACAGAGGAAAGAGCATCAAGGAGAATAAAGCGCTGATGACAAAGCCACTGTGCAATCTACTACTGGGAAACACAGTGAACGGAGGAAAAGTATGAGGATAGAAAATCTACACGAAGAAACAGTGCACAGTTACAAGCAAGGAGTCATTAAACAAAAACCTGACTAACTGTGAGGACCCCTCTACAAGAGGCACAGATGAGAGTAATCACAGAGGCTGCCAAAAAGTACAAGTTCTTGACAATGCTCTTGGTTTTACTTCTGAAACAATTTGATGAGACCATAAGAATGCATAGAAAATGAAAGGTGATCAGAAAACAAAATCACAATAACCACAAAAAAAAGTATCTTTGTGTAACTCTAACCAAGCAAGAGAAAGACTGTATGAAAAACTTCAAATCTCTGAGAAAATAAATTGAAGGAGCTAGAAGATGGAAAGCTCTCCCATGCTCAAGACTTGGTAGGATTAACAGTAAAAATAACCATCCTACCAAAAGCACCCTACAGATTCAGTGTATTTCCCATCAAAATGCCAACACAATTCTGAACCACATTTTAAGAAGAATTGATGAGTGGTAACTGTCAATACCATAGACACCAAATCAGACAACTCTGCCCTTCTCTGACCTGTTTTTCAGGGTATTTAAAGTGTCATAGTCATCGTAGTCATCTGTGCTTCCTGGAACGATCCTGTTGTTCTGAATCCGTGCAAAGGCATAGATGATGTGAGTACACAAGCATGGATCAATATCGGAAGGACTGAACCTGCCACGTTCTGGCCTGTCCTTGGCCACATTGTTGTACCAGCACATTAACTTGTAGGAAGAATCTGTGTGAAGGTGAAGAGAAAAACAACAGTGTGAAGTAGATGACAGTGAAATCTGCAGATATTTTGGCCTTTTCTCTTTCCCTTCCTGTGTCTCAGGCACCTTTTATCCCAGGGAACCAGATTGTGTGAATATTCTTGAACATGAGTCCAGAGATTTCAACTCAAGCACTGGGTTCTGATTTGTCTTGTTTTATAGAGTTGGCAGAGGTCCATGTTCAGAACTTGCAGGAACTTAGGGGCTCAGTAAGAAATCATGCTCACCTTTCCTGTGAAGATCTACAGTTACCATTTTCTTAACATTCTCAGATGGGCATGTACAGAAGGCAGCACAGACAGATGAACTAAGAACTGTTCCATAATGATAACCTATCTCTTTCCCTAGTTGTTTTAACTCTTCATATTGTTTTACAAGTGTGCTAATGTGATGGCATAACTTTAAAAGCACACACAATAAGCAGACATTTGTTGTAAAAAGAAATTAGTCATTTGATTAGTCAATATCAAAGGCTTTGTGAACAAAATAAGCTTACATCACTAACTTACCCAGCCGGGCATTCAGTGTAAGTGCCAGACCTAAGGACAGAGAACAATCATTTACTGTGAGACAGTTGTTGGGATCTTTGGAATTCTGAGAAATCTAGGCAATCCTACTGGCAGTAGATTGCTACAATACAGATGAGACTTTACATCTGTACAAAGGTTGGCCTTTTCTATTAACATTTCCCACTACCCTTTATACATTCAGGAAAGAATGCAAAGAAGCTCCTGTTACTCTCTTTGTGTCATAATTGAGGATGTTTTAAAACCAGAAGTGAACTATCTACACTGAAAACATGCACTGAAATTTATACAAATTTGTTTTCTTCTGTGCCTCAACCTTCAGAACTACCTAGCTTGCCAGAGCTAGGATGATTCCAACCTTACCACACTCAAGGCATACTCAAGCACAGAGCAATACCAGATAGATATTCTGTTCTTAAGGGCATATTTGAAGATTCTTTTCCACGTATAATATGATGTGAGGAGCCACACAACTATTCTGGATTTCAGAAAGAGTCGTGGTTTCAATTTATTTTATTTTTTAATGGATTTTATTTTTTACTTTGTTTATTTTTATTTATTTACTTTTATTTTGGTTGTAAATCAGAAATCTCACTATGTAGCCCAGACTGTTGTTCAACTGAGAAACTCCCAACTGCGCTTCCTGACAGATGAAATGATAGTTACCCATCATTACCATGTCAACGGATCACATGCACTCTAAATTGCTTATACTTACACTTATGTTCATATTAACACTTAATCATTGAGCTTATTATTTGAATTTATTCTGCATCTTAAAAATGTGATAATCATAAATTGAGAGCACTGGCAGAATTTAAGGGCATGGCCTAAACAACTACTGTCACAAACTCTTAGAATGACTCAATCCAGAATCTAGCACTTTTATGTCACCCATGCCACAGACAAGTCAAGGACAAATGAGAAAAAAAAATCCGCAAAGTAAGGGACCAAGAACACCTGGATAAATCTAGCTTCATTCTCGTATTTTCATCTCTGCATAGCTTTAGCTTCACGTCACTAATAGACACATAAGCACAATCCCTATATCAAGAAGGGTGTAAACAAAGAGGAGCTGAGAGAGTGAGTGGCTGCACAGTCCTTCATGAGTAACCACTGAGAGACCAAGTTTGATAAAAATCTCACTATACACTCTTCATCAGAGAGCATATGGATGGAGACATCCATTGGAGCACCGTTGAAGTCTTTCCAAAGGAGCAAGGTAACATTCTAATGAATATCCTTAAAGAGGTGAAAATTTAGTGAAAATTTAGTAAAAGTCACTAAATTTCTCTATATTCTTATGCCTTGACTATTTAGCCGACCTGGAACATCCCACTGTAAATGGACTTCTGGCTACTTTATGGGTTCCTATTTCTACCACCCTTCTCCACCTTTACCCCCTCTGAACTCCCAAAGTAGGTAGGAGAGAAAGAAAGAGGAGAAATGGAGCATTGATCTTGTTAGTCTATTTCTTGCTGATTAGGGGCTTCAAATTCATTCAGGCAGTTTTGATCTTTGCCATCAGGATATCTCCAACCATCAACCAGTAAACAAAAACAGCAGCAGCAGCAGCACAGCAGCAGCAGCAGCAAGAAGAAGTCACAGAAACAGTAGCAGGAGGATCAGCGGCCACACCCCTCTCAGTGTTCTAGAATTTTTATACCCTCTTAAAAGTCCCCAGAATTCTGAACATTATACACTTGCAGAAACTATTCATAGCTGGCAAAGTCATGCTACTGCCAGAGCACAAGGCATATTAAGTCTGCTGCTGTGGACAACCTAAAGCAGCCTCATTTCCCACACTTAGATTAAAACATAAATATATTCCTGTGACATTTCTATGATTTTAAAGAAACAAAAATTCTCACTACATCCCATCCCAACCCACAGCTTTGGCCTGTTCTTCAATAATGGTGTAATAAACGTTATTAGATTCAAGGGGTTTGCATAGATCAGAAACTCTCTGTCATCTGGAAAAGATCCCACAGATGAAATGGTAGAGTTTTTCTGGGAATAGGGTTAGATTGTTAAGGCTACGTTTGAGTTGATGAAGGGCATTGCAGATCAACAATAAAACCCTGTTGTTATTTACCTGGCCTCTGGTCATCAAGAGCTCTCTTTAAGTTAGAGATCAGAGGAAACTTGCCCTGGTTACAGAAAGAACCAGTGAAGTCATCCATATCCAGTGACCAGACCATGGCACCACCAAAATTGCTCTCCTTAAGCCACTGAGCCTGTTTAAACAAAGGGCATGAATCACTTGATTTCCTGTGAGTCAGTTCTAAGATCTCAGCACATCCAATGGACTGGGCTTACCTTTATCAGGAAGCTCTGGACATTGTCATAGCCAACCCATTTTCCATCCTGAAAAGCATAGGGCACAGCTTGATCGTTGTACCATTTTTCAGTGGCTCCATCATCCAGGAAGGTGCAAATCTTTAAATATTTCAATATTTGAATATCAATATCAAGAAACAAAAATAACATGCATTTTGTTATTCTACCTTTCCATACTCTCCTGAGATCTTCCATCATTTATTTGTCTTTTAGATAATTGAGACAATGTTATTCTTTATTCCTGCTAGAGATGGCATATAGGCCTTAAACCAGGCTAAGAAAGTCATCTACAACTGAAGTGCATCTCCTGCTCTTCCTATTATATTTTTCTATTCTGACAGAGTCTCAGTCTGTACTGAAGACAGTCTTCAAAGTCATAATTCTCCTACTAAGGCCTCCTGCAAGTTGAGACTCTAAGAGTGGGTGATCATTGATTTCACTAATATTCATGACATATACTTGCAGATTACGATCACATTCTTATATGTAGCACGGGAAACCACACACAAGAGCAAGCTCATCAAACAAAGCTGGACCACAAAAGAATTGTAAAAATACAAATATTTTCATATGCAGATATTTGTTCTTATTTGTAGCATAATTACCAAATCCTCTAAGTTCCTACATGGTATGTTAGGTAACTATTTGTACTACATCTACAGTCTTATTAGTAGACTTAAGAATATGATCTATTGTTTGAAGAACTATATATGTTCTTAACAACTCTTTATTAATTATTAATAAAGAAATATAAGAAAAAATAATTTAAAATGGTCATTCAGCTTAGGGCATGTGGTCATAATGAATACTTGGTTTCATTAGATTTTAGTTTCTAGGCTAAAAAACTGGAACTGCAATTCAAAGACAATTGTACAATGACCTACTGACCTCATAGTAGGACATCAATCCTGTTTTCCCTGTGTACTTCCCTGGTGGTCCAGCACTAATGGTAAGGGCACCAATTCCAGTGTCAGAGGGGTCACTCAGGAGGAAGCTGTGTCCATATGATGGAAATCCAACAATGAGTTTCTCAGGAGATGCTCCATGGTTCTTCCAGTAGCTCATGATGTAATCCTACAGGAGCAAAAGTTTAATTTTAGGGTCAAAGCAGCTGGTGATCTGTGTTTACATAAGTTAGCTCCCTGTTTTGAAAGCTCAATTGGGTGATGTTAACTAAGAGAAAATTAGATCTGTATTGCAAAATATATTACTAACTTATAGTTTTTCATATTTTAAAGTATCTCTTATTTGCCTCATTTAACTGTCATCTCTGAGGCTTATTGCCTTTGTCTGCTAACATAGGCCTAGTTCTAGAAGCTTCTAGCCTCTATACATCTAATCTGGCCCTAGAATATTTTCAGCCTCTGAGACTTACTGCTGAATAAGTGCACACTTTTTAGTTCTTTCTGAGATCTGGGTAGCTGATGCAACTCAACTGTTCTGGCTTAAATTCTTTTCCAAGATGATTGATTCAGTGTGGTTTCACCCTGCTTCTGACTGATCTGCTCTCCTTGGCCTCATGTTAACTGTGGCAATATGTTTTAATCTTCTGGCTCCTTCTCATTCTCTGGCTCATTCTGTCTTCACGTGTCTAGTTCTTTTTCCATGCAATCTCTGTACAACTGTCCTGGAAAGACTGCCTCCTCTCTCTCCCTGTGTTGCTCTCCCTTAAGTTGCCAGGCTTTCCACTGCTATTTTCCGAAGAGTTGGGAATATCCTATTCTGTCAAATATTTCATTCATCACTTTGCCTCTCAGTTAGACATCACTTTCAAACACGGGTGTTTCCTTCTACAAAATATTTATTGTTGGGGAGTAATGGTGTGTGCTAAGTGTGTATCTGTGTTTCAGCCAGAAGGATTAAATGTGTGTTCTAAGAGTGTGTTTGTATTCCAGCCAGAATGGCCATGTTGCTGGATTAAAATGTCTTTAGAGATTTATATATGCTAAGTAGTTTAAGAAGAATGAATAGTATCAGCTAGTGTTTATTTCATGAATTAAACTTTCAAGACATAGGACATATCTCATTTTTCTTTAAATTTGTCCAGGGTCTTACCACATTGAGGTAGGTACTAATGCCTTGATCAAATGTAGATTTGTAGAGGGGACTGTTTTCTCCAGTATAGCCATCCTGTGAGCTATGAAGATCATATGTCATAACCTGAATGTAATCAAGGAACCTGAAAAAAAGAGAAAGTTCTAAGAATCATTCCTTTCAGTCAAATTTCTGCAAGTCCTTCAATTTATAATTCTCCATCACATCTAGGCCTCATCTACTCCCACTTTCTACTTTCACTTTATGTGTGAGGAAAGAGTCTAGAAATAAAGGGTTTTGGTTTACATGTTAAATGGTTTAAGTAGACATGGAGATTTTGGGTAGGAAAGTGGTTCAGAGAAAAATGCAGATTATAAAAAGAAGACTTAGGCCAAACTACTAGTTTGCAAGCTAATTAAAAATACCCAAAGATGAATACCCTGCATGGATAAAAAATGCCCTTCCAGGAGACCTGGTTTATTAAAAGAATAAGTCACTGGCTGGTATGAGACATCTTTCCACAAATTATTAGTCACATAAGTATCAGAGGATCCCCCCCACCCCCCTAAGCCCAGTATGTTGTCATGTATTTTTGATGCTTAGTTTAACGTAATGCTAATACCTTATTATTGAGTGTAACAAAGATTAACTCCAGACATAGACAAATCAAACAGAAACAGACAATGTAAACTGTCTTGAGGTCGAAAACCTACATCATGTAAAAATATGTTGTAATGTCTGGTCGAGAAAAATACAACAGTAGTCTTACTGAGTGCTAGACCCTGCCTATTACAAAACTGCCTTGATTGGCAAGTTGTGGACTAAAGGCATGATGATTTGGGGTTTAATAAACTGATTGCATAAGATACCTAGTCATGGGATGGATATCAAGTCTGCTAATGTGAATCTGAACAAAAGTATGATCCCAGAGAAATCACAGGCCCAAAGTAAAATCAATAGAGCTCTCTTGCTTTGTGATCACGCTTTCAAACAGTATTTTAAAGATTTATGTTTACATGTTCTGAACAGGAGTAGGATTGAGTCAGTTCCAACCACAGAAATCTCAAGAAATAGGAGTGGAAACAGTCCCTCCTCTGCCCTGGGCAGGCATGTCTTGAAGCAGATAGTCCTGTATTCCCTACCTGTGCTCACACCAGAGGAGGTCACATAGGCTCACAGAGGATAAACTTTCCCTCTCCTTATAAGGTCATGTCCAGCAAGCACCTAGCATTCCTATGCAAATGAGGTATCCTCAGCACCCTGGTACTGACCAATGATACACACCCATTCCCAAGAGCCCTTACTCTCCCTTTAAAGTTTTAAAAAGTCTTTCTTCACCCCAATTAAAGGATCTATCTCACTGGAGAGTCTGTCCTTGGCCACACTCACTGCCTCCTGAATCTCATCACCCCAGCTGTTCCTGCCTTACTCTCCTTTTCAGACCACCAATCATGATTGCAAACTATCATGCCTCTATGAATAGGGGAGCAGAGTGGGAACAAATATATCCATGGTGCTTTCAACATCTTTTAGAGAGTTCCCTCATTTTAGGGGAAGTGGTTAAGGCAGACACTCATTATTCTTAAAAGTACATAACATAAATAACTGTGATTGTTTAGCCGAAGAATAGACATGTATATGAGGACCCTTCACATTCAAGGCTCAGTGAATACAGTAGAAAAGGAAATGCAAAGAACTTATATGACAGTTAATGGGGAGAAAGAACTGAAATTCTGACTTTTAGATAACATGTGGCTATTGTAAACAAAAATTCATATTATCTGTGAATACCTATATAAAATCACACACCAAGCCAGCCAAATTTAAAGCGTGGATGGGGCAGTGCCTATCCCAAGAACAAACTTGATAAAGAAACTGTTGGTATTAATTGTCTGGTGAGGGGAACAAATACAAACATCCTTGGGAAAATGTCTGTGAATTTATGGATAAGAACATAACCGTAAACACATGGGCAACGTGACAAGATTTCTGTTATGAAGGATGTAAACAACTCAAAACAAGAAACATGGAATGTAGTGGGATAAAGGTGGTAAGCCATGAGGAAGGTGTGTAGGGGGTCATTGGTGAAGACAAAAATGATCAAATACATTATATAAATTAATGGAATATTTAAAGAATAAACAAAAAAAAACTTCTTTAAAAAATCAAATCAAATTCATTCTGAGGCCTGTTTTTCTTGCCAATGTAAGCAAAACACTCCCTTTACAAGGACTGTATTCAGAGCACTAAAGCAGGAAGAAAGACAGGAGAAGTAAGTGTGTTCTGTTATATACCCACAGAAGTCCTGAATAGGGACTCCCACTTACTGTGACAGTTCAGGGATTTTATAGCCAGACTCAATGATGGAGATGATACCAGATACTGTCGCAGTGATTAACAGCCTGGTCCTATGTGCTTCCTTGGATTCTTTATCAAAAGCTTCATGTATTTCCTACAAAAAATGAGAAATATTGTTATATCAAGTTAATTTCAGTTCTTTTCACAATAAATGTTCATAATCGTATAACAATTTCATTGTACATTTTCTAATTTTCTCTTAATTTATTCTGTGCTAATACATGAACAAACTCAGGAGACCTTACTAAATATATGGCACTCTAATATACAAAGACATTAAAATTTTTTTCACAAAGTTCAAGAGCTAGTCATAGCCCAGTCGATTTCACAATGTTTGGTCAGAGCTGCTCTTGTATTTCGCTCTCTAGAAATTACTTAGAGGAATGCCCTGCATCCTTTTGCAATACCGGGGAGAGCTGCTCTCCTTGCTAACTTGATGAGCTAGCTCCTAGTCTCTAAGTCCTGTCTAATGATATGTTGAATTGATTGGATGAGAATGTGGTAAGAACTATGTAACAAGTCAAATTCTGTGCCTGATCTAATCTGCCTGGGTTCTGTGTAACTCTACTATCATCTTCATATTTGGATTATACCTCATCACTGTGTTTTTCAGCTGTTCCAGAGATTGTTTCTCCAGAATTCATGATGTGGCAAGTAAGGTCAAGTGAGGAGAAACCTTTACTGATGAAAGGGGCATAAGAATAGTATTATGGCTGATTCCAAATATTAATTGCATAAAATGCAGCGTGATTGCTTTAATTTTGTCCTACTAAAGTGAATTCTTCTAGAATCAATGGCTGGAAGTTGTAAATTTCCCAAAAGGGTTAGTTTTATTTCATTATTTGCATGCTATTTAGATCAGAGCTATTGAACACGACCTAATTGTCATTTTCTGGGTACCTAAAATTGACAGTTTTTTTTTTGGAGATTGAGTAAACATCTAGTGGTTAGAGCATTAGTTGAAATAATCTGTTGTTGAGTTTAGCTACATATCTCAGTGTTACAGCAATCTGCCAAAATTAAATACATGAATAATCAAAGATGTTTTCTTTTAAATATAAGTATCAGAGAAGGGATGGCATTTTAATAACTTCTCTCAACATTTTTAAAAAGATTCTTCTGATCTTTACTTGGTAATTACCACTCTTTATGCTAACTTTAGTATATCAAGTCAGGTTCTGAATCATAAAATTTATAACAGCTGTGTGCCCTATTCTGGGCTGTTGACTGATGACCCTACTCTGGGCTTACACCCATCAGAATGGCTAAGATAAGAAACTCAAGCGACATCACATGCTGGAGAGAATGTGGAGAAAGAGGAACCCTACTCCATTGCTGGTGGGAATGTAAACTTGTACAACCTCTTTGGGAATCAATCTGGTGCTTTCTCAGATAATTAGGAATAGCGCTACCTCGAGATCCAGCTATACCGCTCCTAGGCATATATACAAAAGATGCTCAAGTCCAGAGCAAGGATATTTGCTCAACCATGTTTGTGGTAGCTTTATTTGTAATAGCAAGAAGCTGGAAACAACCGATATGTCCCTCAGTTGAGGAATGCATAGAAATTGTGATACATTTCCACAATGGAATACTACTCAGCAATTAAAAACAAAGAAATTATGAAATTTGCAAGCACATGGTGGAATCTAAAAATTATCATCCTGAGGGAGGTATCCCCAGAAGCAGAAAGACACACATGGTATATACTCACTCATAAGTGGATATTAGACGTATAATATAGGATAATCATACAAAATCTGTATACCTAAGGAAGCTAATTAAGAAGGAGGACCCTGGTAAGTAGCTCAGTCTTCATTCAGAAAGGCAAATGAGATGGACATCAGAAGAAGGAGAAAAGAGGGAACAGGTAGGAGCCTATCACAGAGGGCCTCTGAAAGACTCTACCAAGCAGGATATCAAAACATATGCTGAGATTTTTAGCCAAACTTTTTGTAGAGTGCAGGGAATCTTATGAAAGAAGGCAGAGATAGAAAGACCTAGAGGGGACAAGAGCTCCACAAGGAGAGCAACAGAACCAACAAATCTGTGCACAGGGAACTTTTCTGAGATTGATACTCCAAACAAGGACCATGCATAGAGATAACTTACAACCCTTGCACAGAAGTATCCCATGGCATCTCAGTGTCCAAGAAGGTTCCCCAGTAATAGGAGCAGGGACTGTCTTTGACATGAACTCGTGGGCTGGCTTTTTTATCACCTCCACCTGAGGGGGGGAGCAGCCTTAGTAGTCCACAGAGGAAGACAAAGAAGTCACTCTTGATGAGTCCTGATATACTAGGGTCAGATGGAAAGAGAGGTGGACCTAAGCTATCATTGGAATGGGGGAGAGGAATAAGAAGAAGAGGGAGAGTGGGATTGGAAGAGGATAGGGGAGGTGGATACAGCTGGGATAAAAAGTGAATACACTGTAATTAATAAAAATAAAATAAAAAATTAAAAAATCTATATCAGCATTTATTCAGTGCATACATACTTCAGTTCATTATGCTCATAGGTAAAAGAATCAGTTCTTATCCCTCCAAATCAACTGTTATTCTATTTTCTATCAACAAAGAAATTTATTTTGATATTGTCTTTTACGTCTAAACACTGGAATGTTCTGTCATTTTTTCATTGTTGTATCTTTTAAAAATTTTTTATTAATTACACTTTATTCACTTTGTATCCCCCCAGAAACTCCTCCCTCTTTCCCTCCCAATCTCACCTTCCCTCCCCCTTCTTCACACATGCTCCTCCCCAAGTCCACTGATAGGGGAGGTCTTCCTTTACTTCCTTCTGATCCTAGTCTATCAGCTCTCATCAGGAGTGGGTGTATTGTCTTCCTCTGTGGCCTGGTAAGGCTACTCCTCCATCAGGGTGAGGTGATCAAAGAGCAGCTTCATTTGTAATAGCCAGAAGCTGGAAACAACCCAAATGCCCCTCAACTGAGGAATGGATACAGAAATTGTGGTACATCTACACAATGGATTATTACTCAGCAATAAAAAAACAAGGATATCATGAAATTTGCACGTAAATGGTGGGAACTGGAAAAGATCATCCTGAGTGAGCTATCCCAGAAGTAAAAAGATATACATGGTATAAACTCACTCATACAGACATATAAAATAGGATAAACCTACTAAAATCTGTACACCTAAAGAAACTAATTAAGAGGGAGGACTCTGGCTAAAATGCTCAATCCCAAGCCAGAAAGGCCAAGCAGACTGACATCAGAAGAAGAAAACAGGAAACAAGCTAGGAGTCTGTTCTGTCATTTTTAACACAAGTCCATGCCTGGTTACTATTAACTTTTATGTTCTCTGCATACATGCCTTCTTTCCCTCATGTTTGTCTCTGATCACATGATTCCTAACTTACTTTAAAAGATTCCCACCATGTCCTTTGCTGCTAATTCCATTTTTAGTTAATATCACAATCATCATTCAAAAGTCAAGTTGTCATGTTTGTCCACCACATACAACCCATCAAACTATAGCATGTTCTTCCAGCAGAAATTTGTCTTTATCTAACTATTTAAAGCATCCAATGTCCCAAACTTGCCACATACAGAAATTTACTTATCACACAAAGTGACTTGTTCATTAGTCTATATTGCTTCTTGACACAGACCCCTCTTTACCTAAACTGATGACAACCATTTTCTTATCAGACTGAATTCAAACATAACTCAGGAGCTCTTTCTGATCCTTCTTCTCCCACAGTCAACTACTTACACCTTTGAATTTCTTTTGTACCGTTTTGTCCCTTCTCATAGCTGTTATCACGATTTTCTTCAGTTATTGCCTAGGTTACAGTGTTCTGCTGCCATTGTGTAAAATCTGAAGCAAAAGATTCTGCTTTATTTTTCTCTTTAGTGTATACTGACTCACTGCCTTTGAGCAAGAATATTCACCAACATTAGACATTCTGATGCAATTACTGTGAGGTTTTAGCTATATAAGCAAACAATACAGGTAGATTATCTATGTGATCCTTCCAAATTTATTAAAGCTCTTTCTGTATGTTAGTTTTTTGTCTATAACTAAATTTATAATGTATATAACTCTGGATCTATAACATCCTATAATTCTAAA
Source organism: Pachyuromys duprasi (assembly GCA_028658305.1). Lineage (NCBI taxonomy): Eukaryota > Metazoa > Chordata > Mammalia > Rodentia > Muridae > Pachyuromys > Pachyuromys duprasi. The sequence continues at coordinate 88,260,851 of CM053744.1, forward strand.
GTCAAGTTTGGTTTACTGTAGAAGCAACTAATTATCCTTGTAAAGGAGAGAGTTTGAAACTCCTAAGACGATACACACTTTATGATTGCCCCACCTTCACTAGGACACTGAAGAGATGCTTGTCCTTAGATGGGCTTCCACGAGACCCAGGATACTGCCAGTCCAGATTCAGTCCATCAAAGTCATACTGGCGCAGGAATGTAATGACTGACTTAATGAATGTGTGACGGTTCTGACGAGTAGAGACCATGGCACTGAACCTGAGAACCAAAAGTAGACACATTATTTGTGTAAAATGACCACACTGGAAAAAGACATTCCATAGCTAATTTCAGAGTATGTGTTCTTCTGCAAGGCTCCCTGGATTGTTCCTGGCCTCCCCTCACATTCAAACCAGCATAGTTCTTAGCATCCCCTTTACTTTTGTTAGTCCTACCGAAGCTACTGTTGCCCTTTCCTTTTTAATAGCTTTCCAACATTGTTAATCAACCACATACTGCCTTAAAACACATTTCAGTTCATATAAACTCAAGGCATGTTTCTTCTGTATAAAGAACCATCAATTCAGTTCTTGAAAAGGTAGAAAAAAGCAGAGCATGACCCTCCTCTGACCTGAAGGATTTAAATACTTTAAGAAACATCCCTTTGTGGTAGGCAACTAATGCTAGGAGGGTGTCATCCTAGAGTACTTAAACAAACTTGACCTTGAGAAAGTCCCATGAGGACTTGGAAAGGGTGTGCTCTGTTTAATTTGAGCTTCTAGTGAAATAAATTTGGGTGTAACTTACTCACTAAATGGATATTCCTAATTCCTCTCTTGAAAGACTGAGATTGTGTTGTTATAGCTTGATTAAACTAGAAATTAGCAGCAGGCGATGTGTATAAAACTTACTGGGCAGATCCAAAGTCCCAGCCTCCAATGGCCAAGAGAGTTTTCAGTTCTGTGTTCCTTAAAAACAACAACAAAAAAGAGAAATATAAAACTTCTTGGTTTCTTTAATAAGAAATAGCAGTGTAATTTGCATATTCCTCATACTATTTAGTTCTGCGTTGCCATGAAAATAAACATTCCATTCCAATTTTCCATTACTTTTGAAAATTGCATACTAAAATTACTTGTTATTTTTTCCCTGTTTTACTTTTAAAATTTTTGTTTGTTTCTTCACAGTTTATTCATTATATATCCTGATTGCACCCCCCTTTCTCAACTTCCCCAGTCCCAATCTGCCTGCCTTTCCCCCTCATTCCCTTCCCCTAGTCCACTGAAAGGGGGAGTTCTCCACTATTGCCATCTCCCCATAGCTTATCTAGTCTCATTAGGGCTGCTTGGATCTTTTCCTACCGTGGCCTGGCAAGGCTGCTTTATCACTGGCAAGTGATCAGAGTGAGGTTACCCAGAAACAGAAAGCCATATATTATTAGCCATATATTATAGGACAGTCATCTTCAGAAGAAACTAAGCTCTAAAGAGTACCCTATGGAGGATGCTTAAATCTCATTCGGAATGGCAAAGACCACTATTGCAACTCTGTGTTTTAAATTTTATCAACATTATACTAAATGTAAAAGGTGAAATACAGACAAATAGAATGTAGTCTGACTTTCTAATGCCAGCTAAAATGTTCAAACACAAAGAATATGAATGTAGAATGGTGATTTTGAGCAAATGGTAGGAAGAGACAGGATGAAAAAATTTTGGTCAAAATTAATGACACATGAAGGTTATGTGAAATAACACTAGGTAAAAAGAACATTTACCATAATTAATGGAAATAGATGAGATAACATATACAATAAATGTGCTCATGAGCAATTGCACAGTGTAGGCAGAATTCAAAGGCAGTATACAATAAACGCATTTAGTTTGTCTCAATTTAAGATTCAGGAAAAATACATTAGTGGATTGTCAACTCAAACACATTGATTCTAAGCTGCAGGTAAAGAAGCATTGAGATGTGGGAACTATTGACACATAGATAACAAACCAGGTATCTCTTACCTGGTCCTTATCTTACCTGTTTTTCAGATCATTTAATTCTTTGTACTCGTTCAAATCTTCCTTACTTATTGTGGTGATCTCATTGTTCTTCATCCCAGCAAATGCATAGATCAGGTGAGTACACAAGAAAGGGTCAATGTTACTGGGTTTGAAACCTCCCACACCAGGCCGATTCTTGGCCCACCTTGTATAATAGCACATCAGCTGGTAGGCAGAACCTAGGAAAGTTATAAAAAAAAAAACAATGCCCTGATGTAGATACCGAGTAAATTTGCTCACAATTTTGCCTGGCCTTTCCCTTGCTATGCTTCTTACAGGATTATCCAAATCAATAATTGTCTGATTGTTCATAACTGGTACAGATTCTCAGCTGAAGCTTGCATACCCTTGGAGCCTCTGGAGAAAACAAACCCATTATTCCTGTGAAGCCCTGAAGTTGCCAGTTGCAAAACTCTCAACTCAACTCACTAGAGAGGAGAGCAGTGAGAGTGAAGATGAGTTTATTACACAGAGTCAACCCATTCCTTTCACCCAAGCAGATTATCTCTTAACATTTTTGCCAATAAATAATTGTGAGAAATTAATATGAAAAAGAATCATACTAGACATATGTTTGCATTAGGAATATTAGTCAGTATTAGAGATATATTGAAGTAAGTTTTTTGGTCAACAACTCACCCAACTGAGCATTCAGCACAATCGCCAAACCTAGAGACAAGGAGACACATTTTCTTTGGATCAATTGCTAGAACCATAAGGTTTAAATTATCAGTTTCTGTAGGCCATCCTACTGACTATAAACCATTACATCCCCTATGAAATATCATATATATCCAATATGTGGACCTTACAGACATCATTCCATTCAACTCTTCTACACTGATTAATAAACCTGGCAGTGTTCTTATGTTCCATGTCCTGTGTCCTAATTGTTATAAAATTTGAAATCTGCTACTTCCTTAAGGGATACTGAATGAAAACACTCACAAGATCATCTACTCTGTGAGCATACTGGAGACTGTTCTGACTGTGCCTCTTTAGTGATGAGATTTTGGTCTTGAATCATTATGTAACTACATTTCTCCTGTGAATCTTTTAAACATTGAACTTCAGTATTCACTTGAATAAATACCTGAAGGTAAAAGAAATATGTGTAAGGCACAGATTTGGAACATCTTGTAAGTTTTGAACAACTTGGCAAAAATGCATAATTCTAACTCTTTGAACACTGAATGTTTCTATCTGTGACATTTCAATGAAACAGGACAGTAGAGAATAGTTGTGAGATAATCTGAAAAGAGAAGGGCAAAGAAAACTTGGGTGGCTCTATCTCATATTCCACAGATGTCCATTTCTCAAAATGATGTTGCAGCACAGTAACATGAAAATAAACAGAATGGGAATTGCATGCAGGTGGCATAGCAACAGGAGCAGGATAATGAATGCCTGGGAAATGAAGAAAAGCAAAAGTGGCCTTGACTGAAGGTAAGACATTATGGCTGTGGTGTCAGTAAAGGCAGAAGTGTTCTCTTAGTCTGTGGACTTACAAGAGATTTTCCTTAAAAGACTGCATAAGGAAAGAAAATTTGCAATGACAAAGAATGGCAAAGCTTAGAGTTGCAGTGTCAAAATTGCTTTCTTGTCAGATCCTGTGAGTAAAGAACTAGACAAGACTGAGGCTGTCTGTCTGATTATCAACTCACCTGTGGCAATAATGAACTTGGCCATGGTGTCTTCGGTATTGTTTCAGGAGCACTTCTGTTGGCTTTTTATACTCTCTGAGACCCTGATTTTCGTCAGGTTTGAAGACAGCAAGTTTTTACCAGGAAGTCTTTGTGGGTAATCTTTTAATCCATAGGACTGCCCACTGACTCAGCTTCTTCATTATATCACCAGCACCTTTTATTTTGTGTTCAAAAAGAGGGTGGGTTCCATAGCCTTAGGCATCAATCCTCTTAATAGTTCCCAGGAACTCAACAACTCTTTCAATACTGTAATTATTACTTATTTTCATATTTTATACCTAAGCTAATCTCTACCATCTTACTAATTATTAGAAAGAAATATCTTTCTGAGTATCGACAGAGGTTGCATGTCAGTCACAATTCAGAAACAGCAATTCAAGACAAAAATCAGCATACCATGGCTTCTTAGTGAGCAGTTCATTGCTCTCTTAGCATAAAATTAATGGATTCCAGGACTTAATATCCTTCTATCCTCATTTCCATCCATGTCTGTTTCCTAGTACGTATGTAAAGTGAGGAAAACAAGAGGGTCTACCTTGCATTATGCGGGAAAATCTGGTGTGGATACATGTTAGTTTCTCTGAATAAAGCTTGATGCTGACACGCCATGTAAGCACTGGGAACTGTGTCTATTAGCATTGATAGATACCATAATACAAGTCATGGTAATAGCTTCATAATTTAAATATGGATACTAGCAATGGCTAATGAAATTATTTTTCTCTCTCACTATTTCCTTCTATAGCAGGAGAGATACTACTAAGCAAATTTTATAAACCGGCACCTCACAGTTTTCAGTATGTAGAAATACCTATTTCTCTGAAGACACCTTTACCCTTCCCTTTGGCTTGTAACCAGGAAAGCTCTTTAGACACCCATGCTTCAGAAAAAAAAATCAGTAACTGTAGAGGAACTTCATATGATTGACTCACTCATTTCTGTAGAACAGTCTCTGCTTAACTCCCATTTTATTATAACACTCCCAAGATTAAGTATTCAACCTTGATGATACTACTCATTTCTTATGCAAGTAACTGTTGAGTTCCAGAACAAGAATCTGAGGCACTAATTATATTACCTGACTCCCCACAAACCACTGGGTGATTAAAACTTACACCAAAGTGATGGAAAAGCTACAGTTCAGATCCTTAATTGATTCAGAATATTTAGAATAAGATTTCGTCCTGTGATATATCAGAGCAGTTAAAACTTTCTGAATGACAATGTGTTATAGTAAAGCAAATGGTATCAGATAGGCATATAAATTATATGTTCCTGTGTGTTCATTCCTTTTCTTACTCATCAGGTTTTAGAACCTGGGTAATGCTACATTCATTTAAAAAAGTTTTTTTTTTCAAATTTATTTTTTCATTTATTTTTTACAAATTTATTTATTTTTATATCAATCACAGGTTAGGTTTTTTGCATCCCATGCGTAGCCCCCTCTCTCATTCCCTCCCACCCTTCCCAACCCTCCCTCAACTCCTCCCCGCCCCCTCCAAGTCCACCAATGGGGGAGGTTCTCCTCCCCTTCCATCTGACCCCAGATCATCTTGTCTCCTCAGGGCTGGCTGCAATGTCCTCCCCTGGGATCTAGCCAGGCTGTTACTCCCTGGCATGTATGGGGGAGGGTCGAAGAGTCAGCCATCAAGTTCATGACTGAAACAGTCCCTGTTTCCCTTACTAGGGTCTTCAGTTCGACAATGAGCTAACATGGGCCACATCTGAGCAGGGGTTCTAGGCCATATCCACACGTGGTCCTTGGTTGGAGAAACTGTCTCATATAAGACCCCTGTGCCCTGCTCAGTTTGATCTTAGTGGAGCTCTTCTTCTCCCCCAGTCTTACTAACTTCCCTTATTTTTATTATTACTTCCCGCCCTCTGCCAAGGGCTTAATTGTGAGTCTTAATATCTGCTTTGATACTTTGCTGTACTGATTCTTTCATAGGTCCTCTTTGGTATGCTCCTGTCCTGTTGCTTGTTTTCTCCTCCATTCAATGTCCATCCTATTAGTTCATCTAAATGAACATTGATCATACCAACCTGGGACCTCCTTCTTGTATATCTTATATATCTTCCCTATCCTATAGGACTATATAAGTGAGTATATACCATATGTTTCTTTCTGCTTTTGGGATACCTCACTTAGGAAGATCGTTTCCAGGTCCCACCATTAGCCTGCGAATTTCATGATTTCCTCCTTTTTAATTGCTGAGTAGTATTCCATTGTGTAAAAGTACCACAATTTCTGTATCCATTCCTCAACTGAGGGACATCTGGGTTGTTTCCAGGTTCTGGCTATTACAAATAAGGCAGCTACGAACATAGTTGAGCAAATGGCCTTGTTGTGTACTTGAGCATCTTTTGGATATATGCCTAGAGTGGTATAGCTGGGTCTTGAGGAATCACTATTCCTAATTGTCTAAGAAAGCACCAAATTGAATAAGCATGCTATAAAAACTATCTGGTATCATTTGTGTATTACTGATTGGTTGTTCTTTGAAGATTTGGTAGAAATTTTAGTGGTCCTGGGATTTACAATATTACAAATCACACTACTCTTTCAAGAATAAAAGGGGGAGGACAAGGATTTTGATATTTCTCTTTTTCTGTTATTATAAAAGGACATTGAACTGAACACTCTCCTTCCATTTGGAGGCTGCAACTTTAGATCTGCCCCATAAGCTCTGTAAAAACGGCCTATTTGTCTTTGCTATTACATCTGGATTAGGCCAACACAATCCAGGTCCCATTAACTCCTTTAAAAAGATATTTTCACTAGCCATTGTACAAATAAGTTAATGACTAAATTATTTCAGTAGAAAGTCATATTCAACAAAATTTATTCTATGTAAGTATAGGTCTTTAGGGGTTCATATTTGGTCTTGTATTCTGGATTGCCATTCTCTGAGTGAAGTTACATATTGCAAAGACTTTTTATTTGAAGTATTTTAAGTCTTCTAGGCCAGAGAAATGCCATATACTGCTTCTGCCTATTTTTTCAAAATGTGGAAAGATGGCTCCTCATAAGATATTTCCTTTGAGCAAATATTAAATTCAAGTGTGTTTGAAGACAGAATGTTATCAGTTGGGATGGTCATTAAATAAAGAACCATGGGCAACTTGTTAACAGTTAAGTTGGGGATAAGAAATAAAGGGATGCTGATTATGCATGCTGACAGGTGGTGTGAATGCAAAGGTAATCTAGGAGAGAAGCAGAGGACATGGGTGAAGACATTTTTTCACTATTCTCACATCAGAGACTCTTTTCTGCCTTCCATGTGTCTCCCTCAGTTTCACAGCTGTGGCCTCTCCTCCTCAGAATTGTCAGACTTTTATTAATACAGTCTACAGATTCATGCACTGCTATATGTTTTATTGGATGAGCCTGGAGTGGAAATAACACTGTAACATCAGAGATTTGTGTATTGTAGAGATCACAGGAGGAAAAGGAGTCTAGAAGTAATTTGTAGTGAAGCTTATCAACATTGAGAAGACTTTGAAGTCATTAAGAGAGACATGGATATGAGAAAGAAGGTGTGATCTACAGTAAAATACTTCTAACTCTGAATCCCTCATGTGCTCAGAGTCAGATAGGTACTTGTGTTATGTTTGATGTTAAGGCCAGAATCAAACATGGACCTATTATAGCAAAACATCAACTGAGTGTAGAAGAAATAAATAGAACAATTGCTAAAGGGACAGGCTAGAATGAAGACGACATGTAGGAAAAAGTAATCAAAGAAATGGGGAAATAAAATTTTGAGATATAGAGAGCATGTCAAGAAAGGACTTGGTTCTGACAATGGGCAAATAAGTGTATTCAAAAAAATGAATCAATGTAAAGATACTCACTGTTCTTCAGTGATGACAAGGGAGAAAAAAATCACCAGTTTGTTGATTCCCTACCTGACTGTCCACTCTTTACAAATTGCCTTTAAGTTTTTAAGCTAGTCTATGAAAACACTTTTCAGTGTGGTTCCTGGGTTGGAGTCCAGGCTTCTCTTCTTGGCAAATGAAGAAAATATTACTTCCTTGTCAATGTTGACTTCTCATGGAGTCTGGACCTTTCTAAGAACCATCAAGATCAACATTTTATGGTAGGAAAAGCACATAATTTTCTCTATTTAAAACATCTTGAGATACTGAGACTCATAGCCAAACTTTAGGCAGAGTGCCAGAAACCTTATGGAAGAAGAGAGAGATAGAAAGACATGGAAGGGACTGGAACTCCATAAGTAGAACAAAAGAGCCAAAATATCTGGGCCCAAGGTGGCCTTAGAGACAGATAGTCTAACCAAGGCCCTTGTATGGAGAGGACCTAGAACCCCTGCTCAGAGGAAGCCCAGAGGCTGCACAGTTTCAAAGTGGGTTCTCTCATAAGGAGTAGAGGGGCTGTCTCTGACATGAACTCAGTGGCTGGCTCTTTGATCACCTCCTCCTGGAAGGTGCAGCCTTGCCAGATCACAGAGGAAGATTATGCATCCAGCCTTGATGAGAGCTGATAGGCTAGGGCCAGATAGAAGGGGAGGAGGTCCTCTCCTATCAGGGGACTAGGGAAAGGATATAGGGGAGAAGAGAGAAGGTAGATAGGACTAAGTGGAGATAAGGGAGGAGTCTGCAGCAGGGATAAAAGTGAATAAATTGTAACACATGAGTAAATAAATAAAATTTTAAAAGAAAACAGTAGGAAGACAATGTTTAGAGACAAGAAGTTAGTGATGATTGAGGGTTGAAAATAAATCACAGTCAAAAATGTGTCAGATTTGTTTAATCTTTTGACACTGTAACACAACACTGCCATCTACAAAGTTCATGCTCTGAAACATGTGGAATTGAATTTAAAGGTTATTCCTCGTTATGCATTAAAAACTATCTTGAAATTTAAATCTTCAACCTAGAATGATTAAGACTTTACCTTTTATTTCCTATTCATAAAAATATACAAATCTTGTGGAAATCTGATCCTAAACAATTCTCATGTAGAAGTATCATGAACAATTCCGTTTTTATTTTTAATTATTTTATATTTTATTAATATATTATTAACACACTAGCAATATATTACTAATTATTATTAATGTGTTAATTGATTTGTATTTTATTGCAGTTTATTCACTTTGTATCCCAGCTATAGCACCCTCCCTCCTCCCCTTCCCTCCCTCAACTGCTCCCCTCCCCCTCCCCAAGTCAACTGATAGGGGAAGTCCTCTTCCCTTTCCCTCTGACCCTAGTCTATCAGGTCTCATCAGGACTGGCTGCATTGTCTTCCTCTGTGAACTGGTAAGGCTGCTCCATCATCATGGAGAGGTGATCAAAGAGCCAGCCAGGGTTCATGCCAGAGACAGTCCCTGTTCCCCTTACTAGGGTACTCACTTGGAGACTGAGCTGCCATGGGGTACATCTGTGCAGGGGTTCTAGGTTTTCTCCATGCATGGTCCTTGGTTAGAGTATCAGTCTCAGAAAACACCCCTGTGCCCAGATAGTTTGGTTCTGTTGCTCTCCTTCTGGAGCTCCTGACATCTCCAGGTCTTTCTATCTCCTGCTTCTTTCACAGGGTTCCCTGAACTCTGCCCAAAGTTTAGCTCTGAGTCTCAGCATCTGCTGTGATACCTTGCTGGGTAGAATCTTTCAAAGGCCCTCTGTGGTAGGCTCCTGTTCCATGTTTACTCCCTCTTCTGAGGTCCATCCTGTTTGCCTTTCTGAGTGAGGATTGATCATCTTACCCAGGGTACTCCTTCCTGCTGAGTTTCTTTAGGTGTATAGATTTTAGTATGTTTATCCTATATTGTATGTCTAATATCCACTTATAAGTGAGTATATACCATGTGTGTCTTTCTGCTTCTGGGATACCTCCTTCAGGATGGTCTTTTTTAGATCTCACCATTTGCCTGCAAATTTCATGATTTCCTCATTTTTAATTGCTGAGTAGTAATCCACTGTGTAAATGTACCACAATTTCTGCATCCATTCCTCAGCTGAGGGACATCTGAGTTGCTTCCTGATTCTGGCTGTTATGAATAAAGTTGTTACGAACATGGCTGAGCAAATGTCCTTGTTGTATATATGAGCATATTTTGGATCTTTGCCTAGGATTGGTATAGCTGGATCTTGAGGAAGCACAGCTCCCAATTGTCTCAGAAAGCACCAGATTGATTTCCAAGGTGGTCATACAAGTTTACATTCCCACCAGCAATAGAGGAGGTTTCCCCTTTCTCCACATCCACTCCAGCTTATGTTACAACTTGATTTCTTGATCTTTTGGTGGGTGTAAGGTGAAATCTCAGGGTCCTTTGGATTTGCACTTCCCTGATGACTAAGAATGTTGAATATTTCTTTAAGTGTTTCTCTGTCATTTCATATTCCTCTATGGGGAATAATCTGTTTAGCTCTATACCCCATTTTTTAATTGGATTATTTGATTTGTTGCTGTTTAAGTTCTTGGGTTCTTTGTATATTCTAGATATTAGTCCTCTGTCAGATATAGAGTTGGTGAAGATCCTTTCCCAGTCTGTAGGCTGTCGTTTTGTTCTAACAACAGTGTCCTTTGCTTTACAGTAGCTTTTCATTTTCATGAGGTCCCACTCATTGATTGTTGATCTTAGAGCCTGTGCTGTTAGTGTTCTGTTCAGGAAGTTGTCTCCTGTGCCAATGAGTTCAAGGCTCTTTCCCAGTTTTTCTTCTAACAGGTTTAGTGTGGCTGGTTTATGGTTAGTCTTTAAACCACTTGGACATTATTCTTGTACAGGGCAGTAAGTATGGATCTATTTACATTTTTTCTACATGTAGACATCCAGTTAGACCAGCACCATTTGTTGAAGCTGATATCTTTTCTTCTATTTTATGGTTTTGGCTTCTTTGTTAAAAATCAAGTATCCAAAGGTATGTGAGTCTAATTCTGGGTCTCTTATTAGATTCCATTGATCCACCATTCTATTTCTATGCCAGTACCGCACAATTTTTATTACTATTGCTCAGTAGTACAGTTTGAAATCAGGGATGGATATATCTCTAGATGATCTGTTGTTGTAGAGGATTGTTTTAGCAATTATGGGTTTTTTTCCTCTTTTAATTTTTGCTGGGAGATTGTCTGTATCCTATATATTCTTTGGTGTAGTTGTTTTCGTTGAATTGGAGTTTTCCTTCTAGTATCTTCTGTTGGGCTGGGTTGTATGTAGATATTGCTTAAATTTTGTTTTGTCATGGAATATTTTGTTTTCTCCATCTATGTTGATTGAAAGCTTTGCTGGGTATAGTAGTCTTAGTTGGCATCTATGTTCCCTTAAAGACTGCATGACCTCTGCCCAGGCCCTTCTGTCTTTCATAGTTTCTGATGAGAAGTCTGGTGTGATTCTGATAGTTCTCCCTTCATATATTACTTGACCTTTTTCCCTTGCTGCCTTTAATAATTTGTCTTTGTTTTGTAGGTTTAGTGTTTTGACTATGATGTGATATGAGGTATTTCTTTTCTGGTCTAGTCTATTTGGTGTTCTGTAGACTTCTTGTATGTTTATGGACATTTCTTTCTTTAAGTTAGGGAAATTTTCTTCTATGATTTTCTTAAAAATATTTTCTGGACCTTGGAGCCTGGAGTCCTCTTTTTCATTTATTCCTATTATTCTTAGGTTTTGTCTTTTCATGGCATCCTTGATTTCTTGAATGTTTTGTGTTTGGGACTTTCCTGATTTTAGTTTTTCTTTGAGTGAGGAAACAATTTCAGCAAATGTATTCAATTTCTGAGATTCTCTCTTCCCTCTCTTGTATTCTCTTGGTGATGCTTACCTTTGTGGTTCCTGATCTTTTCTCTAAGTTCTCCAATTCCAGGTTTTTCTCTGTTTGTGTTTTCTTTATAGATTCTAATTCTGTTTTCATGCTTTGCACCATTTCCTTCATCTGATTGAAGGTGGCTCCTATTTTTGTATTTGTTTTCTCTCTATATGTTTTTAATTGTTTCTCTACATGGGCCATTATATTCTTTTGAATTTCTTTGAGAGCTCTGTTCATTTCCTCATTTGTTCCTGAATTAACTGGATAATCATAGCTTTAAATTCATTTTCCTGAGTTTCTGCTGAATTAAAATATCCATTACTTTTCCGTGTTTCTGGTGGTGCCATGGTGTCCTGATTTTTGATGGATGAGTTCTTACGTTGACCTTTGGCCATTGCTTATATATAATCTTTGCTGTTTCTTCCTCTAGTCTGACCTTTGGACTGGAACCGTCTTACTCTGGCGTCTGTAGAATTATTCAGGAAGATCAGTGGGGACCAGCGTTTTGAGAGTGTGTGTTGTTGCTTCAGTTGTTCCTGGGGGAGAAGAAGCCATTGGCACAGAATTGTAAGTGTCTTTGTGTTTGTGTGTGTGTGTGTGTGTGTGTGTGTGTGAGGAAGCACACAAACATGCGGGTGCAGGGATGTTTCTCTTGAAAGGGAGTGCTAGGGTGTGCAGCTGCTTGGGATATATGGGTTGGGAGCAAGCTCAGGAGGGGATGTGGATGCTAGAATAGTTAGCAAGTGCAGATTGTGGGCATAACACACCTGTGCAGGTTTCCGAATACCAGGTGGTCTGCAGTCTGTGGTGGGGTCAGCAGGCTGGCTCTGAGGTCTGCAGCTGGCGCTGTGGGCAGTATTCTGTTTTGGACTCTCTGTGCCCGGCCCTGAATTCTGCACTGGAAGCTGGAAGCCTTGCAGGCTGCACTCTGCTCCCTGAGTTGGGAAGCACTATCTGCTTCCTCAGCTCCTACCCCCTCAGACAAGGCTGTGGGGTAATGCCTGAGATCTGTGCTTGGAACATGCAGCACTGTGCTCCTTGCAAGTTGCTGTGTGCACTTCGGGCTGCCTCCTCTGCTTCAGTGCTTGTTGGGGTACTTCTGCTGCTGCCTTCCTGATGGCTGCGGTATCTCCCCCACTTCCTCTGCTGCAGGTTTGGCTATGTCTGCTGCTGCTTCCACTCATTAGGGGGGAAGTGCCCAGGAATTGATTCCCCAGGAGAAGTCCACAGAGATGTCAGAGGTTGAATGGTGTCCTATTTGACTCAAATCAGGTTTTTTTCTCCCTCTCCCCCGGCTCTCCTATGGTTGTTTTGGGTTACACAGCCCCTAGATTCACCAACTCGGAGTCCTTCCCTGTGGAGTTTTCTCCGGACAAGGAAACCCAGGCTCTGATGCTCTGAGTCACACAGATCTGTCTATGTCGGGTAGTTGGTGCTCAGCAGGTCTCTGGGCTGGCAGCGAGAGCACCTGCCGATCTAGGGGACCTTTCCCAGGGAGATCCTGGGTACTGTAACTCAGTCCCTGTTTGCTTCCTTCCCTGTGGGGTTTTCTCCCGACAGGGAAAGCCAGACGCTGGTGTCCTGTAGTGCACAGTTCTTCTGTGGTGGAGAGTTGGGTGCAAAGCAAGTCACTGTGCTCGGGGGTGGAGCCTAGTTCAGAGATGGCACTTGTGCCCACCATTCTGCGGGATCTTTTCTCAGGGAAGATTGGGTGACCTAGGTCATTCCCGATTCCTTCCTTCCCTGTGGGTTTTTCTCGTGACTGAGACTCCCATTCTCTGGTGTTTTTTGTGCTCACCGTTCAGCCTGGGAAGGTGATCAGGACATGCAGGATTGTGATTCTGGTAATTACGGGTTTTTTGTTTTCCATATGAAACTGAGAATTGTTCTTTCAAGTTCTGGAAAGAATTGTGTTGGTATTTTGATGGGAATTGCATTGAATCTGTAGATTGCTTTTGGCAGGATGACCATTTTTACTATGTTAATCTTACCAATTCATAAGCATGGATATCTTTCTGTCTTCTGATAGATTCTTCAATTTCTTTCTTCAGAGACTTGAAGTTTTTTCAAACAGGTCTTTCACTTGCTTGGTTAGAGTCATATCAAGTTATTTTATGTTATTAGTGGCTATTGTGAAAGGTGTAGTTTCCCTAAGTTCTTTCTCAGCCCCCACTTTTTTTGTATACAGGAGGGTTACTGGGTTTTTTTGGAATTAAATTTTCATCCAGCCACTTTTCTAAAGGTGTTTATCAGCTGAAGAAATTCTTTGGTTGAATTTTTGTGGTCACTCATATATACTGTCATATCATCTGCAGATAGTGGTACTTTGACTTCTTCCTTTCCAATTTGTACCCCCTTTGGTCTTCTTTAGTTGTCTTATTGCTCTAGCTACGACTTCAAGCACCTTGTTGAAAAGATATGGATATAATAGCCATATTTGCCTTGTCCCTGATTTCAGTGGAATTAATTTAAGTTTCTCTCCATTTGAGTTGATTTTGGCTATAGACTTGTTTTATATTGCCTTTATTATGTTCATGTATGTGCCTTGTATCCCTGATCTCTCCAAGACTTTAAACATGAATGGGTGCCGGATTTTGTCAAATGCTTTTTTGGCATCTAAGGAGATGATCATGTGGTTTTTGTCCTTCAGTTGTTGTTTCTTTTATGGTGGATTACATTGATAAATTTCCATATATTGAACCACCCTTGCATGCCTGGGATGAAGCTTGCTTGGTCTTGGTGGATGATATCTTTTATTTGTTCTTAGATTCAGTTTTCAAGTATTTTATTGAGTATTTTTCCATCAATGTTCGTAAGAGATAGGTCTGAAGTTCTTTTGTTATTGTTGAGTCTTTGTGTGGTTTAGGTATCAAAGTGACTGTGGTAGTATAGAATGAGTTTGGTAATGTTCCTTCTGATTCTATTTTGTGGAATAGTTTGAAGAGAATTGGAGTTAGCTCTTCTTTGAAGGTCTGGTAGAATTCTGTGCTAAAACTATCTAGCCCTGGGCTTTTTTTTTTTTTAAAGGAGACTTTTGATGACTGCTTCTATTTCCTTGGGGGATATAGGACTATTTAATCTTTTTGCCTGATCTTGATTTAATTTTGGTAGATTGAATCTATCAAAAAATTACCCGTTTCATTTAGATTTTCAAATTTTGTGGCATATAGGCTTTTGTAGTAAGACCTAAAGATGTCTGGATTTCCTCAGTGTCTGTCATTATGTCCCCCTTTTCGTTTCTGATTTTGCTGATTTGGATAGTTTCTCTCTGCCTTCTAGTTAGTTTGGTTAAGGGTTTGTCTATCCTGTTGATTTTTTCAAAGAACCAGCTCTTGTTCTCATTGATTCTTTGAATTTTTCTTTGTTTATAATTCATTTATTTCAGCCCTTAGTTTGATTATTTCTAATCCTCTACTCCTCTTGGGTGTGTCTCCTGTTTTTTTTTTTTTTCTTTCTCCTATGGCTTTTAGATGTCCCATTAAGTTGCCTGTATTTGGTTGTCTGAAACTTCTTTTCTGGAGGCACTTAATGCTTTGAACTTTCCTC
This sequence comes from Pachyuromys duprasi, assembly GCA_028658305.1. Taxonomy (NCBI): domain Eukaryota; kingdom Metazoa; phylum Chordata; class Mammalia; order Rodentia; family Muridae; genus Pachyuromys; species Pachyuromys duprasi. The sequence continues at coordinate 88,275,908 of CM053744.1, forward strand.
TTAGCACTGCTTTCATTGTGTCCCGTAAGACTGGGTAAGTTGTTCCTTCATTTTCAGTGAATTTCAGAAAGTCTCCAATTTCTTTTTTCATTTCTTCCCTGACCAAGCTGTCATTGAGTAGAGAGCTGTTTAGTTTCCATGTGTATATAGGCTTTTTGTTATTTCTGTTGTTGATGTGTGGTTTTAGGCCATGGTGGTCTGATAGGTTACAAGGGATTATTTTGATCTTGTATCTGTGAAGGCTTGCTTTGTGCCCAACTATGTGGTCAATTTTTGAGAAGGTTCTGTGGAGTGCTGAAAAAAAATTTATACTCTTTTGAGTTTGGGTGAAACGTTCTGTGATATCTGTTAATTCCAATTGATTTAGGACTTCTGTAAGTCCTCTTTGCTTTTGTCTAGATGATCTGTCCCTTGGTGAGATTGGAGTGTTGAAGTCTACTACTAGTAAGGTGTTGGGATAGATGCATGATTTCAGCTTTAATAATGTTTCATTTACAAATGCAGGTGCTCTTGTTTTGGGGGCCTAGATGTTCAGGATTGTGATGTCCTCTTGGTGGATTTTTTTTTATGAGAATGAAATGTCCCTCCTCATATTTTTTGATTAATTTTGGTTGAAAGCCCATTTTTTTAGATATTACAACAGCTACCCCAGCTTGTTTTCTAGGTCCATTTGCTTGAAAAACATTTTTCCAGCCCTTTACTCTGAGGTAGTATTTACTTTTGTTGCAGTAGTGTGTTTCTTGGATGCAGCAGAATGATGGACCCCATTTCTGCAACCATTCTGTTAGTCTGTGTCTTTTTTATTGGAGAGTTGATTCCATTGTTGTTGGTAGATAATAGTGACCAATGAATGTTAGTTCCTTTTATTGTGTAGTTGATGGTGTTACTGTGTTTCTAAGCTTGTTTTCTTTTATTTTTTTTGTTGTTGTGAATTTATCTATATCCTGTGTTTTCTTGGGTGTAGTTGTTTTTGTTGGATTGGAGTTTTCTTTCTAGTATCTTCTATAGGGCTGGGTTGCTATGTAGATACTGTTTAAGTTTAGTTTTGTCATGGAATATTTTGTTTTCTCCATCCATGTTGATTGAAAGCTTTGCTGGTTATAGTAGTCTGTGGTCTGTGGTCTCTTAGAGTCTGAATGACATCTGCCCAGGCCCTTCTGCCATCCATATTTTCTCTTGATAAATCTGGTGTGATTCTGATAGGTCTACCTTTATATGTTACTTGTCCTTCTTCCCTTGCTGCTTTTAATATTTTTTGTTTGTTCTATAGATTTAATGTTTTGACTATGATGTAAAGAATTTCTTATCTGGTCTAGTCTATTTGGTGTTCTGTAGGCCTCTTGTATGTTTATGGACATCTCTTTAAGTTGGGAAAATTTTCTTTTATGATTTTCTTGAAAATATTTTCAGGACATTGGAGCCTGGAATCTTCTTTTTTGCCTATTCCTATTATTCTTAGATTTTGTCTTTTCATGGCATCCTTGATTTCTTGGATGTTTTGTGTTTGGAACTTTTCTGATTTTTCTTTTTCTTTGAGTGATGTATCAATTTCTGCAATTATATCTTCAGTGCTTGAGACTCGTTCTGCCATCTCTTGTATTCTTTTGGTGATGTTTACCTTTGTGGTTCCTGATCTTTTCTCTAAGTTCTCTAGAGCCCAGGTTTTCTCTGTTTGTGTTTTCTTTATTGATTCTAATTCATGTCTTGCATCATTTCCTTCATCTATTTGAATGTGGATTCCTATCTTTCTATGATGATCTCTTTTTTCTATTCATTTCCTCCTTATGTTCCCCTATTTGTGTAACTATATTTGCCTTTATTTTTTTGAGAGCTTTCTTCATTTCCTCTTTATTTGCTTTTACTTGTTTGGCTATTTCTTTGAGATTTTTGTTCGACTCCTCTTTATGTGCCTCTAATAACTTGACAAGCATAGTTTTAAAATCATTTTCATGTGTTTCTGATGAATTAAAGTATCCATTGATTTGGGGTATTGCTGATGAAGCCACAATGTCCTGATTTTTATTGGATGTGTTGTTAAGCCAACCTCTAGCCATCTGCTTATCAGTAACCTTCACTTTTTGTTCCTGCAGTCTCTACTTCAGACTGGATCCATCTGTTTCTGCTGTCTGGATTATTCTTCAAGAAGATGAGAGAGGTCCACGAGTTTGAGAGTGGATATTGGTGTTTCAGCAGTAGCGAAGGGAGGAAGATTGCAGGCGCATGTGACAAAAGTGGGTGTGTGTGTGGAAGTGTGCCTTGATGGACGACAGGGTGCTAGAGCATGTAGATGCCTGGCAGGGTGGAGCTTAGGTGCAGAGGGTGGTAATGATTCTGTTCAAGGGCACAATGCACTTGCACAGGTGCTCTTAATACCTCAGTGGCCTACAGGCCTGTCATACTGTCCTCCTGGTATTCAGATTTGTCTGGGCTCCAGGAATTGTTTGCCTGGACTCCACTGGTAGAACCACAGAACAGGGGCTTCAATGTTGAGAACACTGTGCCAAGGTTCCCTGTGTTGCCCACAGTGGGGGTGTGGGTGGGAGGGTTCTGTTGTCTGGCCCTGGATCTGGGGCTCTGCACACCTTCACTTGAAGGCACTCTCACCAGCCTGCAGGCCTACCTGGAATCCAGTGGGGTTCCCCCTTTTCTCTACTCTCAGTTTTGGGCCTGTAGGAGATGAGATGCTACTGTGAATATGGGAAAAGTTCAAGTCTGGAGAAATACAGCCTCAAGAGGGAGCCAATTCATTTTGTTTAGCTAGCTGGCCATACTATTTAACTGACTTTAAATATGTATTCTTATAACCTTAGATACATGTTGATCTCAACTTTGTTCAGAGATTCTAATTCTTTAAAATGAGAATGGTGTATACAAACACTCATTGATGTAACAGCATCTAAGGAACCATCAGTCCTGAGATGTGGTAGAGTCATCTATATGAATATGCCTCATGTCTAAGCATCAAATCATACCATAGAGAAGGGAATGAAAAAAACTAACTGCTGCTGAAAGAAGCAAGGAACACTGTGAAATGCCAGCTTTCAGATCAGATGCCAATGTTGAAAACATTGCCTACCAGCAGCTGTGGTGACCTGCACAAACCTGCATGAAATCAAGCCAGCCAAAATTAGAACACGGGTGAGGTAGTTCCCTTTCCAACCACTACACTTGTTGAAAAATCACTCCTAGGCATATATCCAAAATGTGCTCAAGTATAGAACAAGGATGTTTGCTCAACCATGTTTGTAGGAGCTTTTTCATAAGCTACATCATAGGTCCTGGATCTTCTAATGGCATATTGAGTCGGTTGACTGAGAAGGTGTTAATAGGTACATAGCAGAGCCAATTCAGTACGTGATGATAACCCACCTTTATCCTGTTTTATTGTAATCTTATCTTCAGCCCTGGAGTTATCCCTCATAGCTGTGATATTTTGGTGTACCAGACATTGATTCAATAGGTTGTATATGGTTATTCTCTCTTTTAATTGTGATTTACAAAAAATGTTCGTTTGTTTTGCTTTTTTTTTTTCTTTTTAAATATATAGCAAGGAAGGGACAGGGATAGGACTTTTCTCTGAAAAGTCTAAAGAAGGTTTTAAAAAAAGAAGTTTAAAGAAAAGCCTCCTCTGGAATTTATCATATATTAACAGTATCGAATAATTAGAACAGTTTCCTGATCAAAGTGTTGGTAAGTGTATTGTAACTGTCTTCAAATATTAAGAGTAGAAATTGCAGTATGTGTGTTTTAATTTTCTTCCATTTAAGTGCAATCACCTAGAACCTATGGATGAAAATTGTAAATTTCCTTTTTGCCAAGATACTATTTTTATTGATTATTTGGCAATTTCATATCATGTACCTAGATCACACTCGTATAACAAACATCCCAGGTGCACATCTATACTTGAACATTCCACCAAAATAAATAAATGAATGAATGAATGAATGAATGAAGTAAAATCAAAACCAAAACCAAACAACAGACAACAGAAAAAAATCCAGTTTGTATTGCCTATATGATCACTGGCACATGTTCAAATCCCAGTGGCCATTTTCATAAAACAAAAACAAAGGCAAACAAACAAAAAACAACTGAGTAATTCACCCCCACCCCCACCAGATCCAATAACAGTGGAGAGATGCACCTCAGAAACCTTGTCAAATATTTAAGAGTTATTTTCAGGAACTAACTGATTAAGGTGTTTCTTTTAGGGAGCAATTGGAGGAGAATGGGGGCAGGACTTGTCACAAAAGACTTGCATGTCCCCTTTCTCAACTTGGAGTCTGATCAATAAAGAAGCAACCTGATTGCTAGTCAGTGAGAGCTGCAAGATACCACTGAACACAGTTCCTGACTCACTTGACATCGACATCTCAGGCAACTTCACAGGCTAATCTATGAACATAGCCCCCAGTGGCAGCACAGCCAACAGACATCCGCATGGTCTCCAGCAACAACATGAGCATAGACCTCAGCGTGATCTTCAGTGGCAGTACAGACTGTGGTAATCCTCCTGGCCCTCAGTGGAAGCAGGGTCCACAGGTTACACCATGGCTGCAGGGAAATTTGTAAATTTAAATCAGAAGCTTGGCTCAATTCATTATTCGGGTGCTGTTTCTGCGATAGCTATTTAACAAACTTATTCTTGCATTCTCAAGGTTCTTAATGAGTAGGCTGGGTAAGCGTCAAGTAACTGGAGGCTGACTGAAAACAACCTGCCTCTGAGTGTGTAGCTCAGCAGAGGAGCAACGTGCCAAATATGAAATTTATAAATAATAGTTTTCAGAGTTGTCTAAGAAAGGACTACATTTTGAAAACATCTCCAGTGTTTGTTTGCTCCCCTATTGATTTTTGCTTGGTGATCAGCTACTTCAGTAATGTATATTAAGTCAAGTTCTACACCATGAAATCCAAGTCAGCATTCATTAACTACTTCTTTTTTCATCATTTATTTGTCATTCAAATATTTTTATTTTTGTATTTTATTAATTACAGTTTATTCACTTTGTATCCCCCCTGTACCTCATTCCCTCCCCCCTCCCAACCCCACAGTCTGACTTCCCCACCCATGTCCCTCTCCTATCCACTGAAAAGGGAGGTCCTCCTCCCTTTCCCTCTGACCCTAGTCTATCAGGTCTCATCAGGAATTGCAGCATTATCTTCTTCTGTGGTCTGAGGAGGTGATCAAAGAGCAGGCCAATCAGTACATGTCAGAGACAGTCCCTGTGCCCATTACTATAGAAACCACTTGGATACTGAACTGCCATAGGCTACCTCTGTGCAGGGGTTCCAGGCCATCTAATGCAGATACTTCACACTCACTTTTCTTATGACTCCAAATCAACTCTGTGAGTATGTTGTAATATAGACTAAGAAATTTATTCTCACATTATCCTTTAAGTCATAAAACCTGGATGTTCCCTCTTTTCTAACATAAGTTGATACCTGGTTGCTATTGGTAACCATAACGTCTCTGGGTAGATACCCTCTTTTCTTCCCTGTAATATCATTATTATTCTCTGATCACATGTTCCCTTATTTCCTCCAGAGGTTTCCACTGCATCTTTGGCTGCTCACTGTAATAATATTTAGTTAATGTCACAGTGATCAATCATGAACCTAATTTTGTCATATTTCTCCACTATACAAAACCATTAAATTTCTCTGATTGCCTTCAGAGGCGTTTTATAGATTGAGGTAAAGCTGTCACATGATCAGAACTTGCAATTTGTGTAAACTCACATGTCTCACAAAGTCACTTGCTCATCGATCTTGGTCTCTTCATTGTGAGAGACCCACCCTTTCATAATTTGATGACAACTCTGTTCTTCACAGGCTGAGATCAAGCATGACTTAATGTGCTAGATAATTTTATGTCAATTTGACACATGCTAGAGTTATCTGAAATGAGGGAACCTCCTTCACTTCCAGAAGATTCCACCATGGAGCAAGTTCCCAATTAGTGATTGATGGGGGGGGGACCCAGCTTACTGTGGATGTTGCCATTCCTAGGCTGGTAGACCTGGCTTCCATAAGAAAGCAGGCTGAGTAAGCCATGGGGAGCAAGCTGGTAAGCAGCATCCCTCCATGGCCTCTGCATAATCTCCTGACTTCAGGTTCCTGCTGTGATGGAATTTCTGTCCTGACATCCTTCTGTGATCAATAATGATAACAAAAGTGTACCCAAGCAGACCCTTTCCTCTCCAACTTGCTGTGGCCATGGTGTTTCATCACAGCAATAGTGACCTTAAGACAGGTATTCAGAAGCTCCTTCTGACTTTTCTTTATATGCAATCAGTCACTCACACCTTTGAGTTTCTTTTGTACTCTGTTGACCTTTAGCATGGAAGTTATTTAGATGTGCTTCAGATGTTTTCCTGATTACAGTAGTCTCTCTCTGATGTGTACATTGAAGAAAAGATTCTGCCTTAGTCTTATTTCTAGCCTGTAGCAAGTAACTGCCATGGAACACACAATGTTCATAAAGTAGTGAGTCTCATGTAATTGAAATGTAGGAATAAGAAATGCAGGTAATTTTATCATATTTACTAGCTGGTTTATCCTTGGAATCTGACTCAAATCCTTTCTATACATTAGCTGCTTGTCTGTGACTAAAGGTTATAATGACTCTCCATACATAACATATTCCATACATAACATATGCTGATGCATTCTGTTCTAACCAGTATTTAGAATATGACCAATATTCTTGTGGCATGAATTAATGGTATGTTTGGAGCTTTGCAATGCAAATATCATATAATTCTAAACACAAATTTGTTTTATTCCACAGGAATCCAATACTTCTTGGAAAGTAGAGACTCTGGATCTTCTAGAAATCAAGACACTTCCTGATTTCCTCACCTTAATCCTGTTAGAAAACAGGTGCAGGTTCTTAGGAGGGCTAACATGAGACCCAGGATACTTCCACTCCAGGCTCATCCAAAAAAATACAGTGGTGCATTAATTTGATGACTGTATTAATAGAAGTCTGACAATTCTGAGGATGAGAGGCCATACACTGAAACTGAGGGAGACAGAAAGAAGGCAGAATAGAGTTTCTGTGTTATGAGCATAGTGAAAAAATGCCATCACCCGTGCCCTCTGTTTCTCTCCTAATTTACCTTTGCACTACCACCACCTGTCAGCCATGCTTCCTTCATTCCACTGTTTGAAAAGATAGACAGAAGCAGTATATGCCCTTCCTCTGGCCTAGAAGACTTAAAGTACGTCAAGTAAAAGCTCTTTGCAATAGGAAACTATACTCAGAGGATGGCAACCAAGAATACCAGACTGAATCTGAACCCCGTAAAGCCACACCTGTACTTGTATAGAATAATTTCTGTTGAATGTGATTTTCTACTGAAATAATTTAGGCATTAACCTATTTACTCAATAGCTAGTGAAAAAACCTTTTTTAAAGGAAGTAATGGGACCTGGATTGTGTTGGCCTAATCCACTCATAATTGTAAAGACCAATAGGCTTTTTTTACAGAGCTTATGGGCAGATCTAATGTTACAACCTCCAAATGGAAAGGAGAATTTTCAGCTCAATGTCCCTTTATAATAACAGAAAAAGAGAAATATCAAAATCCTTGGCCTCCCCCTTTTGTTCTTGAAAGAGCAGTGTGATTTGTAATACTGTAAACCCCAGGACCACTAAAATTTCAAGAAATCTTCACAGAACAACCGATCAATACTAAACAAATACTTCCAGATAGTTTTCAAGGATTGCTTATAAACATTTTTAAACAAATGTAGCATTACCCACACAGGAACATATAATATATATGTCTCTCTGGTACAATTTGCTTTACTACAACACATTAATGTCATTCAGAAAGTTGTAAGTGCTCTGATAAATCATGAGAAAAATCTTACTCTAACTCTTCTGAATCAAGGATCTGAACTGTAGCTTTTCCATCACTTTGGTGAAAGTTTTAATCACCCAATGGTTTGTGGGGAGTCAGGTAATATAATTAGTGCCTTAGATTCTTGTTCTGGAACTCAACAGTTACTTGCATAAGAAATGAGTAGTATCATCAAGGTTGAATACTTAATCTTGGGAGTGTTATAATAAAATGGGAGTTAAGCAGAGACTGTTCTGCAGAAATGAGTGAGTCAATCAAATAAGGTTACTCTATGGTTACAGATTTTTTTTTCCTGAAGCACAGGTGTCCAAAGATCTTTCCTGGTTACAAGCCAAAGGGAAGGGTAAAGGTGTCTTCAGAGAAATAGGTATTTCAACATACTGAAAACTGTGAGGTACTTGGGTTTTAAACTTTGCTTTAGTAATATCTCTCCTTCTATAGGAGGAAATAGTGAGAGAGAAAAATAACTTATTTAGCCATTGCTGGTAGCTATATTTAAATTATGAAGCTCATACCATGACTTGTTGTATTTCAGAATCCATCCATGCTAATAGACACAGTTCCCAGTGCTTACATGGAGTATCAGCATGAAGCTTTATTCAGAGAATCTAATACGTATCCACACCACTTTCCCCACATCATGAAAGGTAGGCCCTCTTGTTTTCTTCACTTTACCTACTAGGAAACAGACATAGAAGGAAATGAGGATAGAAAGAAAGTCCTGGAATCCATTAATTTTATGCTCAGAGAGAAATGAACTGCTCACGAAGAAGTCATGGTATCGGTCTCTTTCATAAGCTGTGTTCTGATGCTGATTTTTGTCTTGAATTGCTGTTTCTGAATTGTGACTGACATACAATGTCTGTCAATACTCAGAAATATTTTTATATCTAAAAATTAGTAAGATGGTGGAGTCAGGAATGTTTTGCAGAGCACAGGGCAACAAGTTAATGTTTCACCATGATTCTATTTTTTTTTTTAAATTTCTTTCTTTGGAAATATATCCAAGCTGGTAGCAAACTCAGCATAGATGCAAGAATTGCTTTGAGCGCCCCTATTCCTACCTGTATGTCCCAAGTGCTGACACTTACTTAACCTTATAAAATCAAAATAGACAGCATATATATCATAGAATGTCATGTCATCGTTTTTAGCAGTGGGGTTTTAGCTCAGTGGTTCCAGGCTTTGAACTTGAATTCTTACAATATTAAAAACAATAAGATTTTAGTTTTTTGAAGTGGAAACATACATGGCTATGTTAAGATTATCTCTTATGGAGAAGTATAATTGGGTTGTCTTATAAACACCCTCCTTTCCCTTCACATTCACATGCTACTGAGGTTTGGTAAAGAGTGAAGCTGTAAGGCAGTAGAAGACCCGTGACTAAAAATTAGTACTGTCTCCAGATTTGATCAAGTTATAAAATCATACCCTTTAGATCACATTTGATGATCAGCAAAACTGTTCCAGGGGCAGAAAAAATAAATGGAGACCATGACTGATAATCACATAATTATGGTAGATATTAGGCAGTGATTAGGGAGAGCTTTGCCACTTGCCTTGACAGAGCCGTTGTTTCCTTGTCTATATTCATACACTATCCCTCCTCTCTTCTCTCTGTGGGGATATTCCTCTTCCATAATTGCTCTAAAATGTTTACCTTACAGTTGCTCATGAGGATTCAGACACTTAGAGAAGTCAGTATTGACAGTGAAATGATCTTGTTTTGATTTAATATTCTTGGAAGAAAAATTAGGCCAAAGACAAAGAACCACACTGCTAAAGGGGGGTCAGGGAGGTCCTACAGAGACTGATGAATCAACCAAGGACCATGCATGGAGAGGACCTAAGCCCCTGCTCAGATGCATCCCATAGAAAGCTCAGACTCCATGGGGGTTCCCTAGTAAGGGAAGAATAGACCGTCTCTGACATGAACATGCCTGCTCCCTGATCACTTCTCTCTGGTGGGGTGACATACTCACACCACAGAGGAATAGAATCCATGCAGTCCTGATGGGATCTAATAGGCTAGGGCCAGACAGTAGGGAAGGAAGACTTCCCCTATCAGTAGACCAAGGAAGAGGGATAGGGGAAGAAGGAGGGAGGGTGGAAATGGGAGGAGATGAAGGGAGCAACAACTGGGGTATAAATCAAATAAATTATAAATAATAATAATAAAAATGATAACAGTAATGATGATGATGATGAAAAATATGGCTTTGAATTTTAACTTGGTACACTATGTTACAATTGTGTTCTTCTGCATTAATGTAGAAGAGTCAACAGTAAATAATATTTCTTTGTGTAACTGCCCACATCCTAATGGGTGTGTACATTACCACAGTGGAAATGTAAACTAAAAAAAACAAAAAAGAATCCCTGAACAGTGGATTCTGTTGATCCAGGTATGAGATCTGGACTTAGATGACCATGCAGAAATAACAGAAATTACAGAAGCTAAGTGTTCATCTGAGCTCCAGTTCTTTTCTTAAAGAAATTGACTGTGGGTACTATCTCCGGTAGGGCCTGGAGAATAATGCTGATTGAATAGTTTTGGCAACTACAGCACCTCACATATAGACAACTTTCAGTCCACTTATGTAGAAAAGACACTAGTGTAAATTTAGTCTGTATTATACATATCGACTGTACCTAAAACAAAACACAAAACATGAAATAAACAATCAAATAAAACCAAAAGTAGGAAAGAAAGAAATTTTTCTAACAGGGAACTCTTGCTCAATCCCAATAAAATATAACTCGATATATTTAACAACAAATAACATCTATTAAAATATGCACAAAACATCAAATAAAATGTTTTTTTTCAAGGCATAATAGTTCAAGAATTTGATCTTTTGTCTTTTTAAAGGTTTGTGACTTCCTGGCAAATGGAGCCACTCAGGTCTGGGATGGTCCTCAGGCAGTTCCCTATGCATACCACAACAGTGATTGGATTGGGTATGACAATACCAAGAGCTTCCATATCAAGGTAAGTACGGTTCCTTGAATATACAGAAGCCCCACTCATGAGTGGCAGAATCCAAATATCTTGCCCTCTCTCCATAATCAGGCCTCCTGGCTTCAGCAGAAGGGCTTTGGTGGTGCCATGGTCTGGGACCTTGGCATGGATGACTTCACTGGATCATTTTGTAACCACAGAAAGTTCCCTCTGACCTCTAAATGGAAGAAAGACCTCGGAGTAGTTAGTGCAAGTAAGTGTCAGCAGGGTTGTGCCAATAGTAGTACATAAATGTCCCTTCACTGACTACTCATAGGCATCCTCAACTTGCCCATCACTGTTGTACAGGGGGAATCTTCCCTTTTCAATCCATTGATCTTCCCCAAGTGGGAGAAAGATACTCACTCTCTCCAGTGCATGACCTTCTTCCATGGTAAGATTTGGGACTCCTAAAGGAAATCAGGGCAACCTTAGTGCACAAGGGAGCGTGCACAGTTTTCTTATTTTCAAGATGTGGAAGAACATTCAGAAACTGCTTTTACTGCATGTACCTGTTTCCCGTAAGGGCCATCCTCACAGGCTCACTCTTTTTCACTTGGGAAACATAACATGAAGGCGTTATGATTGGTCTCAGTTCTTCTACCAAAATCACCTTTTCATTTATGTTTAAAACAAGCTATTTTGGGTAAGAAGCATTTATAACCTTGGCTTCCATCACTAGGTAGTATTATAAATGATTTATATTAGAAGGCATATTAAATAGAAAGGGCATTATTGAAACAGGATAAAAAGGGCAGACAATTACATGAGAACATGGGTTGATGTGACATTCTTTTTAAACTTCGGAGTATGGAGATACCTTCTGATCCGACCTGAGAAAATGAGATAATTGCTCCTCTTCCCTCTATTCATGCTACTGTGTCCACAACTCAACTCTAGGAAAAGCCTTTTCTTTCCTCACCACAGCCCCCACTGATAACTTTGTGTTGTGTCTTTCAGGTTGCATGTCCCTTGATTTAGGGCTTCATCAGGTAAATCCTCCACTGGGTGGTGGGAGCCATGGTTGGAAGGATGACTCTGGGACAGTGGATTATCTGTCTCCTGTACCGAGAGAATAACAGTGCCTTCCTCTGTTGCTGAAATCCTCTCTAATTCCTGCACAAACACCAAGTGGACCTTATCCTCAACCCATCTGGGATGAGAGAACTCGGCATGTCCTTAACCTTTCATCCTTTCTCACTGCTCTGAAAAGAATAGTCTCCTTTGATTATCGTAAGCTACATTGCTTATATCTAAAAATACTTCAATAAAATCAGCATTCAAAACATGAGTTTCTCACTCTGTGTGAAAATGAGTATCTATGTGTGAATGAGTGTGTGTTCTCTGTGTGTGTGTGTGCACATGTGTGTGTGCGTGCATGTGTATGTTGACAGTAATTATTTGTCCAGGTAAAAATAGCAGTTCTCTGTAACTGTGTGGGTTGTAGTTTTAGAAGACAATGTGCTAAGAAGTTGGAGTCATGAACCTCATAATCTTTTGTCTGTCAGCATCCATGTGCATAGTGTTTGAAACTGTGAGAAGAAAATGTTTGATGTTGGTGCAGAGATGGATGGTGACTTGAAGAGTTTATATTTGTCAGTTTCAGACTGTACTCCAGAATGAGTCACAGTGACTACAAGACAGCAAGACATAGAAGCTGCATGTCTTGCTCATCAGTGAAATCCGGGTTATTTTTTTTCACTTCTATTAGAGTCTCAGAGCCTTTTCATCACCTCCCACTATTCTGATATTATACACCCTTTACCGTACTCTCCTTCGGCTTCCATTTTCTCTTATCCGCCTCCTCCCCACCATTTTTCATTTTATCATTTCACTTTATGTGCCTTCACAAATTCTTGGTATGAATCCTTGTTCAGGTTATTGGAGTTTAAAATATCTTCTCACATTCTGTGTGTTGTATTCCTACTATGTGAATCCTCTGCCCAGTTATATGTGAGTGGGCTGGCTGCGTGCTCATTACTGTGTGTGAGTTTTATGCCAAGAATGATGCACTAGCCCGAAGTGAAAACTCTGCTGAATCACAACATTTTTCTGACTTCTTCCTGCCTATCACAAATCAGAGGGTTATCTCCAGAGGTGAAGTAATTCATCTGAGGGACCCCTCCAGGAGTAGCTAATGCTTATCTTCTGGACAACACAACCATACTCTAGAGAAGCTGCTGGCACAAGCTCACTTCTCTGCTCATGGTGGTGTGTATTTCATTTTCAGGGCCTTTGTTCTGATGTTTTGTTAATAGCTACCGCTGTAAGAGTGGACTTCATGAGTAGGAACTGTCACTCTGGGACAGCTGATTCTGTGCCACTCCCAAAATAAGTTGCAGCAGTGGCATCTTGGCATTGTGTAACAGGAATCCCATTCCAGAAGAGCTGTGCAGAAAAAAATTGTATGTGATATGAGTTGTGATTGTGTGGATGGGCCTGAACTTGACCTGACCTGTTTCCTGGGCTTCTTGTAGCCTCTAGTTTTCAAGCATGTGCTTGTGTCTGTGTGTGTGAGTGTGTGCGCACATACATGCAAACAGTATGACAGCACAGTTTATTTCTGAAATCTTGGTGAAAATAAGATGGCCTTGGGAAAGAACAGAGGAGACATCTCAGAGCTCTGGGGAAAGCTAACAGTTAAATCTATGGTCAGGTCCATCATCACAGACATGGTTGATACAAGTTCTGGGTTGAAATTCTGTCATTCCCATCAGGCAGTGTTTGGAACCTTTACTGTTATTCATCACAGGGTGGAGCAACCATAAACCCACTGTTACAAAGATACTGATATTTCTCCCTACCCTGGTGTCTGGAGAAGCAGTTATTCACTCAAGATCAAGCATAGAGGCCATACAACCTAAAACACACAGCGGTGCACAGGGCCCAGTAGCATAGCTGGTTTCTCTGAGGTAATGACAAGCAAACTACTTTTGGTGGTGTAGAATTGTAGTAATCCACATAGTCCCCCCAGGTTGGACAAGAAGATAATTTCATGCTCAAGAAATAGCAAAGTTATCAATCCTCTGTTCTGGAGCTTCTGGAGAACCAGTGCTAGTGGTAATGGCACCAATTCCAGTGCTGGAAGGTTTTGATCTTTTCATGTCTGCAAATATTTTTTAATGCCTTTTCTTTGAGGACATTGTTTTGTGGTCCCATGGTTTAAAAACAGGACTTTGTCATGGCAGGTGAAACTAGCAATGTACTATGTACCAGTCTTGGTGATTTTGGGAGAACCTACAAAGAAAATTTCACATACCTCTGCTACCTAAGTGGTATGTTTATGGAGGTGAAACCCCTTGTTTGTTATCCATATTCAGGTCAAATCATTTCACATTGCACTCTCATATTTATCCCTGTGCTGTTGGAGATTGAAGGCCACCAACATGACAGGTTAAACACTGACCCATAGTACTAATGAATTATTTTCTAATTGTCGTATTTTGTCCTTGTTTTTAGTGCCTGAATTTTGGACTTCACAGTATAATGAGGTGTTATCCATCCTTTTCTGTTGTAATAAAAATGAACAAACCTATACAATCTTACTTTAAGGGGTATTCAGTATTGTTAGGTGCTTTTCATTTTTGTTAAGTAGAGAAAAGTGATGTAAAGATACTAAGAACGGGGTCTGTGCCATTTCCCAGTGCCCGTCCAGATCTGTGGCCCTGGAGATTAGAATAGATAATGGAGTAGCAGCTGAGAACCATCCCCATCTACTGGCCTGCCACAGCCACCAGCAACATTGGTGAGGTCTGTCCAGGGTCCTCTGTTCTCCACTTTCTCTGAGTGCCACAATACCTTGGTTCCCAAGCTAGCACCACTTCCTGACACCCACACAGATCTGTGGCCAGAGACCAGCATGGGTCGGTGAGCAGCAGTTCCTGGACCTGTGCCATTTCTGGAGACCCACCCTGATCTGAGGCCTTAGAGACCAGCAGGGATCAGGAAGCAACAGGAAAAACAGAGGACTGTCGCCATCTGGGATCACAAATGCTATCTACAACGCCACAGAGCTATTATCATCAGAGACCATCAGGCCTGCTAATACCAGAGTCAACCAAATGGTTAGAGCTCAGTGCAAGAAAACAAGCAACAAAACCCAGGGCCATATGACATCAAACCCCAGGTATCCTACCACAGCGAGTCCTGAGGATACTATCATAACAGAAGCACAAAAAAAAATGATTTAAAGTCTGAGGTTATGAAAATGATATTGGCCTTAAAAGAAGAAAGTAAATCCCTCAAAGAAATGCAGGAAAATATAATCCAACATCCTTTAAAGAAATACAGGAAAATACAACCAAATTGGAGACAGAAATAAATAAAACTATCCAAGACTCAAAAATCAAAATAGATGCAATAAAGAAAACATAATCTGAGACAATCTTGGAGATGGAAAATCTAAGGAAAAGAATAGGAACTGTGGACACAAGCATCATTAACAGAGTAAAAGAGATAGAAGAGAGAATCTCAGGTGTAGAAGATAAGAATGAAGAAATAGGTACATCAGAGAAATGTCAAAGAAAATGTTAAATCCGAAATGTTCCTGACACAAAGCATCCAAGAAATCTGAGACAATATGAAGAAATAACACTTAAGAATAATAGGTAAAAATAAAAAAGTGAAGACTTTAAAGCTCCAAAGTCCAGGAAATATTTTCAACAAAACCATGAAAGCAAATCAAAACAACCCTGAGATTTCACCTTACACCTGTCAGAATGGCTAAGATCAAAAACTCAAGTGACAACACATGCTGGAGAGGATGTGGAGAACAAGGAACCCTCCTCCACTGCTGGTGGGAATGTAAACTTGTACAACCACTCTGGAAATCAATTTGGTGCTTTCTTAGACAATTAAGAATAGTGATTCCTCAAGATCCAGCTATACCACTCCTAGGCATATATCCAAAAGATGTTCAAGTACACAACAAGGACATTTGCTCAACTATGTT